>JAVJGJ010000062.1:20303999-20323709 GCA_035590215.1 Microhierax caerulescens
CCCCCCCCCCCCCCCCCCCCCCCCCCCCCCCCCCCCCCCCCCCCCCCCCCCCCCCCCCCCCCCCCCCCCCCCGGCGGCAGGCACAACAGGATTCAGAGACCTGTGAAGTACTTTGAAGAGATACCCTTGTTCACAGAGGCACAAATGTTTCAGATGAGGGACTACATTTCAAATTGTGGTAACATTTTTATGTGACAGTTTGCAAGATCACCTGTCCTCTTTCCTACCCTTACACCACTGTCTACATTTCATTAGAAAAAGAATTTGTATGACTACTCAGAAATTGGAATAGGGGAGTGATTACACAAAAAGATAATCTAAATTAATTTGAAGTATCAGATGCTGCAGGAAGTGCTGGATCAACCAACAGGCACTTAATTCTAGAACACACATTACACAGACTCATTAACACTCAACGCCTTTTCAGATAGCTCTTAAATGGCAGGTTTTGACAGTTTAGAGACCATCGCCACCCATGTGATTTTCTAGCATTAAGTGAAATAATTCTTATTGTTACCATTAAAACATCACATTGCTTACTGTAGAATTCTCCACACTGGAAGATGCCATTCACTTTATTCAATATAGCTCAGCCTCACCACCAATCCTGGTGTCAGGAATGTAGGTCTGGGTCCTTTTGTTTGGGAGGTGTGTGTATATCTTTGTGTGGTTTTGGGTTAGGGTTTTTTTAAGACAAGATCAAGGGCAGCTAGGATTAATTTTTAAATAGTCAAAATTCTTCTTTGTTCCTTCTCAAAGGAGTAGCAGTTTGATCATGCTGTACAGAAGGCACTTCGACAAGGAAAGGGTGAGAGCTCAATTTCAAAAGAACAAAACTTTCAGTAACTGGCACCAACAAATAAATTGTAACACTGAGCTGCTTTAACTAAAGTAAAACTAAAGAGCACATAATTACCTGTTCCCTGCAGTAACTTCCACACAGGTGTAGAAAGCTGGTTCACATTCAAAGTTATTCATCACAATGCCATGATAGCCATTTAGAACATGCTGGTTTATGCCTTTTCGACGGAAGTGCTCCAAAACTTTGTTTATGCTGTCTATACCATTCAAAATGGCCTGTTAAAATACAAGTCATTATTGTACTGCAATTAAGATGTACAAGTATACCAATTTTACCTTTAACTTTGTGAAAAGGTCACCTTTTCTGCCAAGTTCCTGCTAACTAACCTACAGCTCTAGCAGAACATACCTAAATATTTGAGTCTGTCACTTTCCAGGTTCTTTGGGTTTTTTGTTGGGTTGGTTTGGTGTTTTTTTTTCAAAAAAAAGGCAAAAATATGTCTGAAGAAATTTTAGAAGTATTCCATTTCTACCTAGTCTCCTTACCTCTCCTCTATTAACTTGAGCTTACAAAATTAATTTCCAAGTAGTTCTAGAGCTATATATAACTGAAAGATTTACCTTGCAAATATTATTTGTCCATCTTAATTACGATACAGTAAGACCATAACCAAAAGTAGTAACTGCCGTACCTTTCAGATATGACTACAAGTTGTCCTTTAAGAATGAAAATTCTCAAATACAGGGTATCTTACCTTTCCTGTTGCTGCTCTGAGAAGCTGCTGTTTCTTTTCTAAATCCTCCCGCTTTGCTGCAAGAGCTTGTTGTTCTGCATTCTCTTCTCTCCATAAGTAACTACAGAAAAAAAAAAAGAAAAAAAAAAGTATTTTCAGTGTGAATGAAGTTTGAAGATTTTTTAAAATTATTTTTGCTCTCAAAGACTGCTAATTTTAGCAGTAAGGCAAAGTGCAGAGTTCATACATGGCTATATTTAAAAAACATACCTACAAGCCATGTTAACAACTACACAGTTGGGGTCCTTCACATTAAGTGAGATTCAGACATATTTCAATTAATTACTAACTTTCTTTCGCTCTGTAGTTCATCCTTTTTATTTTTCACTTCATAGTATTTTCTGTCCAGTTCTTCAACACGAGCCTTCACTTCATTAAGATCCTGGTCCAGTTTCTAACACAAAAAGAAGAACAGTAAGAAACTACAGGTCTCTGTTCAAAACTTTCTTTTATTCAATACCAAATTATTACTTAAAATTCAGAAACAATTCCTACAAGTGTTTTAATCAATTTACAACAAATTGTAAAAACACTGAAAATAGATACATCTTTAAGGGAACAGTAGTAAGGTAAAAGTTATCAAGTAGACTGCAAGGCAGGCACTGACTTGAAACATGCACCTGATTATTACAGTGAAATGGCTCACTAAGTCATGGTAAGAAACTGAATCAAACCAGTAACTACCATACACATAGCTATGGATAATCATGCTCTGAAGCAACATTTGTAATAAGAACATACACACCAGTCTTGCGTATCATGCCATACTGCTGTTAGCCTGTCATGGTTTCAGCTAGGATTAAGTTAATTTTCTTCTTAGTAGCTAGTACAGTGCTCTATTTTGGCTCTGAAAAATCTTAGCCTGTTCTCCAGCAGTACTTGTACTTCAACACGGCTGCTATCAGCAGCATGCTTGCTAAGCCAATGCACAAACATGCTCCCCTTGCTCACTGAACACTTGCTATTTTCAAAACAAGGGCTTTGAAAAGCACTTTTCAGGGCTAGCACTCAGATAATGCTTTTATAGTTATCTGTGTACAGGAGAACTAGCTGTGCTCCCAAAACACAGCCAAGTTTTTCCAATCTAACTTTGCAAGCTGTCCATCACATTCACCCAAGACACCTCACCTCTGAACAACAAAAAGCTATACAACTCTTAGCCTAAGCATAAATCAACCTTCCTTAAAGAGAAACAGAAAACCATGGTTTTTCTTCTAAACTTCTAAAAAAAAAAAAAAAAGACATGCTTTTAAAAGGAATCAAAGGCCACCTCAAATTTAACCTCTTCAATGCTACTAATTCCTACTGAGCAGTAGAATAAAATTAGTCAGCAGTAAAAGTAATTTCTTTCATTCACCAATTCAGAGAATCTTTACTTTGCTAAGGTCGGCCCCATCCAAGCAGTATTTTAGTAGAACATCATTGTCTTCATATAACTACATTCCTAGAGTTTGTCAAACTGATGCTCAGTTTCAGTACATGTATCACACAAAGACCAAGAACACTGTCTATCAGCACATGCAGGGTAGCAGGGCTGGCACTGCATGCTCTCCCACTAATGCAGGTTTTCACTCCTGTAGCTCCTAGCAGGAGTGGTATTTTGTGATTATACTGCTGTATTTGCAGCGTAAGAGCTGTTTCTGAATGGAAATTAAAAATCTAAAGAATTATACAAATAATACTGACACAGATTCATCTTCTAACATGGACAGGTATGAAACTTCTAACTGTCTGCAAGTGTGGTGCAAAGGTACAGTGCTTGCAGCACAGCTTAAAAGATCCTCTGTTTAGGGCAAGTAAGAGAAGAGTGAAAGCCACCAACATAAACCTCAGTAAAATCTAATAAATTCTTATCTACATGAAATATCTATGTTGAACACGGCCAAGAGCAAGGCAGACCTAAGTCTCTTCCTGAAAACCCAGGCCAAACACACTGCAGAAATGTCATGGTTTAACTCAACCAGCCACTAAGCACCACACAGCTGCTCACCCACTCCCCCACCACCACAGAGGGATGTGGAAGAGATTCAGTAAAAAGGTAAAATGTATGGGTCGAGAGAAGACCAATATGAAAAAACCTGAAATGTCCTTGACTTAGAATAAACATTACTTTCCAACAACTAAAAATATCAGTGTGTTATCAATGTTCTCATACTAAACCCAGAATACAGCAGTGTACCAGCTACCGAGAAGAAAATTAACTCTATCCCAGCTGAAACCAGGACAGGAAAGTACCAGAAGGGAAGTCAACATACAGAATGAAGTCAGACATAGTGCTAGATGGAGTTTATCTGCAGATGCTTTCAATAACATGCTTTTCAAAAGACCACACCCAAAAAGAACCCTTTCTTATAAATAGGCACTGAAGTCTAATTGCTCAAATTTTTAACCCTTCTCTCAAAAATACTCGAGAAATAATAAACCAAAAACTTACACTGTACTGTTCCAAATTTTTCTCCTTGTTTGCCTCTGTATCCTCTAAATCCTTGTGTATAGCTGCAATCTGCCGTTTCTTGTCATTGATGGCTTGATCTAAAGACTTCAATTCTTTTTTTATCCACTTATCCCTTTCTTCTTTGGAAGTAAACTGGCTTCCTCGACCTTGTTTTGCATAAAGATCTGTCCTTTCCTGTGTGGCCTGTGCAAGCCTATTTTGAGAAGGGAAAGACATGCTGTATTGTACAGAAATCTTGAATTTATTAAGCACAAGCATTAAGAATTACCATGAGAGTTTTCAGAAAGCATCAAACCAGGCTTAAAAATTTAAGCCCCAAATCAGTAACAAAGAAAATGATCACGTTATAAACCATAAAGTCACTCTGAAGACTTCATAAGAAGTCAACAATAGCCCGCAAGTGGTTAAGCTCAAAAATTAATTTCACTGAATACTGTTCCCACCCACCCACCCCCAACAATAAAGGAGGTTTTTACGGATCATCTCTAAGTACATATAGCTACTCCATCCTCAAACAGCAAGCACAACTCAGTTAATTGCACACATGGATAGTACTGATAGTATCCTGGTTAGTTTTATTTTGGGTTTTGGGGTTTTTTTAAATGGTTTGACTCCCCATTGTAGAATGCCACAGACCTAGCAATTCCCCTCTCTTCTTTTTCTTTTACACTGTTGAATTTCGGCTCCGTTTCTGCTAATTCTTTCTGCTTCTCCTCAATTTTCTCAAGAAGCTTTTGCCTCTCTTTTAACAGTCTTTTCTGGAAGTCAAACAAAGCAGTATTTAAAAGTTAGGTAATACCAGAACTGTATTATAGATAAATACAGACTTTAAAGAATAATTTAATTGTAAGATTGCAAGATGCCATTGCTTATCCAATACTATGCAGTTTCAACACTTAACAGAAGTGAATGCAGTTCCAATCAGGAGAGCAAAGAGAGGTGAAATGAAGCATTCTCAAGAAGCTAAACTGCAAGCAAAGAAGATCTGCATGGGCCAAACAAGCAGGTTCAAGTTAGTGTTACAAACAAAACCCTCCTTTCCCAATACCTGTAGCAATTAAGATCAAGAATTATAGATGCCTGTTCTTGCAACATGCAGAATGATAAAAGGATCATAACACAGGTGTCTAGGGGATGTAAACATAAAGACATCACAAAAACCTAAGATATCTCTCTGACAAACCTTAGAAAATAACGAAAGGCCACACAGTTCAAAGCCAAAACTTCACTGTACAAGTATACTACCATCTGCCAATGACATTTTAAAGACTTCACCACTGTTACGTACCCTTTGTTCACTGTTGCCAGCTAATTCATCCTGCAGGTCTTTAGCCTTTAGCTCTAATTTAGTCCTCTGTTTAATCTGCTCCTGTCTTTCAGCACTAAGTTGTTCTTTCTCTTCTTTCATAGCCGAAATCTTTGTCTTCAGTTCTCGAACTTGCCGTTCTATTTCCTATGCAAATTTAATTATGTAGTACCTTAAACACTGCATTCACATTTCAGTATCTATCAAAACTCACATCATTATACAGATCAAGATACACTGAAAGTGTGAAAAATTTGTGTTTCCCAACAGGATGAAAGCATAAAATACAATTTAACAATGTTTTAGAACCACCTCCAGCCCCCAAAAAAACAAACCCCACAAAGCAAAACAGACCTCTGGACAGTCCCTTGTTAAGAAGTATTTTTACCTCCATTTTATCTCTAGCATCTTGCTGTGCATCTCTCAGCTGCCTGGATTTCTCTCCACTTGTCTCTCGTTTGGCAGAAAGCTGTACAGAAACATCACCAATAGCTTAAGTAGCAAGATTCTGGTTTAGAAGTAGTTCCAGAAAGAAAATAATCTGTTAGATTAGTGAAGAACATTGACAGGATTCTATCAAGGAATGCAAGGAGATGTCTGCAAAAAGCAAATAAGCCACTCATGAGATCATGTTATATTTTGTATTAGCCAAGACATTTTACCTCATCAAGCTTAGCTCGTGTTTCATTAAGCTCCTGATTATAAATGGTGTATTCTAATGCTCTTCTCATTTTATCCCATTTCTGATACTGAGCCAGCTCTTCTTTCTCCTCTTCTAGGGTATGCAGTCGCTCTTCAATGTATTTCAACAACTCATTGATCTTCTCTCGCTTGCCCTCTTTAGAAAAGACGACAAAGAATGTAATACATTCCCTCATCTTTAAAGTTAATGAATCTCCTCCAGTGATTAACAATCTGGAGCATGTGTATTGTACGTAGTATTACGTAAAGAATTTTAGCCAATCATGTTGTACGATGACTAAATTCCTTGTTTGTTAAACTGTATATAAACCTCCTAAACCAGGAAAAGTTATGCTAGCTTTGTGGATTTACCATCTAGCACCTATCTCTGCACAGACATGAAATAAACCTCAACTGTGTGTTGATGGGCTTTTTTTGCACACCAAGTAAAGAAATCTGATTTTTGGGATAACAGTATGATATGCTCTGTATCATTTGACATACCACAAAAATCTAGCAATTAGCTTTATTGAAAAAGCCATAAACCTTTAGAGTTAACAGAATTACTGTGGCATAAAACATTCATTTCTTAAACTGTTTTTACCTGTTTCTTTCATTAGCGAAATACTTTCTTCTTTACGTTCATCATACACTCTGGTACCAGCTACTTCTCTTAGTAACTTCAGCCTTTGAGAGTCAGGAGCTGTGGCCATCTGGTTGATCTAAAAATTCAGTATCTATTATTTCAATAGCCTGCTCTGGATGTATGGCTAACCACAACAGATCAAAGATTGCATTTTTTTAGCTGTGCCTGCTTGCCTGAGGTTTTGGCAGGAAGATTCAGATCCCTAGTATATAACACAGTGCCTTTTTTTTTTTTTTTTTTTTTTTTGTTAGACAATTACTTCAGCACAGCTAGTATTCTGCTTGTAATTAATTTTCTTGGTTTTTCAAATGCTACCAGTTATTGCTAAAACTCAAGTATTACATGAACTGAAGAAATCATCATCCACTTGAAATTATGTTTAGAGAAACTCAAACTTGGGCTTTTAAGTCCTGGTGCTAAACCAATTTAAACACCTCCATAAAACCACACCAAAATGTAGGTGCTATAAATTAGAATAATTCAGGTCACGAAACACTCATTAATCCAACATTAAGTCAGTCATACAATTATACCAGACATAAAATGCACTTTCTACCAATATAATTTTAATGGCTTCATCCTTTTATAAGGTAATTGTTTCTAATTTGTATTGTATTAAAACCTGTAAGCTGCTTGGGTCTTGAAGACCAGTTAATACAGGCCATGCTGTGAACCCTTTCCCTGCTGTGTGTTCGCTTCTGGTACTTCCACATTTCCATTCACCCTCCATGAACAGTATTTTTAGTCTCTTAAAATTTTCTACAATTACTTTACAGCCTCATTTTAAGGCCCAGAAATCCATGAATTTACACTGAAATGGCATAGTGATTAAGTTTGCTTTGTATTTAAGTACACAGAAAAGCACGTGATTGCGAAGATTACCATGAAAAAAATATTTTCTAAAAATCAACATTACAGACATTAAAACTTTTTTTCTTAAAATTTACATAAACTACTAAAACAGTAATATTTGCAAAAAGCAGCATCTACAAGAACTATTTCAAACCAAAATGGATTTAGGTTTTGGGTTACTTCTGCAAAAACTGAACTTTGAAATTTGGCATTCAGAAAGCGTGATACTTTTGACAGTGATTTCTTCCGCTTTGTGGAAAAGAATCTTACCTTTCCTTGTTTGACAATATAGTAGGGATTACTGCGAGAAAATCCAGCACTTTCAAGAAGATTCATTACATCATTTTTCCTGAAATGTTATTGTGAATCTATTAAAAAACTTACAGCAAAAGTGACAGCTGTAAAAATTCTGCAAAGTATCACAACTATACATCACATACTATAATCAGTGTGCAATGCAAGCTCTGTTTGAAGAAGCTTCTTCATTTGACAATAGCTAATCCTAAAATTAAATGAGAGAACAAAAATGAAAACTACCTAAAATACTACAGCGTTGGAAAGAGATTAAGAAAGAAGCATCTCGAAGCAAAGAGGCAGGAAATATATGTAAAGATATCACAAAGAAGGATATGAAACAACGTAAGGTCTGGTAACTCTTCTGTTCAAGAGCTCTGAAAGCAATACTGTATAAACAGTTAAACATCACATCAATGAATGGATTAACTGCAAATTTAAAGTCTGCTGTCTATTGCACAAGGACTGATGTCCTTGCTATCTAACTACCAGTGCTCAGTATTATCCAACTGCATTTATTTCAGGCTAGAGATGCAAGTGTTCAGTTTGACTGGAGAATTTTACCAAAATACTACTAGTCTCATCCAGCTAAGTAAAAGAAATACCTACGTCACCATTTTCTTGTCTAAGAAATATTGGTCCTTCTTCGCTCCAATCACTCTGCGAAGTGAGACTTCCTCTTTATCAATCTTAAGAAAACAAAAGCCAGTAAATTTAACTGCTTGCAATAGGTATGTATAACTAATCCAGAATTCATAGATTCAAAAAGCAGTTACTATACTGAAGATTTCTATAATACTGAGATGACTAGAGTCCGAAGCATTCATCTATTTCCAAAGTAGTGTATTCAACTTACCGGTAACCTGTTGTCCGAATTGTCAAAAATAATTTCCACAAATGCTGAAATAACACGAGGACCTGTACCTTCCTAGGAAAGGAGATGTTTTGGTTAGGTAATTCCCACCTTAGACAGATTTTGAGCTCACTCATCTCTTTTCCCTGACAAACCCACTTCCTCTTTTTTTCCAAGGATTTGAGTATCAAAAGCATCTATGTAAGACCCAGCATATATTTTTATTTCTGAAAATCCTGGATACACATTCACCAGTGCGCGTTACCGGCATAACATATATACTTTGTATATAAATTCCCTTTTGCCAAAGCGAAACAGAAAATGTTTAAGGATGCTTTTAAAGTAATTGACTTAAAATATCCACAGCCCAGCAATTTACCATTTTCGTAGCAACATTCAAATGCATTAGCTTGTTCTTTAGTCTTGTTATAAAACTTCACTTACATGTAACAAAGCCAGTCTCTGCTCTGGGCGAAGATGACTAAACTCATCACTGAGGACAAACTGAATTGCTGCAATAAAACAGTAAAGAATCAGAAGATTTAGTCTTTCCTTTAGGGAGATATGCAGCAGTTTCTTCAACTTAAAACATAGTTTTACTGTTGTATAGTACGGTCACATCATTGCTAATATATTACAATGTTTCTTCATTAAAAACCTTAACCTGCTGGATCTTCACCACTCAGCCCGCTGAGAACCAGAATTTCTCTGAAGTTTCATTATTGCCACCTTTCTACATAGCATCAACACTACACAAGTAGGGATTCATGACCTTTCTTCTACAAATACATAGCACTCAGACTGGGTTAAAAATATTGCTAAAATACTTAGCACTGGACAATTTATAAAGACTACCATCACAAATGCCACTGACACCTTTCACTAGCACCTCCTCTCCTTCACTGATGCTCCTACCTCACAAAATCCCCTCATAACCATACGTTAAAAAACTGTATAAGCTGTGCCATACTGCTATAGAATCAGCTTAGAATTAAGCCACTAAGATTGTCTAAAGCAACTGCAAATACTACTATCAGCTTTCAAGGTGCATGACTTTTAGAATCAGTTTCCTCCTGTAAATACTTTTTTGCCATTTGAAGGCTCTCAGTAAGAGAAGCTGAATACTAGGGGAAAACCTGAAGGTAAGTATTAACAAAGTGCATCAAGATCTGCCTTTCATCACCGTCAAGTAATTACCAACCTGCCACTCCTTGTTGAGAAAGAACGTCTGGTAAACCAACTTCTAGCAAAAATCTGGTACCATCAGTACCTCCACATTATTATGTTAAGAAATCCAAGCTTACCATAAAAAAAGTTGCTTTTTCCAGATCCATTTCTTCCCACTGAAAATTAAAATACAAAGTATAACCTCAAGTTGACATAGATTAACACTGCAACATGCATTATACATTACATAGAAACGTTCAAGAGCAGAACCCAAATATAATACAGCCAAACAAAACCTCAAGGGAATGAGACAAACTTAGTAGGTGGATCACTTAAGTCATTGCCTGAGAACAAGAGAACAGTTCTTTTCCCACTCAAACACATTACAATGACTTACAAACTCCATCCAACACTCCCGTACAATGAGAATAATGGTTAAACCAATCCTATTTATTTCCATTCTTTTATTTTTAATACTGATTCTCCTGGTGGGACAAGAACAGTAGACCTAAATCCAATTCTTCTGGTCCCAGCATCAATTTTTTATATTTAACCAAAGGAAATCACTTGCCTGTATGAACTTCAGGTAGTATACAAACTTCTTAAATACTCCACTTGCTAATCCAGCAATGATTTGTTTTAAGAGGACTGGAAGAAGTGCTATTTCTATTTAAAAAATAAAGGTATAAGAAAACCACACTATGCTAACATACGGTAATCTCAGTGTTTATTCTGATGTGTATCAACAAGTCTCAGTGTCTTATCTTTTAAGATCAGCACATACTGTATTAATTTCAAAACTGCTTGCCTTCCAGCTGCAATGAGCATCCCAGGCTTTCCACTGCTTCCTGCCTACACGCCCTTCAGATTCACCTCATCCCCAAAACCACTTGGGACTGCTATGCGGTTTTTATAGACAGGCAAAACAATAGCAAAGTTGGATTTTCCCCCCTTGCCCCACCCCTTTTTAAAACACTTATACCTGAACAAAGTTTTAGCTCCTGCTGAAGTGACACTACATAATAGGACATGCTATTCAAGTCATAGGCACATTTTTTCCACTCTCAGAGTAAAATCCTGGCTACTAAGTTTTTATGTCCAAACCTGACAGTTTTCTGTCAGGTCAGCAGTCTCAAAGTTGCTGCACAATCACTAAAATCAATGCAAATGAAAAGGCAGGACCAGGCATCCACGGGCAAAACTAGGAAGAGGTGCGAGATTGACAACAACATGCTGTCAGATTAGGTGTTGCTTATGAAACTACACTTTGAAACTTGTATTACACTTTTTGACAGTTGATATTCCAGAAATTCATTCCTCCAAAGCTGAAAGAGGATCATCTTCTCTGCAGCAGTTTATAGTAGCTAGTGTGCTCAGATATAAAAAATGATCACACCTGCACAACACAAAAAAAAAAAACCAAAACCAAAAACCAACCCATACAAATTGTCTGCTGCTGTTCCTGCAAGGACAGCCTTTAAAGGGGGTCTGGCTGATACAGAGATGTGCACACATGAAGGTGTTTACAGACCTCACTCAACTTCTAAAAACTCAAGACATACTACTGTCACAGTAAAGCCAAATGTTAGCATTACTTTGTTCTAAGTGCAATACATCTTATGGAATGTTACAGACAACTGTAAAAAAGTTTCCAAAACAGAAAATATATGTAGGCAAAACGTTAAAAACTGTAAAGGACTCTAATGTGAACATCATCTGAAATAACAATGCGCTCTAGTTAGTGCTAAAAGACAAATATCTGAACTTACCGATGACATTGTGTTTTGAGCTGAATGGGTCCACGATGGTTTGGTCCCTGTAGCTTCGAAAGCCCTGGATGATTACCTAATGAGAAGAGTGAGTTATTTTAGCAATATTCTCAGTGTTCTTGAGCTGTAAGATTTTTACAGAATAGAATCGTAGAATCATGGGGGTTGGAAAAGACCTTTGAGATCATCAAGTCCAACCATTAACCCAGGACTGCCAACTGCATCACTGCCATGCCCACCACTCAACCATGTACCAAAGCACCACATCTACATGTTTTTTAAATGCCTTGAGGGATAGTGATTCCACCACCTCCCTGGGCAGCCTGTTTCAATGCCTGGCCACTCCTTCAATGAAGAAATTCTTCCTAATAATCCAATCTAAACCTGTCCTGGCATAACTTGAGGCTGTTTCTTCTTGTCCTGTTGCTTGTTATGTGGGAGAAGAGACCATCCCCCACCTGCCTACAACCTTCTTTCAGGTAGCTGTAGGGAACAATAAGGTCTGTCACCACCCCCTACCCCCACCCAATCCCCAAGTCTCTTCCTCTCCAGACTAAAGAGCCCCAGTTCCCTCACAGGACTTGTGCTCCAGACCCTTCCCCAGCTCTGTTGGCTGTCTCTGGACATGCTCCAGCACCTCTACATCCCTCTGGAAGCAAGGGGCCCAAAACTGAACACCAGATTCTAGGCGAAGCATCACCAGGGCCAAGTACAGGGGGACAATCGCTGCTCTTGCCCTGCTGGCCACACTGTCTCTGATACAGGCCAGAATGCTGATGGCCCTCCTGGCCACCTGGGCACAGTGCTGGCTCACGTTCAGCTGAACATCTGCCTGGCAGAAAAGGACCAGGGGGGTGCTGGTTGCTTTCCAGCCACTCTTCCCAAGCCTGTTGCACTGCATGAGGTTTGCTGTGACTCAAGTGCAGGACCTGGCACTTCTCCTCATGGAACCCCATACATTTGGCCTCAGCCCACAGGCCCATGCTGCCCAGATCCCTCTGCAGAGCCTTCTACCCTCAAGCAGATCAACACCTCCCCCCCCCATCATCTGCAGACTTACTCAATCCCCTCATCTAGATCATTGATAAAGATATTAAACAGAACTGGCCCCAGCACTGAGCCCTGGGGAACACCACTTGTGACCAGTCACTAGCTGGATTTAACTCCATTCACCACCACTCTTTGCGCTCAGCCACCCATCCAGTTTTTTACCCAGCATAGAGTGCACCTGTCTGAGCCATGAGCAGCCAGTTTCTCCAGGAGATGCTGTGGGAGACTGTCAAAGGCTTTATTGAAGTCTAGGTAGACACCATGCACACAGCCTTTCCCTCATCTACTAAGAGGGTCACTTTGTCATAGAAGGACATCAGGTTTACCAAGCAGGATCTGTCTTTCATAAACACATGCTGCCTGGGCCTGATCCCCCAGTTGTCCTGTGCATGCTCTGTGACGACGCTTAGACATCTGCTCCATAACCTTCTTTGGCACTGAGGCCAGGCTGACAGGTCTTTAGTTCTGCAGATCCTCCTTCCCACCCTTCTTGTAGATGGGTGTCCCATTATCTAACCTTCAATCTTCTAGAACCTCCCCAGTTAGCCAGAACTGTTGATAAATGACAGACAGTGGCTTGGCCAGCTCCTCTGCCAGCTCCCTCAGCACTGTTGAGTGAATCCCATCCAGCCCCATAGACTTTTGCATAGCTTTCTGCATGTCGTTAAGCGGAACAGCAGCTCACCATTTCTTCCTGGACTTCCAGGACTTCACTCTGCTCCTCCTCATCCCAATCTTCCAGCTCAAGGGGCCGAATACCCAGGAGGAAGCTGGTCTTGCTATTAAGGACTGAGGCAAAGAAAGCATTAAGTACCTCAGCCTTTTCCTCATCCTTTGTGGCAATGTTTCTTGGCCCTCTTTTTGTTTCTAATGTAATTAGAAACATGTAATTCTAATGTCATTGTAAATACATTTTTTTGTTATCTTTTACAGCAGTGGCCAGCCTGGGCTTTAGCTGGGCTTTCGCCTCTCTTATCTCCCTGCATAACCTCAGGACATCCCTATAGTCCTCCAGAGTTGCCTGCCCCCACTTCCAAATGTGATAAACTCTCCTTTTCCTCAAGTTCCAGCCAAAGTTTTTTGTTCAGCCAGGCTGCTCTTCTCCCTCGCTGGCTTTCTTTCATCACACAGGGACATCTTGCTCCTGTGCCTTTAAGACTACCTTCTTGAATAAGGCCCCACCTACCTGGACCCCTTGGCCCTTCAGGACTGTTTACATCGATATTTACATCAATTTTTATGATGTTTATTACAATATTTACATCCTTTATAACATACTTGGTTTCCCCCATCCTTCCCACACACACTTCACCCTTCCAGCTCAAGATCAGCAACTTACATCATAAAACTTGCCCTTCACCTAAGCATCACTTTAGGGACAGATTGTTCCCCCCACATCACAAGCGATGTTGATACTTATCTAGGCCAAAGCACAGTGAACAAGAGTTCTGAGAGTTTGTCTGTAACAAGCTACACAATAAGATACATGCATTTACATAATATTACATACAGGAAATAAAACCCTAATATAACAAGCACTTATCCTAGCAGTGCCAGATTTATATTCAATTTTTATAATGCAATCCACACACAGTGTAAGAAATTTTATTTGCAAATTCTCCAAGCAGAGCAACCACAGACTGCAAAACCTATATTGGACTACCTATTACACATGCAATACAGTCTTATTTTGTTTTAGTGTGGAACCTAAAGGGAAAAGTAAAAAAAAAAAAAAAAAAGCAAACTATCCTTGTTTTAGCATATTCACATACAATTAACTTCAGGAACTATACAGGAAACAGTCATCTAGAAGCAGTATGTCAAATTTAAACTATTCAATTTCAGTAGATTTGAGGTTTCCCAGGCCAAGTAACACACAAGGTACACCTTGTCAATATCCTTACACTTCAGTTCTGCATAGCAGTGAAGCTGATCCAAACTCCAGCATACATACTCCAGAATTAAACAATCTTTTCCAAACATTACAACTGCACCGAAAGACTATACAGTAGCTTTGCTTTGCTTGGTAAGACATCAGAAAGACAGCAGCCACCTGAAAAGTTATGATGTTTGCAATCTTTCAGCAAGAATGCTTACAAAAGACTAGAGTTGACATTTAATCATTACCTTCTTTGGCCAGCTATTCCCCAACAGAAGCAAGATATTGTTAAAATAATGCCAATGCTTCACCACGATAGTGATCATAAGCTAAGAATTACTTGTTAGGAAGACAGCAAAACATCTTACAAGGTACTTATTATTATTATTACTATGAAGTTTACAATGTGAAGTTATTTAGACCTTGTTTGCAAGGTCTCTGATCCCATCACCATCTTTGTTTTTCTGAACATGCCATCCCTTCTCTCACATTGATACAAGAATTACTTAGTCTAAAGAAAACAAGAAAGAATTTGAAAAACAGAGGATGTTAATCAACCCTTACAGTTAGCAAGGCATGGCCTTAGGAGAAGGAATAGATACAATAAACACAACAAGCTAGGAAATAACTACATAAGCTCAAGAAGAAACGGGTAAGAAGTCTAAACAGAAAATTACTGGAACTATGAGTGAATAACTAAAATACTAACCAGCATACTAAAAGCTTCACTCTCAAGCCCCCATCCACAGACCTTGCATGGTGAAAAAAATACTGTATCTTTAAATGGAGATGAGGTTCCCAAGAAACAATGAGAATTAATGTGACACAATATAAACAATTATTCAAAATGTATAAAATGTTTTAGCATGTGTTAAGAGATGTGCTAGCTTTGTGGATTTACCACCTAGCACCCATCCCTACAAAGACAGGAAACAAGTATCTCAACCCTGCGTGGATCAATCAGCTCTTGCACGTCAGGTGAAGAGCCCAAATCTGGGATAACAACATCTTCAAGTATTAAAATAGCCCATGTTCCAGAAGATGAGCATAATACTTGGTATCTGAAAAGCACATACAGAACTTCAGAAAAAAAGCCTTCATCCACCCTACATATTCTGAAACCTCTTAACTACTTTACTGCCTTCTATAGCCTTGGATCAAGACTTACATTACTCCAGGTATTATTTCTGGAAAGCAAAAAAATAAAGGATATTAGTGGAATCTAATTCACCCTCATCTGTTTTATTCTCATGTTCATACGCTGATATGCTCTCTTCTTTAGCTCCTAAAACAGCATTGCTCATTAAGCACCTAAACTTTTTTCCCAGATGAAATTAATTTCCCCTGTTCTGACTTAATTTGGACTTCTGTCTGATTCCATGTACGCTACTGTTTACTTTTGTGCAATTCAAATCTGGAGAACAAGTATTCTTATTCAAAGACTTTAAAGCTATGCATGCACCTGCAATGATAGAGTCATTTACTAAAATACGATCAAAAGACATCTGAAATACTCCCTAGTCAGCCAAAGAGTTGATGAAAACCTGATTTCTATGTAGAACATGCCCTTTCAAACAATGATAAAAGTATTCTTAATAAAGATACCAGTACGGCGTCTGAAAGTCAGGTCAATTTTGCGCTCACTGAGAAATGAGAATCCTACCAGGCTTTGTATGAACCGTGCATTGGCAGTGGTACTAAAGCAGCCATAAAAATTTAACCATACTATGCAATATGACTGCCAGGATATACTACAGAAGTAACATTAAAGACCGCCTCAATCATAAAACCTGTTCGGAAAAGGTCCATACAAGGACCTTCTTTTTAACTGAAGGTTAGCTGTAGATTACTTGTCAAGGATGACTTATAATAGGTTAAATGGTCCATGCCCGGAGGCTTAAAGCATCAACCCAACACAAGCCGTGTTTCTACCGGTGGATCGGGCAGCCAGAATCAGACTGCATTGAAACCCCAAATACAGTCACATTACCTCACTGAACAAAATGCAGATTTAGAAAAAAAAAAAAAAAAAAAAAAAAGATAAAAAAGAAGAGAATCCACAACTTTAACAGCTGAAAGATGCCGCCTGACTACTGAGGACTACCCTTTGTTTGGGTACGAGCCTCCCGTGGGGACGAGCCTCCGGGCCGTGGGTCACCCACCGCGTGGGGGGCCAGGACAGCAGCACTGCCCCCTTCAAAGCTCCCCACAGATGTCGCGGTCAAGTCCCGGGTCCAAGAGGGCCTCCCCCCGACGCCACTTCACACCTGCAATGAATGAAGCCAGTCGGGGGAACCGGGGGAGGAAAGGCACCCGCCAGCCAACACGGCGGACTTGCTCCGTGGCTGGGCCGGGTGTGCTTCCCCTCAGCGAGGCCCGTGGTCTCCCCCCGGGAGAACAGCGAACCAAGCAAAGGCCTTCGGAACCGCCACCAGCCAGCGGGCCTCTTGCTGCGGGCCGGGACCTAGCTCTGCCGCTCATCGGAGGCTGAAGACTCTCTCAGCGCCGGCGCGGGGCAGGGCAGAGCAGACCGAGCCAAACAGACCCCGCCAGGCGCAGGCCGCACCGCACAAGACGGGCAGTTGGGACCCCGCCAACTTACCTGCTTGATGTACATGTCTGGGTGAGAATGGGGGAGGCGCCTGCGCCGGTGCTTCCTGCCGTCGCTCAGCCCGCTCTCACCGTCTCTTCCTGCTACGACTGCTCGGCGCGACCCCGGGTGTCCGCCGCCGCCACCTCCCCCCGCCCCTTCACTCTCCCCTGACTTCCTAGCACCGCGCCCCGCTCACCCCTCACGCAAACAAAATGGCGGCGGAGCCTCCCCCAGCCCGACCCGGCACGAACCATTCAGCACGAGATGGAGGGGGAGGAGCAGAGCAGCAAACACGCCCCTGCTCAGCCGAAGAAGGGGCACCGCAAGGGACAGTAGAGGTCCTCCTTTCTTTCATCTTCTAAAGTGCTTCACTGGCCCTTTGGAAGGTGCTCTGAAGCGGAGAGACGGGTGACAGTGCCTTCCCTCGTGGTAGTGGTCCCCCCAGGGAGTTGGGAAAAGTGGTTTCTCCCCCTGAGGCGCAGTTTGGGCGCCAAAGGCAAGTGTGAGCCGAGCGAGGGAAAGCGGCACCGCGCGGCTGCAGGGGGCGCTGCGGAGCCGGGGGCCATTTGACCCCGGCAGCCTACGCAGTGCTTAGGCCTCTCCCAGGCTGTCTTTTATTGGAGGATCTTTAAAAAAAAAACCAAAAACAACCCAAAACCCCCAAAAAACAGAAAGAGGAATTAGGAGCCCAAGCGCCTGTGGCTGGGCCCTAGCGCACTCCCTCACCCCCAGCGCACCCCTTGCCCGGCCATCCCACCAGGCCGAAGGCTCCTGGCTGTGCAGGGCTGAGAGTGTAAGGCCTTGGGGTATGCATTCCAGGCCCTTCTCCAATTTTTAGTTTATTCAAATGCCGTTTTGCTCCTTGCCGACCCCAGCCCCTCCAGCAAGGCAAGATGAAGCCATGTCGGGCAGGGCAGAGCATCCTTTGGGTGCAAGGTGCCAGGGCGTGGGGCCCAGGTGCCCTCTCAGGCTTTGGTGCCTCAGAGCTGAGCTCTGTGTCCACTGCAAAAACCCTGGGCAAAGCCAAATGCGTGCCCATGGTGAGCTAAGGAATGGTGTGAAATGTTCTCAGGAAAATGGAAATACTAGCTTGAGTCTGTACCCACTCTTTTTATCTCCCACAGTGCCACTATTCAGTTCCCCTGAGAGGCTGTCAAACACAAAATTATCAAAATGAAGGAAGAGAAACAATTTTATTTTAATCTCTTTCAGTTACAGTAATTTCAGGTGTTATTGTGACAACAGCAGGGGCATGACGTCTAAGAGAAACACAATTTTCAGTTTGATGGTACTCCTTAAAGAATGCAGCTGCAGCCAGCACTTCTATACATGTGATAGAATTCCTGTACTGATCCTCTTAAGAGTAATAAAAATCAGATTTAAGCAGAATGGTCTAGTTCCTACCTCTCCTGGAATAAATAATAGGTGGATAAATTACTTTCATTGCTTAATGGGAAAATCTCCCCAGTCCCAAGCATTCTTAACCACCATGTAATGAAATGATTTTACTAAAGGCCCATCAGGAGGTTGTTGTAACAGATATCACCTGCACCTTTAAAGAAATGGTTCATTGTTTCTTCAGAAAGCACAGTGCTTAATAAACTAAAGCAACTAATGATTGCTCCACAAACGCATTCAGAATTAAAATTTCCAGCCTGGCTGTTCTGCTTTTACATTTAAATAGCTCAGTTCAATGGGACTTGGGGGAAAAATGTCTCCATTTGCATTTTCAAAATCCTTTTCATTTTAGGATATCAGGGAATTTAAAATCCTTAAATGGGTCTCACAACATCTTTCTGGGATGGGTTTGTGCAATGGAATTTACTCTCCACTTTTTCTGGGGCTAAGTGAATTACAGATGCCAGTACTCTGGCTCCCAGCTGCCTGGCCCATCTAATGGGAATCACTGGCATGCGGGAAAAGACTTTAGAAAAGAAAGGGAAGTTGAATTCCCCAGTATTCATCACAGTACACTTAAACCATCCTATATCTGGTTAAAAGAATTATTATAGATTCGGTTTTGTGTAAATATTTGCATGTAAGTAAATTGCATAGATTTACACATTCTATATAAACTCGATAATTTTCAAAATCACCCTGTGAAGCACTCAGACAGGAGAAAACAGCAATATGTTTTATGCATTTGAGTCTCCATTGGCACTGCACAGCAGGCCGTGCAGTCTGACCTCTGCTGAAACACTGTATTGGGTTTGTGTGGCCAGATTTTGGTAGCAAGGGGGCTACAGGGGAGGCTTCAGTGAGAAGCTGCTAGAAGCTTCCCCTGTGTCTGATGGAGCCAATGCTCCAAGATGGACTTGCCACTGGCCAAGGTTGAGCACATCAGCAATGGTGGTAGCGCCTCTGGGATAACATATTTAAGAAGGAAAAAACAGTATGTGCAACAAAAATATTGTAGGGGAAGAGAGAGGTGAGAATATGTGAGAGGCACAGCTGTGCAGCCCCCCAGGTGGATGCAGGAGGAGGCCAGAGGGGCTCCAGGTGCCGGAGCAGGGATTCCCTGGCAGCCTAGGGTGAAGTCCACCGTGGGGCAGGCTGTGCCCTCAGCCCAT
>JAVJGJ010000062.1:20328380-20348151 GCA_035590215.1 Microhierax caerulescens
ATCAATCATGAGGGAGGGTGATTTCTGAAGACCTGCCTAATCCCAAACTCCAGGTGAAAGATCACCAGTTCAGACAGCAATGCGAGCCTGGGAGATCAGGAGGTGAGTTATCAACAGTCAATTTTACTTCCAAAGAATGTCCTCATGTTCAAGCGAACAGTAAACGCCATCTCAGCAGTAATAGAGCCACACAGACATAATATGCATCCCATCTGTGGGACTGGCTGCCTGCTCTGAAGCTGCGTCTGCAGAAAGACTGATTTTTTCTATTATAACAGGGTGGGTGAGGGACGAAGGGGAAGCAGCAGTGCCTGTCCCAGCCTAAGAGGTGTTGCTGGTTGGATGATATCATTGACCAAAGGAATATTTTGCAACCCATTCCCAGCAGTGCCAGGACACAGACAAACCGAGGGCCACAGAGACTCCCTGGGGGAATTAGTGGGTAGATGCAGAGAAGTCTCTGAATGTCTGAGCTTGGCACACGTGGTGAGCCAGTCTGTGGGGCAAGGGGCAGAGAGAGCCCACGTGGGCCTGTGACCCAAGCTGCCTCATTTTGGGACAGCTTCTTCAGTCTTTGTGGCCAGTACAGACAAAATTATGTTTGACAGAGATGCCAGACTGGACATCTGATTTCCAAAGAGCATCCTGAAATACTGAAAAATCCTCTGCTCCTCATTAGCACCCTGGAAGGAGGTGACTGCGGTAAATTTGTAATTAGATTAGAACAAAAAATCATGATTTTGGCTTGCCACATTCACCCAACAAAGTAACACATCCAAACCAAAGACTCGCATCAGAACCCATTGCCTGATTTTACTCCCTCTTTGAGCCATCTGTCTGCAGCCTCTGGATCCACAAACAAATGTGATTTTCTAACCAGGGCACCAAAATCATCCTCAGGAAAAGGCAGACTCCTTTCTGGGAGGCATTTTCACACTAAGGCAGGTGAGCTGCTGACCTTATGGCATCTGACCAACTTTCACAAGATGCAGCGACTTCACCTGACACCGGGTGGCCTCCTCTAAGCGTGAAATTTCCTCCTGCCCTTTGAAGATCAAAGGAAAGCAAAGATAACTTCCAGCGATTTTATCATGGAAACTACAAACCACTGCCCCAGGGATTATCTTGGACCTCCCTCCCTGTTAGTTCTCAGCATTTCTCAGGCTCTTCCCAGGCGGAGCCGAGAGGCAGCAGGACGTCCTTGTCTTATCACACCCTAGCTGGCAGGCTTCACCAGTGCAAGCCTGTCACAGTTTGGTCCAGATAATGGACATCTCTTTTATCTTTTCCAGCCCTGCGAGGAAGCATCTCACCATTTATTCTACATAGTCTCCCCTTGCCCTGGCTGGCTGTGCCTGCTGTCTCCCCTGGCATCCCCAGTTCTCTCCTGGATGGGGCCTGAAGAGAAGGAAATGGAAAGAGAAATCGAGATGGGAACATTGAAGCCTGCTGGCAGCCTCTCCTGCTGCCCACAGACATCTCTGACTTGTTCTGAAGACCTTTCCCCAGGATCCTGCAAGCTGGAACATCAAGCAGGGCAGTAGCCAGTAATGCAGAAGCATTCTGCTTCCCCCCTCTTCCCCATACACACAGCTGAGGCATATCCCCATCAGATGTCACATTCATGTCACATTTCCAGTCCAGAAAAGAACCTCACAGCTGGGTTTGGTAATCAGAACTGCCAGGAGCCACTTTAGCACTTAACAGTGCAGAGAACAACATACCTTCTGCTTCTTCCCACCGGTGGCCCCTGATCAATTCTCGCCAGCATATCCGCCTGCATATGTCATGTTGACTGCCAGAAAAACAGCTGCTCTTCACAGCTGGATTTAGTAAACTGAACCATGTCAATGCTTTAGCACTCAGTAGCACATACATTTCTTGCCACCCACCCAGGGCTCCCATCACCTGCTTCCTGGCCGAGTGGCTGCTCTACCCTGTGGTGGTTGTCTGAAAGCGCTGCCTGATTGGTTTTGTTTTCAACTAAGTAAAACATTATATCCTGGGGGGTGGGGGGGTGGGGGGTGGAGATCCCCCCCTTCCCCCCAAAACAGCAAACTCTCTTGTAATATGGAATATATGGCGTTACATGTGCTGTACAATAAATGCATCATGGTAACGAGATTTTGTGCTTAGGATAGCCTTTGTCCGTGGGTCTAGTGTGCATTGCAAACGTGAGAAAAGCTTTTATGCCTTTCTCAGAATGAGATCAATATCATTATCCTTGATGCAAGGCAGGGAGCAAAGACATAAGGATAAGCCTGTGAGAAAAATTTAGAGAGAAATTCAAGTTCACTCTAGCAGTAAAATGCTTCTTGCATGAGCAAAGCTACATCAGCAAAGGTCTGCTTTTTACCAACAGAGCAGAAACATCCTTTGCAGGAGAAATGAGCTGTGCTGCGGAAAACACATTTTTGCTGCTACAATTCTTTTCTACATACTCAAGGGATCCATCTGGTCAGCATGGTCAGTCCAGGTCTCACTCACTTCCTTTATGCCATTGAGAAAACTGACTGTGCCAGCAGGAGCACACAAAGCAGCTGCATTGCTTGCCCTGGAAAGCCAAGGGCAGAGCCCACAATCAATCCCAGCCTGCCTGACCCCCCTGGGCTCTCCGTTAGCCACAGTAATTGTTCAGAGCAACATGGGCATTGCTAGGGAAACCTTGGGTTGAAAGCATCCCGAGGAGGTGAACACACACAGTTCTGCTCCATCCCTGTTAGAAATCTGCTTCGTGTTGGCCAGCCCCTCGGGGCCCAGCCGGATGCCAGTTAATGGTCATGCTGGAATTCGTGTCAATTGATTTTCCAGTTAACTTGACTTAACATGATTGGAGGCATCAGAGCAGAGAGGATATACCCCTTGTTCCAGTTTGAGTCCTGTAGTCCTTGTATTCCAATGCAGCAGTCAGTTTAGTTCCAATTAGAACAAACAGTTCCTTAAAATAAAGATTTAACAGGAAGATTCATCCAGGGACTGATCCAAAGACCATTGTGTTCAGGAGCCGTCCTCCCTGCTGAAGGCAATAGTCTTTGGATCAGGGCCTGGAGGCAGCTCACAATGTATAGGCAATTTAATAACAAGAGATGACTCACTATCAAATGCCGTCTGCTTTACAAAGGAATCTCAGAAATGGAGTATCTGTGTGACAGAAATAAACCACTATTCACACACATAGACACAGGAAAAAAAAAAAGGGGGGGGGGAGAGTCCGTGAAAAACTACATTGTTGTTTCACTTGGGAGACTTAAGTGGGAGACTTAAGCCTGGTCCATGGGAGTAATTTTACTAACATAAGTACCTTAGTAAAACCAAATCTGGAAAAATGGTTATGCCAAAGGGGTTTGAGGTTTTTATCAGTTTGCCTGTCATTTCCGAGCATCTAAGAGTCCCAGCAGATCAGACACCTTTATGTGCTGCCAGTCCTGAAATCCAAGTCATGACTGCAGCAAGCATGGGCTGAGGCTGAGGCAGGGAACCCTATGTCATATAGCTGTAGGATTTATACTACAGGTGTTTCCCACATCCACTCGTGTACAGCATGTCTAATGGGTCCCATAGATCCCATGTGTGCTTTTCTCCTAGAGCTGCTTTCCACCCATGGTCTCCCTAATGTGGATTCTATTCTGGTATATTCAAAAAAAACCCCAAAAGAAGTATGAGTGCTAGGGCAGTGCTGTCCCTACCGGGCTTTGGAGATTCTTTCTCCCATTCTAGTTACCATAATCACCCCTGGTCTCGAGTTACTGGCTTTCTGGGTTTCTTTGATGTTTGTACAGCTCCTAGCACAACAGGTCCTGCTAGGATTCCCAGGAGCTACGAATATAGCCAGTGACTTCCATGGAGTAGGTTATTACTTGAAAGGGATATCTAGGGGCTGTAAATCCTCTTTGATAACTAGTCAAAGCTGGGAGAAGTGCTGAGAATTTCAGCTATAACCACAGAAGCCATTTCTCTTGATAAACTTTACGTTTCCTGCGAGTGTTCATAGGTGGAATGCAGAGGGATGCATCGCTGCTGCTGATAGAAAAACAACCCCATTTGGTAAGCCTTACTTAGATGTCAGAGTACTTTGAATTTTAAAGCTGAAATAAACAGGTTGAAATGACCCCACAGTTTATAATGCAATGGTAAAACAAAGTAGGACTTTACAACTGAGGCCCCAGTATCAGAACTTCATTTGATTTTCTCTGATGACTCAACCTATTTCACAAGCTATTTTCATATTCCTTATTTAGAGAACTTACTCATGTCTCGGTAAAAGCCTACGATGTGATAAAGCCAAGGAACCGTAATGTGTGGTACTGGTAACACCTCCCACGCCAAAAAAAATCCTACTTCCATATTTATGTGGCTCTGCAAATTGGTTCCTGCCTTTTTCTCCCCAGAGAGTGAGCTGGCAGCGTGTCTCCTCTCCAATTAGCCTGAAGTTGTGAAAAATGGAGATAGGGGGGTCAAACTCACTATGCCTGGAGCCTCACTTACTTTTGCCGTGTTACAGGCACACTCGGACCTTTGACTTCTCAGCCAGGCAAGTTGTTTTGAGCACACACACAGCAATGCCTGCAGAATACCTTGTTCATTCACTCTGTCTCCTGAAAAAAGCAGCTCACCACCAGAAGGCAAGATGCCAAGAAGACCTACCTACCTTGTGTTGCTCAGGGACCAGGGATGGCCACTTCAATATTAACTCCCCATGGAGCAGGTGAATTTTTACCTGGATTATCCTGGTCAGGATGTAATTTCTGCCTTTTGGAAAGTCCTTTAATCAGAGAAGCAGGTGAAGCCTTTGTAACCAGCATAGTTGCAAAACACATCAGCAAATGTATGGACTAAAAGAATACATAAGGGACACTTAAGGACAACACCCACCCATCCACCCCCACCCCGGATCTCTTCACAATCTGATTTGCAACCATGTAAAGACATGTATTTTTTGTGGCAGTGTTTTGAAGAGTTTGTCTTGGAGGCAGAAAGGAAAGGCAGCCTGTGCAAAGTAGACAGGGGCTGAGCAGCAGCACTCATGCTTGCAACATGACTGCTCTTTGCAAGCCTAAACAAAAGGAACCAAAACCTATGTGGCACAAGCCCTGTTCAATCCCACACCAGGGTCTGAAGCAGCTCCTGACTGATGCCAAGGAGTTCAAGATGTAAGGGTGCACCAACAGGAGCATTAATGGAGAGAGATGCTCACATCCCAGCACAGCCCTGAACCAGCACTTTGATGGGCAGCAGAACCTGCAAAATCCTCTTTTCTGTGACGGTTCTTCTCTGGATTCAGGTATCATATGGGATAAACTCTAATCAAAGCTTTGCCTAAGGGTACAACATTCCTGGCATCTTTCCCTTGCTCGTCTTTTCTGCTGTCTGAAAGCATCTGGCTTCCTCTTGGTGTTACAGCTACATAGGTTTATTTCCCATCAAAACTTTTTTCCCCAAGATCCCTATTCTAGGGTTAGCTGGCAGATGGACACAGGCACATGGAACCAGTCAGTTCAGCCCCCATCACTGTCAGCTCTCACCCTGCAGCTCTGACATTCCCCACACACCTGCCTGACCTTAACTTCCTTCTCTAAGAGTGAGCTACCCAAAACTAAGCCCATGTGAGCTATAAAAAAAACCCTAAATCTCCTACCCTACCCAGTCTGGTGAATTTGCTCAAATAAGGCACAAAACACTGTTGGGGCTGTTTCTTTCTGTAAGGATGGAGGTAACTACTGTGTGCTGGTGTGTGGAAGCAAAAAAACAGGGTTCAAGCCCTGCCCATGAGGGTTCAGACTCCCATCTCCCATGTTGCCATCCTGATTTGTCACACTCAGCTTCACACATCGGTGCTTAGGTCCTCAGCTCCTCCCTGCCCATAGGAGCAGGGTGGCCAGAGAGGGAGGAGAGCACATACTCTCACCCCAGAGCCCTGCTTTCAGATGGCTGTGATGTCCCCTCGGAGAGGTGGGATCTGCTGAAGTGGCCAAGGGGAGAGCTGAGCTGGGGGCAGAGGTCTTAAATTAGCACTGAAACAGCAGAGCAGGCACCAGCACGAGCATGGGAGCACATCCATCTGGGAGGCAGCATCCCACTCTGTCCTGGATGCTGGGTCTTCCTCCTGTGGGTTGGGACCAGCCAAGCAGAGGGGAATGGTGCCCTGGGCAGGAGCACAAACCTCAGGCTCCTGTGCACAGGCATGACAACTCCTCTTCAGGCTCCCACAGGGCTGTGGCCCTCCATCCTTGCTGAATCCCAGCCCAGCATCTCCCTCTGCCAACACTATCCACCAACACGCTGTGCTAAAGTTTGGGATCAGAGCCCCACTCCAAAACTAGAGCAGCTGCCTTCTCTCTCTGCTAAATACTCAGCCCCTCTGCCTGGCCTGTGATCTTTTCCAGCTGCGGTGGTCAAATTTGCCAAAGCCAGCAGTTCCTCCCTTAACCCCTTCAGCCCACTCTCTGCAGGTTCCCATGGCAAACATCACCGGCTCTGCAGGGGGGTTCAGCTCCCTTAACCTTGAGAAATAAAGCTGGTCCTTCCCCCAGGAGTTTTATGCTGCATTAATACGCACCTTTGGCTGCTCTGTTTCTGTCAAGACCTCCATGCTCAGGATGTAACCACTCTCACTAAGCCTAGCAGCCTTTCAGCTTGCGTGCTTGTGGAAGCTGAGAGCACTTTCCAGAGTTCCCCAGGGGGAGCAATCAGATCTTTCAGAAAATTAATTGAGCTGCTCTTACTGGATCACCTGCTTCACCTCCCTGGCTGCTGGTTCCCATGTTCAGGTTTTCCACCAAGCAAGGCTGCTGCCAGGTCCCCAACACAGGGAAGAAATCCAAGGCTCATCTCCAATGACAGCATCTCACCTGTCCTATTTGCTTCCCTAGGGGCAAGAAGCCAGAGATGGATAAGTCCCACAGGGCACAGAGACTTGGTGACCAGATATCTACCATAATCTTTTTGACTTGATAACTTGGAAACACAGATTATAAATGTGCTGCAGTGATGAGCCAGAAAGAGCCTAAAAACTCCCAGCCAAAAAGGGGTATGAAATAGTTCAGAGATGCTGGCACTTAAAATTATTTTTTTAAATAAAAAAAGTGGAAAAGATAAGCATTAGCCACATGCGCTGGTCCCTGGCTTGCCACAGGCCACCCATGGGTGTCACACCAAGGCATGCCACATCCCATGGCATGTGCTCGGGAAGGAAGTGGGGGCTGTGCCTAGCTCAGATTTTCATCTTCAGCAACATGGCAGATCTCATGTAAAAGATGGATGAATCAAAACAGAAGTGCCTGCCGGCTGCTGGGAAGTGACACCACCGTGACTCATGTCACTCTGTTTGAAACAATCCTCCCCCTCACCTTCTGCCCTCTGTAGAGATGCACCTTGGACAGTTTCAGCACAGAGCCCACTGATACCCTCCTCTTCAACCTCCTTAACACCATTTTTGGGCCACAGTGTTTTTCTCGGGTGACCTCTCCCATCACCAAGCTCTGCTGGAACACTTTTGCAGCTCACTCCAAGTACAACAAACAATTTTCTTTTCCCAACTTTTCCTTTATTATTTTTTACACGCCATAAAAACCATTGCAGGTTTTCTTTCACATTCACAAGATCTCCTGGAAATTATTGCCATTTCCCATACATATTAAAAAAAAAAATAAAAAGGTCAACAGACAAAGAGAGCTGCTCATTCTGAGCTCCCTGCAGACACAGAAGCCCATGAGAGCAAGGGAGGAAACCAGTTTTCACAGACAAAGGCTGGCTAGGTGACCACACATGCTAAGCAAGCCACATAACACTGAACAAGACCACTTGACCACACACGATACACATTGGGAACACTTGGGAAGGGGTAGTGGAAGAGTTGGCTTGGAGCTGAGCTTGTCAGGGTTTGTTTTTTTTTTTTGGTGTAAAATCCAGCAGTTACAGTATTATCTGATGGGAAGTAATTCTGATGAGGATTGTGGACACCTTCAAGTATTCTAGGGCTTTTCTTCTCTAACAGACAGGAGGATAATAGCTCAGCAGGGTAGCCTGATAGCTTGGGCTAAGTCCCCTGCTTTGGTTAAAAGCACATCCAGTACAAAGGCAAATGCAGAAGTACAGGAAATGCCACACCTGAATGGATCCATGGTCTGGTTTGGTATCCACTTACACTGTGGTCAACTCCTGACACTTAGGAGACTGGAGGAGAGGGGATTTTCACCTGGTTGTGCAACAATATCCTGGGAAAAGAGCTCCCTCCCTCACCCCAGCCCTTTGCTCCCTGAAACATGACACAGGAGAGGAAAGGAGGAAAGCCAGAGAGAAAGCAGAACAGATACTCGCTCCCACCACCTCTGCAGTTGCAAAGGTTGTGGTTTTTGTTTTGCTTTCTTCCCTGCCGCTGCTGTTTATTGCTTGAAACTTTAAATAAGGGTCTTTTCAAAAATAAAAAGGGAAGGATATGGGAACTGAGAACATACTAAATGGATTTCTCATTGCTCCCCAGGGATCTGAAAATACAGTAGTGGGTGCACACTCTGTGGATAAAAACCTAAAAAAGCACTTTTTCTTTTTTTTAAAAAAGGACAATAAAAGTTCAAAAAACCTGCCACATTTAGAGCACTTGTGTCTTACAGTCACAGCATATGGGACATATGACCCATGACAACCACTCCATCCCAGACTAAGTCGAGGTTTCTCTATTGCACGTTCATGAAATGTTCTTGTTGGGGTCACAGTTCAGATCAGAGGACCACACCAGCTCCAGTCTCCCAGGGTGTTCAGCAGGACGAAGATGCTGTCATTGGGTTGAGTTTCAGCTGGTGGACGGGAGAGTGGATGGGCACAGAACTCAACACTGAGGTAGGAAAGGCAAAGCATGAGCCTTCAAAGTTTTTGCCTAACGTCAGTTCTTCTGCAAAGAAAGACGCAGCTTCTCGTTTGCACGAGGCGACGGCAGGGCTGGGAGTGGAAGACAAGATCTCTGACTCGTATTGTAGCAACTGACCCATGAAGCCGAAGTTTGGTGAGATCAGGCTCCGGCGCTGCTTGATGTAGTCAAAGGCTTCCTCCAGGCACAGCTTCTTTGTCTTCATGAGATATGCCATGCAGATGGTGGGAGAGCGTGAAATCCCTGCTTCACAGTGCACTAGGATCTTTCCCCCCGTTCGTCTGACATAATCTAGGGAAAAAAGTCATTGCAGACATCAGTTGCCATTGGGGATGGAGAGCATGCTGCAGCATGCACCCAGCACTGAAGGTGGAGCATGTGACACAGCCAGTCCACCAGCACGGAGAGGCTTGCTCTTCTGTTGGCTACTAAGGGTAACCAAGATTAAAAAAGAAGGGGGACAAAACCCAGCCTGAGATGGAGCAGAGCTGCAGATGACAGCTGGTTTCAGAATCTGTGGATCCCAATTTGGTTCTTTCTGCATTTTTCAGAAAGTCCTTCCCTGTCTCCTTCCCATGTGTCTATTTCTCTTTTGGAACAGTTAATTTTGCAGAGCATTGTGAGACAGAGATTGGGTATCTGGGCAACACTTGTGTTCGCTGTACCTGCATTTCTCTGCCTGTGGCTCAAAGTGCTGACCCAAGCCTAGCCTGGCCAACCCTCCCAACGTCAGGTCTTTCAAAAGCTACAGGGCTGCCTTCTCATCAGCTTTGCTAGGAAAACCAGGACTTTTCTTTTCTATAAAGTCCGAATCTAACTCCCTGCTTGGCCAGTTGGCAGCAACTGGCAGCAGTACCAGGAGCTGAGCCCTTGGTGGGTACCCTTGGGTGGAGAGGCTGAGCTCACTCCCTGGGGCCTCACCACAAAGCACACAAGAACTGGTAGGCAGTTGCTAATTACAGCCTGGTCAAAGGATGCTTGGACTTAAGTCAGGATATAAAAGGCTTATGCAAAGCACCCATTTTACACAACAGGAGCCACTGTGGTTACTCACACAACACAATGATTGTTATTAGATTAAAGAGAATGTGCTTAAAATAAGTCCTTTCCACACAAAAATACAGTTCAAAAATAGATGTTCTCTGCTCTATTGCCTTGAGCAATATGTTCAAGCTCCAATTTATGGATAACTGCGCTGAGTGTAGCGCTTGGTGAAACACAGAGCTGAGCAAGTTATCATTTGACTGTCTTCAATTGTCTGCTGGGGGACTGGTGCCACCATGACCAGTTAAATATAACTGCTGCACAAAATAAGACGTGGGTTTGAGTCATCCCCAGCATCTACACCGCACACCCAATTTAAAAGAAAGTGAAAACTAAAGTCATCCTCAAAATCTGGGAAATTGTCAAATGACTCAACTACTATCCCAAGAGGCTGGGGATGGGATAGAAGAGTGCTGTGAACTACCATTTTCCCCGAAAGGTGTAAGAAGCCCCTTACCAGGACGGGGTAGGGCTCAGAGGGCACCCTCAGATGAGGTGTTTGTAATTTTGCCTGCACTGTCGAAGGACTCAAACTCAGCTGAGCAACGTCAGCTGGTCTGTAACTGGAATTCTCTTTTGTTTCTCTCACAAATGTTCCTGGAGAGTAACAGCACCGATTTCAACACTATCTCCACCCAGGCTCAAGCTGTTCCACCTCACTCATCCACCCTGTGCCTCTCAGGCAGGAGCCTCTCCCTTGCGCTGCCTGGCCCAGCTGGTGTGCTGCTCACCTACCAGGAAGGTTTGTGAGGGGATGGCCCAAAATCTCTAAAGCCCTCCTCATTTTTTATGTGTTGAGGTATTTGATTAAAGGGTGAGATAGCCAGCATGATCCAAAGGAGTTACGGAAAGAGCTCTATGATAAGGGGAGACGCTGGATTTCTAAGACCCTGGCTTTGGGCTATCTCACAACAGCAAGGCAATAAGCTGGCTCCGCTTCACCTGGCTTTTACAGGGTCTGCCATGCAAGTCCAAGGAACCAATGTGTTTTTTTCCTTTACAAGAATCAATAGACTTTGGTGTTATTCAATCATGATTCTTCACTCTGTCACGCTGAAGTTACACCTATGCTTGCTTTGAAAAGGAAATAAAGCTAACCAGCTCACTGCCCTGTCTGCCTGACAGCAGTCAAGAGGAGGCATTTTCCTTCCCTAGCCTTCCAGCCTGGACAGAAGGACAGAGACCTTGCTCCTCCTTCCTTCCTCACAGAAATCCCTCTGCCAGGAGAGATGCTGGGGAAGGAAGGAAGCTTAAACTTTTGCTGTGACATCTAGGAATAGAAAATAACATGTCCTTCCCACCAACACGTGTTTTAAAATAAATTAATTTAAAAGACATGAAGATTTGGACGTTTGTTAATGTGGACCTACCGATGAAGTCAATGGCTTCCTGGAAGTGTGAGCTGATGTCTGCCGTGTGACTGTCCTCCACTGGGATCCACTTGTAGCAATACTGGTCTTTGAAGGACTCTGAGCTTTTCCTGGAGACATTGAGCAGGGCTGTGATGTGCAGGTTGGCAAGAAACTCGCACTTGGAAGCGTGATAGGCACTGCCAAGGTAGAGAAAAGGCAGGATTTCAACTGGACCACCCTGGAAGAGAAGGAACAGAAACATGTAACTCCTTTTCAAGGGCATTTGAGTCCTGATACTTGAGAGAGGGGCAAGGGAGCCTGTAAGGACACCCACTCCCTCCCTCGGTGGTGTTTTTGGACCCCGGTGCTGCCAGCTGGTGAACCACTGCAATGGCAAAGCCCACACAGGAAAAAGTTTTTCATTTTCTTGTCCACATCTGTGAGGTACAAAGTCAGACTCAGCCCACTTGCATGCAGGATATCCCTGGCTTTCTTTAAAGCACTGCCCCTTGGGATGCACCTGAAGTGCTTTCATATGTGACGCCTGCTCCCTCTGAGGCTTTATTGAAATATGGAAGAGGATGGAGGAAGAGACTGCTCTAGCCCAGCCCAGGGCTCAGCACCTCCACTCACATCTCTAGAGGTGCAGCAAAGCAAAAAAAAAATTGGAACAAGGCTCCCCGTCTCCCCACACCTCCCTAGGGTGCAGCACCTGCTGCGTCATCTGCCCCAAAATGTCATCTCTGTTCCTCCTTAGCACAAACAAAGGCTGGGTGACGAGACCGCAAAAGAAAAAAAGTCACCACCTGACAAGGGTTTTGGAGACCACAGGTAACTTTCCATGATGCACAAGAGCTGCTGCCAGCCCGCAGCTGTGAGAAACCAGCTTTCCACCCCCTGAGCTGTGTGCCCACGCACTGGGGACAGCCGGGACCGCCTGGCGTGGGAGGCGCTCCCAGGGGAGCAGAGGGGCATCGCTCGGGGGCTCCCCCAGCACCAGGGAACGTGCACCCCGGCGGAAGCACCCGACCACAGGTGACATCTCAGGGTACACGTGTTCCCTGGGCCAGGCAGGCATGAGATGACTTCCCCTGTGGCAACCCCACTCCCCCTGCCCAAAGGTGGCTGTCGAGAGATGCTGCCTTTTCTCAAAGTGGCCCCACAGCCCCAGCCCCCTCCGCCAGCTTCCTTCCTCATGGCTCATGCTGCCTGACTGTGTGATAAAGACGGGTCACAAGTACAGAGTTAGGGCCAGATAGGGTGGTTTTTCTTTCTTCTGTTGCCTAATTTTGGAGGCCGGCAAGAGGTGATGCTGACCAGCAGCACACACAGGGCCCCTTGTTCAACACACAGGCTGCCAGCTGGGACTGCGACAGCTTATTGACGGTCTGTGTCAGCACGAGGGCCACCAGCAGCACCCTGCCAGCCTCTGACAGTGGCAGGAGGGAGAAGACCCAAGGGGAAGGTCACCCGCTGCAGCTGGGACACACACCTGGTCATAAGCGGGTTTGTGGTTGGCACACTGCTTCTCACAGTGGCCGGCAAGGTTTCTCTCTGCCTCGGTCCTCTCTGGGGAAATGAGTTTTCCATCCACGCAGCACTCAGGATATTGTGAGTTAAAGGTTTCATATCCCCCTAGGGAAGGGCAAGAAAAAAAAACAAAACACCAAACATTAGTATTTGCACTTGCAAAAACTGGTTTAATTAAATGTGGTGGAGAAATGAAGCTCCAGTGCTTGCAACGCAGTGGGATAGTGCTAGTGCTGCACAGTGATGGGCCCCAGGGGGCTTAGTGCAGGATAACGCTCCCCTGGGGAAATGGGTCTGTCTAAAAGGCTTTTGGGCACCTGAAGAAAAGCCTCTGATACCACTGACAATTATTAACTTGCCAAAAGCCAGTGGATCCAGGTTAAAACTGTTAGCAAATGTAATTCTGTTAAGTTTGGCAACCATTAACCCCAGCCCAGTACAGCAGCGACTGAACTGCCTCCCGCAGGCTTTATATATGAGCGCTATTTCCAGTGTTTGAGACTCAGATTTCTGTACTCCAGAGTCATCTTCTCTAAATCTGTCATTGCTATATAGGCTGTGACAACATAAGAAATATTTTATTTGCATTTTTGAATGGACATAAACACAAGAGGGAGATGCTTGCAACTGTCATTAATCACCACAATGCACGAGACAGCGAGGTAACGAAGACAATCCCACTGAAACCAATCTATTAAATAACAGCTATAAAACTTAATGAAATCCTGTGACAGCATTTGACAACTGAATAGCCCCACATGAGCTATTCTGCATGGTTAAGTACTGCATTCGTTTCATTCAGTGCACTGCTAATGAAAAGGAATTAATCCTATTATTACATTGTTACTCAAAGTTTGTCGTCAGCTAAATCGTTGCCTGTTTCCAGGCTGAGAATACGCTGCAGAGAAGCACACAATCTCCAAAATGAACGTGAATAAGTCAGGTAGCAGAAGCAGCCTGGAAACGTATGTGGTGTGCCACACATCTGCCACCTGTGCTTTTTCAGAACAGAAAGGCACGGTGAAAGCTCTTGAACAGCTAGATTCAATAATCCTGAGCACGGCCTTCAAGTAAACAAGGCTCAGAAAGCAAACGCTTGGATGGGATTCATTCACCTGCAACTGTTTCTCCCTGATAAGCGGTGCCAGCATGGGTGCCCTGGTGCAAGAGGAAGGGTTTCGAAACAAAGGAAGCGCTGAAGATCTGAGCGGCCGCAGGGCCCCCGCCACCCTCGCTGCCAGCGCTGCCCGGTACAGCTACCTCTGACATTTCAGCCCTGTAATGCCGGTGTCGCATTTGTTTGCGGTGTTTGAGCAGATGTGTGCTCAAATTCATGACGTGCTACTGTCGCCCACTCAGTCCTGCCGTGGGGTCCTCGTGTTGCAAGTGGCTGGCACGATCCAGAGCCCACTGAACATGATGCAAGTCTGTTTTCCATGACGGAGGGCAGGAGGGTGACTTTGCAGTCAACTGGCACAGAGCACCTGCACCTTTCCTACTACTCCCTCCCCAGCCACATTCAGGCAGCTCACCCCAGAGCTCGCAGCACGAGGCAGCGGGATAAGCAGGCAAGTGACCCTGGAGACCATAAAGGGGGGGGATTAATAAAATGGATATCCCCAACAACTGCGTTCATAAATTGATTTCCCCAACAACTTGCAGCGTGAAAAGCCAACACACACAAGCAGCTCTCCAGACTCCTCTGCTCTCCTCATCTCCAACTGCCCTTCATGGTGTGGGCTTCTAAATCGTTTTTCATAGCTGACTTTAGCTCCCCTCTGGCCCCCAACCACTGCCTTCACATAGGCAAAAGATGTCCAGTTTCTATAAATAGCCACTATCCCCATTTACATCCTGTGTTGTTTTTACTCTTGAATGAACACAGAAATCCACAGGAGCCAAATCAGCGTGTGTGTTCTGACAGACATGCATGTCTCATGTCTCTGGGGCAGCTAACACATGCAGCTGGTGAATGGTTAATTACAAGCCTTAGGGATCAGGATATTTGCAGACCATTCTTACAGTGAGTCACCTCCTCATCCCATCCTCCAGCAATCTCCTCTCTTCCCCCTCCCCACTCAACCTAGCTTCCCGGAGGTCATTTCTGCAAATACTGGATTGCTCATCACAGAGAGCTGTGCTGCGTTTCGGTTTTAATCAATAAAAAATAGAATCCTTGTCAGCACCCAGAGAGGATCCGTTATTTTATATTTCTGCAGGCTCTCCCCCCACCACACAAGCACTCTCTCCATGCTGGGGCTGAGCTCACCCAGAACAAAACTGCACCTACACAGATGAAAGATGAGACACACGCAACCCCTGGAAGCCAGAAAGCGAGGGAAGGAATGGGGCCTGGCATGCAACTTGGCTTGCAACGGCTCTGCACTAGCCACCCTACCTGGGGCCAGATCCCCAGGAGGCTTGGTAACCTGTTCATATCCTACCTCTGCAGCTTCTGAGGTGAGACCAACCACCTTGGCCCTTAAGTAGCCAGCACCTCCTCCCAGCTTCTCCACACCCAGGGAGAGCCGGAGTATAAGGGGGAACCTCAAGGACCTTTTTTTCCTGGTGGTTTTACAGCCCATTATTTGCAAAGTGGGTGCTGCAGACCCCCAAAGAACCCTTTCTCCTGTCCAGTGCCCGGCGCTTCAGGGTGATTTATATCCCCAGTGTGTCAGAGATCTTCCCCCAGACCGCAACAGCTTCCTGGGGGGTCCATGGCCCCAGTGAATCAGCAGCGCTGCCCACTGAGTCACCGGTTCCTCGGGCTACACCAGATCTGAAATAGAGCTACCGATTCATGGGCCTGATCCTGCCACCCTGAGACCATCCAACAAAAGGGAACAGCGGCACAAAAACGAAGAAGCTTTCCTATCCATTAAGGGGCTATATTTTTTTTAAGCCTCAAATAGACAGGCTTTCAAGATAAGACACTTTGAAACACACAAAAGGTACAAAGCAAAGCCTACCTCAGCCCCCCACCCCAGATAAACTGCCCACAGCCACAGTCACCGCTTCAAAGCTTGGGGCTGCTACATCGAGGAGGGAAGGACGATCTTGTGGGCTAAACGAGCGGGCCGAGTCAGCAGAGCTTAATTCGGCCCCTGGTTTACCACAGACTTCCCAGCCTGCCCCTGCAGATGTTTCTTCAACTCTGCTTTAATGAGGACCCCAAGGATTTGGCTGGCCCCCCACAGTGCAGGTTATCCCTGCCTCGCAGCAGCGCCAGCGCCGCTTGTGGGGCGCCTGCCAGACTCCCGGGCAGGCTGGTGGTGCCCGGACAGAGCCAGGCTGGGGGCAAACCGCCCTGGGGGGTCCCCCCTCGGCACCTGGCGGTCCCCAGGCGGGAGGTGCCTCTGCCCCAGCGAGGATGCCCTGCGGACACTGCTCCTTAGAGCAGGCAGAAACTGGGCACATGGGGACAAAAACCAGCGTGCTGGAAGGCTTAATAGAAGTGAATTAACCCTGGCCGGCGAGGACACGGGGGCAGAGTTTATTCAAGAAACACCGCCTGTTTTTTTTCCTACATTCATAGCCTCAGGCCATGGTGAGGGAGGGTGTGTAGAGACCCCTCCTGCGGTGTGGCCCCGCAGCCGGGTGTGCGGGGCTGCGGGCGGGAGCCCCCGGGCCGGGCAGTGCCCCCTCCGCGGGCGCGCACGGCGGGGCTGAGAAAACAGGGAGGGCAAAAGGACAAAGGCACTGCCAGGAGAAAGGGGGGAGGGCAGGGGAAGGGCCGGCTGCTATTTTTTAAATCGTTTTATTATCCCCGGGTTACACGGAAGGAAAACAAAGAACCGTAATCAAAGGGCTGTATAAAATACGAGCCCCCCGACAAGCCCCGGAGTTTCGGCTGCGGGTTTCCCCTACCGGCCCCGGTATGCCCGGCGGCGGGGGGAGCCTCTCCGCCCCGGGGGGAGCGGCGGGGCACCCCGCTCCCGCGGCAGCTGTACCCTGTCCCAAAGGCGCCCGCACGCCCCTGCTTTGCGAGCGCTTCACACCCGACTGCGTTACCGACTAACGGGAAGGAAAACCAGCAGCCGTTCCAAAACTGCCCCCAGCGTACAGGTTCCGGCACGTCCGTGCTGGCAGTATGGCAAAGAAATAGCCGGCCCTGTCAGCTTGCTAGGTCCGGCTATTTTTGGCTCAGTCCTTCAATGGTGCATGCAAACAGCGTGTGTTGCTGCTTCTAATTAACAGAGCAGGCCGAGCTTCAGCACCACCTACTACCTTGCTGAGCACCTACCTCATCTTAGGTTCAGCAAATACGTCCATCAACTCTCCCAAGTTTTCCTGAATTTATCAACGTTAGGTGTAACTGCTGCTAGACGATGCCAACAGCATTGGGGTAGCTCAGGTGGCACACGCATCCCAGCTCCTTGCTACTTTTAGGACCAGTTTCAGTGTTTTCACAGTATTTCCCTCCTCAAGCAACGCTGTAGTCACCACAGGCATATTAATGGGCGTAAGAGGGAGAGATCAGTAAGATACTAGATGTTAATCCTTAAATAGAAATGGAAGACCCAAGTTTTACCAGTGGATGTTATGGCATTGTAAAAAATGACAAAACCAACAATGGTAGGTTCAGAGTTGCTGCTTTAACAAAAGGTACCTTGTCCTCCCATAAGAGCTCTTACTACCTTGGATCAAGGGTGCTCCAGAAAAAGGCTTGGAATGAAAGGCAGCAAAAGGACTTTACCTAACAATCCAATCTCTCCAGAGTAAGGACAGACATTTTCAAAAGCTATTTTAATTCACACATGCACATGTTTTACAAATCCTTGCTTTAGCATTTTGACCTATAATCAGCTATGGGAAGAATGAAGATGGCAAATTAAATATCAAGGGAAACCTTCACCAAACACAAGAGTGAAAAACCTAGCATGAGTCATTTGGAGCAGCAGCAGTGAGGCAGACTGCCTCACAAGGCAGAGAACAACAGCTTCCTCAGTTTCCCAGTTCTTATACGCTACCTCACAACCTAAATTAAAGGCTGAGCTACAAAAACTTTGGGCTGAGTGGCAACAGTCCGAGGTTTGTTGTGGGCAATGCTTGGAATATGCATAGTTAGGATGAGGCTGCATTACTTTTCTGGACTGCCATTGTCATTTCTTGGTTGGGTTTCACGTGCTAACTCTGACACATACGAAGCTCTATGTATCTTCCACTAAAACTCAAATTAGTCACACAGGCTTCTATCAGTGAAATTACTTGAGGCAGGCCCACTGCAGGTGGGGCAAAAAATTGAGAAACTAAGGCTCTAAATCCACATGAGCAACTCTGTTGCATCAATGTTGTTCTTGCAGCTGAAGCTCACACACTAATGCAGTTGCTTTAGTATTTCACAATGTCCATAGCATTCTGTTCAGGCATCACAGAGATGGCTCCATCTGTCTCTGCCTTTTAACTTGTTCACATATTAGTCTTGCATGAACGATGTTTTCCCACTGTATGGGTACAAAACCAGGAATCCCCGAGACTTAAGATAAAAGGAAAAATATAAAAGACAGCACACTTAGTCCTGGGCGAAAGAATTGCATTTTCACTTGAGAATCAGAGGTGTGAACAGATTCAGGGGCAAAGAAACACTGTTATCTTCAGAACAACCCTTTGTGGGATACCAAGAGTGTCTTTACTGACTTGTGAAATGCCCTATGTATTTCATGTTCCTCTGCTAAGTGTACAGTGTGAGTACTGGGACAGCTGAAAACCCAGGTTTGGGAACAGTAGGGACAAAGAAAGCATCACTCCAAGCAAATCTCATGGTTTGCCTTTTTTTGTCTTCTTAGTTCTTCATTTAAACAGTATTAAGTGATTATTACAGTTAAGTGTAGAAGCTCCACATAAGTGAATCGCTTCCCTTCCATATTTATTGTTACTGTTCCTCCTGGTCTGATAGCTTTTGCTAAGTCTTAAGCTTTGTCTCAATGACACTCTTACAATTTTGATCTGTTTCCAGGTTGATTTGGTTGAGTTAACATTATTTGTCTTGTGGGAAAAGCCTTTGTTTATGCTTGCTAAACTTACTGAAATCACTTCTCTGTCTTGCTATTCTCCAGATTAATGCACAATACAAAAACACAGTGATGTATGTCAGCTAAGGCTGAACTGCTCATGCAGGTACAAAGAAACCAAGCTAGGCAATTAAATCAGACGTGAACCGGAGAAAAAATACACAACCACCTTATCTTGAAGGCTGAAGTAATACAACATGGAGAAATTTGACAGTGATGACAAGAGGCTCAGCTCTAAGTTGGCTGTTTTGGTTCCCCCCACCCCACACCCCACCTCTCAATGCACAGTCCTCCACCTCCAGCGAGCAGGTCCACCTCAAAACCTTCACCAGAAAGACACCACTGTTCAGACATCAGCCCTCGGAAAATGCCCGTGTTCCTGCTGCCATGTGTGCCCAAAGCACACCCCTGCAAAACCTTCCTCCCAGCGCTCCCCACCTCTCACTGCCAGGCATCCTCACTGCATTCCCTGCTACATCTGGACCAGGCAGGGATCTGCTCTAGCAAAAAAGCAGGAGGACACCTCCAAGCTGACAGTGAAGCTCTCCAATACAGCCAGAGAAGACAGGGACCAGAGGAGCTGTCACTAAGGTCCAGGAGAAACAGTAGAAGCTACGCTGGGGCACGGATGAGGCCAGTGTGAGTGTAAGAAGATCTGACAGCAACTGGAAGAAGCCAGGAGATGGTCAGAACCCTTCTCTAGGACCTTCTGCTCACCTTCTCCTACCCTGGGGCTCCGAGCACATACCCTCACCTCATCTCAGAAGCCATCCACAGCTGCCTTCCTCTAGGACGAGCTCAGCCCCCACATGCTGCCAGTCTCACCACCTCATGCAAACTGGTGCCAGGCTGCACCGAGCGTGAGCCAAGCGACCTGCTGCTGTGGTCCACGCAGCACCTTCAGTCCAGCGCTTTCCACGGGTGTGGGCAGTCGCTGCAGATGTGTTCTGCATGTAGCACCCCTTCGTGGG
>JAVJGJ010000062.1:20348251-20366557 GCA_035590215.1 Microhierax caerulescens
CCGCCCCGCGCCGGCCGGTGCCCCGCCCCCGGGCGGGGATCCCCGCCCTCCCCGGCAGCGGGCGGGGGCCGCGGCCGCGCAGGCAGCGTTAGTCAGGCTCGGAGGCAGAGGAAGCTGAAAAACGCCGCAAAAATTCTCCAGTCATCGGCCTGAGGCTCATCCCAGCATCACCGCGCCCCCCCCAGCCAGCGAGGAGAGCCGGGAAGCGCGCCGGGGGCGGGGGGGGCAGCGCTGGGGCAGGTTACACACGCCAGGTTGCAAAGGGGGTTTCAGTTCCCATTAATCCCCCCTCGCCGTGTATGCCCTCACCCCCGGCGAAGCCTGAGCGCGGGCAGAGCCGCCTGCCAGGGCACTGCCAGCCAGGGGACGGGGGCTGCCTGCTCCTAGACCCCCTCGGCAGGAGCCGGGTCACCTCCCCGGGCCGCAGTTTGCACCGACCGAGTGACAGGCGTGGACTCCCTTGGGGAACATCCCCGAGGATGTGGGTACCTGGCCCACAGCCTCGCAGCAAAGGAGCAAACAATCAGTAACTTGGGACAAAGCAAGAGGTGCTATTTCTGCAGAATTAATGAATGCTTTGGAGAGGGGGGTGTCAGGGATGGGAGGGTCCCTGCAACAGAAACATTGCTGCCATGGCTCTTTTTGGGGGGATGTCTTGTGCCCCTTTCCTTGCAGCAGACTTCTAAGCTCTAAGACTGTGCCTCAAAGTCCTGTGAGACTTACACTACAGAGCTCAGTCTGTGCCAGTGTCCAGAACTCACGACACTAAGACGCACAGGAATTAGGAAATCTGGCACTTGCCCTTTCCTTGTAGATAAGTTTTGCAAAGCGACAAAAATGAGAACTGGAAATTCCTGGAAGAAGTTAGGCAAAAGGATGAGCTCCAGCCAAGCTCATTACAGCCCGGACAGATTACAGTGGAGCTGTCTAAGAGCAGGGTGTCATTTATTCTGATGGTGCCCTGAAAGTATGTTCACCTCAACAGCAGGCAGGAAGCGCCATGCCTGCCTCCGATTGCCTGCAGCTGAAACAGAAGCATGAACGAGACACTGCGAGGAAAATGTTCAAGCTGATTGAAAGAATGGCAGCTACTGGTTTTGAAGCACCTCTTCCTCCTCTTCCTCTTTCAACCCCTCTGCACCCTCTGACTGGCTTCTTCCAACCTGGCTCCCCTCCTCTGAGTCACTCAGGGTACGAGACGGAACAAAAATAGGAGTAGCTCGTGGGTAGGGGCAGATGTTCGCAGTGTCTTAGCGTGGGTGTTGTCTTCAGCTGGCCACCGCCGTCATGGCAGCCCAGCTCCTTCCCTGCTTCTGCAGCACCCAGGGAGGCAGCTGGGCATTGCCAGAGCTGCGTGGCTGGGTGAGATGTCCCCATGTGCCGGCACAGTCCCTGCCAGAACTGGATGCCCACCACGAGCATCGCCACAGCCGTACCGAAAACCTTCACAGCATCCCATGCGTGGGCCGAGTCTTGCCCTTTATTTTTCACCAGGCGGGGAATCTAGCACAGGCAGGGGCACAGTGACTTGTTCCCGCTCACACAGGAAACCTCCGCACCGCCTGGACACAACCTGCCTTTCCTGCCTCCCAGCCCCCAGCTTCAGGAGCCGCTTCTTCCTCCCTGAGAAGTAGCCTGGCTCCCTTGGGGCTTGGCCCCCAGTAACAGCCCAGCTGGTGAACTGGTCCCAGTGCGGCACAGAGAGGGGAAGAGGGACTGTAGGCAGATGCTAGCGTGCTCCCCTCCTGGGAGGAAGGAGGGGGCCAGCGCAGCCGCAGGAGAGCATCATTTCCTCTCAGGAAACCCAAATGAAATGTGAAGGGGTGGGAAAGAGAGCTTTTTGTCCCCCCAACTCCTGGCTGAAGTGCTAGGCTGGAGGAGAGGGCAAATCATACCAGCCCAGAAAATAAACTGGGGGAATACCTGCAGTTCAGCCTGTACTGGCAGTGGGGTGTATCTATCGCTGACCTGACCGGCAGCTGACCTTCCTCCTTTTACACACCTAATGCCGAGCATCCAAACAACTGCCTTTCAGTAGATTACAGCTCTGCTTTTGTTTCTTAATGGAGTGAGTCATGACCACCTTTTTATTAGAAGAAAATAACAAGGCTAACAGCAGCTGTACTAATGCTTCCTCTGCTGCAGGGTGCTGGATGCAGTGTCCCTGACTTCTCTGCCCACCAGCGAAATGACTTGGTTGTACTTCGAAATAGATGAGCAATCAGGGCTGATGCTGTCAGGGCTGTGGGATGGACACCGATGCTTTTCCTTGCTGGAGCAGCTCCTTTGTTTGTCAGGTGCTCCCAGCCAGAAGGGAGAAAGGGGCTCAACTCCTGTTAAGTGGAGGTGGTTGAGCAACTTAAACCACCTTCTGCTTTAGGTAGGGAACTCCCCTCCTCCCTGCAGCACTTTGCATCATTCCCTCTTAGGTTCTGCTGCATCTTTCTGCTCCTCCTCCCGCTTCCTCTTGATAATCTCCCAGGCTTTTTCGTCCTTTGTCTCAGGCTTTTATCAGGGCTTTCAGATCAGCTGTTCCTTTCCTTTTTCTTCCAGGCTGTATTTCCCCTAACCTAGCTCATTCTTCCCTTCTCCCCTCCCCACCTCCTCCAGGCTCTTTGTTTCTGCCTGTTCTTGGTGCTGTAAAGGGAAACTTTCTCGCAGCAGCTGGGGAGTGGTGACCCCAGCTCCTGGGGGACACTGCTGGACACCCCCACCCCACCCCCCAGTAAAAGCTCCCAGGGTACAGCATCCATGGGATAGTATCCAGCAGGCATTGCTCAAGAGCAAAATGAATGGCATTTTTGTTAGGATTTGCTTCCACATTTACTTCAGCCTAAATATAGCTATATTTTTCATGGGGTTAACATATGCCTGTTGGAGACAATAAAACTCAAAAGGAGCTTTAACAAGGGGCTTGGGTGAATAAATGAATATAATTTCTTGGGAGGCAAAAGCTACAAGATGAGCCAGGTTTGTAGGGCTCCAGTTGCCTGAGCTGAGATAAGGGATGCCCTGTGGGCTTGCCACCCCAAAGAGTTAACCCCAAACCTCAGCTGGGCAAAGGTAAGATAAAACCAGCTCTCACTGCTGGAAAGGAGGCTGAGGGGAAGGCAGATCAAGGGTCACTCAGGAGATAGGTCAGGGAGATGGTATAGAGTAACCTAAATGCTGTAGAGTCCTAGGGCTGGGGCTTAGGCTGCATCATATCCCTGCCAGGGCACAGTCCTGAACCCACATCCTCCGGTTGGTTGTGAAACGCCAGAAATTCCTCAGATGAACAAAGCATAGCACAAGACAGCAGAGAAGATGGGTTGGCATTTCTTTAATGTTATTAAGATTCCCATAACATCAGTTTCTAATTCTGGAGTGGCTGATGTCAAAACACTTACAGCACAAGCAGTGAGATAAGTTTGTGCTGGTAAATGGGGAGCTGGAAGACAGGTTAATTTATGCCCAGGGCTAAAGGACAGCCGAGCAGTGGCAAAGGATATTGTCATGCTGAGACCCCATCAGTGTCATGACTCGGTCACTCTGGAGACAAAGTCTAACAAAACAGATTGGATCATGAACATTAGCCTTGTTGCAAATTTCTCTTTTTTATAAGAGCAACCCGTTGCTAAAAGCTGATTCCAGAGGGTGAAAAGCACTATCAGACAGGGATTCTGCAGCATGACCCCCCCCCCTTGCAGCCCGATAGGTATGATCTGATGTTAAGCTGGAATCTTTTTTTCCTTCCCCCAGAAAGCTAATAAAAAGATTAGTAACTGCTTGGGTATTTTCAACGAGGAAAAGTTCATGGGTTTTGCTTTAAATCGACATTCAGTAACAAATCCATAATCATAAGTGACTATTCCCAAAGAATTAGAAAAAAATGCATGCTACAACCTATATAACTGGGAAGAAGCAACTGAATTTCCGTTTATTGTGGCCCCAGTGTCTCTCAGACCTGGTTTATATTCCAGGTCTGCTGTCGTAAAATAGATTGGAGCTAAACAGTGCGTTGGCTTGAATGGGAGTTGCCTGAGCTCAGCACTTCTGAAAATCAGGCTGAAAGGGAATCTCAGATTTACGTCTGATTTTTACCTGACTCATGCCTACGTGACTCCAGCGACTGCTGCAAGCTGCTGTCAGCTGCTGTCAGGAGCAAAAGAGGAATAAACCAAACCTCCCGTCTCCTTTTAGAAGTCACTGTTCTTTCTGTTCCATTAGCTGATGACTTACTCCTGCGTACAGATGGACAAGCCATTTTTAAAACAGGGATTCCAGCTATCTGCACAATCAAGTTTCAATTTCTCTGCTTGTCTGACATGGCCCAGAGCATCATAAGCCATATTGACGGCGCACTTGCCAGACCCAGTTATGAATGTAAAGAACCCATGTTCCCGTTTGCAGCCACATACTATCCCTGGGGTAGCTGCAGTAATTGCTTACATGGGAAAATGATTTGTGTAGTTAGCTGCCTTTAATGTGAGACAAAGCCCTTTTGTTCTTTTATCAACTTGCCAGTTCTCATTTGTTCTTTCCTCTTCCTGCTGCCATTTCCCCGCACGCCATTTCATGCCTTACTCATCCCGTCTCTTCCCTTTTCCCGGATGTATTTCCCAGGAATCCGCTCCTATTCCGCACCAGTAGTTCTGCCCTTGCTAAGACAGTCATCGTCAGCCCGGCTCGGTTTTCACTCACATCTCCCAGCTTATTCCTGCCCATCGGTACCCAGCCAGCCTCTCGTGCTGCGAATCCTAGTCCTTGTGTGTGGTTACTGCTTGTTTAGACTGTGGGGAGCCATCAAATGACATAAAACATCCTTACATGTGCCGTTTAATTGGCTATTAGGACAAGCATATCTTGGAGAAACACTGGGTACTCTGGTCCAGATCTTCTGGGAGCTAAGTCTGATCGTTGCTGTAGCTGATTCCCTCTGCCTTGGTCTTTCTGCCTGACTCATCTCTTTAAGCACCAGGTTGTTGCCTAGAGGGTATAGTCACATAAATATAATCCACTGCACAGTGCGTGTTACTATGCCCACTCCACAGAGAATGAGTACAGCTCCTGGGTGCAGAAATGACTTTAAGCTCAAAATGGAGCAGCTCATGCTTTTAGCTGAGAATGTTTTGGAGCCATTTCAGTGGGCTACACAGATATAAGCAAACAAAAATCAACACATTCATTAAAAACCATTACACCTCTGTTTTCTACAGCATTGCCGGTAGCAAAAAAAAAAACCCTCCACCCCACAGCCCCTGCGTGTTTTCAGGGGTCCCCAGGCACGGTACAGGCAGGGTGACCAGCGGGTCACGATGCAGACTATGAACTCCCTCTCTTGGCATTGTACATCCCATGCCCGAAAAGCTCTTTATCCCATCTTTGCAAAGAACACAAAAAGTAGATCTAGGCTTCGGTCTGCCCCCTGGATATCACCCTAAATGGTATTTCTGGATGGTGTTTGGGTCTGTCGCAGCGTATCTAGAAGGCAGCTGTGGGGAAGGGGGAAGTGGCTGGGGCCGGTGGGCAGGAGGAGGCTGCGGTGACAGCAGATGTGCCACCCACAGCTGTGGAGGGGAAGGAGATAAAGCAGACCTCCTTCAGCAGCGGTAACACGAGGGGGAAGGCACATCTGCTGTAGGTGGAGGGAAGCTTCTCAGCAGCAGAGAGTGGTTGCTGGGGTCGCTGGCCACGGCAGGCTGCGCTTCTCCACCGCCGAGGGCTCCACGAACAGGCTGAACAAAAGCCTGTCTGGGAAGACAGAGTCGGTTCTGCCCTGGCACAGGGGTGGGCTGGACGACCTTTCAAGGGGTCTTCCTACAAATCCTTGTGTTACAGGCTTGTGGGATCACGTTCAGACACACAAGTCGGTGACTAGGTAACTACCCTAAAATGTGTTAAATGACAATGTAACCTGAATTAATAACTTGATTAATTTCTTTTTACCGAGTGTCCTTCCTGCTGAAGTTGCTATATGGTTACTTCAAATGCTGTCTTCCTCCCTTGACATCTGAATCATCCAGAGAAGAAAAAAATAATTGGAATTAAATATTTTTTTTCCCAAAATAAACCTAGCAAAATAAACTTGTAAAAAGGAAATAATTTACGTCTTTTATGTTCCTTTCTCCTAGGCTCCTACTTACTTAACCCCATTTAAACTTTGTATCAGCTTATGACATCCGGTGAAAGTACACTACAGCTTATTAAAATTTAAAGCTGTTACTACAAGGGAAAACACTGAAAGCTCTTTTATGGATTAGCCATGTCGGCAGGATGTGGCTTCGATGTTGTGTCCTTTTGACAGCACAGCCCACTTGAGCATCTTTGTAAAATAAAACTTCCCCAGCACTTTCAGCCCATTATAGTTTTCATTCTGTGCACCAAACCCTTCCATGCCAGTAGGACTACGTTCCATCCCTGTATTTCACAGGCAAAGTAAGAGGGTGTCATAAGTTAACCCCCAAACCCATGTAACTATATTTAAACTGAAGTAAACGTGAAAGTAAATACTAACAAAAATGCTGTTCATTTAAAAACAGGAGAGTTAAAAAATTTGGATGATACCTGCCATGTGTTTGCTCACCTTTGTCCTCTAGGAAGGGCATGATCTGAGACCAGCGGGACCTGAATGATGATTTGTACGAGTATTATCAAACACAAAGGCTTCTTTTGAGCCAGTGCTGTACTGGAAACTCTTCCCAATACAATGCTGCTGCTTATAGTACGAGTCTTTGCCAGGGTTTCCTACTGGCAGAAAAGAGCCCATGGGGTGACATAGCTGATTTCTTCTGCAGATATGGCAAACAGTCTGTTGCACAGGAACTCTTGCAACAGAAATGGCTTTGCTGCTTGCTTTGCAGGCTGCACCCCCAGCAAGCCCTCATAGGTGTGGACAAGGTCGTCTTTTATTTAGCTGGTGTTCCTGGGAAAGGGTGGTCTCCTCTGAGAAAGAGGCCATTCCTCTGCGGGCTTAACTTTCAAACGAGCTCCTTCGGCTGATGCTTTGGCTTACACAGGTGCATGCAGGCGTTGGGTCCCCATCCCTCTGCTCCCTCAGCTGCAGGTGCCTTTAATTTCACTTCCTATGACTGCCTCCTTGGGGGCGTGGGGGCCTGGAGGGGGCTGGTGCATCAGATTTAAAAGGGGGATTTCCAGGTTTATTAAGGAACTTGTTTAATTAAAAAGAAAAAAAATTTCAAAGCCAGGCCCTTCCTCTAGTCCTTCCCAAGTTAAACCTGGGAAATGCCCCTTCTGACAGGGACTGCTCATGGTGGAGGACCTCCAGGGCTACCTTATTATAGCCTGTGGCTACCAGATAGTCCCATCCTACAGTCCTGATACAGTGAGTAACAGACAGTCCTCCAGAGCAGGAGGACAGTGCTAACCCTATAAACTGCTCCTCACTCCATCCCTCCCACACCCAGTGGGCTCTGCTTCACTTTCCTTTGCTGATTTATTCACAGAAAGGTCCCAGCTGAGCCAGAGGTTGTCTAGCTGGAGGGGCTGGACCATCCTGCACCATCCCTTCCTCCAGCTCCGGGGTGTGGAGCGTAACCTCTGGCTGAAGATCAGCACGAGGCCATCACACTTCACGCTACTGCAGAAGTTTGCTGCGTAAATGTGTGCTCGGGGTCTTACAAAACATGGCTTTTGGGCTATGAGCTTTGGCAGCCTTTATTATTCATGAACTGTGAGCTGGGACTTCAGTCATACAGCATCACGCTGCTCTCTGCCTACATGCAGGAAAATCTAGAAATCCAGGGGAAGAAAGCATGCATCAGTATAGCCTCACATCCCATCGGCGTGCAATGGAGAGGGCATTCAGGCTGGTCTGGAAGCATCTGTGTAGGCAGAAGTTGACTCACAGGGAAAAAGGGGTGGGAAGGAAGGGGGCTGAGCTGGGAAATGATTTGTCACTTGCCAGAACATTTGTCCAACATCCCTTGTGGTGATACTGGAAGCCCAGTTTGGGAGGGGGTGGTGAAGTGACCCTCCATGACTGATGCTCGGCTCTCATTCCCACCACCCTCCTCCTCCAGGAGCGCAGTACAGACATGCATGTGTCCTGCCCTGCACCCCTGGGGCGTCTCAGGAGCCCCCTGAGAAACAGCACTCTGGGAAGCTGTGCCCTAGTGGGAGTGTGGTTTGAGGGACAGCTTCCCGAGCAGGAAGGCTGGCCACTGGGACACCCACCCCCCACCCCCCCCCAGACCTTAGCGGTGCTACTTTGGGAATTGGGATGTCTGACACACACTCCACTGGCTGAATCATGGAGAGCTTTTGGTTCTGTGCAGTATGTCTCTTTATCTACCAGGAAAGGGGAAAAAATATTTATTTGGACTGATTTTGAAAAATCCTGGGCACCTGAACCCATGGGGCTTAGAGATCCGCAAAACAGCTTTGCCTTTAGAAATTGTTCCACCAGGGGAGGTCAGTCCTAGAGAAACTGATCCCTACGCAGCCATGGTGTTCCTGTCGTACCACTTGAACCTACAGACAACGAGCTGCTGAAGCTGCTGCTCCATTTTTATCCCAAGAACCCTAGGAACTGTCAAGCCATGGAGAACAACTAAAGCTTTTCCAGGAATAAAACACATTTGTGGTATTGCCAGCCTGCTCCTGGGGCTGTTCCTGGCACTGTGATGGGCTACGAATGTACGGAGACAGGGGCTCTCTTTTCTGTACCTATACCACCTGGATGGCAGCAGTGCTCCCTGTGCATCATGTGCTGCCAGCTAGCCAGAAATACCATCAGACCATACAGGTGTCCCACCAAGAAGCACACACATGGTGTGATGCCTCTGAACACAAACCTCCAGAGGTAGGGAGGGAAGGCAGCCAGGGATGTGGAAAGGTCGGAGCTTCCCAGGGGTTCCCTCCATCCACTCCCTTCTTGTGGTGGGATGGCGAAGGGAAAGTCATAGCCACAGAAGTACAGCAGCAGGATGAGACAGGCCTGGAGAGTCACAACTTGGCATGTGTTTCCCATACAGTGGCACCACGTGGTGACTCTCCCTTGTCACAAGGTTGGCGTGACAAGACTGCCTGTGCATTTTCTACTGATGTGTTTAAAGCGGGGAGAAACCACCCTCACTACAGCAGGGAGACCACTGGAGAGCTATTTGCGAATTTTGGCAATACCCCAGCATCATTCCCAAAGGCAGGTTAAGTATCTGCTCCCCTTTCCCAGGGCCTGGCCGAGCCCTCTCCTGCAGGTGGCCTGGAGCCACGCAGAGCTCCTTGCAGGGGCCACGAACAGAGGTTCGAGCCCTCCCTGCCTAGGGCAGACCTACAGTAAATTTGGGACAAGGAAGATTTCACTGTGGGGTCACACTCCGATTGACACACGTTAGACTGTTGTTTCCAGAGAGCTGAGCTTGACCTCTTTGTCTCTTTGACTTTGGAGCTTCCTTGTCCTTTCCATGCTGCAGCTTTAAGCCCAGAGAGATGTGATGGTGCGTCTGCTTCATGCTGGCCATCCACCCTGGCGTGGCGTAGGTGGTTCTATTTTAAGATAATTCCCAGGTAAAAACAAACAAACCAACAACATCCCAGATGAGAGGTAGATGCATCTGCTTCTGCTGCTCTTGCTGCGGGGACAGAAACCTCCAAAGGGAGATGGCAGTGGATAGCAGGGGGCAATCGCTCCCCAGAAGGAGCAGCAGGTAGGCATCCTTCCCGCAATTAACACTCACCTTCCCACTATTAAGATCAGGCCCCAGGGGCTGGTGCTGGAAGGTGTTGTGAGGCTCAGCCTCCTCCCTACAGGCTTATTCCTTAACAAGAGGGCATTGTCCGTGCCTGTGGGAAGCCTGGCCTCATGATGCTGAGCAGGACAAAGGCTTGATTTACCCCGTGAAAGAGCTGGAAACCAGGAAGGGGCCGGAGGCAGCCAAAGCCCTGCTCTCCCTGTCTAAGAGACTTTGGATTTTGATGCCATGGGGTGACCAGCTGTGGGCACAAGTGACTGGGGCTGGAGGCCGCCTGCCTTCAGCAGGAAGCGCCCTGGGACAGTATGGAAGTGGGAGGTGTCGGAGCCTTATTGCTCCCATCCTCTCCCATAGCATAAATAAACAAAAGAAGCATTCCAGATACTTCGCAGCCAGGCACTGATAGTCATTTTGTGTTCCACTTGATATTTCACTTGATGCCTCCTGCATTGCACATTCACCGTAGCGCACAAGAGTTAAAAATGGGGCCTGATGTTTGGAAAAGCCACCTGTGATGGTTTAGATTGGATATTAGGAAAAATTTCTGCGTGGAAGGGGTGGTCAAGCATTGGAACAGGCTGCCCAGGGAGGTGGTAGAATCACCATCCCTGGAGGTGTTCAGAAAATGTGTAGATGTGGTGCTTTAGGGACATGGCTTAGTGACGGGCTTGGCAGGTCTCAGTTAACGGTTGGACCCGATGATTTTAAAGGCCTTTTCCAACCTGAATGATTCTATGGTTCTATGGTAACAGTCTGCCTGTTTCAGAGGACAACACACAGCTTGTTACTCTTTCCAAATGGTTTCTGTACTCCAAAACCTCCTGCCTCCTGCCACGCAGTGAGATAGCCAAGAAAGGAATTACAGGGGACACTAAAACTTCCCTCTGAATGCAGGCAAGGACCTGCAGGGAGAGAGGAGGGATCCCACACCCAAAGCCATCATATACCTGTGACCAAACACAGGACTGTCTCTCCCAGGACAAGCCGTGCCAGTCAGTGACAGCAGCAAGACTCTTTGACTGCCCTCCTGGAGGATGGAAAGGGCCCCTTGTTCCACCACCTCTGACTTAAAAGAGTCAAAAAGGATCCAAATTAAGAAGATAAGGGGGAAATTGTGGCATTGTCTGAGGGAAGGTGGGAACAGATCACTTGTACATCTTCAGAGAGGGAGTAGCTCAGGGCAGGCAGTGATGGGGATGCAGGCATCTCACCTGGAGCGACTCTCGAAGCTATTGTGAGAAAAGCCTTCCTCCAGCCATCAACGGGGCAGTTTTCCAGCTCTCCAGGTGACAACTTGGGCAGGTTGATCCTGCCATCCTCCAGGCTGCTGTATCCAGACACAGGCACACAGACATGCAAAAACCATCCCACAACCAAAAGAAAAAAAAAAAATCCCACCCCAAATCCCAATGCCAAAGCACTTAATTGGGGGCAGGATTTAGCACCCACTGTTTTTTCACAGCAGGTAATTTTATCCATTTCTGCAGCTTCCATTCTTTGCCTGCAAATTCAGGACTTGGGTAGAAGGCATTTCTCCAGTCCGGTCACGACTGGCAGGATCATTAGAATACATATTTATTGCTGTGTATTGTAGCTGTCAGCCTAAATCACATCATTTTGGACACCCTGGGAGAAGCTGCAGTGAGTGTCTGTCACGTTGGCTACCATGCAGACGTGGTGCAGGGAGGCAGGAGGTGATGTGACATGCTGAGCTCAGTGCAGAAGGAGGTGGCCACAGCCAGAAATAAACCCTGTCTTGTGGTGGGACGCTCATTAAATACTTCACTGCAAATGATTCCCTCCTCCCCTTCCAGGCAGTTCAGGCACCCACGTCAGCTGGAAACGAGATGAATGATTGACATGAGTTTTGACCCTGAGATCTGGTATTGTGAGGCATTACGAGTGCATTGCTGTCACATCAAATACCATCCCATTAACTGTCCAGTAAGCACAGGTCAGTGGGAGACGAAGCCCATCAGCAAGCAGTGACTGTGTTGATATCTCCTTGCTGTTACATGCTAATAGCTCCACCTTGTAACTTCAGCCTCATTACCACACTGCAAAAACATCCATCCAGGTATGGGAATTCTCTCTTTCAGCTCCTTAAACTTTTTTTCTTCTCTTTTTAGATCAGAGTTCAAGAAAGGATACAGAAGTAGAGAGAGATTTAATGTCACATTTTGGTTACAGCAGGCTTCTGTGTATGTGATTAATTGCAAGGTTGTTTTAGCTGAAACATGCATCACAAAGAATTTATAGAAACGACTGTAATTAAACTCATATTGAGGCATTTTCTCTTGCTTTCACACTGAAGAACTGGATTGCATCTGTACACCAAGCTGTCAGCCAGCTTATTCTGCAGAAATGAAAAAGATGTTCTTGCTGTGGGCCTGATTTATGAAAGTTCCTCCTAACAATGCAATCCCAGCTTGATTAGCTTACATAGTGCCTATTCCTGAAAAGGGATTTTTCTATTTCTGTTTCTTCCTTCAGTGGGGGATTCCCTCTTAATTAGCTGAAGAAGAAAAATTGCAACAGAATTGGAGGCAGAAAGGGGCGAGAGTGTGGAGGTCAATTTTTTCAAGTCAGAAGGGTTACTTCGCACCAGCTGCTGCAAAATATTTTGTCCAGCACTTCCCTGGAGAAGATAAGTTGCAGTTCTATGTAAAATTCTGCAGGATTACTAGGATTTGAACTTGAAAGGCTCTCGGACACCTGGTCTGCTTCCCCTGCACATGGTGGATGAGACCAGCACAAAAAGGCAGCAATGGGAAGCAAAAGCCAACCAAGTTCACGTGAGAAATGGGACTCACATTTTCAGTAGCGAGGATGATTTAACCACTGGAACAAACTACCAAAGGAAGTGGTGGAGTTTCCTTCTCTTGATGTCTCCAAAAAAAAAAAAAATGCTCTGGTCAAGTGGTCGTTACAGGGTTTGGCTCAGGAATTGCTGGATCAGATCGTCACGCCTTAAAACTGATGAAAGCGCTTGCACGATGTGAAGATGTGAAGATCACATGGCTGTCCCATGTTCAGACACGCTACTTGAAGCCTATTAGCAACTCGCTGTACTGTAGCTACAAATAAGCCGTATTTGTAATGGTTCAGACTGGCCCTTTTATCGCTGTGACACGAGTAGGCAGGAGAGCGCATCCTTTAGTGGGTGGGTGAGTGCGCTCTCCTGGGAAAGCAGCTATTTTACAGGTATGGAAGTGTTTTAAAGCTGACAAGGACGTCTTTCTGCACGCTTGCAACCTGAACTAAATCAATAGTTTTAAGATAAACTCATAACACGTCATCAAAGCAACTGGTATTTGCAACAGCAAGTGACAAAACAGGTGTATGGGAAGGGAACACCCATCGCACTGAATCCACACAGAGATCAATGTGCTTCCAGAAGAGGACAGAGAAGGAAAAAGGTGCCATCCTGCAGAGCTGGGGGAGCAGAGGTCCCTGGGGTGACAGAGTGAGGGGCTGGAGGCAGGGATCCCTGATCCCCAGGCCAGGGTCTGCACCAAGCAGCACAGTGGGACGGTGTCACTAGCCCTCTTCTAGGAGGGAGCCGATCTCCCCAGCCCTCATGGTGGGAATGGTGCTCCCTGAAGCCACCTCACAGTCAGGATCCAACTCACTATGGCCACTGTCACCTCAAAGGACAAGGCTCACACACAGCTGACCCAACAGACTTGAAAAATGCTTCCAGTCTCAGCATGTCTGAACAACAGAGGATTTGTCCTTGGTGGGTCCCCATCAGCATGGTTCCCCTTGGTCTGCTGCGGTAGGTAGACCTGGGGCTCTGCAGCCCCAGGGCCCAAGCACAAGAAGTGCAGCTCGGAACCTTGGGCAATACAGAAAAACAGGAAGAAAGCTGAGAATTTATACCTGTTGTGGCTACAGCCCACTGGAGAGCAGCAGCTGTTAAAACAATCTTCGAAGTACAGCCCTGCTTCCACCCAAACCAGGGACCACCTTGCCCTTACGGGGAGGTTGTTGGAGATGCTCTTCAACTTTGCATCTGGTGTGCAGAGCATTTAGATGTGAGAGCGTGCAAGTCTCCTGCCTTTCCATGCACAGAGAGATCACCAGTGCACTGTTAACTGACTCCTGATTAATTGTCCATTTCTTCAAATGAGTTGGGTTGACACAACGTAAGATCCTTCAGCAAGTTGTCCTCCACTAAGTAGGAGAAGCTCTGCCTCTGACGTACTAGACTTCCTGCCAAGCAGAAAGCTCAACACTGTTACTTACACTTGCACTTCCAATTAAGCCTTAGCCAGCAGGTGGGATGGAGGGGTAACTTTGCTTTGACCAGGACTCTCCCAAAGGTCAGCATGTGCCTTGTGCCTTGGAGATCCCTGAGCAGGTGGGTAGGATGGATATGGTGAACCCCAGGCGGGCCTGCCATTGACCTCCCCGTCAGAGGGATGGTGCAGCCCGGCACCCTGGGCAGCTGCCATGCTCACACCCCCGTGCTGGCAGCAAAACACCTCCATGGCCCTGCTTCCTTCATCTCTCTTCAACGGCCAACCTCCGCACCGGCATCCCGGGAGAGGCAACGCACATGCCGAATCTGCCCGCCATGGAAGCACATGGCCCCTGCCCCAGGGCCACCATGCTCCGTGTCACCTGGGGGTCAGCAGCAGAGCTTGTGACTTGCTGCAGCTGCATGCTGAGCCCGGGGGGAGCACGTCCCCGAGGGGAGCAGCGTGCGGGTCCTCCAGCACCAGCAGCTTTGATAGGACATCTTCCAGTTCAGGCCATGACTGATACTTCAGTTACCTTTGATTTCACTCAAGCAAATTCAGAAGGATTTAACTGTTCGTCAAGTGCTCAGCATTGCTTCAAGAGCTGTATTGGCCTCCCAGGCCATAGCTGGGCTTGTTTGCAAACACCAACCCTTCCCAGTTTAATCCAGGGCGCCCGTCAGCAGGGGAGATGCGCCGTCCTGGGCAGGGGAAATGCTTCGCTTTCCCCAAGGCTGCAGCTTGCGGGAAGGCTGGAGGTCGAGCAGCGCATACAGGTCATGCTTCCCGCATTTCTCCCGATGCGCAGGAGGTGAGACAAATGCACTCTGCCATCCGCTGGGAAAGAACCGGAGCAGCTCAGAGATCCAGGGTGCTCACACCACGGGAAGCCCTAGCAGGGCAGGAGAGCAGAGGCAGCAGCCATCACACAAATACCTGAATTGGCTAAACACGCTTGGGAAGATTTCTTCAGCACGTAGTCTGTACCGGGCCTCATTGAGCGGGGTCTCAAGTGTGCTAATGAAAGTGGTCTCCAAACAAAGGTGATCTCCAGGACATCTCCCTGCAGAGGGTCCCTGGACCCCCTCCCCATGTGCTGCTGCACAGCCCACCTAACTAGCTGCTCTCCTGCTCCCCACTAGAGACCATCCAGCAAGTGCTTGCCCAGGGGAACAGCAGCAAGACATTACCATGGATGTGGGCATTTTCTGATGCAATTTAATTGCTGGAAACAAAGTGGAAGAGTGTTTTCCCTATAAATTCAGGGAGTTTCCAGGGATCACATGCATTTTAGAGCTCTCCAGTGGGCTCTCCTTACAGTTTGTGAGCACAGAATGAAACATTGCAAGTAGTGGAAAGAGACGCAGAAAGGCAGTGCCAGAGATAACGAGATAAGAAAAGCAGGGTGTCATCATCCACCTGATCCTGCAATCGTTATCTTGGATGGCAATTCCCATTACTTTCATCAGGGTCTCAGGCAAGAGCAGGAATGCCGGATCTGGCCCAGCGTGTGTGATGATATCAGTGGTTCATTGTCACAGAGCTGGAAATTACTGCCAGCATGTTAACATCCCCTGCCACCCACGCTTTTATTCTATAACATCACACGCTCTGGAAAGTTGCTTGCTGCTGCTACATTGCTCAAAACACCGCGGCCATAAAGCTTTGGTGACGGGTCCCCAGCTTTGGGTTTCCTCCTGCTGTTCAAGCCACTTTGAGCTCCTACCAAACCGAGCTGTAGGGCTCGTGTGTGCCAAAACCCACGGCAGGTTCAGCAGTCAGAGGCGTGGGGAGGGGAGATTAGTCAGCAGGCAGAGCGGCTGGGCTCCCCAGCCTGCTGATCTGTTTGTCTGATTTCAAGCGTGATGCAATCCGACAGCGGCACAAGGGTGCAGGGGTTTCATTATACACCCACTTGCCACCTATATTTTGTGCCCCTGACCTGCTGAGGTGCAGCACACCTGCAGCACCGACAAACATCAGCAGGTTTGGGAGCATCTGACACCCACAGCTGTATCTCTTGGCGCTATGCAGATCTGTAGTCAGACAGTCAGAGTGCACTTTTTTATAAAAAAGCTATATAAGAAGCAGGAAAGAGCTTGCATCTTCTACCTCCGTTCATACCTGGCTTTATATCTCTCAAGGCAGAGGAGAATTGGTTGTTGCTCGCCCTTCCCCGAGGAGTCACGGCGCTTGCTGGGAAGTGACCCGCGGGGCCAGGCTCTGGTTGTGTGTGCACATGGGACACGCACACGCAGAGGATGAGCCTGTGCATCACCGGTTTTGCTGTTGCAGCTCAGGCCTTGAAACGTTCCTCACGCCTATTTATTGACAGGGACTGCCAGCCCCTCAGCCCCTGGGATTTTGCCTCTGTCTCCAGTGAGAAGAGCTGCGGTAACATGGCTGGTGCAGACGCAGCATTCCCGGTGAGCACGGCGGGTGTGGGAGGGAGCCGTGCATGCTGCTCCCCTCCCCAGCTTTCACCAATGCTCCCAGTGACTCTGCAGCAAGCAAGTAGCTCTCAACAACAAAGTGAGGAGGAAAGGACATAGCCTGATTGAATTTGCTTGTGGTCAACAGCAAACTTGACCTCTCACGACTACTCTTTGTATGGTAATCTACCCTTCATTTTCTCCCCCACCCTCCCTGAGGTGGACTCTCTCCTCGATCTGATAAGAGCCTCACCCTCATTAGGGCAATTAATTAGCTGGAGAAACACAGCACTAAAGAACCCAAAACCCAAATAAGCTTTACGTACCCTTTCAGTGATTCCTGTGTCAGGCTTTGCTGAGATTCGTGTTTTTCTGCTGTGTGTGTGACTCTCCACTGCTGCTCCCCTCCCCTGCCCCCTGCCCCTCCATGGATATACCTAGAGACAAGGGTGAGAAGTGACATCGCTTTAGGCCAGTTCATCTGTGAGGACTTTCTGAGTCCTCTTCTGTTCAAGGCCCTGTGAAGGCCCATGTGGACTTCACTGGCTGCGTGGCGTGAAAGAACATTCCTTATACACTGGGGTCTTAGGTGGAGCACAGCCTTGGCATCCAGCGTGACATATCTACCACGGGACCCCCCTTCTGCTGGCCTATGACCAGACTTCCCAAGGATGTTTGAGTTCAGAGAAATGTCTGGCAATGGACGTCTCGTTGGCACTTCAGCACCTTTCCTGATCTGTAGGATCTCTCCCCAGTTTTCCTGCCTTCTCAGTAAAGCATAGTTGAAAGGGCAAAGCAATGCCCCATCAAAGCCATGTCCCGCCAAGGAGCTCTCCCTCCCAAAGCTGCCTGCAGAACGGAGAAGTTTTGGGCCCCTTTGCACTGCACTTGTACCTCTCCTGGGCAGCACTGGGACCAGTAAGCACAGCCTGCCTGTCTCCCAGGTGGTCTAGCCTTCTGTGGGCCCCAATTTTGTAAAGAATGAAATCAGAGGAGTGAAACCACAGATGAGTCAACACTTACGAGCCTTATAGGACCCAGGGGAGGTGAACTGAGGACTTGACCCTGAAAGCAGATATGACAGGGCAAACAAGTGGCTGCCTTGGCAGAGCAAGGGGCAGTCTGGCAGGGCACAAGTCCATGACCTGGAGACTGGCAGATTGAGATGAATGGAACACAGGCTCTTGGAGCTAGAAGAATGTGGTAGGTCAACAGAAGCTGGAAATAAGTACAAAGCCACGGGTGGCCTTTCAAATTTGGCATCCAAAATGAGCAACAAAGCAAAGTCAACAAGCTCCTGGGGGTACCTGCTTTCCAGGCAGCTGGGTCTACAAACTCATACTGCACTCAGAGGCACTCTAAGACGCTAATTCAGCTCAGTGCTGTGTGTACACTGCAGGGTTCAGGTAGCGAAAGGTTCTGGAAACTGAATCCCACCACATGCTTTGCAGCAGGAGGAAGCAAACCCACAGCTGCAGCTCTCGGTCTGCCAAGCGTGGGGCCTGGAGGGGCACCCCACACTGCCCCTCCATGTGCACATGATGGCAGGGTGCCTGGGCAGGGTGGATGTGGGACATGGAGCGGCAGTTCTCCACCAAATCCTGCCTACCACCTAAAGATATTCTGCTATCCGTGCAGCTCCCGGTCCAAGAGCCGTCCTGCAGTTGCACACCCTGCTGTGCAGCACGTGGCTGCTCAGCTCCCTCCTCACCCTCAGCAGGAGCACAGCCAGCAGCGCGCTGTTCAATAACCCGGAGGAGGATTGCAGCCACTCCAGAGGAGGTTTCCCCTGGAGACTCACAGAAGACTGAATTTGTTATACGTTTCCTGTTCGGTGAGTCCTTGGTGCTCTTCCACGCTGAGAGGTTACGGCCAACCCCTCACCGCAGTGCTGCCAGCAGCCCAAAATCCAAAGATGAGTTGGTCTCATATGAACCA
>JAVJGJ010000062.1:20367792-20408960 GCA_035590215.1 Microhierax caerulescens
CCCCCCCCCCCCCCCCCCCCCCCCCCCCCCCCCCCCCCCCCCCCCCCCCCCCCCCCCCAAGGAAAAAAATAAAAGAAAGAAAAAAAGTTGCCTGGCCAGTCTAACTGCATTTACTTGATCTGATTTCAGGCGTCTGCTAAGACACAGCATCCCTATTTATCATAATCAGCTTACTGCACAAGGACAGCGTTAACTAGGCTTTACTGGATTAAAACCTGCCAACTAATTCATAGTACCTACCCAACCAGCACAAGTGAGCTGAGTCTCTGTGCTTTGTTTAAAACTTTTTAGCTGTCATTAAAAAAAGGGTAGCACCTGTGGAAGGTGGAAGGGTACAAAGGCTCTATTGATCCGTCAGCATTACAAGCAATCCCACAATGAAAAAGCACGGGAAATGAAAAGGCTCATGGTTCAAGTGCAGGCAGGGTAGAGCTGAAAAAGCACCGAGCACAGACTGTGTCTTGACAGGTTCCCTCTCATACAAACTGCTCAAGGCTCTATCTGAAATCAGCTGCAATATGGCTTAGCATCAGCTGAAAAATTCAAACTAAACCGGAATTGCAGATAAAACACATTAAACCAGCCTGGAGGTTCTAATATAGATGGATATGTTGAGGGGCTAGGGGATAAAGTAATGCAATATTTACTTTAAAAGTCCCAAAGAGCAAATGCTAACTGCAGTGGAGCCACATCACATAATACTGGTGTGAGCAGAAGTGGAATTTCACCAGTCCTACAAAAGGAGATGTTAAAATAAAGTTATGGTTACAGAAAACCCGTAAGAGAAATCCTTGCACTGGAGTATGGTTGGAAACCCTCAGCATCCATGACAACACCCTGGGGCAAACAAGTCCCTCTGCCCCCTGGCCCACGAGGGATCACACGTACTATAACCTCTCATCTAAGACTCGTCTATCTGGAGTCCCTGTAAAGCGCAAGACATCTGATATGAATATTTAAGGTGCTCCCTGTGAATGTGATTTCTCTATAGAGAACTGCTCCACATTACAGTAAACTTCTGCTGGTCATTTATCAAAGGAGTCCTAGGACCATTTCAGATAAGTTTCCAAACAGGACCAGCCATTCCTAAGTGCTAGGAATCCTTGCTTAGAAGAAAACCAATGCATCCAAATCCAGATGCCTTCCTACCATGATACACGTGAGTAATATCTTGTCCATCCTCCTCAGGGAAGCAGTGGCCAGACCGTGAAGCAGTCTGCAGCCTCACCAGTCGTGATGAACTCCACTGCCCAGCCCTCCCATCATCACATCTCCACCTGTACATGGTGTTTTACCCCCAGTACTCCTGTTGCTGCAGGGTTCTGGGACCCTGTATTTAACCACAAAATCCCAGGAACCCAGCTGGCAGGATCTGACTCAGAGGTTTTGATTAGCTTGTGAGGTGCTCTCCAAGACCAGCTCCTGTGGTCCTACAGGTTACCTCAGAGCAGCTGCTTTGATTAAAGGTGAATGCAAACCACGTCCCCTGAAGGCGTTGACACAAGAAGGAAACAAGATTCCCAGTGTATTCTCTTTGCATGGAAATCCCACACTGGGGGACCAGGAGAAGTGGGTTGACTCAGGACTTTTGCATGTTTGAGGTTGGCAGAGCTGATATTTGTGCATTGACACATTAGATAATCAAACACAGAGTCAGGTGTTGGCTTCTCCTTCCTCCATTCAGTCCTCCACCTCCTAAAACAGGGGATGACCTTTGATTTCCCAGCGACACCCGCATCCTTATATAAAGACAGGAGCTGCTCCTCACTGGGGTGGACAGGGAGCTGCTGCAGCTGCCCTGGGTTGGCTACAGCTCCTACCCACATGCTCTAACACAATACCTGGCGACCTCTCTTCGATGGGCCCTGCTCCCTGTACCACAGAAGCCCCCAGATCCTGGAAGAGAGAAGAGCATGTAGATGAACTAGAGCAAAACAGCAAAAATACAGGCCCAGGAATGTGTTAACCTACTCTAAGGACCTGCAAGATGACAAAAGGCTTCGTGCATCAACATCCCTCTTTAGCCAGCTGAGTCCTTACGGCGGTCAGTGCTGCTTGCCTTGGCCCAGGCACCCCCCAGAAGGGGGTGTAGGAAATAGTAAATGAAGGACCGTGACCGGGCGTTAAGCCTGATACCATACCGACTCCTTTAACCCAAACTGGCAAGTTGCACATTCCCAGCTGAATCCCTTGGCAAGGGTTGCCAGCCGGCCGGCTCGAGGACCGAGCGTTTATCACCCAGCTCCCACTCTGTTTGGTGGGACTCTGTCCTGGCAGATAAAGCACATTTGCTGCCGCCTCCCTGTTTATGCTGCTGCTTAATTTGCACATGAGCAATGTGTTGAGGTAAAGCCTCCAACTGCTTCCCCCTTAGCAGCAGCCAAGCAGCCTTTGCTGTGGTTGGGAGGAACAGGGAGGGGATGTGACAGGGCTGGAGCAGGAGGTGGAAGGCACCAACCCCAAATATTTTTTCTCTCCCACCCACTCATGCTACTGCTGGCACGTTTATTCCTGCAAGCACTGATGCCTTATGACTCAAGCAACACAAAACAGACCTGGCTCCTCTGCGACACCCACATCAAGGACTCCCTCCTACAGGAAAGCCAGTCCATGTGTTAGGCCTATACAAAACAAACCTCCTCTCAGTCCTTGAGTCCTCAAATGTGTCATTGACACCTCTGCTGCCAGCATGGGCAGTGGGGTCTTAGCTGGGGCAACACAGCTGTGGGGGAGTCGGTCCTGACACCCCCAGGAGGACGCATCCTGCTGCTCTCCAGCCCTCCTGCAGCAGCAGCAAAGGGCTATGGTACAACCAGCGCTCGGTAGCCTGCAAAACTATACCTGGGAGGCTTCCAGGACTTCGAACACCATGATGGAGAGCTGCAGGGCAGGCAGCATGATCTGAACAGAGCATAAAAGTCCAAACAATGAATTTTTTTTCCCTCTCTTACTTGCCAGTTATAGTCTTCTTCCCACCCTGCATCTCAGTTTCCCCATCTGTATAAAGGGGCCGGTGATGCTCAGAGCACAAACCACACTGTGCTGGCAAAGTGCGTCTTCTGGAAAGCTCGAGCACAGCACAGGAGACAGTTTACTGCGCTTTAAAAGTTGCACATGATACTCAGTGCTTAATATACATGGAAAACATGGACTTTTTGTACTGGGGCACGGTAAAGTCACACCCCGCCGACAGATCTCCTGTATGCACTGGTACTACAGAGATGTGGGAAGGATTCATCACCTAAATATGGAAGAGGCTGTGGATTGTTATGATTAATCTTTCTCTGTGATATGCAGGTACTAAGGGACTCTAGCCTTTGGCCAGACTGGCAGGAAGCCAGATACTGGATAAACACAGACCCAAAAGACCATTTCTGTCTCAAGGCACTTATAACTTCAGATGCTCAACAGGAATCTTATATGCAGCAGTGGAAAATCCAAAGGGAAGGTGTAGTAGTTACATGTGAATGTGGGAAATGTTGTGAGCTATTGCCAAGTCAACTTTGCATACTGCGGTGAAGAATCTGGGGGGGATAAAGCTAATGATAGTTTGTAATGCCTATGTAGGAAGCACCCAGCATCCATCCCAAGCTGGGGCTATGCACTCCAGGATTCCCAGGATATTCAGAATATAAAGCACTAGTTCACCCTTCAGTAAAGCCTGGTTAACATCTACCTCTTGCAGAACATGCTCAGCCAGGCCATCTGCCCTCCCACCACCCCATCCAGCCCTGAGCTAAGCACGGAGCCACCCTTGCCACCCAGGAGGCTGCTGATGGAGAAGGCAGACACCTCAAGGGGCAGCTTTGCAGCTGCACTGATTTAACAGCTGGTTGCTCCCCCCAATCCCAGCACAGCGCAAATACAGAGCCGTCATCCCCTGCACAGCAGAGCAGAACGAACCGAACTCCTCTTAGCCCACACGGCACAGCAGATGGACAAAGATGTGCCCTACACGCCCCTGCCAGCTCCTGTTCACACCAGCAGCACGTGAACCACACTGGTAAACCAGGCAGCCACCTACCAGAAATAAATATTATGTACGGCAGTGAAATGTATGGATGGAAAGCTCCTGCTTCCTCTGCGGCACTGTCTGGGATCATTCCAGCAGCAGGCACACCAGAAATCAGTTGTTGTTACGTTGGTTTTGGTGTACTCTCTTCAAAAAAATCCCTTAATTACATCCTAAATTAGACTATAGATAGGAAGGCTTGAAAACAGGAAAATTCAAACCACTTTTGCTTCTCCATTGCAGAGGAACTCTTGAAAATCTCTTAGACTATAAAAGAACCCACCCCAGAACCAACGTGGTGTCCACCTTTCACCCTCTGTTTCCTTGCACGGCATTTCAGGTGTTCAGGTACTGACTCCCTCTCCTGTTGCATGGGGCTTTCCCAGGATTGAGCAGGCAAGCTCAAAATCCAGTCAATCACTGCTGTGAGCTTTCTAAAATTTCTTACAAAGCAATGATTCATGAGAATAATTCTTTTACCTGGTGAATAATCTTTGCAGAGAAGATAGACTGGCTGTCAGGAGACCTGTGCTTTGCTCCTGAATCTGCTTGTGACTTGTTATAATTTTCATCTTCCTGTCAGCAAGTCACTTTTTACTTCTCCACTTCTGTCATGTTTCCTTAATTTTTCTTTTTAGATGGGTAAAATCGTCTCATGCTATCTCCTCCATAATGGGGCTGGGCTGTGGTTCCTGGAAACTGCTCCACTGTTTTCCCTTTTCAAATGAAAGGGGGAACTGGGACTGCAATTTAATGTCCCTCCCTTTAAAATGTCATAAAGCCTCTTAATTTGCCTCCTTTGAGGGTGCTATTTTTGTATCATAAAATAGTCCAGTGAGAGGACAAGTCAGTAAAAGTTATTACTAAACTCAGAGGGATGTGGTGCTGTAATGGCTCAGAAAGGCTGTGTCAGATCGCTTGTCCCCAGAGCAAGGGACCGAACCTCTTCTGAGTGGAGATTTCAGCAGTGCTCCAAACATCCTCTGTTCAGAGGAAACCCTGTTCATTAATATCTTATACAACATAAAAGCCTTTTGCTTTTCTTTTGGTGGGGTGGAGGACAAAAGTTATTCCAGTTACATAAGCAGGATCCCAAGATAGCTATTTTTTCCATAAGGAAATATGTGAGTCGAAGGCTTTTATTTTTAATACAGATGGAGCTGTATTGGACTATCTAGCAGAATACAACATGAAAACAGCCACCCTGGGAGACACCAAAGATCTCCCTTACCCAGTATCCCATCTCCAGCGGTTGCCCACAGCAGATGCCTAAGGGAAAAGTGTGAGGCTGAGCAGGTGGCAAAGCTTCCCCAGCACACTCTCCCCTGCTGTGGCCAAAAGGTTTCCCAAGCCAGAGATGCTGTGCTTACAGCTAAACACCCTGGATATATTTTTTTGTCTCTCTCTCTTTTTTTTTTTTTTTTTTTTTGTGTCCTGCACCTATATCCCTGCAGGCCCTGGGCTGGTGTGATGCATCTTGCAGGAGGCAGGAGCATGAGGGCTGAGATTTTGTGTGAGCCTTGGACCACTCCTTCCATCCCGGAGATGCTGCTCAGCCTCTGCTGTGACAAATGCCCCTCTCACATCTGCCCCCCCACCTTCTGACATGAGCAAGTGTCCAATGACCATAAATCATCCGAGATCTCCCTTCCCAAGGGCCTCCCTCTTCAGCCGCCACCTTCAGTAGTGACTGAAATAGGTCAATACAGAGAAACTAATGAAAATCCCTCCCTTCATTAACAGTTGCTTATGGTCTTGGCTCATCCTGAGTCATGACATAACTCTACCTGGTAACCCACATACTGTACACAGGATATGTCTGCGCTGCAATCAAAGAAATAATTATTGAGATGTTTACTGCAACCAGACGTTATATAATACTTGTGGCTAGTCTTACTGGCTACATTGGTCACATAATTTAATATCTCCATGCCGATAACATAAGAGTAACAGGAAACAAACAAGCAAAAAAAGTGCAGAAATCCAGTCAACAAAAACCTCTTCAAATGAGTTCGCACTGATGTTGCTTTTCTGCCTCGTAACTTCCTCCCGTGTATCTCACCAGAGAATCTGGAGCATTTCCTGGGACCATCTCTGACCAGATCGCCAAAACATTCAGTGCAGAGAGCCAGAACAGGCTGTCTGCTCACGGCTTTGAGAGCACTTGACTTTTTCAGGTTAAGAATATGATACAGAAATTTTAATCACGGGCCGAGTTCCCAAGAAGCCATATCATTAGGGTGGGATCCTTCTGGCCACGCCTGATCGATATTTAGGACTTTGGTCTTTCCCAGTTACCTAAGCCCCTAAGCAAAGGTACCTCCAAAGAATGCCTTAAACTATCTTAAGATGGCAGGTAAGAGGATAAGGGGAACTGACTTTTATAGGTGCTTCTGCCCTTTAACTATAGGAAGAATCACACAACTGGTTTACACCTCATGTTTGGCTGATTAATACCAGGTGAGAAGAATTTCATGACTAGGCGTCCACATTTGTGTGCTAAATGTGACTTAAATACCGAGGAGTTCTGCTTCCAGTTAACAGGACTTCGGGTTTCAGATGCTGTTGGAAATAACTCTCTAAACACGTATTAACTATGTCTGCAAGGCGGGATGGGAAGCAGCAGAGCAACGTTCCCTCCCCAGAGTGGTCAAACTGCGTGACCACCCGGTGCCTTGCGCACGTCCTCGCGAGCACCGAGCTTCCTCTCCCCGCTCGGTCACTAGCAGGTGGCAAGTCCTCACCAGGAGGGGTTTCTGCAGGGACTCCTGCTGCAACTGCTGCCCATGCTGCGGGAGTTCTGACCGAGCACACAGCTTCTCAGAACACCTCAGGAGGTCTCTCGAGGCCTCAAACCCCACGCAAAGCAAGGATAATTTTGTAGTGTTTTGGGGTCTTCTACAGCTAAGTTTTGAGTAATGATGGCAATTGCACAGCCCCTCCAGGCCCCCGTCCCGGCGCCTGGACAGGACACCTGCACCTGCTCCAGGTCTGCCTCAGTGATGCTTGGCCACCAGCAGCTCCCTGAATAAAACTATTCCATGTCCCTCTCTTTAAAAGCCTAATTATGTCAAGGCCTAGACACATGATGAGTGAAAAGCATCGGGCAGACTGAAAGCATCATGTTCCATCTTTTGCCCATCAGAGCATCCTGGGAAAACACTCTACCTGCTAATTATGGGTACGCACACGGGCCCGCTGGGTTTGGTTTTGCCACGTTATTACAACGTCCTACCTGGCAGGGTGAGCCTGGAGGTCAGGGCTGCAGATCGGTAAACAGGAACAAAACTCGGAAATCTTGAAGACAACTGTAAAGCGGAGTTTTTCCACTCAAAGTTTGATCTATTATTGTAACGAATGTTGCATCCTGCAACAGGAAAGTAGAAAAATAACAGGAAGGATTCCAAGGAGAAGAGGACAAACCTGCAGTCAGAGCGAGCTGGGCAAAGAAAGCCTTTGCAAGCTTCATCAGCTTTGACTGAAAAACGCCTTTCAGCTCAGCCTGCATAATATGATTTGTACGCTGTTCAGAGCGATCATTAGGCGAGGTAGTTATCTGACTCTGCTATGGATTATGCTACAGGTGCAAGGTCTGGAATCCCACATAATTGCCGCATAGATCACGATTTAGCTTATCATCATTTTTTACATTAGCTTTCGAAAGAACAGAAAGAGCTTTGCAATTGCCCTGCGCTGGGCTGTGAAGCCAGAGTCACCCTCTCAGCGACCCCCCCGTCGGGGCGAGGGCTGCGGGCCGGCAAGCCCCCAGGAAGGGATGCACAGCTCACACGTGGGCAGCGCTGCATTCAGCTGCAACGACTGGGCAGCCAGGTCCAGTAGTCTGAAGAAGAAAATAAGCCAAGAAACAGAGAAGGACCACTCACTGGCTACTCCTCTGAGTACACATGGGGGCACCTTCCCCTCGGGAAGTCTCCTGACCCCCTTATAACCAGACCCAGGTGGAGACTGATGCACGGAGAGGCGGAAGGGTTTGCCTGAGGTCGTGCAGAAGGAGGTAGTGGCAGGGATGGCACCCCACATCGCACGAACCCCTGTCCCAGGCTTTAGCCACAAACACAGCAACACGGTGTAGTTAGGCTGTCTTGGCAAGGGGAGAGGAGTTTTGTTTAGGAGCTTCTAGGAAAGCCATGCCCTTGAGGCTTGTTTAGGGAAGGACATCCCAGGAAGTTGCTTTACCGCAGCCTGCGCTGGTGCTGCTTGTGGCCCCTGCAAGGGCCACATGTCCCTGGTGCTCAGCCAGGCTCTCCAGCCATGCCCCAGCTTTGCCACCGCTGCCCCGGCACAGCTCAGTACCCACAGCCATGCCAAATCCTGCCCGCTGCTGCTCGGGGCAGTGTGTCACAGCGTCCCACTAACCGTGGCTCACCTGGCCCGGCAGAGTGACCCACACCAGTGTAACCTGTAAGTTGTTCAAGCCTAACGCAATCCCCGCTGGGACGGCTGGTAATTAACGCTGCACTAACCACGGTCGGGGTGGGGAGCAGGGTGGAACCACTGGGTGAACAAATAAAACCAGGACACTGAAACCAGGCTGGTGCCCTTCTAGCCATGTCACCTCTGCAGGCAGCAGCTTGCTTTCCCCATGGGGATCCACGGGCACCCCGAGATCGCAGCCCTGATGGGGGTGGCTCACGCGAGCTGGGCACGCTGATGTGCAGAGGGCTGACGGGTGCAATGCAGATAAACGCTGTGGTGCTGCGCCTTTTCGCAGGGACCAGCCTCAGCAGCCAACAAGGGGGAGTGCTGGAGGTTATTGCTGTGGCCCCACTGCTGGGTTTGCTCTTACCTGGTGGGAGTGAAGCATCCGCTGCCCAGCCAAGCTTTGCGCTCTGAGTTTAGGTGTCTGCCTGAGCTCTGACAGCGACGGTGTACGCTTCACCCAGGCTCTTTCAAAGGGATTCCCCATTTTGCTCCGTATACATGGTAGAAACCGGGCACAAGATTATTTTTTTTTTTGTCATTGCTGTATAACCCATCCACCTTTAGGACAATATTTTTTTCTCTATTTTTAGGAAGGAGGATGAAAACCCCTGCTCAGGGGCAACCAGGGCTATCTTCCCTCTGGAAATCCTCTGATTAGAGGCTGAAATTTCACATTTGTTTACTTGTCTGATTATTTGCTGTGAGGTAATGAGGACTTCACCTTTGCTGCAGGGAGGAGACTTCCCCAAGAAGCCAACCAGCTCTTCTGCCTTGAAATATGTATCACCTGTTACCAGATGTAAGGCCTGAATCCAGCTGGAGACTTTTTCCAGGTGCGGAAGAAACAGAAAGCCCTGCTTCACTAGGCTTACAACTTAGGACAAACAGACAGCCGACAGATACAGACAGACAGATGCCTTGGGAAGTACCAAGGGGCACTAAGAATCACTAGGCCAGTTGTAGAGCGTTACAGGCACCTTGGGAGAGAAGTCATGTACTCTAGTTTAAGGGCTTAACAACTGAGTAATGGGGATTGCCAGCTGAGGCAGGCAGGACCTGGCATTCTAGGCAGAGAGAGAGGTGAGGGAGGGTGGGGGTGCACCTCAAGAACAAGCCTGCGCAGTTTGTGTTCCGTGTGGTAAAGAAAGCAGCAGGGGAAGGAGTCACAGAGAAGATTGGAGTGATGAAAGCAGTGGGCTCTGACCCCCACCCTGGCAGCATCATCTTCATTTGCAACCAGCTTTGTGTATTTTCCTGCTGTGGGAGAGCCAACAGCTAATCCACCAGAGACTGAAATTACCTGGTAGCCTCTTCAGTGACCGACCACTTCGTCTTTTCCAGTGTCACTGAGAATGGGAGAGCCAGGGGCAGCAGGGACCTGAGTAAATCTGTTTCTTTCCTCAACAAGGTAAATCCATCACATTTCTGCAACAAACTGCACTGTCAGGTCAAAATCTTGCCGGGGAGCACAAACCCCATCCCAGCAGACTGACGGCTGCTGCGTTGGCAGGACTCTGAGCCTGCCCTTCTTCATCCCTTGCTCACCTAGTCCTCCTCTCCCTCCCCATCCTGCCAGGAGAGCAGCTCTGCTCCTCGCCATGCTCTGTGCTGGAGGAGAGCTGACTCCGCGCAGGAGCTGCTGTGATGAGCTGAGCGCTCGTTTCCATTTTCACTGCAGATAAAGTCTCTCACAAAGCAGCATTAAACATGGCAACGGGCATATATTAAATGACTTTAAGTTCATCTTACACGCAGAGGCCTAAGGAGCCTCTTGTTTCCTCTGTAAATAATTCGGGGGAGTTTGCTGACATCTCACTTGGCTGCAGCTGGAACTGCTCCTGCATTTCCACCCCAGAGCACTTGGGCCATGGGGAGCAGAGAGCCAGGAGGGCTCAGAGGCATCACTTAGCACAACAGTATTTGCAAAGACAAAGCCAGGTTTCCTGTTGCTGTGGCACGTTCAGAAACTGTTTGACTTGTGGGAGGAAGGGGAAGGAGACCTATCCTCTCTGCCCTGCACAGCCACCCAGCTGGGCTTTGAAGGGACGGGGCTGTGACGTGTTGCGATGTACCCATGGGGGCAGGGAGGCCAGGTCTGATCAGCCTGGCAGCAGGGGACCTGCTGCAGTGCCTGTGCCATGGCCTGCTGCACAGAGGAGCCAGCCCCACTGCTTGCTAAGGGAGCAGGACAACCCTCTCCCCAGTCTGGCTTCTGCTGTTACCACCATCACGAACCCACCCCTCGGCCACCCCTCCGTGCCACACTCCCCTTAATTCTGCCTGTTTCCCAGGCCCTTGCAGAAGTTACGAGGAAGGGAGCATCTGAGTGTCCAAAGCACCCCCCTCACACGAAGCCCCCCTTGGCTCGCACGTCCCTGTGCTGATCAGCTGTCACATTTGTCAGTAACAATCCATCAATCCATCAGCTCGTCTCTGCTCAGCTCACCCAGAAACCTGCTCCGTGGCTCTGCGCAACCAGTGATGGTGAAAAGCCAAATCAATGCCCCACAGAAACATTTGAAACTGCCTTCCCGTCCATCCATTGTCCCAAGCCCTCTTCCCCTCCCCCGTGTTTTCCAAAAGGGAATATTTTAAAGACTGATTCTCTTACAAGGAGCCCCGAGCAGGAGCAGGGAACAGGTCATAGTCAACAGAGTTCCCCCGGCTTGGCTGCCGTTCCCTAGCCAAACACACATCTGGGGGCACTTGTAAACTGCTCTGAGGTATCTGGGAATGCTGAATGTCAATGAATAGATGCTGGTCAGTTTGATGGCCAAGTGTACTGGAAAAAGAGCTTCAGCACATGTTTTGGCTTTTAGGTGTTCCCTTCGTGTTTGTAGATGATTTGACATTTAAATCAGGTTTTCCACTGGCTATGTAAAGCTTATTTCCCCCTTCTCAAATTACATTAAAAATAAAAAAGCCCTTTTCACTTTAAAGAAAACAAAGTTCACCTTTTTGACCTTGCCAGGAAATCAGATATAAATGACCTGAGATGCAGCCTGGTTGCCAGTTAAGGCTGTCAGCAGATGTCACTTGCAACAGAGTATTGCCTTGGTTCACGGGTTATCATGTCACCTGTCTTACACATCCCCTGCTCTACTGACACCCCTGTGGTTTTCTGAGGGGCAGAGTAATGTATGCAGGACCTTGTGTAGGTGCTGGTCGAAAAGCAGTGGTGGTTCATCAGTGCTGGCTCTTCCCCTGCTGCTGCTCCTTAGGCAATACCAGACGCTGCTGTTGGCAGTTGAGCAGCCCATTTCTTCTTCAAAAGCCCGTATTTTAGGAGGCCCAAAATGTAGAGGATTAGGGAGGGAGGCTGGGGTTGTCAACTCAGCCTTGAGAGCCTGTGAAAAACAGAGATGTCAGAGGAGACCAGGAGAAATGATCATGTTAGAAGCAATGTGGTGCTGGCACCAAATTTGTGTTTGTGTGTACCAAACTGTTCCCTCTGAATCCAAAACCATGATGGCATGGGGGAGCCTGGGTTTATACCGTAGGGCACACAGTTTCCCAAGTGACTGAGTCTTTCCTGATTACAAGTTGTCATCCTGTAAAAGGAAAAATATTTCTAGATTACCTACAGAATTAGTTATTGTCCTGTTGCTGCTCCAGCAATAATTTTTTTGTGAAGTAAGCAACAGTCCTGAGCAGCAGCTCTGAGAGCCTGGAGCAGAAATCAAAACAAAATATCATCAAGAAGAATACTCAGTTCTTTAAAGTACTAATGTTTCTCCCTGGGGAAGAGTATTCTCCTGTAATGAAAATCATATTGCTTACGTTTTTATGGCTGCACAACTCATTTTCTGTGAGGTTAACTCACCTCTGATGTCTGTATGGTGGGAGAGAGTAGAAATACTTCCCCCCCAGAATGAGAGTTGACTGCAGACATTCCTAAAGCATTTGGCTGTTTTCTGTACTGCTGGTCAGGATTTGCCTGAGATCATGGCAGAGAACTGAAGCCCTGGGCAGGTGAGAGAGTTCCGCAGCATCTCTGCACAAGCTGTGCTGTTTTACACCTCCTGCATCGAGACACCAAGGCTTCATGGTCCTTAGCCCACAGGTACTACCACAAATTTCAAGGATTCATCAAGGAACAGAAGTCCACATGGGAAATCCTAACAGCTGTGGTGCTAGCACGACCTCCTGCCCATCCAAACACCTGCTCCTTTCATGAAAAATCAAATCTCTTCTTGTTGAGCAAGAAAACCCTTTGGCTGCAGTTTCCAAAGAGCAGGCTCTGAAGATTGGTGGTGAAAGGCTGGAGGTGGATCCAGCAGCACTTTGAGAGTGCCAGACATGGAGAGCAGCAGCTAAGGAGTATCATCGTACCCTAGACAAAAGGTTGATATACAGAACCATCAAAACCCAGCACACCGCTTTCTCTTACACCTCGTCTCCCTTCCTGTACACTCAGTGTAAGGCCAGAAAAGTTGGAGGACATCTAAGATAACCCATCTGATGTCTTCTGAATTCCTTCATCAGTTTTATTCAAAAAACCAATCTGTACTGGTAACGTGCTCTGGTGATGCAAGTGACAAGCTGCCATTTTGAGCAACCGACACATTTTGCTAGAAAATCTAACAAATTTCCAAGCACTGTCTTGGAGGCTCTTGTGCAGCCCTTGACAAAACAGGCAGGGCATGTTCTTACATTGTCTGAAGACTCCAGGGCTATGGAAACATGTGAAAAGCGGTATGTTAGCAAAACACTGTGCCATTCACACATTAGGGGCCAGGCTAGCTGGCTAGTACCTACTCAGGGCCAGCTCACACAGAGATAGCCCACCCTGTGTTCCAGCAAGTTCTTCCCAAACCCCAGCCATCCCACTCCAATGGCATGAAGATTTCAGTGAGGGGATGGGCTTCCTTGCCACTGTCGAGCAAGATTCTGCACTGAAAACTTCCACCCAGGCAGGGAACTGCAAATGAACTATGGGAACAGGGTGATTTTTATAGCAGAGAATTGTACCTGTGTCGGGGACCCGCTGCCCCCAGGGCAGCCAACCTGTCTAGTCATCGTAGCCAGGCATCCTGTCTCTGACAGTGCCCCGTAACAGATGCCTAGGGAACACATAAATGCCAGGAAAACCTGTAGTGACACTTCCCCAGAAAAAAAACAGGGACTTCCTGGACCAAAGATACGATCTCGGTATTCAATAGTTCTCAGTGGATTTTTCATTCACCGCTGTGGGCAAGACAAATAGTGTGAAAAAGCATCTTCTATTGTTCTGAAAACTGCTACTTGGTGTTTTAATCTGATTGTCCCTAATATAATGACTGCTCCCTCATTGCCACCCCTGTGCCATCCCAGATGTGACAGGTCCTGGAGCCCTATCTGAGCTGGTTGGACCTCAGCTACCGGTAGCTGCTCTGAGCATTCTCCTTGCCTTCTCCAGTTCTGCTGTAAGTCAACAAATGACACCCCAAAACCTTCACACAGCCAAGAGCCCTGTGGTGTATCTCAGCAGCAAGGGGAGAGGTGGCTCCAGGAGTGACTCAGGCCCAAGGTGACAGTGGCTTCCCAGGGCTCCTTCTGTTGTGTTACGAGTCAGGGTGGCCCTGGCCAGTCCTCTTACAAGAAAACTGGACTTAAATATAGAAGGTGGTAAACAGACGGACCAGGAGAAATGCTTCTTTGTCCTTCTGTGTTCTCAAAGCTGGCAGACTGTGGAAGAAGCCCCCCAAGGAAGTCAAGGGAGGACCATGGCTGGTATTGTCTTGCTTCAGGTGCTCAAAGCAGGAGGGGATACGCTATAGATCATTGCTTCTCAAACAGTTTTTGCTAAGGCTGTGCACACTAAATTCTGCATTACCACATACACCACTGAATACTGAGAATGTTTGTCTATGACGACTGCAAATGAGGTCTCTGATAGTGACGCTCAGGAAGGTCAAGCTCTAAAAAGACCTACCAATTTTCTACCATTATGACTGAAAGAGTCAGATCAAGTCACCAATGTCTGAAATTATAGATGGCCCCACGCATCACCCACAAGAGAAGAGCCCTGCCTGTTGTAGCTATGGCAATACATGATTCAGATGCAGGTAACCATCTTTTGTTCCTTCTGACTTTGGTCAGGCCATAAAAACATTGAGTCAGGTTTGAAATCAGCATAACCTCTTGCCGTCTTTTTTTAGTGAGTGAAGATACAATCACTCAGCACCAGAATGATGACACAGAAATCTGCAAACAATCGAAAATGCAATAATAAATTGATACTGGAGCTACCTCCTACAACTGATAACTGCTTAGTCATTTCTCTCTCCACCTCCTGCGATCAGCCCCACTGCTGCTATCCCTTCCGTGGCTTCTTTCCCTGGGACGTCCCTAACATGATCTAAAAACACCTGGCTGTGCTCTTGGGAAACTGCAGTAGCAGGGGAGAGCATGCCTCGTTGCTGAGCCCGCTGTGCGTATGCAAGTGTTATTTTTAAACTATCGTGCAAAAGGATGCGGTTCCCACCATCCAGAGCGTGTCTGAGCTTCTGTGAGACCAGGCTTTGCCTTTCAAAAGGCAGAAAATGCGGCATGTGCTGTGGCTGTTGCTGTGGCAATACCCGCCTGCAGTGAATGCTGCAGCATTAAGTCACATTAAATAATCACACAGCTACAACACAAATTAAACTAGCCCAGAGCAGCTGTTACTTAGATGGCAGACGTGTTCTTAAACTACATGTTATCTTCCCAATATTGCTATGAGGAGGCAGAGTATGCTAAGCCAATCTCAGTTTGCCAGAGACTGACCTAGCTGCTCTCTCTCCTGCCCTGCGTGGCTGGGGGACACACCACCAGCTGAAGCATCTAGAGCCAGAAGAACGGGGCTTCTGCTTGTGCTAGCACGAAGGACCTGACCGTGCTCCCCACGCTCATCCTGTTGTGCCAGTAACCAAAGCTGGGGCACCCACATTCACAGGCTTGAACTTTATGGATGAGGAGGAAAAGGATGAAGGGAGTGCAGGTGCAACAGGCACAGACGTTATAACACAGCGGATGAGGCATGGACACATTGTGCTGCTCCCCAGTCCCAGGCAATGCCACACCGTGACTCTGCAGCAAGCGCTGACGTCCATCCCGTGGCACACGCGCTGTACTGCTTGGTTCTCTGCCCAGGTCATGATTCCCCTATTGCCTCTGGAGCGCAGGCTGCAGAGGGGACCAAGACTGCTCAGTGTCTTGTCTGCACACACCTGGAAGCATCCTGAGCAGCCAAGGATGGACCCTCTCCGGGGGTGAGTGGCTCTGGCTGAGCTACTGCTGCATGGGGCTGTTAGAGCAAGGAGCCTGCTGGGACAGAGATGGAGAAAGAGGACACGTTCCCTCTTTGGAGGCATTTGGAGGCTTGTTTGTAAGCCAGCCATTGCCCTTGGGATGTTCTGTCTCCTTAGGCTTCAAGCCAAGCCACCCACCCTGCATCTCCATCACACAAGACTGACAAGACAACTGCTGTCAAAGAGGGCATGGTAAACCCTGGCTGCTATTTGTCCCCTAGACCCCACTGCTCACGCCCTGCTCATTCCTGTGACAAACTTGCGGATATAAGGACCCCACCACCACTACAGAAACACAGGTGATGTCAGTCCATGGCTTTGTTCATCATGAAAAATAGTCACTTCTATTAAAGACATGAAAATGCAGTTTTGGCAATTTTGGGTGGCTTTCCAACGACTTCGGCAGCTGGCAGCTGCCACTGAAGGATGCAAACAAATTTTCAGTGGAGCTCAAGTCCATCTGAGACACAAAGGGGCCCTTCTCTCACCTACACATGCATGTTTCAGAGCCTTGGCTGAGTGCCTTTGCCCATTACTTCTTCTCACTGCCCTGCAAAGGCAGACCATTGCTGAAACCAGAGGTTGTTTCCTCTCCTCAGCTTTCAATGTAATTTTGGAATATGTTCCTGCTGGGAAGGATAAATCCTAATCTGCCTCCAACAAGAAACTCCACTACAAATAACTGGGGTCTTGGTTCAGTCCAGGGTACGGATGGATACAGGGCCCAACAGTGAAACTAGAATGAAGCTGCTGCTGATCCAAGGTCTCTTGACCCCTCTCAACCCTTTCTGACCTTCTTGAATGAGGGAGAACACTCACTCTGAAACCCGCCACGTTGGTTTTTGTGGGGAAAAAAAATAAATCCCCAAAAGAAAAACTATGTCAGTATCAGTGAAGGAAGTTTAAGTGTTAAGTTTTAACAATCAAATTTAAATTAATTTTCTTTTAACTTTAAAATGTTTTTCCTACATTGATGTATTTTTAGTGTGAGAGAGCGCTCTCTTCATATTTCCAGTTTATTTAAAAAAATACTTAATTCTCCCATTTTTTTAAAAAAAATTCCATAAAAAGTAGATTTAAATTAGATTGCAATTAAATTTATTGCTGTTTAAAACAAAAGCAGATGTCAATGGGATGGAATCTGGTTTCTCTTTAGCCCTACTCTAAACCATCTCATCAGAAGAAACTGAGGGAGCAAAACCACATCAAGAATAGCTACCTGCAGAACACAGTCAGGCACATATTGTAGGAAATCAAGTGGCACCTCAGCCCAGGAAATCAAATGTGAGTAAACAACTGAGATTATCTATGAAAACAGGAATCCCCCAACAATATGCATCTGAGTTCTGTCAGTGGAGGATGATTAGCTGGAGATTTTGTTCACCGGCTGGCTGCCCCCAGCATTACTGCTGGCAGCTGGCAATCCTCCGGGGTTTTCTGACTTCACGGCAGGCGGTACAGAGCATCACAGCGCTCTGCTAACTACCCACACTCAACACTCATGGGCTTACCCAGACCCTTCCCTCCCAGAGCAGGACACTGGTGCTTCCTCCGTCCCCTCTCTCACCGTGATCCTCCCATGTGAGCTCCCATTTCATTTCAACAAGAAGCATTTGGATTCGTGGGAGATGCCAAACCCCAACGTGGCCAGCCAGCTCCTTACCTTTAGGACATGCCTTGCTCTTGCTTTGCACTTTATCAGATGAAACCATCTATAATTCTCCCTTCAAAGGTCACTTGGTTGCACAGGCACTGCCTGAAGTCTGGTGACAGTGTGGGAGGGAGGGTGTCGTACCAATAAGGAAGGGAAACTCTCTTCCACAGAGGAAAAGCACTGGGCTCAAGACCTTGCACCCCTTACGCTTCCTTCCCTAAGCTCACAAACATCTTCCTGTCACAGTGTTACCAGTCTCTCACCAGCTCTGCTCTCTTTCCTCTGAAATGCTCCCATGGTGTCCCTACCCAGCCATCTTATCTTGAATGGCATCTGAAAGCTCTTCCCTTCCCCTTCCCCTTCCCTTTCTCCTTCCCCTTCCCCTCAGCCTCTTCATTTCCAACACCACCTACTCTCTAGCTTTGCATTTTCTCTGCTCAGCATGGGGATTCTCGGAGATGCCACACAATACACGACATGTCTTGGCAGTGTGTGAGAGCCCAAAGGCACCTCTGGTGTCACAGCTACGCAAGCAGGTGCTGGGATAAGGCGCCAAGAACCAAACAGGTCGATCACCCACGTGTGTATACGTCTGTTGGTTTGCATCTTTGCTTAGTATTTTACAGGGGAAAAAAGCAAGCAGGCTGCCCCTTGCTAATGGTTCCTAAAAAGAGGCTTAAATCACCACCTGAGCCTGTCTCCTTCACACCAGCACAGGCATTAGGTCATCAGCCTTGTCCTGCCAGTAATGGTTAACTGCCCACGAGCCCCTGCCGAAACAGGTTGGGGAGCTCTAGGAGCTAAATCCTCCACCAGGGTTTCGAACTAGTTTCACAAGACAGTTCAAAGCCTCAGCAGCTGGAACAGTGATACAGCGTCATGTGCTGCAGATGAAGTGCTAATACTTGTCCATAATGGATTTCCTGGGATGTGTTTCACGTTTCCTCCACCTGTTGCCCCTCTCTCATGGAGTCCTCCCTTCCCTGGGGTTTTGTCTTCATAACTCAAGATGTCTGTTTGTGGGGAAGCGGAGCTTGGTTGACCTCACTTTTTCACCTTACCTTCTTGTCTCATCCCGATAGGAGAGCTCCGCAGTTCCCAGGAGCGCGAGGCATGGTCTGGGGAGAGGGAAAACAGGCACAGCCTCCTCTAAGGCTGTTAAGCTACCCAGCTAATTAACAGCTTGCTGATCACATTCTTAAAAGAAGTACAGTTAAAGGAGGACGCGCAGCATTTATCTTCTTTGCCTTAAGAGATGGGTGTAAATTAATTTACATATCACAAAGAGGGATTATTTGGTTTGATACGTTATATAATTACCCAGACCAGCCGGTGGGGTAAATCACACCCAAAATCGAGCTCCTGCTCCACTGCACAGACGGGATCTCTCTCCCCATACCCACACGATCAGTCTTGGTCCCGACGTTTTGTCTATGTACACAAAGTGGGTATCTTAAATGATGTGACCTTCCTGCCAAACACATATGACCTGTTAGAAGTTTACACTTGCAAGGAGAGCGGAACAAAGGTCTGCACTGTATCTAAACAGGAATCCTTCCAAGCATGTGCTCTCAGACAGGCTTGGGAGTGTGGAAGAAAGGCTAAATGGTTGGAACTTAGGAAACCTGAGTCCTCTCTCCTGCATGGGCCACAGATTTCCCAAGAAAGTTTGCCTCCTGACCTCAATTTTTTCCCCTAAGAGCACAAAAAACTATCTGATGCTTAGTCCAAAGTGCCCATGTACCACTAAAAACTGTCTGGGATCCTCGGTCCTTAGATTAACTCAGAGTTTGGTACCTTAAACCATATGTAGTCACTTCAGACCAGATTAAAAACCAAAGACACACATGTAAGTGAAGTGACAAAGCATGTCTGTGGTCAAGCAAGGATCTAAACCCAGGGCTCTAGTTAATGCCCAACTTATTTATAAGAGGGTCTGTCTGTGCCTACATTTCCCAAGCTATCAAGTGGCGTGAAAAGTCAAGCTCAGATATTGCATTGATGTGTCCAGGACCAGGGACTGGTTGCAGTAACAAGAATCACAAATTAGAAATTAAAACTACTTTTAATAGCACAGTAAGCCACAGTACAAGCAGGGCCAAATCTCTTCGAAGTTCAGCTCCATCACGGCCTGGGTTGCAGTAAGGGCTGCGAGAGGAACGCTTTGGGGACAGTTCATTACGGCAGCCAGCAGTGAAATGCAAACAGACCTCGCTCCCACATCAGAGCTGAAGGCCAGCGGGGCTGCTGGATCACTTAGTCTGACCTCCTGCATGGTGTCAGCTTTAATCTGTCACCCAGGGTTTCCTCTCAAGCCTCACAGCTTGAGACTGACTAAAGCACGACCTCCAGAAAGTCTTGGCTTAATCGGCTGAAGGAGACCCTGCCACCAGCCCCAAAGGTCAGCCCCCCTTCCTGCAAGCGGGGAGGATGCCTGGCTCAGGTCACCGCACTTGTCACTTGTCACTGGAGGTGGAGGAGGAGGCGAGTGCCTCCACTTTCCAGAGAAGTCCCACACTGGGTTTTACAGCCCAGCTCACATCAGCACTTACATTGTCACGGCGACGGCACGGGAGATCCACCAGCCAGGTGTGCACAGAGGGCTCCCGACTGCAGCATCCTGCATCCCGCAGCATCCCGCAGCAACCTGCAGCATCCCACATCCCGCAGCATCCCACAGGTGGCCACAGCAGCACGGCCAGGACTGGTCCAGGTCTGCTGTGTCAGACCCTGCGTCTGTGGGGGGAAACCACGTACAGCCCCAGTGAGAGAGGTGTGAGAAAGGCTGCACGCTTCTGTGGCAGGAAAGTGGTCTGTATGATACTACTGACCGATGGGGGGGCTGAGGAATCCACCTGCCTTTCCTGGCAGCTCAGCACCCCCCTTGCCAGCTCACTGCCTCCTACTTTGCTTCCCCCATCCCCAAAGCACTTTGTCTGCTGGGGCAGCTGCAAGCGGTGGTGGGGTCTTGCCCTGAAGCTGATCGGGGTTTGCACACACAAAAATCCATCCAACCCCAAACCAAAGCCTAGGGTGTTCTAGCAGGGCTATGTTCAACCCCAATGGCACAACAGAGGGTGAAATGACATGCCATGGTGGAGCTGCTGCAACCAAAAGTGGGAAATGCTCTTCCCCTTCCCACCCCTGCTCATCTCTGTCCCTGTCGCCGCTCCTGGGAGAAGTTCTCGTCCATCCTTTGTGCCGGCTTTGGGGCTCCTAAGACCTGCTTCAGCTCATTAATCCAGCAGCAAATGATCTGTTTTGACTTGCTAGGTTCTTTCTCTCACTGGGATGCTCCGTGAACCCAGGTTAAACCACTCTTTGTAACATCCTAAAAGAACCCTCCAGTGATTTCAGTGGTTGGGTTCACAGCACAGGCCACTCATGGCTGCCCTGTGTGGGGCAGGGGGACAGCACGCAGCGGGTGGGCAAGACGAGAGCAGGGCTCAGGGTGGGGGGACCCTCTCAAACCAGCTTCATCTCCAAAGGAGATGGTGGAAAACAGCAGCCTGGACACAGCACCAGCTGTCATAATTCCAAACAAGCCTGCGTGTTCTGCAGCAAATAAGGTGTGATTGGTTTTTAACAACAGAATAAAACCAGCCAGACCTAGAAGAGCACAGAAAACAGCAAAGCAATCTGTTTCCTAAAAACCTACTTAAATTACTCCTAAATGTGTGCATTTCATTGCTGCATGTGGCTCTCCTGGTCAGTGACTCTCTGGCTATTTGACCCTAGTGACCTTTGCCAACCTTCAAATTTTCACCAAAACAGACCCCTTTTTCACTTCTAAGTGACTTCTGCGAAAGATCAGAATCAATGGCGAAAAGGCCTGAAGACCTTAATGTTTGCCTGCGGGGTTAAATAATTCGACAAAATTATCTACAGGGAGACTTGCACTGCTGGGGGAAAAGAGGACCTACATTTTCCACAGTTCCCAATGCAACAGTAACGTGCAGAGTTTTTCAGAAAGGTCAAGGATAAGGTTCACGACTGACAGTTAAATAACTGACCAGGCCCAGTGCTCCTCACAGCTTGCTCCAGCGGCGAGGTAGTACTGCACACACCGCTGGGACCTGTGCCCTGGCTCTTCTGCACAGGGCAAGCACCAACTGCCCTGATTTCCCTGCTGCAGCTCGGTTGCCCACAGGTACCCTGTGGCCCAGCTCGGTTGCCAGAGCCATTACGTCTCCTAATTGTCTGGTCATCTCTCTGCGTTATTTCTGGAGAGCTAAATGTACACAGCCTTTACGACACGTTCACCTGGTTGTCACATCTCTGCTTGCCCCAGCAGAGCAATGTGGCACATACCTGCACTGCAGCACCGCTGGCAGGATGACCTGGGCATGGGACCACCCTGGGGGGACCACGCTGGGACGCCCAACGATGCACATTTCAATCTGCTGTAGGTGCCTCCAGGCATTTGGGTTCTGAAAAAAAGGCTAAAATTAGCTGTCCAGGTAAAAGCCCTTTTTTCCACAGATCTTGGTACTTGATTCTTACTTTGGCTTCTTCTGTACTACAGGGGTCCGTTTGCCCTCCTCCCCCAAACACCACAATGCTTTCTCCATTATGAAGTTGAAACCCCTCTGTGAAACCCCGGTGTTAAGTGTGCTTTAGTTCCATTGATAATTACTGAATAATTAAAAGATAAACCTAAAGAACGTTGAGTATTTCTTTCTCCCTCCTCTCCCTCCCAATTTTACAACACATTGATAATTAGCAATCATTTAACATCTGATTTTCATGTTTATTGTTGCTGTTGCTGTAATATTTTTGCCTTTTAAAATTCCAGAACTTGGCTTTTCAAGAGGTTGTGTGGGAGAGAAGTCTGCATCCTTGCCAGGGCCCCAAGGATACACTTTGTATCTGGACTACTTAAAATCTCCCTAGCTGTCAGGGCTCCTGTTGCAGCTTCCATCATTTCTGTTTTGTCATTGTGTATGACCTTAGTCCAGAAATGTCACTTTAAGATGAGAGTGGTACCGCTTTCTTTCTTTTCCTGTTGGAAAATTTTGTTTCTAACTTTACTTCAAAGGTCTCTTCCGCATTTGAAAAGTGTGAACTGGGACCAAATTTCCTACGTGAGTCAGACCAGAAAATTTCACCAAGTGGCTAATAACAAAATAAGAAGAGAGGATATAGGATGCACATTGCTGTGACTTTGAGGAGCTCCTGTTTGCTCTTTATTCTAAACACTGGGAAACAGGTTTCCAAGTGCCTGGGCGCTGCAGCAGCAGCACTCTGAACCCTGCTGCTGCGGAGCACGCCTGGAGTGGGGCTGAACACGATTTGCTGTTCTGAAGGTGCCTTAATGCAAAACACGAGTATGTTGAGAATCAGCATCTATATATACACCAGACATCAACAGCAAACACAGTTGTTCAGGCATGATCCTGTCTGAATTCTGTGCCGGGGTGCCCACTTGTTAGTGTCATACTTAGATCATCTGACGGCTCAGTGAGGTCTTCTTCACACAGCAATACCAACTGTCTTTCAGGTCTGTGATGGTCTTTGCTGACGCAGCCACTGCCCAGATGTCTTGGAGACAGACTGCATCACAGAAAAGCTGCAGAAACTCCAAAAAAACCCTCAAAAATGTGACTGAAAGTCATCTAAAAGCCTGGTACAAGCACAGAGCCTTCCCAGGAATCCCTTCAGGACAGCAATCCTTCTCAGGAGGATTACACCAAACCCCTTACTCAGCCACCAGACCCGGTGGCACAGCGCTGTGCTAATCCTCGGGAGACAAACACCTCGTGCGATGTGGTCCATGTGGGGTAAGTACTCGCGTGTCATAAAACCCGCAGCAAAGCAATGCTGCCGATGCGTTACACGTCCTGCTATGGGCATCAGTCCTACCGCTGCCTCTCAGGAGAGCTGTTAGCCAAGGGCACTGACTCACATTGGCACAAGCTGCCATCAGACACCCGCAGAAGACCAGCTCAGGAACTTTTTCTTTTTGAAACAGATCCTTTATCTGTGCATGGCCAGCATTCACAGAAGTCCTCCACTGCTGTCACTTATTGGCATGTGACAATCTGAAGAGTCCCAGCTATGATGTCCCCAGTGGTGCTGCCCAGGTGATGCAGAGATCCAGTCCCTCTTCATCGTAGTGGGGAGGACTCATGCTGTTCCCCCAGCCAAGCCTGAAAAATCTCACCCTTCATTTTATTATTCAAAACATTTTCAGTTTTGCGGAGGAGGGTTTGCTGATATTTCAGAAATGAGAAGACAACTGCTTCGTGATCTTGTAACTAGGGAGCAAACGAGAGCTTGTTAGAAAATGGGAAAGGATTGCGGGGGAGTTGCACTTTTCCCACCTAACTCCTGTGGCTTTTTGCATTACAATTCAGTTGCTTAAACAAGGCTTCTACTAAAAATCTTGTGATATGAAATATTTTCCAGGAAGCCCATCTTCTTGGGAGTCATAGCAATATCTAAGACCCTCAAGAGTTAATACCAAAAGTAAAAGCACAGGTTTCTAGTTCACAGGACTAAAAAATGCGGGGAGTAGAAAGCCTCAAAATGTAGAGGCAGGCCACCCATCAAAACCAACGCACCCTGAAATCTCAGCTTTTTAATGTTGTTTTTGGAGGGTGTAGCTAAGGGCTTTTTATTGCTTGTGCTTTAACCCCCAAGCACCGTGAGCAGTGTTACCGTGAGTACTAATCCGTTTCCCTGCATGCTGCCTTGGGAAAGAAAACCAGAAATGGATTTTATTTATATATATGAAATATTATTTATATATATAACCCACATGGGATAAATCAGCATGTACCTCTAAGGATAATGCTTCCTGGTCCATACAGCGTAAGGCCAGACACAAGCATAAGATTCCTGCAGCCATTCTGGCCGAGCTGCGGTTGAGGTATACAAGTGCTGGCAGACCAGAGAGCCTGCCCACTTCTGCCAACATCAGTGCTTTGCCTGAGCAGCAGTCACAGGGCTCTTTCTCAGGCAGTGGCATCTCCTCCGGGAAAATCCCACTCAACTCTGTATCCCGTTCCTTGCCGAGCGCTGGGTTTTGCTTTGCAGTCCCTCCATCAGCTGAGGGGACAGCACTTTTGCTGGACCCATTTGGTCTCTTTCAGCTGGGCATAAGGCAGAGTAACAAATAAATATGCAGGTGACGTTTTGTGCTAGAATTTAGAGTCTCCTTTCCTCCCGCTTCTCTCAGCATTTTGTACGGAAAAAAGGTGTCAGAGATAGGTACTGGAATCTGGTCACTCCATCCAGCACGTACGGCTCTTTTCTGTTGTAATATTGCTACATTTCATCTACTCAGGGGCTTTGGAAGAACAAGGTGCCTAAAACACCTATTTACACTTGTGGAGCAACAAAAATAAAGTTAAAACCCCAGCTGTAGACAGTTCTCTATGAAGTTGGCTATTGATGCTGCATGTGCTCTTTGCTAGGGAGTTATTTTCCTCTTAAGGGAAGTGTAAAAGAAGCACAAAGCCTGTTAAAGAAACCTTTTCTATCCAACTGTTAAATTGTCTGGGATTTCTCCTAGTGACAAGGCTGCACTAGACTGGTTACAAACTCCATTATAAGGAGACAATTGTGAAGAGTCACCTTGAAAGTAATTAATCTTATCTAAGTCTTTAATTGTAAATGCATGAAATGATAATATGCTAAGCTTAAGGGTGCTTAATTTGCTGCTGAATATTGGTAATAGGCTAGGATTTGTGTCACCTTGCTGATCTGTGTTTACACACCAGCACCGAGCAGACAGGCTTAAGGAAAGGACCGCGTTTCCTCCGATAAGGGAACTATCTCCTAGCAGCCTGACAACAGGGAGGAAGGGAATGAACTTGCTCCCTTTGATTCAGAGGTGTGGGCCGTGCACAGGTCTCCATCCCATTTAAGACAGAAGATTTGCAGGCAATATCCTCCTCTCTGATCTTCTCCCTCAAGAATATCTGGAGGGAGGGAGCCCATCCGAGCAGAGGAGACATGGGTGCCATCTTTTCCTTAGCCCTGGCCACACCTAGCTGCGTTCCTCCCTTCCTCCAGAAGGCAAGTATATAGGGAATTAATCCCTTTTTCCTCATAGCATTACCTCCTTCCCAGCTGTTTCCCAAACCGACTTCCTTTCCAGCCACACCAATGCTACCGCTGGCTCGAAGGAGGGAGCAAGACCACAGCAACCCCGACTTACATCCGCATGAAGATGCTGGGATGCTGCACGTCCCGTTGCTGCATCTGTTAAGGCTGTGCCCATTTCAGGTACCCAGATGCCCCAGGACAGATATGAGGAAGGGTCTCATTGCCTCACGTGCTTGTGTGAGCCAAGTACACTGCGAGTGGCCCAGAAATACAAACCAGAAGCCACCGGTGCTCTGGCTAGCAGACTATGTGCAGAGAGCCAGCCAGTCATTTTTAACTGAACAGTGGGGAGGACCTGCAGTGTAAGTCCATTCATCCACACACACATTCTCCCTCTCTCCCCTCCCTCTCCCAAGAATGTAAATGCTGCATCTTTTGTATTTCTTAAAATATCTCTTGTTAACATAATGAAGCCATTGACAGTAACCCCAAGTCAGCATCCTACTGCAGTTCTGACAGTTCAGCAGCATCCTCACTGCTCCAAGGAATTGGAAAACACAAGCAGTGCGGAAAACACAAACATCAATGTGCAAAACAAACACATCTGATGTACCAAAGCAGCAACAAAAAGCCTCCAGAGGCTGCAGGGAAAGCACCTATTTGTTGGGGAGAGCAAACCCAGGGGACATAATGAGCTGGTGAGGCACAGTTCAGCTTCTGGGGATTCAGAAGGTAATTAAAGAAGGCAGAAGTCAGCAGAACAGCATATTACACCGTGACTTTGTTAAAAGTCATCAGCACTCACCCCCTACTGAGAAGTCCTCTTTCCCTCTCCCCCGCCCCCGGCACAGGTTATTACCAAAACCCAGGGTGATATCACATAAATAGAAAAGTTAATTTTAAAACTTTCTCAAAATGCAACTTGGAATTTTAGACTTTTTGTGTGGGAAATGCATAGAGGAAATAAAAGAAAATCAAGTAAGAAGAAGGTGAGTCAGACAGTGAACTGAAGTGAAACTTCAGCTGCAAAATGTCATGGATTTGAATGGCTGGGGGAGCCCACAGCAGCATTTTTGTCTCTTGCCAGGACAGGCAGCAGCACGAAACCCACCACCATATGGTTAGATAAGTTTGTATCGGCCACAAGCTCTGCTGAAAGCAGACCTGATACCTGGCGACTATACAGCTCTGTCCTGAATTCAAAACAAGTGTTTATTTTAAATATCAATAAAACAAATACCTATCTACAGTTGGTTGCCGCAATATACCGATTGGAATGGGATGACACTGAAGAGTACGCAGTGCTAAAGGGTTGCTTTCAAGCTAGTATGGTTATGTACTTCCACATTTTAAGGTCCTTGGAGATGGAGCTTTGGTGGGAGATCTGTTCTCTCTCATTTGCTTTTTCATTTTCACTCATAGCTAAATATACTGTGTGTGGCCGAAACTGGACAAAAGCCCATCGTTATGAGAAGGAGTGATGTCATGGCATTTCTGAGCAGGCAGGGTACTTGGGCATTACAGCAGTGTGTTGCCATTACTGCAGTAACCAGAATATTAGGAGACTTTTCCAGAACAACGCAATACAGAGAACAGCAGGCTTCCCTATGCTGCTTTGCAAGGCCAGCACCACATGGCCCAATACATCATTCCAGATGAGGCCAGACCCTCTTTGCAAGCTTACACTTCCAGAAAAAAGATCAAAGCTGTGGGAGTATTTTTTTATACAGACAGAACTGCCTCACTCCGTTCTGCTGCATGAGAGAGGGTCTTTGTTGGAGAATTGGTTTTATATCAAGAGAGTAACCTTCCACTGCCTCCACCCCATTCCCAGCCATGCTGACCTTCATTACACCTTGACTCTTTCAGCCCATCTGGCTATAAATTAGGGCAGACAGGTTACACCCTTTCCTTCTGCAACGCACATGAACATCTCAGCAGTGCTGTTGGCACATAAAAGCTTTTGCCCTTTCTGTTTCCCTCCCTAGATAATGAGCCATCTATTAAGGAGGCAAATGTAGTTTTAGCTGGTGATATCTTATGTAATTATGTGGGTGAACAACATGGACAGAGAGAACAGAAGGTGGTGGAAACCAAGAAAAGCCAAACGGGCAGAATTTCCAGAGCCTCCGAGAACTGTAATGTCACCAGGGCTCTTCCCCTTTGTTATATCCCACCACTCCAAAAAAACGTTTGCTCCCCACAACTCCAAAGCAATTTTCTCTTGCACCTGTACTGTATCCGAATCATTTTAAATGATCCTCAAAGTCCATCCCATCCCACCAGTGTCACAGTCTCACATCAACCAGCTTAGGATAGCTGGACATCAACCAGTCCAGTCTTAGACCTCAACTCCCAGAGGAACAGGGGCTTGTCTGAGATCTATGTGTCTCATCAATCTCCCACTCTTAACTGTCAGCCAAATAATAACTTTCCACTCACTTGATTGCTTCGGTATAATGTCCACCACGTGTTCGCGTGCTGTTCCTTAGCTTGTGCCTATATCCACCTGGACTTCCACATGCACTCTGGTCAAAAATTCCACCCTTACTCGGCCAGGCAGTATTGCAGAGGCAGTCTTCTGAACAGGAAAACAGTGATCCTGGTAACAAACAGGGAACAAGTGTATAAGAAACACAAGAAGTTACAACACTTTTCAGAGCTAGGGAAGTACGCATAGAATGAACATTCACCGTTGGCAGCTGGATGTGGGTCCCAAACATTGCTTTGCCTCAGTGCAGAACTGTGATTTGCTCTAGATGGGGTGCAAATCTACCCCAAGTCTTATACTTCTGAGGGGAATTGTAAGTTTGGCCTCGGGATGAAAAGAAAAGGCTTTGGGTTAAGTTTTGGGCAAACTGCTACTGATCTTACCGCTTTGTTATTTTTACTCCACTTACTCATCCATCCCTACCCTAAAACTGACATCAGCTTGGCTCGCAGTCCACTCCTGTGAGATCCACTTGTAGCTGCCAGCCCTGCACACACACACACATTAAATCTTACCTAATGAATAATTACCAGGGGCCTGGGACATTTCATTCGCCTGATAACAGCACACACCTCAGGGAATGAAATAACGTTTCGAGGCTGGACACAAATGCACGTAACACAGAGATGTCACAGTTTACCCTATGACAGTCATTGCAAAGCCCAGGCACAACACGAGGAAACAGGTAGGAGAAAAAGTGTCCTATGAGGTTATACGCTGTATATTAACCTGGGAACAGGCATTTTTTCCTTGGAAGATTTTATAATTTAGGACAAAAGTGCACAGATGAGATGAAGTATTCTATTCTCACCTCGCAGATTGGAAATAGATGCACAGAGATGAGAAATGATTTGCACGAGATTGCACAAGAACTTGGTGGCAGAGCCACAGACCCTTTCTCCTTTGCACCCATTTCTTGATGCTTTACCTATGACATTTTCCCTCTTTCTAGTTGTGTGTGAACCAAAGAAAGTTTGGAGTGGGAAGCTTTGCTTGCACAGGCATAGCTGGAGCACCCAGACTTTCAAACAGAAGCTGGAAATCCTGCACAGATGTGCTGTCTCAAGTCTGGGGCTATGTCTTGGGGCACCCAGCCCCAAGAAAATAGGTGCTTTCCTGGGATACTCACTCCAGAGAGCTGTTACACTGCCTCCTCTTTTGCAGCAAAAGTGGATACGATCACCTGCTCGTTACATAGCCACAGCCTTTACATCCAGTCTGGCTATTTTCCTCGGTTTTATTTCATGTTGGTGAAAAATATTTGGCTGATGGCACCTGACTCCACTTACCAACATGCTGGAGCGATGCAACCTCTCCTTCACCTCACCCAGCCAATGCAGGTGCACCAGGATGTCCTGGGACCAGCTTGAGGGCTAGAGAGGCAGTTGGGTTTCCATTGTACACTCCCGTATGTATCAGCCTCTCAGACAAAAACACAAAGAAAAGGCTTCCCAGTGGGACAGGGCAGGGAGGCAGGCGCACACTTGTCTAACCGGCCTTGCAGTGACCCCACGTTGCTCAGCCACAGGCCAGCACTCTGCTGCTGCTGCAGCGTGGGTTTCCCCCCTGCCAAACGGACCTAGATTTGTGCTGGTAACAGATTTACATTCAGTAACATGCTGCAGTCTTTGCTTCTAATTTCTTGCATGGCTGACTCCTTTGCCCACCGTGTTAGAAGGGAATTTGAGTGCAAAATGTGAAAAAGCGTCATGCAGGAGGCGTGGGGAGAATAGCACGGGATCCTGTTAATGAAGACTACATGGGAAGGAGCATTCAGAAAAGGTGCTGAATTAATGTTATGGACAACTTTAAATTTGGATGCAATGTAAATAGGTACACAGAATACAGCAGCAAATATGTTTTCCGATCTCTAAAAGGCATAGTCTATAAATAGACTTAAGCCTATTAAAATATCTTTTAAGGCCCATGAAAGCATTCAGTAGAGACATCAAATTATATTTATCCCTCAAACTCACCACAAAATGGCTACAGCCTTTCCCTTTTTTCCTCTCCTCTTTCAAAAACAATAGGAAACAAACTGGTTTATCTTCCTGTACCTGCTGTAAATACCTTTATGGCAAGGTAATTGCTAAGTGCATTGTGTTGAACAATTCGTTACTTTGTTAGAGGAACATTTGTCATGCCTTTTGGAGATGGCAGAAGATAATTGTCCTGTGACCTTTGGAAAATGAAATCAGTGGCATTACTCAGAAGCCAAAGTCGAGAAGTTTAAAAACAGATTTAAGAAGGGTTCCCATGCCTCCTGAAAAAGACACGATCTGCACTCCCACCGAAGCCGAGCTAGCCTATTCCAGCCCTTCTAGACCATTAATGATTTGTGCCTAACTAGCACTCAGGGTAGGTGATTCACCCATGCGAGCGCTGCAGGGCTCCCTGTCCTGTGCACAGCCCAGCTCTCGTCATCGCAGCAGTACAGGGCACAACACCGTGGGCTGCCCGTACTGGAGAGAAGATCATGAGCTCGATTGTGTGCTACAAACAAAAGGAGAGCCATTATCAGACGCTGCCTTGCCAGGCTGCATAAAAAAAAACACAAACGCCTCTGCAAATTGCATAATGCCCCTGGATGTTCCCAGCAGTGCCATGGCAGGCCCACGGGGCTGGTGCTCGGACAGGGAGGAAGCCGGATCTCCTCCCTCCCTCCCAGCATGGGAAAGCTCAGGAGGGCTGTTGTGTAGGCAATCCCCCCCACCCCCACCCCCACTTATCTCCTGGGAAAGAGCTGTGCGGCTCTGGAGTGACGTCTGATGCACAGAGTTGTGGTCACGGATCAGAGGGAGCCTGGCATGGCAGCAAGATGCAGCGCCGAGCTTTGGGGAGCACCTGGAAGGGGAAACAGGAGAGGTGCCACATTCATTCTCCCTGTGTGTCTATCGCATCCCTGCCCCTCGGCCTGCGCTCGTCTTCTTCACTGAGACAGCGTACCCCAGTTCCGATCAGTATTGCGATGGGAAGCTGACAGAAGGACAGGCAAGCACTAAATACAACACCTGTGTCGACTGAAGACCCTGTCTCACACCCGGCATGGAAGAGGGGTCGTTTAACAACACAGCAAGGCTGATGTGACGCCTTTGCGGGTCAGGAGTGGGATGACTGTCTGTGCCTGCACCGAGGAGGGACCGGAAGGAAAGCCCAGCTGGGGCAGAGGGAGGGGGCTGCTCGGCTGCCTCCGAAGGACTGTCAAAATGCAGCGTGAGGCTGAAATCCCCAAGGAGCACAAAATTCCCAACAAAATGCCAAATGGCAACATCGCCAGCCAATGCTGAGTGGGCAAGATTTCACCATGAGCAAATGTGACTGTGATAAGCAGTGTGTGTGACCTACCCGGCTTCATCTCACTTGCCTGACAGTCCATATGCTTGGAATGCCTCCTCCTCCACCTCCTCCACCTCCTCCTCCTCCTCCTCCTCCTCCTCCGCTGTTACTGGTGGCACCAGGGATTTATGAGGCAGCAGGGAGCATTTCCTAATATTGGTTGGGTGTAACTTTCCAGCATGACTGATCGTGCTATTAAACATGGCAAAGAGAGGAGCACAAGTGGGAAGGCAAGAGAGAGTACTTCAAACCCTGAAGATGAATGATAATAATATTAAATAGTTCGATGTATGCAAAATAAATGTTTGAAGCTTGCAAGGCTATTGTTACAGACGTTGCTGGCTTATTAGAAAAGGGGAAAGCTATTTGGAAAAGCAGTGCCTATGTAGAAAAATGAGATCTATGTAAACAAGACAGAAAGGAGCTGGGATTTAATGGAGTTAGAGTTGCAGAAGGGTTTTAAATTAAAGACTAAGCGTAAGGGAGAGGTATGGAAGAACACACAGTTTGGATGAAGCTGTCAAATCTCTCTGTTAAGAAAAAGGATAGGACAGAAGGCAATAAAGATAAGTGGTAAATAGAGAGGACCAGTCTATAAATGAAGCCCCAATCAAGTAAGGTGCACACACACACACACCCCGCACAAAAATTGGTAGCTAGCCCACAACCACCCTTAAAACCCTCTCTGTAGAAATGGCAGCAATCTGAAAATAAAGGAAGATGAACTAGAATGTCTGGCTTTAAACACGGATATTGGCAACACATGTATCTGGGAAACTTTCTAGAAAGAACTAATTAGTAAAATACTATTATACCAGGTTTAAACAGTATAAATGTCAGAACAGTTCGTGCCAGGGAGGGAAAGACGAGTAAGTGACTCAAGTTCTCAGAAGATCTACATAGATTGAATATACTAAATTAAATATTTACCTTTAAAAAGGAGAACCACATAAAAGTGAGGGAATTTCTTAAAATTAGCAGCTACAACCAGTAAAGCACTTGTTGATGATATGATTGTTTAAAGACACTCTACAGCAGGCTCAGCATCAAAGAAAAAATATTCAAAGGAAAAGAAAAAGTAAGCCAACATGATTAAACCATGTAACCCTTCTGAGATGTAAAAATTCTTAAAAAACATAGGGAGTAAAGGAAGATGGAAGAGAACATAAAGTCTGACAAAATGGATGTGAAACTACAATAAAGTACAAGAAAATGAAAAGCAACTTGCTAAATGTGTAAAATTTAATGATAAGACTTTTCCTAGCACAGCAAAAGCAGGAGGCTGCCAGAGAGCTCGTGGGGTCCATGTGTAAAAGGAGCACTTGAGACAGGCCATAGTAGAAAATCAAAATAAATTAATTGTGTTAGCGTTCCCAGGGGAACTCCTACGCTGGATCACTCATTACAGAGGATCAGTCTTTGGGGGTAGTTTCGTGACATCTCCAAGAGGACCAGGCTGAGGCCTCCCTTCTCCTTGGCCAGGGTCTCCTGCCCCGTTCCTTGCGTCAGCACTGGTCATCGCCTAATCGCATGGTGAGCCAGCTCAGGCAGTGAAGGCAGACAGACCGAGGGTATGGGTGATACTGCACACAGCCTGGGATGCCAGGTAGCAGAGAGAGGCTCCAGCACCAGGGACTCCCTGCCTTGGTGTCATGAATTACCAGCTTTCCCAGGGAGAAGTTTGATAAGGGACTCCCAAGACTGGGGGATGCAGAAGGAAAAGCCATCAGCTGGAAGCTCAGCCCAGCACACAACAAAAACACATTATGAAGGAGCTGTGAGAGAGGCTGAGACCTTGGGTATTAATCTAAATATGTTTCTGGGTCTTCTCCTTGCCAGAAAATGAGCATGTGTTGGAGGAACCCTAGGACTACGCCACAGACACATCTGGGTCCCCTGCTGCACCCAGGAGCCAACTGCTCACCCCGCTGAGCCCAGAGCCAGTGCAGCCCACCAGGTTCCTCACCCCACTGGGTCTGGGGAGCACCCAGCTGGCAAGGAGGGGCAATGTGTTGAGGATGCCAATATGACATTTCTGAGCCGTACGGTTCAGAGATAAAGCGGGTGGATGATAGTCAGCCCACTGAGGCGGTTCACGGTGGCTGCTAAGGGCTGGTATCCTTCACCTGACACACAACTGACACAAAGCAAAACATTCGCTCTCCGTGCCTCACTGAACTCCCATTTAAACTAGGAGAAGACCTACCTCGTGAGGTTGCTTCAAGAACTGATATGGCCAAAGCTTTGAGATTCTTAAATGCACGCACAAATTATTTAAACAGCTTTTAAGCAGTTCTCTTTAAATGTGAAACAGACACGGTTACGTCAAGGTCCTTTCAATTGGATATGTGGCCAAGATGAAAGTGAGGGTCTGGAGCTGATCATCTTCAAAGTGGAAGCACCTGGGGTGGCTGCTCTGTGAGGATGCCAAGCACTGCACAGGCACTGGAAATTCAAAACATTCCAGCTGGTGATTTGTTACACCAATCTTTTTCATCTAAGCTAGATCAGGCTGTGAATCAACATGGCACAGACTTCCTGCGATGGACAGGACCATGCTGCAGTCATTTAAAGCAGAGGCATGCAAAAGTTGTATCCTTTTCCTTTCTGAGCATTTCTGCTTATCCAATAATTAAGCAACTTACAACCTCCCAGTTTTCCCATAAACATCTGCCACGAGCAGTTACGTTTAGCCATGTCTCATTAGGTCTTAGTTCCATGAGCAGATTTTTTATGATAATTTCTGTTTTATTTCATGGTAACTCTCCAAGACTGTATTTGGAACCACGTTGTGCTATCTGAGGGAGAAAGAGAGACTTTGTACTTTTTTCCAGACACAAGAATAGGATTCTCTGAAACCAAGCACAGCCAGAAATGCAAATAAATGACTGTCACAGTATCTGACATGCTAACGCTAATTAAAACAAAATTAAATGAAGATAACGAGCCTTTGATGATGAAGATAATGAGCCTCTTTTCCTTAAATTTGGTCATTTGGAATCTCCTAGCCACGTGGATCTTCCAAAATGAATATTCAAGTGTTCCTTTTCGTCTCCAAGTGTCAGCATGCTCTATCTGAGGGCACTAGAGACTCTTCAGGGAGGTGTGGTTGGAAACACTGTCTCCTGGCTGTCCCAGCCAAGCTCCCGAGTCACGCTGGTACAGGGGGCAGGAGAGGTCAGCGTTCGGATTCTTCTGAGTGAAGCTGGAAATCTTGGCAAATGCTTTGGATGTGCTGGGTGCTTTATTCCTAACATCCCTCCTGAAACATCACACAGTCCAGGCATGCCATATGGCCTAACAAACAAGCTTAAGGTTTGGGTTGTTGCTGCTTTTTCAATCAGACCTTACTTAGGTCACCATCCATTAGGCCTTAGGCACTTTGAAGCTCATGCATGTAATTAAATCCAGTTAAATAAAAGATAAAATCCATCTTGTCTTTATACTGTCTTGAATGCTGACCTGAAATAAGCTAATGTTGTGTTTGCCCTTTTCAGCACTCCACAGTGGAGATGAAACACATCCCATTTCTCATGTTGGGATTAATAAGTGACTCCCAGCTAATTGAACCCCTCAGCTTCCATGATACCAATACATCCAACACTCTCATTTCCAAACATTTTAGCCACTTTTGTGGTTGCCATTACTGTGGTCTCTGATCAGTGTCATAGTCTTGAATGCATATATACCCATCACATCTCTGTGACTGACAGCTGCTCTTTTACCAACAGTACAGATGGACATCTCTGGCCCAGAGAACAGGACACAGGTCCCACACTATGACAGACACCTTCCAGCTCCTTGGAGCTCAGCAGGCGGCACAATCACTGCTCCAACTTTCCTCTCCCGTTTTGTTTCAAAAGGCACAGGCCAAATCCCACTGGCATCTCCGAGCATCTTACCATGGACTTCACAGACCTTCTACTGACTTCAGCAAACTTGGCTCGAACCTAATTGCTCCTGCCAGCCTTCCTGTGCTCCTGGACTTCACAGGGCAACAGCTAAGGACAGAAATAAATCTTTTGTTTACTCTGGTAACTGGAGAGCTGCTTTAACCTCTGGCTAAAAACAGGTGCATTTTCCTATCAGGTTCATGAGTCACTCATCCCAGGAAAGCCCAGTGAACTTGGAAAGCCCAGTGCTCACAGAACAACAGGAAAGGATGACTTTTTAATTGAGTGGTGGCAAATTTCATCATCTGGTTTTCCTGGGTGGCTTTTTTCTTTTTATGTTATGTTAAGTCATTGGTTTAACACAGCTCAGGCTTGTTCCTCGCAAATTCCTTTTCGGTGTGGTATTTCAGCATCTATCCAGTTTGGGATGGAAAACACTACTGGTGTTAAACTCTTACGGGAAACAGCAGGTGCAATGTGTGACTACATAAAGAGCGCAGGCAATTAATACATCTGTAATAGATTTTGTGCTTGGTCCAGAATAGTCAGACCTTTTAGCACAGGGACTTGCATTTCTTTTCTTTCTTTTCTTTTTTTTTTCTTTTTCTCTTTTTTTCCCTTTCTTCTTCTTTTTTTTTTTTTTTTTTTTTTTAATGTGAAGACAAAGTGCTCACTTTCTACAGAGCTGTTTTCAGAGAAAACCACATTGCTTCTCACATACCGTCTGGCCAGGAACAGCCAAGGAATTCTTAAAAGGTGACCTTCAAAGGTGACTTCTTTTTGATGAATTAAAAAACCCCAACCTGCAATACCTTTCCTCTCCAATATTTACACTAGAAATTCAGGTCTTATCACTCTGTTTTTCCACAACTGAAGAGTTATGACGACATCCTGAGAAGCTGTTCTGGGGATATTTCTCCACTGTACAGTTAACTCATATTCTGATTCAAATTAAAATCCGTGGCTCTTGGTAATACATGGAGGAGAAACCTCTGACTGGACCAGGGTGTGCTCCCAGTCCAGACCAGCTTACTTGGCTGGCTGTAGAGGGCAGAACCTGGGACTGGACCTTACCTGTTTTGCACTGTGACTGCAGACAGGAAAATGAAATAAAAATCACTTGAATTGTGGTGGTTCTCCAGTACATGTTCCTTAGCTCTCCTGTGGCAGCCAAGTGGCTGCAAAAAAATCTTACAGCCTTTAAGCACCAGAAAACTCTGGCTCAGTGACCAGATACACACAGATTAGCACGGCATCAGCAAGGTCCTAGGAGTACAGGCAGATCTGTGCTTGTGATTGGGCTGGGTTAACTATGTGGTGAAAACGAAGCTTGGTGAGGGAACTGATTTTTGTGTAAAATCTCTGATAGTTTTGCTAGCACCTCACTAAGTTAAGTGTCTTTGAAATAAGTGGAAGTCGCCTGGTCTCTGCATGGCAGAGATGTTCAAAAGAGCCCTCTCCTCATGTCTGTGTCCTTTGTGGAAGATCAGTGCATAACCAGTGAAGAGAAGGCTTGACTGACATCCGCGGCACTGCAAACGAAGCAGATAACTGTATCTTTGGTGGAATGGAGGAAAACATATATAAACCCTCCTCAACAGAGCTATACAGAGGAACATGAGCTAAGTATCTCCCCCTTGACAAAAACCAAAGGCTTTCTACATTGTTTGATATAATAAGCCACAAATATTTCCAGTTCCTACCTATACCCACCCTGTTCCTCCCCCTGCCCTGCACCGCTTTAGGTTGCTTTGAATGACACTGGCACTACTTACAAAACCAGCAGAAAGTAAATTACCCACATGTATTATTGCAGGGTTAATTTTTAACCTCTTCCAGCTGCACAGTCAGCTGGCTTGGTGAGACTGTTCCTCCAGCCAGTGATCAAGTGACAGCCTTCCATTCCTGTCGTGCAGGGTTTGGAGGATTCCGCACAGAGCGCTGCAGAGTTGCACCACATCCTGAGCCCACGCCACGACCAAAGACCAAAGACCAGGGCCAAAGGACTGCAGAAGTCACATGTACCCAGAGTGCTGCAGGGATGGACATAAGAGAGAAGATGAGATGAGTGAGACACATGCATCTGAGAAAAGTGACGTCAATTTGGGTCACTATGAGCCTTAGAGGTCTACAGGAAGGGTATCAGTATCACAGCCAGTGCTTATTCACTGTGACCAACACGGTGTCAACAGCCCTATGGGGAGCAGGGCACTGGCCAGTATCTGTCCAGGAGGTCTCGGGGGGCCACAGACCACAGACTTGGTGGAGCAGACAGCAGCACACACTATACACTCACTCCTTGCTGTCAAAGAGAGGATCTGCAAAGCATAACTAAACCCTGGTGGGCCACCTACCTGAGCCAGTTGTCACTTGGCTCCCGCAGGGACCCACAGCCTCGCAGCTGTAGCAGCACAGAGACTGCCACCCACCCAGCTGGGGAGAGGCAGCATGTGGGGCCCCACCACGTGGGGTGAGCCCAGACAGAAAGGATCCTGCTCCTCTCTGCCACATCCTGCAGCTGCAGTGCCCAGCCATATGCTCCAGCTGAACCAGCTTGCTAGCCCCAGAGACACCCAGCTCAGAAAAAGGTGAAATAAAGAATATAGAAGAATATAAAATAAAAGAGCTGAGCAGATAATTTCTGGCGTAGCAAATTTAACCCGCTCATCCAAAGCATTCAAGGAGCACCAGAGCCGTTGTAAATGGTGGGAGAAGGTGACAAGAAGCAGGACTGTGGGGGGAAAAAAAGATTTTCTCCCTGGTGATGGGTAGCTGCTAAAATGCCTTGCACCATGGCAAAAGTGAGACCTTTGGGCTGTGTTGAGGGAACAGCTGCTTGAAACTGCCGATGTCCAAGCTGAAGCAAGACAGGGGGTGTCTGCCTGGCTCCTTCCTTCAGCCTTCCCTGCAGCAGTACCCAGTGAGCTCACAGCCACAGGGCTGCACCAGGACTAGTGCTGGCATGGGGCAGAACAGTTCTACACTAGAGCCAAGTGCCTGTGTGGTTACGGCAGGAGTCAAAAAGCAACAGGAAAGAAAGATTTACATCTTGCTGAGAAATGTACTATGAAGTCTGCGAAGCTCTGTCAAGCCTCTTCCTGGAGCTACATCCAAGGAGTTTTCAACTGAAAAGCCATTTTCTGCTTTTAAATTGAAGAAAAGGTACGACCAGCTCTGTGAAACACCCCTAACTGAGGAAAGCCCCAAGTGCAAATACTTTTCCCATAGGCGTGTTTGGAACAGAACAGGATCCGAAAGGCATATGAGAAAACAAGCAGGTTGGTGATGCCTGCACAGGCACCGAAGCCTCAGCCTCCAGCCCCGCTTCCAGTGGCCAAGCTCATGCATGAGAGTGACCCTCCCAGCTAGATAAGGCTGCAAGGGGAGATTTTAGCAATTAACCTGCCTAAACAACAGTCCCAGCACTGCTAGCCCAAACTGTGTGAGAAGTCAAGAGCAAAATTCAGTAGAGCGGGTGAAACACAAGTGGTGAGGGAACCATGCTCAGACATAAAAGTGACCATCTACTTAAAAATAATTATTCTGATCTCAGCTGTCCTTAATACCGCTAGTAAGAAAGCTGGTTATGTTAGGCCTTTCCAAAAAAAACCCAAAACAAACAAAACCCCCTACTACTACTACAGAAATTACCTCTAGCTCTGTGACAATCCAATCAAGGCTTCTCAATTGTCCTCCACACTCCTGAGCCCTACAGGATTAGACCACCTTTAGGGCAGCCAGTGCAACATGCTATGCAAACACAAACACAATTATTTCTAGTTGTCTGCTTTGCTTTGGGACCACTGTACTGAGAAGCCAGATCAGCCTGCTCTGAGTCTGTCCACCCCGGACGATGTAAACCAGTGTGAGAATCCATTTCTGCTTCCACGACTCTCCCTGTTAAGCCAGCACCATCTCTCCTAATAGCAGAGAAAAGGATACTGGTCAAAAGCAGGGTGAAAGAGGATCTTTGTGCCCTGTCAGAATTACAGGTTGGAAGCACCAGAGAATGGGAAGGTGATGGTTTGGTATGTTTTCATAGCAGAGAGGGGAAGGATGTCAATGATACAGAAAAATGTGCCCTGTAACTCTCCTGGTACCAGTGCTATATCACTTCTGGGCCACCTAATAATAGCAGAACATCGGTAAACAGAGGGCTGGGACTAGGGTGAACAGTGAGTGGGGAAAACGATGATGACAAAGGAAAAGCTGATGGGGGAGGAGGCAGGAGTTGATTAATACAAGGAAATTAGGAGCACATAGTTAGCTCCACTATCAGCAAGGTGAAGGACATAAGCGGGCAGGCTGGCCAAGGTGACAGCCTGGCTGCAGTGGGGTGGGTATGGAGTGTTCATCACAAGGAGGGGATATGTCAGGTGAGGGATCGAAGTTTGCTGGGAGGCAATGGCTTTTGTTTCTACACTGCTCAGTTTAACCCAAATCAGCCCAAAACCGTGCAGCCCCACGCACCCATCAGCTGCTGGGCTGCCATGCAGACCAACCTGATGCTCCGTGGTCCAGCCTCCAGCAGACAGAGGGAGAAAACAGCTTTCTCACACGCCACCCTCTGCCCCCAACTCTGCATGATAGCCAGGGCCAGGCGTTTACACAAGTATTGATTTAATGGGATTCTCCACTGTTTGCAGGATCTGGTCCTTCAGAGGTCCACAGGGTGAGGCCACGACATAAAGCAGCACTTTGCAGTGAGAAAATCAGTGATGGGGAATCCCCCAACCCAGGAGAAGCAGATGTGCTTCTTCCTAGGTAGTAAATTGCTAGTAAATAAACCAACACATATCTCAAGGCTTGGTCTGTTTTTTCCCAGTTTTGTCAAGCACTTGGCAGCTATGAAAAAAGATGGGAGGATCTAGTTTTGGTAAGGAGTTAATGAAACCTCGTAGTTCTTGTTTACGTGTCAGGCTTTGAGGAGCCAGCACGGAGCCCAGGCTGTGCCCAGCCACTGGCCGGCCATGAGCAAGCTGTGACTTAACCACCACAGGGGAGAGCGAGTTGGAAAAAATCCCTCATGGATTCCCAAAACAGCTACTGGCTGATCTGGTCCTGAGGTGACTAATAACAATTTGGACTGATTTGACATTCTGTGGCTTTACTGGAAAGTTAACTGTTTTCTATTTTTTTTTTTTTTTTTTTTTGTCATCCCCGCAGCATTAAAAAGCTCCTTCCCCTTGCTGGGTTCCAGGGAAATACAGAGGAAGCTCAAATAAAGTAACAATTTACTTTGATGCTGTAAATGTTACAGCAATGCGTATTTGGGAACTGGGAAATTTCATTTGGTCTGTGCTAAAATGTCCTAACTGAATTGTGTTCAGGTCTAGCATCTCTAGGAGGCCCCACATTAAAGAGGGCCAAGAGCAGAGAAAAAAAATACACATTGAAAAGAGAAGTTTAAGCCAGTCTCTCTTAAAACGTAGTATGAGCTGGGCCTCAGCGCACCTTGCTCTTGTTCAGCTTTGCTAATTATCCTTCCTGGGTCAGTTTGTTGTTTGCTTGGCTTTAAAATATTATTTCCCTGGTTCTGGTTGAAACTTATTACGCCTGCTCTCCAGGCTTCTCGGAACATTATCAGCCTTCAAAACCTCCTGCATTCCTCCTTCATGCTCCTGTTCCTGCATCCCATCATCCTCGCCAGCCCAGAGGTATCAATTAGAGGATGACCCCAGGGTACTCACACGATGCCATCAAAAAGCCACTGTGTCACCTCCTCACACCACTTCCTCAGCACTCATTCCTATGATTCCCATGTTGCTGGAAGGGAGAGGCATGAAAACAAATGTGACCTGTGTTTCTCCAGGACACAGTCGCAGCAGCTCTTTCCGTCAAATTAGCAAAAGGAACTGGCAGAAAGGAGCCTGTTATTCTGGTTCTGCTGACCACCTGATGACAGAAGCAATTAATCCCAAATGAAAATAAAAATGTTATGAAATGAATAAGAGTCAGTTGTCCTTAAAAAAAAAAAAATTGCAACCAGAAAACTGCATTTTTTTTTCCTTAGTAA
>JAVJGJ010000062.1:20409060-20420886 GCA_035590215.1 Microhierax caerulescens
ATTTTTTTTTCCTTAGTAACAAGTTTGGAAACAGAAATAAATTTGTCAGCTGAATCATCTGGAGGTGCTTAGTCTGCAGGTTTCTTGAAACAACACGCAGGATGAGATTTTTAAAAGTTGGATAAGAGGGATACAACCAAGTTGGACCCTTCTACCCCTTTTCTAAGCATCCTTACTTGCATTATCAGCAGAGGTACAGAAAAAGTAACAGGGGGAATTCAAGAAGCTCAGAAATGTTACTTTTTTCTATCAAGTTCTGAATTTTCCAACATGAGACTTTTCAAGTGGGAAGAAGAGAAATTTCTATGTTTTTCTTAAGAAACAAATAAACAAAGAAGCCACCCACAAAGCATAACACCAGAAGTCATCCAAGTCGTGGTTTCAAAGTGAGCATTTCGCGTAAACCTAATGTCTAGTTTTGTGAAATTGCTCCTGAGAAAAGCTCTAAGCCTCAAATGTAACTTTTTCAGACCTGAAGTTCTAAGGATTCATACTGCTTTGGGGCATTTGCATTTTTCTCCTCCCTCACCTCTTACTTTGCTACAGCAAATATTTCAGGGAAGTGTTTAAGTGCAAGTAAAAATCTGCTTGCAGTGCTGACTTTAATTTTCGAGTACACAGTATTGAATAGGGAGGGCAGGAGAATCTGTCTTGATTTTTTTGTGGCTTTGTCCTGAATCACAAAGACCAGATGGGTAATTTCAAGCAGAATGATTTTTATATCTGAATGGGAAACACACAGAACAAATGACAGAAAAAGTCATTTGTCATCCTGTGTAGCAGGTACCTTCTATGGCACTCCTCAGAATGAAACATGAAAAGCACCCCTGCCCCTGCAGACCCCTCACGGATGGACAGCTTCAAAGCACTGCGACACCTTTTTAGAAGACACTTCATTTACACTGAATTTACAATGTATGTCTATTCCTTCAGAGATGATAAAGGATGGATGCACAGTGAAAGGCAAAGCTCTTTTTCACTCTGTTAATAGAAATGCAGCCAATTCTTTTCTCACTGTGCAGACTCTTGTGTGCATGTACTTGGTGTGCAAATAAGACAGTGCAACGTTATTCTGACTTGGTCTTTATCTCTTGCCAAACAGCTATAACAGAGAATAAACATTTCTGAGTATTTCTTGCTCCACTCTCCAGTACTTCTTCCCATCCCTTTGCTATGACTTAAACAATTATTTCGACACGTATACAATCCTGATGCGAACTGACTCACCTATACTGATTAAACCATTGTAAAGGGATTATCTCCATTTAATCCTTGTTGTCCTATAGATACAAATTAGAGCAGCGTCTGAAATGCACACAAGCGAACTCAACCTTTGTGTTTAACTTCGTTTTCTTGCTTTTGAGGTGTCTGTGGCTTCCCTTGCCTTGACGAATATGCTCCTGCTGCTTCCTTTTCCAAAACTTAGACATCATACCCACACCTATACAAGTAATCTCTTCTTGAACTGTGCCACTCCCTATTCCCTTCTCCATCTGTGTCTGCTCTTTGACCAGCTCCAGTCTCCACCACCCTGTCAATGTGCAAATACCCCGGCGTTTCTCACACACTGAACCCCGGGTTGTGCATATCCCTTCAGCATAGCCTGAAGAGCATCCCTGTTCCACAAGCTGCTGCTCTGCTGAACACCCACTCCAGCCAGGGCATAGAGAGGAAACAATCAGTCCACAATGGCAAGGCCTCTTTCGAGTTAAAGTTTCTTGCAAATTTGCATATTTAGGAAATAGAGACAAACTTGAAGCTGTATGACATGGCCCCCTTTTCTGTAGCTCTTCCTCTTTCATGTGTTATATGTCAAGTATTAGCTTACAAACTCTTTGCTCTTATTATTTGCCCATAATAAATTTCCACATGCTTACTGGGTATATCTGAAGGATGTAAGCTGCACAACAGCATCCTTGTGATTGCTTGAAACCATCGGATCTAATGCTCCCAGACTTCTCTAAGCCTGGAAGTAAACAGCCTCTCTATGGCACCACTCGGTGCTCCACCCATCAACTCTACTTTCCAAAAGCAATGGGCAGTGAGTGAAAATGAAAGGGTTAATTTCTCTCCGACTGGTTAACCTTTCCAGGCTATTCAGTTTCCTTTCAGACTCCAGCCCATCAGAGGCATGCAAGTTGAGGGATAGAATTACACACTGGGCATGTTTCCTGTACTTAGTGGGTGGATAGAGCACAACTTCCGTCCTAATAATGTCAAGGTAATTAGGACATCCTGCAAAACCTGTAACAGGGAAGAAATAACTATTGTTTATTGTCATTTTCTATTGTTGAGGTGTTGGGCTTTCCTCACAACTCTTCTTGTCTTTCGTTTTGAGCCCATCTCTACTTTAGCAGAGACACAACTGGGCCAAACACAAGAACCCCAGGATTCGCAAAATGGACTTGGGTTAAAATCTTTTTCTTTTTTTTTCCAGCCCCACCAGTCCTCCCAGCCCTGTCTAAGGGCCTGTAGCAGTCACTGAAACCGGCACCTCTGTCCCTCACATAAGCCTCTGAGCCACGGGGCTGCAGAAGCCCATCTCTGGCTCAGCAGTGAATTAGTTTATGCATTGTGACACATTCCCAACAAAATGGATCAAGAGCACCTCTCACACACCTCCTTCTTCCACAAAGCAGACTGGTCTGATGGTTAGGAGAACCCTTGGGCAGATGAGGCAGAGCTCTAGAAAGGCATCTCCCCTCTCGAGAAGAGCCCAGTGTGCAACAGGTGCTTACTGGAGTCACTTCTGGCTCTGCTGGGAAGAAACGCTTCTTGTTCAGCCTTCGAAAGAAAAGCCACCAGCACTGACCTTCATGCGTCACGAAGCCCAGCAGCCTCCTCCCAGGCCACAGGAGCCACAGAATGGGGTAAGATTTAAATAATTATGCTCAGTGTTTCATACTGGCTCCCTTAAAAAGCTCCTTTTTTGACATATGCTTTGGTGGATGCCATCTAGAGGAGTGGAGCTCTTCTTTTGCCCTTTGGGAAGCCAGATTTTGGAGAGAAGCAACAAACTTTCCTTGGGGCCAGTGAACGTAGCTGGAAAAAATGTAAACAAGCCGGTAACTGAAACTTTTTTTAGATCTGTTTCACAAGATTTTTAGCAGCAGACAACTAACACTACAGGTTTGCTATGAGCTGCCTCTCCCCTCACTAAAAATATACCAAGGATGATACAGTTGCATGGGCACAATACTGGGAACCAGTTGGAAGTGCAGCCTAGGGCTGCCCATTCACTGAGGGGGATGGATGGGAAATGAGACAACTGTGAGGCAACGCGCCAGCCTTCGCCTCTCAAAAAGAAAAAAAGATCCTTTGCTGTTTTTTTTCGGGTTGCAGCCATCGCAGGCTGCACCTGCACACAGATGCCAGCACCACCTGTCCCATATCAGAGGGAGCACCTCCATGGTCAGGTGCAGACAGCCCAGCCTGGCTGGAGAACTGGGCCCTGCTGGGTTCCCAAAGCCATTTAGATGCATTAGCAAGGACCCTCTCAGTATCACTTAAGCCTTGGCGAGGGAACGTGACCATGCAGACATACCCTTGACCGGGGCCGCTAGGTACTAATTCATGTGTGTGCTGCCCAGCTAAACGGGCTTTATGTCCATAATGGGACACAGATAATGATCTGTTAAATTATTGCTCTTCCCTTTCGTAAGGTTTCCTGGCTGCTGATGTTCGTACGCACTTCAAGGAAACCAACACTGATTTTTCCTCAGGTGGAGGATTTCAGGATGCTGCGTGTCTCTGGTTTATTCTGCCAAACATATTTCCGAGAGTCATGGTTTTGCATACATTTCAAGCACAGCCTGCATCAATATCCTGGGGGGAATTGTGATTCTAATTAATGACAGAGTCCTTCTAAAGGTGTCTCTATTAAGCTTGTACATGAGGGCAGTCTGCTAGGAAAATTCCCTTCCCTCTCACATGCCACAAGCTGTTGCCATCTGCAAAAGGTATTGACAACAATGCTGAGCCTGAATTGTTAAGTGCACTGCTGCTGGGCTTGTGGGGAGATCCACATGTTGTACAAACCCTGTCTGAAGGGGCTTGTGTGTAATGAAATTCTGCACTTGCTTTTCAGAACTGCCAGGTTTTCAAACTGCACTTGCGACTGTCATCAAATTCAGCCTGTAAAAGAAAGCTGTGCATTTCAGATGTGAGGGGGAGGCAGAGAAAATGGATCTCAGGTCCTGAAATAATTAAATATGATTCTGAAAGGGTTTGAAAAAATGAAATTGTGAAAGGAAGTTACAGCATAAGGCAACAGAAGACTGCTAGCAATCAGGTGGTCATGGTTGTCTGTAACAGTGCTTTTAACCCTACAAAATAACACCTGTGTCTGAAGGCTGGTCTCCACTCAAAATTTTCTGGGATAATCATACTGCTAAGAACACGCTCTGTTTGGACATACTTCTTTTGAAATAAGAACATTCATATAGGCTGGAAATACGGGTGTAACATAAAGTATAATTATTCCGGTAAACTTCCCTTCCCTAAGGAAAAAAAAACCACCTTGTCTGGTTCATTGTATGCACTGATTTTAGAAGCAACATCTGACCCACAGATGAAAGAGCACACCCACCCAACAGACAGGTCCCACAGCCCATGTGCTTCCCTATCTGCCAGGCTAGAATCAAAAAGCTGAGACTTACAGAAAAATCCACCTTTCCACAAAAGTCTGGAAGGAGGAGGTTGGTGGCTGAAGTGACTAAGTAACAGCAATGCCTTTGGTCTAGCTCACTGTTTCCTCTTCACTGCTACAACGTGGGAACGAAGCTGTGGGATAACTGGGGGTGGGAGAGCTGCAATGGTTGGTCTGGGCAGTGCCTTTTCCTCAGAGACTGGGAATTTCGTACACAAAGCAGCGTGTGCCTCAGCCTCCTGGAGGAGTGCGGGCCAGCAGAGGTTAACAGTTGACCCTAACCCTTCTGTGTGGGAGTGGGTTGAACTGAGGCAGAGGCGGCAGAAATTCCTGCTGAGGGGTCCAGAAGGGTCACCTAGTGACAGGCTTCAGCTCTACCCAAGCTCTGAAGAATGTCCCTGCTCGCTGGTCTTGCTAGGCCACTGAAAAGGGGGGGATTTCACTGCCCAGCTGCAGGATCTTCCACTCAGTTTTCTTCTGGAAAGGAAAAATCCCAGCCACTGGACTTGGGCACTGTAATCCTGAAGGTCGTCCTGGGAGCAGTCCAGGAGCATTCCCTGCCTCAGCGCTTTGCTCAGCTCGGCCTGCAGTGACACAAGTTTCATGGGTTTCAACCACTTCCTCGCAACGCTGCCTCCCTGATAGCCCCACGAGGAACGCCGTTTCCTTTTGCTAAGCTTTTCATGCCGTTCCTAGTCATGCCCAAGTGCCCTTCTCCTGTCTGACTTACTCAGCCTTTGAAGACACACAGCTCCTAAGAGATGCAGGTGCTAGAAAGCGCTCTTAGGAGTCCAGCGTTAGGACATGGACACTTAACTGCTGCAGGCCTTCAAGTCCCGAGCAAATCCTCTAGTGACTATTAATAGCAATGAAAGAAATTCTGCCTTTTGCCCTACACACTCTCTGCTATTTGTTTGTAGCAGAGGGCTTTTGAAAGCAAGCAGAGCTGTCAGGCCAGAGTCCGTTCTGCTCATGGACTGCCTTCGGTTCCCCCCTCAGTCAGCTTTCTGACAGAGACAAGCAGCTGCCCAAGCCTCAGAGTTCTTCAGTTGCTGATTTAAACAGTGCCCAGAGCTGTGTCTGCCCACAGGAGCTTGGCGATGTCAGATGGGTATAAGGAAGAGGTTCTGGTGGAGGGAGTATGCTGTCTGCCCACAGCTGCTGGAAAACAGTGGGGCAGGACACAGTAGGCAAAAGCCTACAAAATAATACTAGTCATAGTCACTTTGAAGAAAATGTTGTGAACTTACCAGCTCAAACTCTTCAGGAGAGAGATGTGTCACCAGAGGGCCTCACAGCAGGCTACAGACATCACCCAGCTCTCGGGGAGGGAGCAAATTCCTTTCATGATGTGGTGCTGTGCAACCAGCACGTCTGTATCTGGGCACGAGCATCATGTCAGGAAAGAACATCCAGAAGGGATTGCTGATGACAAGCAAAGAAACTGAGACACCTTGCTAAGACCCTTCTTTAGAGACCATCTCACGTTTTGCATGGTTTTATAAGATCCTGACTGGAGCACATTGCCTCACATGATGCTGTCTGATGGAGAAGACCAGCTGAAGCACCCAGAAACTCCATGGGGGCCTCACTGCGTGGCTGAGGCCAGTGTAGATAACCTGTGCTGGAGTTCCACTGCCAGATGCATTGGGACTTTCAGCAGGCAATTAAAGGTCACAAAATACGCGTACATATTTAAAAACAATCATTTGACACCCTCAGAAGAGAGGTCAAGAGTCTTCTTTACAAACTTACTACAGCTTTGCGTACCCCCAGTCGGTAAGAAAACCTTAAAAGTGCTCTCCTCATAAAAACAACCACAGAAGAAATATTCCTGATCTAAGTTATCAGTCTGCAAACAACATAGAGTTCAGCCATTGCTTATGAGACACCCTGGATGTCAGGAGTGAGGTAAGTCTACCAATTCCACTAAATCATGCCTCCTGGTTCTTCAAAAACAGCAGTCGCACTAAAGACAAATTGCTCACTTTCTTTGACATTTTTCACAAAGAAGAGAAGCAGAGCCATTCCCATCAGGTGCCCCCGGTAAGGGATATCCTGTACAGCCATGCTAACAGACCCCTACCCAAGCTCAGCAGACACCTTGAGTGATTGCAAACCCCACAGGTGCCTCATCCCAGGTCCAAGTGCTTAGAGGATGCAGCAGATGGAAGAGATTCTCCCTGCAGCTCTGAAGTCATATCTGCACTGAAAAGCAGCGTTGGCTGGGTTTTTTTTTCCTTCGTTCACCCTAAAACAATCCTTTGACTTGATCCTAAACCAGCCCCACTCCCCTCAGGACACAGGGATGGTCCGGTGCCACCTAGCCAGCTTGCCTCAGAAACACACAGCAGCACCTGGAGCATGAAACCCAATGCAGGCGTGTGTCCCTAAAAGCACAAACCTCTCACCACCAAACCCTTCACCCAAGGTCGCACTGCCAGCTCTGCTCCTGACGTACATCTTGCCTTGGCAAGGTTGCTAAAGGTCTCTTGAATTAAGGTGGCCCGTAAGTTTAGTGATACCTGGAGATTGCGTTTCACATGCCTCTGCTCCCAGAAGAAAAAAGCTAACAAGGGAGCTGTCATGGCTTTGAGTAACTTTTGTTTCGAGTTTTGTAGTTCCTTTGAATGAGAAGCAAGAAGTGAAACCTTAGGGTGAGGGTGCAGTGTAAATCCCCAGATCGATCTAATCAGATGAAAACTAGAGTCTCTGTTCAGCTCCGTAACGAGGCTTGACCTACATCAAAGCAGGACCTTAGTGCGAGGGAAGACTTTGCAAACAACTCCAAGCATGAAAGCCAGCCAGCACTTGGAGGTAGGACGGCTGTGACATGCATGGAAGGAGAACCAGTGCTAACACGGACTAGTAGCTTTCATTAAAAGATCTGTTTTTGTGATCAGCTAAAGCCCACGTGAGTCTGCTTCCTCCTTGCCATACCTTGCCGTCAGCTCTCCTGTGTGGGCACTGGTCATCACAGCGTTAGGTGCAGTGCCAGACCAGCCTGCTGATCCAGATCAAAACCAAAATCCTGAAAAGTCTTCAGACAGGTAGGAGCTAATCCTTCTCCCCATCCCAAGCGCCAGCACCAACAAGGCAGGTGGCAGGAAGATGCAGCCAGATGTTCAGGGGAGGACAGGACTGCTTCTTTCAGCCACAGTGCAAAGCTAAAGCATAAATCCATGTGCCTAGCACTCTAGAGAAATCATGTAATTTGTAACAGCTAGCTAGAGTACATGTCCTGTGTCCCACTGAGTATACTTAACTCAGAGGTGAACTTTCATGTGAAACGTTAGAAGGTGACACAGAGGAAACCAGAAACTGAACTGCAGTAGGAACACAACAGTACCACCTGTAAGGTGACAAATCTGAACACTGACCTTCTTTACTGAAAGTTCATTCTGCATCCGTCACACAGAATAATCAAAATAGATATTTGCTTCATGAATTGCAAACCAACATGCTTTGTGTGCACTGAGGATCCCCAGCACTGAGACAAATGAAGAAAAAATTCCAAAGTAGAATGGTTTACTTCTAAAAAAATAACTAAGTCAATATTATTGGGGGGTTAATGTTATATATATATACACACACATATATATATATATAAATAAATAAATACATAAAAAATAAGCAAATCAGTACACTACACAATTCCTTCTGGCCCCACGTGGGTAAAGAGCATTGAATTTTAGTGGAAGGAGTTCTGTGACAGCAGAATTTTCCTTTATATAGTAAATACCTTTATATAGTAAATATAATTTATATAGTAAACACCACGGTGGATATCAGTGCAGGCAGTTCTATAAAGCTTGGCTGATGTGAAGCTCTGAAGATCCTAGGAATGAGTTTCTGAGATTATGGATTTGTGAACACCTGATTTTGGAGAAGGTGGGAGTGGTACCCTTATTCCACTCACCTGAGCAATGTCAAATAATCTCATGAGTGTTCTGTACTTCCGAAAAGAAATACCAGCCTCAAGTTGGTCCACCTGGGTTCACTGGTCACAAGAAACTGGCCACAGAAGACTGTAGGTTAAAGCTACATGTGGAAACGAGACATGCACTTGCTTCCCAGATGAGCAGTTCATCCCTTTTAGAAGGAAAATCTGCAAGGGAAACACAACAGCTACTTCCTCCTGCCTTTTGAAATCATAAAGAAACACCGTAAGCACTCAGTTTAGAGGCTTGAGCCTTGATGTCCTCTCCCTATGGGGTTCCCTGCCCAGCAACACAAGCACCAGCTGAACGGGGGGTGTCCTTGTAGCAGATACCTCAACCCTGATGGAATGATGTCTCCCAGCAGAGACTTCGCTTAGGCAGGGGCCATTCAGACATTTCCCCCCAAGATGCCAGCCAGCACAAAGGGCACAGGCGGTTCCTGGCAGTGTGGAAATGCAGCTCCCAACTGCCAAGTCATGGGAGAGTGACTTGAAACGACCAGCTTTGCTTGTCCCTAGGGCCACAGTTTCCTCACTGCAGCATGGGGATGAGACTGCTTTTGCCAAACCTCTCTCCAGAGAGACAAGGTAACAGTTCAACTTTCACCCATTGTCCGATTCACCCCATCCAGAAGACTCACTGGACTGGCAAAAAACAATGGTGTGATATTACTTACTTGCATTATAACCCATCACACATTTAAGAATTTGGCCTTTTGATTTGTAGATATTTTTTTTTTTTTCATTTTAATTTGAAAGGATTTTAGTGCAATTTGGAATCTGTGCTTTCTCAAGCAGTGGAAAAGCAAAAGGCTCAAAGCTTCAGTCCAGGCCTATTTCCAGGCCAGAACTCGGTGAGGAAACCACTGACAGGACCCAGTATTTCCAGTTTTTCAGATCTAAATGCTGAGAACAAACCTTCCTTCCTTCCTCCCCAGTGTTACATGAACTTTCATACAGCTGCTTCAGTAGGCACAAAGAAGGCGACAGCTGAATTCCAGATTTTTCTGTCTCTCCTGCATCACCTGTGCCTGCATTAACCATGGTAAGGCTGGACTCCTCATCTCTGGATTTTCTAAATGAAAACAAGGATGTACTACTAGGGATGTGCTTTAAAAAAAAATAAATTAAACCCAAAGAAGCCAGAAGTCATTGAGCGTAGGCACAAAGATAAGCAAGACAAAATTCTCCCTAAAAGCATGTTTTGAGCTGAACAGCAGTGGATCACTTCAGTGCTATAAACCAGGATAATGGGATCACAAATGGGGTTGCTTCTGAAAGTGATCCAAGTTCTTGCCATGGAAGAGAAGTACTGTACACTGATCTTGCCAGGAACATTGAGTCAATCTTGTCTGCCACACCTAGAGAGCCAGGAAACCTCTCCTGGTCAGCCATTTAGTTACCGACCTCCCCAGATCATCACTTGAGGTAGCAACATAGTAAATGAAGGAGTGATTTGGTGTCACTCAATGAATCCAGTGGAAGTTTATTTAGGAGGCACTTATTCACAAGTAGGCTATGTCAGAGCAAGTCTGTTGGAGCCAGTTATTTGGAAGTTTCTCAGAAAGTCACTGAGCTGATGCAGAGAAGGGCTGATATTTGGGCAGATTCTCTCTGTTTAGCAAAGAGAGATACAGAAGACTTGGCCTGGCAGCAGCTTTTTCTATATAATAACATCACAGTGACAGGAAATGCATGCTGTTTTCCAGCACTGAATTTCTAATTCTGGCATTTTGCTTCCCTCAAACAATTTTTGTTGTGTATGTAGCCGCACTAAAGCATTATTACCTTTTGAAAGCCTGGTTTGCAGCTTTCTGTGCTATAGTCGAACACAAGCAGTGTTTGGGCTTTGTAAAGAGTAGTATATTATTGCTCCATCTTGGGGGAAAATCAAGAAATCAAAGAGGAGTTACAGAGAGAGAAAGGGAGGAAATATAAATCTGTAGCTTACTACGGGCTTGATGGAGATGCTCTGCAGTTTTTGTCAGTAGCCCTACAGCTCTTATATAATATTTTTGGGCAATGGCCAGCTCAGACTCAGAGAACTGTTTTGATCAATGTTTTTTTGGAAAGTAGGAGAGGATTTGAATATATCTGATATCTATGGGTAATGGAACGAATAAGATGATGCAGTTAAAGCTGCAGCCCACATACACGGCTTCTAAATGTAATCCTTGAGAAAGGGATGTTATCAGCAACTCTTCCCTGGCTATGTATGGTAAGAGTACAACTGAATGCTGTGATGGTTAAGAATCCTAAAACATACCCAGGGCACCCCTACAGAGGGAGATAATACTTTGCATTAATCAGCCACCCAGTACCACTGGAGGAGTCTCACCTGTACCCAGCAGAGAGGCACACTTTGCAGAGGGGGAAGGGAATAAGCATCGTGTTATAGAAAAAATTCCTCTTACTAGAACAGCAGTATAGTCACAAGAAGCTTTGCAACCCTCCTACTTAAAATCAAAACAGAAGCAACCCACTCACCTAATCAGCATAGTTACACTAGTACCACATCTCCCTGCCACCTACAACAGGACGCTGAGCTGGGTCAGAGAAACATGCAAGAGAGTCTCTGCAGGGAGACCTGTGATTTCACAAGCCAAACAAAGTCTTTGGAAATTACTAGACAGCATGAATCCTGAGCTCAATGTATGCCAGCCACCAGAGCCAAAAATACCCCAGTATTACACAATATCTATAGCATTACCTACGGTGTACGTATTTACCTAGGGGTAAAAGGAAATTACTTCTATTGTGAAATATTTTTCTTGCTTTGAAGTTACCACTGTTCCAGTAAATGCTGAAAAGCCACTGGAGATGCCTCTGTTGATGCTCTACTCTGTTAAACCTGCTCTGGTGTGGTAGCTGTCACTGTGTGTAAAGGTGGTTACTCCCTTTGCCTGTCCATTCGGGCAAACTAAGCACATGGCACTGTAATTTTGGGCTTGTTGAGCAAATAACTGATTTGAATAGCCTGAAGTCTGTCTCAAATGGCTGCCGCATCAGTATCAAATTATACTACTTCTATGATTGCGGGATACACCTAAAGCAACCAGCTGCTTTCTTGGATGGCCCCTTTCAACTGCACCTTCAAATCAATCCAGTGCACTGGCTGTTATTTCAGCTCCCACATTTGAAGCTGGTGTGCTGATGTGTGTGTAGGGATGCAGTGTCATCAGGGGACTCCTTGGCCCCCAAAAGTACCAGCTGACATCAGGAAGGTCCTTATGCTGCC
>JAVJGJ010000062.1:20420928-20460044 GCA_035590215.1 Microhierax caerulescens
GCATCATAAAACCCTTTGTGCCTGCCTGGGGACTTGCAATTTCAATTTTTCATTTATGAGCTCTGGCCAAATTTAGTTTCAACCTATGACATTCCTCTGTCATATTTGTTCCCATCTATATTCTTGGTTCATCCTAAATTAGCCTATGGCCCAATCTAGACTGTAACAGTCAAGGACTCAATTACAACTTGTGTTGCAATCAGGTCTGGGAACAAATTATTTCCGTTTTGTGGTGTTGATGGGAACTGTGCCCATGAAAACTTGAACCCAGAGAAAGCCAGATGGTCCCATCAACTCCCTTGATAGCACAGAGGAGCAGTGCTGGCAGAGCTGCTTTTGCACTGTTTTGGTGGACTATTATGAGAGCAAATTTCTTCCTCCATCCTTTAACCCAAGCTCACATACACATTTTGGGTGGGAGGTACATCTGGCTCTCAAACTTATTGTTTCTCTGACTGACAGTTGGCAGAGTTTGGTGGGTGATTTTCATGACAAAAGGCTTTTGTTTGGTGCCCCTTTCCAGCTAGCAGATGAGAAGCAAAGACACACAGCAATATTCAATGAACACAGCACAGCTCTTTCCAGGGATATTTTCTTTTTTAGCCTTTGCTGCAACAAAAATAGCTTTTCCACTGAAGTATATCTATAAATACATATATATATCTATAAATATATATATAAAATTGGTGTTACCCCTCCAGAATAAACATAGATATTTTATATTTTAGCCTATCTACTGGGAAGATTATTCAATCTGAACAGGCACCCCCAGAAGAACTCAGAAATTAACTGAACAGATTGAACTCAAGTCTCAACCTCAGATTCCCCTAACCAGTCTAGGCAAATGCAGCTCAGGTCTGAATCTAATAAATGTGAACCCAACAAACCTCCCCATACTGCTCTGAAACAGGGAACAACTGCCTGCATTATATAAAATTATTTCAGTCTTGCATAGAAACCTGTTTGCCCAAGGTTACAAAAATATTCTGGCAGAGGCAAGAATAAAACCCTTGATCTTCTCCCAGTTTAGGCAACTGAAACCAAGCAAGTAGCCTGGGGAAGGAGATAGGCAAGCACCGTGCCAAATTAGGAATAGAAGGGGAAGATAATTAGATATTGTGACAGGACAAGTACTCTCTTCCTTATGGGAGCTGTATCTCTAAGACCCGTCCAGCAGATGCTGGAGCTCAAAGAAAAGGCTGATCTTTGTTCTTGTACCTCGGAAGCACTGGGACCCCACAGACAAGCCGTAAAACCAGATCACCAACATTTCCCATCCCTTCATTAACATCCCAGGAGAGTTCACATCTGACACCAATTACTCCACTCACTCCAGATGGTTTTCAAATACATTATCAGCAAATATTTAAGGTGTGTTTTTCCTTTTTAGCAACTGCTTTTCTCTACGGCTGAAAGAAATGCCCATTAATGAATGGATGAGTGAGGAACTCAACAGAGGAGTCAGACGAGTGTGTGTAATTTGCTCCCACATATCGCTTCACAAATTGCTTCAAGACTTTTAACTGTGAAACGATTCCTCAGCACATTAAACCGCACTAAAGCAAAGCGCAATTCCAGGCTTTAGCTCCCCATTGGTGTCCCCTTGGGTCCCCCAGCCTGCCAATCCCAGCAGCTGGCAGCCATCTCCCCAGGTTCTTCCATCATCTCTGGCTGGTGGCACCGCACTGACTCGCCGTGCCTCCTTCCTTTGATTGCTGGACCTGGCTGTGATACAGGCTGGTGCTGAAGGGGCTTTGCCAGAAGGGCCAGGTGAACAGAAGATGGCCTCCTCACCTTTCAAAGCCAGGAAGGCACGCTGCCCCCGCCGCACACCTGGCTCTGCACTTCTGGGACAACCCAGCCATCAACTACAATCCGTGAATCTTACTTTATGGTGGGGCCCTTGTGTGGCAGCAGGCTGACTCCGCTGCCACCGCAGCGTCTGGAAGATTATTTTTTATTCTACCTCTCACTGAAAAAAACACCAAGAAATGACCAAGTAGCACCTGGCTGCTGAGAGGACGAGCAGGCTGGTAAACCTTAATAATGCTGTGCTCACTCAGAAGCAGCCTTTGGCAGAGGAGTGACAGGCACTGACAGCACACTGGTTGTCTGAGTTTGGGAGAGGCTGGAGGTATGCAGTGGGAGGAAACAAGTGTCTAAGTGGGGAGAAGGCACATGAGCTGTCAGATACCATGCTGTCAGGTGAGTAATCAAGACTGTCCAGGGCTTGCCTGGATTACCACCATTGCAGCAGTGTCTAGAGACACCGGTCACGGGCTGAGGTGCTCCTCACTCCTCAACGTGGTGCAAACACAGAGCACAGACTGTCCTTATGCAAAGAGCTTAACAGAGGAAACCCCAACCCACAGCACCACCAAACCCACTCACCTCCAGTTACTGTCAGCGCACTGGCTTGTTCAGGTTAGGAAAAAAAAAATAAATAAATAAATCTATCTGTAAAAGCCTGTTGGGATCTTCAGACAAGACCCAGAGCCCCTCCTACATGGCATCTGTAAGAATAAATAGGTTATATTGCATTGGCCTCTGAGGATAAGTCCTCATAATAAAGCCTGGGTCTGCTTAACTTTGCAGGCATTAATTCTGACAAGAGTTCAAGGTTCATCAGTCAAGCTAATTTGTTGAACATTACCCTGCTGTTGCTTATCTGGGATAATCTTTCCTGCTGGAGCAGGGCAGTGGCAGGCTAACATACTTGGTGCCCCTTTACACAATCTAGTTTTACCTTCCAGCCAGTGCTCCTGCTCTGTTACAGCATTTCAGTTTAAAGGTGGCAACAAGGACAGAAAAACATGTATCGGTGTGTCCTTTTTCTTTCTTTTTCGTGATGCGCCAAGGAGACAAAGAAGCCCCTGTCATGACAAATACCCTGTCTGTGCAGTTTCAGCAGCAGTACCAGAGGGCTGTTATCATGGTAGGGTGAAACAGAGGGTTTAGGAGCAAATCGATTTTGAAAAGCCTCTGTGAAACTTGCTCTTGATAACCCTGATTTTAATTTATTTTCCCAATACAGTCTTGGGAGAAAAAGTTGTGTGGGAGATATGCCTGCCTCTTCTATCAGGAGCTGAGAAAACTTTTACTCATCGATTCACTTGTGAAATCCTCCAGCAAAAACAACTGCCTGAAACCTTTGATAAACACAGAACGTGCAATATTACAAGGAATCCAAAAATAACCCTTCCCATGACAAAACCTTCAATGAAGGCAGAGTAAACTGTGAGACCAGACCGCTTTAGCAGGGAACTATCAATGGAATGGAGCAGAGGAAGGACCAAGGGACTGCGTGTTTGCTGAAGCATATGGTTACCAATTTGCTGGACATATGTTGTATTCCCCACAGGGCACAGGAGGACTTTTGGATTAAAGGGTGTAAATCATTGGTTATTACTACAGAATTAAGTACTATTCTCAATCTATAGAGTCTAAATATATAACTTTTTCCTCCCCAGACATTTCTTCCTCTAGCTGCAGCTCAGAAAATCTACCAATCACACTGTGCATTGCTTTTAAGAAAGAAAATGAAAATAACTGTTCACACAGGCTTCCTTCCCTTTATAAGAATACTTGGTGGGTAGGTAGGCATGGAGGGACAGAAAAGGGCAGGGAAAAAGTAGAAAGATAGAAAAATGTCTTGGGGACGTTTTGTCCCATAATTTCCGGAGGGAGCCATTGATCACAGATGTGCTTTTACACCACAGCAGCACCTCATTATTTTTCAGGACTGTTGCAATACATGTTTAGGAATCTCTGAATAATAGAACCATATGGTAACATTGTCAGAAGGAGAAAATAGGAACCCAGTAGGATGGGGGGGAGAAGGCATTAAAATGCGCTGGCTGTAAATAGAAAACTATTTGTCAAACAAAGAATGAGGAAAAAGCAGGAATGTCAGTTATTGAAGATAAAGATTTTCTTTGCATTCTTTGAAGAAGTTTCCAAGAGCCTTGTTCTTTGTTTCCCAGCCTTTTTGTTACAATCATTCCCCGAACATCTGTCCTGTGAGACTGGGTACAGTGCTGTCACAAAATTTTTGGAGGACTGAAGAGGAGTTTGGACCTCTTTTGTCCAACTCTAAAGAGTTGCTTTACACCAGGGCAGGAGACCTGGACATGACATGCATGGGGAGTTCTGGATGTGCCATCGGCTGTGTGAGGTCTGATGCTTCTATGAAAACTTCTCCTGGTGTCCTGAAAGGTGCTGAAACAGGTACAGAAATATGGGAGGCTTTCCAGTGGAAGCTTTTCACTCAGGACAGTCTGTCTGGGCACAGGTTGTCCAGGCATTCCTGGTGTCTCCAGCTCACAGCCATATGAACACAGGCTCGAGGCACCCACACTTTTTTTGCTGAAGAAGTTAAACCAGGACCCACTGAAAGCTTTGGCTCTCAAGGGCACACTGGAAGAGCTCCTTTTAGGCTCAAGAACTTCCACCTCTGCCTGGAGTGTCTCACAGAGAAACAGATGTGTATGTAATGGCTAACACATATGGGAGGGGGTAGTCTGGTATGCCCATGATGGTGACAACTCTATTTTACATACCCTATAGTTACAGTTCACCCAGAGCACAGGACCTTCCGATGCTCCTCACTTGCAGATGTGAGACATCCCAAACAAATATCCAAAGTCCACAAAATCCTCCTGGATAAAATGCTTACTTAGAAAGAAGAGAGCTGCCTGAGGAAAACCCATGCCTAATATAACTAGTAGGACTGTGCTGGAACACAGCTTAATCTACATCCTTATTGGAAAGCGGGCAGGTCAGAGTTCAGCTTCAAAAGCAGCCTGGGCGCTAATCTGCCTCACCAGACGGACAAGAAAACACACGCTAGAAGCACATGCGCACTGGCCCAAGGGCTCCTTGTCCAAGGGGTTACAGGATTGAGAGCTAAGGTAAATTTTCCAGGACAAACCTACAATGCAGCACCAAACACAGGAGAGATGCACACACGCAAGAGGAAGCTTTTTCCACCGCACAGCTTGAGGTGAAGTGACTCCACATGCTACTCATCTGTGTGGGCGTTGCAGTGCAGGAATTCCACACAGCTGAAATCAAGGCATCCGAAGGTGACTGGGGCTGTGCAGGCTGGTGGCAGGAGCCTCTCCTGAACAAAAGGATGCCACTGCAGTGATCACAACGTCCCCAGCGTGAGGCAGGGGCAGCTATAATTGTGCAAAGTGCTCTTTATTCATTACCGTTCCCTGAAGCTGTGTTCTTGATTGTGCCTCTCAAAAAAAAACCCCTTCAGGGCCACTTCTTCCTTATCCTCAGCAAGACGCAATGTCCTCTCTCCTCCTGGAGAGTACATTTAGTCATTCTGCAAGGGACCAACAAGTTTAACTGGCCCAATGAGCTAATTTTAGATCGTAATTCCTGACTTCAGATTCACTTCAAATACACTTTATGAACAAGAAATACAAATGCTAGCAATTTTGGAGTCACATTTTTCCAAGGGATCCAGAAATCCTCATTGCAGCTATGTTCTTTTGCATATATAAATAACTAAAGTCACAAATGATAATTGTTGATTATCTGCCTAATGTGCAGAGAGCATCAGGTAGCCTGATCTCCAGAGGGCATTCACTGCAATCACAGCCCATTGCAGGAACAAAACTGGAAACTGCTTCCCACGCACAGGCCTGTAACATCAGGGAAAGATTGGAAAGGGGAAGGAAATAGGATGACCTGTCTTCCTCCCCTCAAAACCCCCCAAACCTAAAGAACCCAAAGAGAAGTCAAAAAACCTAACTACCTAGCCTTTGACAACACCCAAAATGACTACTGTCTATTAAAAAATAACTACAGATGACGTTAAGATACGTCGCCATCATCCTTGCTTATCTAAGTAAGTTTCAAAGAAATAAGAACAAACTCTCCGTGTTTCTTTCTTTTATTTTCTTTAGCCAGCTATAAAGGAGCTAGTCTAGGCTCAGGTAGTAGTCTCGCTACACAAGAGGAAACTCTCTACAGGCTGGTTTACTCTTCTAAGACTCAGCTGACTGTTGATGATTAAAGCAGCGTCATGTTTTGCGTTGACCTGCCATTAATCCTGGCCCACGTAAATCCCTCTGGATTGCCTCAGGTGCTGGCTAAGGAAGGCAGTGACCGTGTGTTAGCCAGGCCTAGACTCAGCTGTTTCTCCCCCTCAAGACCCAGACCTATCGCTCTGACAAACACTTTCCAATTTGAGATTTTCTGCTTTTGCTTACCATTGCCAGCTTAATCTCCCTGTCCCTTGTCATTCTTTAGCAACAACCATTTCCTAGATTTCTCTTTTTCGCAACAACAGTTTTGGACTATGCTCTTCCCAGATCCTAGATGTCTGCCCAACCCAAACCTCAATGTTGATTTCTGCCCAGGTTTTTAATCCTCCTAAATCAATTTGTATCGTCTTTTGTCAACATTGGTTGTCACAAAACCACTTCTATCTTGCCATGGTCAGCTTTTAGGTATTTTGTTAATCTTTTTTGCTCAGGGCAGAAGAGTAACATTTTACATTTCCAGCTTGGCACCAGAAGAGCCCAGCACACTGCTCAAGGGCCAATGCATTGCACAGGAAATACACTCCCTATAAACATTCCTAAATGATAGAGTGAAAGTTGCATGTGACAAACCAAACTCTTGTTTTCTTAGTGATTCATAAAGGATTTGCATCTAAAACAGACACCCAACATAACAATAATTACACGCCTAAATCCTCAACAAACAACACCACTGAGAAAGACTTCCCCGATGCGTTTATCGGAAAAAGATTCAAGTGATAGCTTCTTCTGCTGCTGTGTTTATATATCTGACCTAGAGACACTGCTTCCAAACTAAGAGCAGAGTTTCAGTTTTCATGGCTCATTTCACCATTGACTTTTCACTTACTATTTAATGAGGGGATCGCAGCAAGTGCCAACAAAGAGGGTATTTTCTGTAAATGACCATGGGAACAAGAAGACCCAGAGCATCCTATAAAAAAAAAAGTGAATAAAGACTTGCTGCTTCAGACACAATGGGGCTATAAAAAAACAACACTGGAGAATGTATGAAGAGAAATTCATTGGGTACTTCATCTTATTTAGGCTTTGCTATCTGCTTGCAGATATCTCTCTGAATGGTCAATATACACAAAATTGCTTTAAACTGTGTGGCTACAACACAGCCACCTTAGATAAAACGTAAAGCTTCCTGAATGGACAGTAAGTCAGTCAGGACAAGTTCTATTAACGATGATACAAATTTGACAACACTCATTTCTTAAAATCATTAAGATGACAAGTGGATTCAATCAATTCAGCCTGTAATCTTTTATTAGCTGTCCTTGGCCTACACCAGCTATCAAAATTTTCTAGGCAAGAACAGCCTTCATGGAGCTGAGGGCTTGTACATGCTCCCTTGGGATGATGGTCTTGGAGTCCAATTGTCCCTGAACCCACTCTTGTCCAGAACCTTTTGTGGCTCAAGAAGATAAATTGAGGCTCAACTCTAAAAAACGGCCACACAAAACTCTGTAGATGGGATGTATTTTCAGTCTTTGCCATAAATCTATTGAGTAGTGGGTGCGCAGCAACAGGTTCGCATTTCCATCAGGTCAGCTCCGCTTAGCATCCTTTCACAAACTCTTTTTTGTTACACCACTAACTAACCTGACAGAGGCTAACATAGAACGAAGCAAGGTGACATGACTGAAAAGCTTGAGAGATATTACACCAGATACATTGCAATGAAATTCATACCACTAACTCTTTTCCTTCCCCATTTTCTTTTTTCCTGAGGGCACAGGTGCAGAAAAATGTGGTATTCCAAACCAGAAAAGGCCTTAGAAGCAAATGATGTGAATCCCTCAGTTGAGTAACTTGAAAGCTGGCCTTTATTTTGGAAAGTTTCCAGCAGTGCCAGTAAGCTGAGAGAGAGAGGACCTCGGTCCCAACCAGAGCCTTTCCCATGCTGGTGGCATAGGCACAGCCACTGCAAGTGGAGAAACCCCACAGCTGACTCAACGAGCTAGGCAACGCTTATTAGTTACAACCTTCATTTTCTTCTCTTTATTCTAAACCTGAATCTGCTCTCTTCCCAGAACAAGGTCAGAGCTGGACCTTCCCTTCCTTCCACTTCTTTCCCTGACCCCTAATTTGAATATCGCTGTTAAAATATGATAGACTAAAAAGTTCTCTTCGTTTGTACCCATAAAGTCATCCACATTTTGGGGCATCAGAAGGAAAATGATCCCCTGCCTCAGACACAGGTCATCCAGTGCCATGACTCTCCATTTCTTTCTTGGCTCCTTGGCATCCTTGGGTGCTTCATGCCACGTGATGCAACCAGAGAACACCAGTTATGATAGATTTCTATTTTAAATGACTCCAGTTTTCTCAGTAGCCCTTTTGATGAGGAATTGCTAATTCCTTCCATCTTAGTATCATAATGATACTGTCTCCCTGAAAGAAACAAAGGAAAGACAGGAAGGATGGAAAGAAAGAAAAAACCCACAAACAACTTGTTTAGCATTACCACCAAGATGTACCTCAAAACTACAGAAGTGTTCACAAACTCCTGCACCAAAACCTAGCTATGATTACCCTAAACGAAGTTATTCTGTAGCATTATTAATGACAATAAGGGGTAAAATTATAATCAAATTACAAAATTACAATAAAATCAAGTTTCCACGGATTCCATAGGAACCACAGTTCCATTACATTAGTATCTTGGTAAAGAAACATTAGACATCTATTTAAAATGGATTAATTCTTCCACAGAAATACTCTAATGAAATGTCCATAAAATTAGAAAGTAATTAACGTAAGCATGATACCGCTACTTTTTTTACTTTCATATAAACGGGGTCTACAATATCCATTGAGACACAGAAAATATCAGATTTTGCAATGAGCAAACCTCATTTTTCTCTCTATGAAGTGATTTTTTTAACTCAAGATAACTTTACAATATCTTTCTACTTCTTGCTTTTTAGTTTAATTAAAGTTATCACACATACCTTTAACAATCTGACTTGCCCTGGACTTTACATGTCTCTTTTGAGGTTCCATCTTAACCTACTTCCCCACCCCGATACTTCTGACTCTTTCCGCAGTGTAAAAATACATCTTTTTTTGGTGCTAGCTGTTGGGAACATATTCTGGTGTTTATATTGTTTATCCACCTCTTTCAGCATTGAGTCAGCTCTGTGACACGTACCATTATCTGTCCCATCACTTCTAATTCATGCCTTATAGCATTATGATGTGTTTTCCCTTCCAAACTGATGGACAGTTATGGTTTGAAAGAGAGAAGTGACAGAAAATAAAGGGCTTTCCTACTGACATCATGTCAGCTGGGTTGCTCCACAACAACACACACTTTTCATCAGGACCCCAACAAAACCAGAGGACACCACCGTTCCCCCCGAATATCAGCTTATCTTTAGCTGGATGTCCTTAATCACCATTTGTTAATTCACTACATTCCCACTCAGTGCTGTTCTACTCACATTTTTGTATTTGTGTAGCTTTAGCAGTTAAAGTTGAGCCATTTCTCTATAAAATGTCTATAAAACATAAGCTTTAAAGAGGTGTTTATATGTAAGGACCTGTACTCCCATGTAACTGCACTTGTTACCAGAAGGCGCACACCCTGCAGATGTGCCCACAGGGATGGGTGCAGCCACACTGGTACAGATGGTACCTAACGACTGGGTGCAAATGTACAACCCCCACACACACTTCTGGCCCTCAAGCCCTCTTGGGACAGCATCACCCAGCGTGGCTGGTGGCTGTCATCCCTCAGAGCTGGAGGCTTTAGGGGTAATTGACCTAATCAAAGAACACAACAAATAGCTACACTGAGATGTTTGGCTGAACCTACCCAGGCCAGTCAGTGTCCTTGGTGGTTTCATGGTTTTTGGCAGAAATCTCGTGAATACCCATGCTGGAGTGGCTGCTGCCAGAAACCAGACTCACTCAATATGTTCTGCCTCAAGGAACAGCGAGGCACTAACACAAAGAGTTTCTTCACATGAGAGATGAGTAGGTAACAGGTGGTACTTAACAGACCTGAAATGAGTAGTGAGAGAGTAGGATGTGATCAAAAGGCATTATTTAAGGACACAGAAGAGACAACTCAGATCATTGACAACAGCAATCTGAGGACAGATAGCCTGCCCAGGAAATAACAACAGAAAACCAACATTTCATGTTGTTACCTACTATTGTCCTGCAATCACCTTGTGGCCTCACCTCACTGCCATCAGCAGCGAAGGACGAAGGACGCAGCTATTAGCACTGCTGCTAGCTCAGCAGTTTCCCTCTTCAGTGTGACAAGTACTTCATGATCTGATCATAACTCAGCAAGGAGTTATGTTGCTCCCACCAACGCTTCTGATTAAGAGGTCTTTCACAGTTCTCCTGGATATCTTATCTGTGAAAGATATCCTGGATATCGTACCCACAGATATAACATTGGAAGAATTCCTGATACAAATCAGATAAAGTGGTGACCAACAAAGCAAGCCTGAAGACATCACCCCCTCTTCTCACTGGCCTACAACTCCGGGAAGATAAATCCCTGGCTCTTCCCATGAGCTGCAGCAGCCTCCCAAAGCTGGGGACCACAGTGGAGAGGAAGACTGGCAATGACCAGTCCACCCTCACATGGGCTGCAGACCCCTGTGAGAGCAGGTCTGAGATGGGGGCTGTTTCTGACCTCCCGTCTCACCCAGCCCGTGGTTGGTGAGCACCACCACAAGCCTCCTTTCCTCAGCTTGACCCGAGTTGATATTTCAGCCACACGTTTGTGTTCTGCTCCAGGTCTGGGAGAGCAGCTTGCTGTTTTGGAAATTTGAGGGCAAGGGAACCAGCAGCCTTTGGATACTGGTCAGCGACACCAATTCATACACCCAGACATCTGGACTGATCCAAGATGGACCATGTTTGGGAAAGGGAAAGCTGTAGGGAATCAGCCTTGCTCAGCAGCAGGTGATGTAATGTCTCTGGAAAGCAAGATGGGCACAGAGCTCTGATGCATCCTCTCTCTGTCACAAGAACTGGGGATGGAGGATATTGATACAAACGTGGGAAAAAGCAGAACAGAGGGAGGAAGGAACAAGCAGACGGGGAGGAGGAGGTGCTGAAAACCGGCAGGGGAACAGCTCTTTCTGGGAGAGAGTAGAAAGGGTTTTGCATTGAGGAAAGCTGTCACCAGTTATTTTTGCACAGATTTTAAAGTTCACTGAACCCAGCTCTGGAAGTTGCATGTTGTGTTTTTGGCTGGCAATATCAACATACCATATGGAGAAGCCTCAGTTTGAGCTTTACAATATTGTTTGGACTCGATACTGACGTATTTTCATTACTGAACCTGCCTCGAATTGTATGTTCTTTTCTTTTGATGTATGATAGATGAAACAAACCCATAAAACAAAGAATAAAAACCTAAAAATAACAAAAGAAATGCGCAGGGAAAATCCTGTATTTTGAATTAGACCTGAAATACGTTGACTTTAGCATCCTGTCTTTAACAGCATCTACCAGACACAGTAGATTCCAGACAAGAGGAAGAGACAAGAAATACTATACTACTGTAGGTATCATGGATGCTGTTTCTCCATCTGTTTGTCCCATTATTATTGGACTGCTTCCCTGTCTTAGGGATTTGCTGAACTAGTGGGGTAAAGGGGGGGGGGGGACGGGACGACAACGACAGTCTAAAGATAGTCCTTACATTTACTGGTATAATAAGAAATGAAGGGCAACAGCTCCCACCTTCTACAGTCTGAGAAGATCCCTAGCAGAAAATAATCTGGAACAAAACCTTGGAACAGATAAGAGCATAAAGGCTGAAGGGACTGAAACATACAGGAACAGGAGAACCAGAGGTCCCAGACACACAGGAGCTGAAACCACTTTCTAGTTTCTCTTCTGGTAAAGCTTTTCTCTTGCAATGTTTTATACTTCTGCTGAAATTGTGCCATATGCACTTCGAAAAGCTCAGGGCTTTTGTCACTCCAGACCACTGATCACAGCTGCCAAAGGCAAGACTGTCAGTTAATTAAAAGCCATGCAGCTAACCTGTTGACCTGATCACAGTGCTTGGCATTGACGCTGGGGGACCTGATTTAAGGTGATGAGAACAACCACAGCCTTTCAGGTCAGCCCAGCTAATGCTGAACGGAGCTACTGAGAGAGTGCAGAAAAAGTCAGAGGGTAGGTACAAGCCACCAGCCATGAGAATCACTGCCAAGAGAAAAGGGCAGTTTACTTTGCAGACCTGGCATGCTGTGAGGATATCAGTTCATTACATGGGGAAATATGAGAATCCCAGGAAGCAGCCTCCAAGCTGCACAGAGGAACTGCAGGAACACGGGGAAGTCTAAGGGAGACCAGCTTAATGCAACCAAGCCCAGGATTTAGGTCTCTGAACCTGGGTGGCGGTGGCGTGTGTTGTTGTTTGTTCTGGGGAGTTTGTTTGTTTGTTTTTAATAAAACATTAAGATTGCAAACATTTTAGAACATGAATACTGTTAGACTACATTCTTGTTGTGTTTAACACCTTGTGTCCTCATCCTGGATAGGGTGTCTCATTGCTACTGTAACATGAAATCCAACAGTACCCAGCAAACACCCTGGGCTAGATTTGAACCCGAGGGCTGCGCAGCTAAAGATTATGCATTTGGTAAACCTCTTTTCAGCCAGCCACTGAACTATCCCTAGTTGAGACTTTTTGCTACAACGTGCATTTTAATAAACTATAGCTTCCTCTGCTAATTACCATCAGCAGCGTGAAATCAAGCAGTAGTAAAAAGCCCTCCTACACATCTCTTCCTCCTCCTCGCAGCCCATGCTGCACCAAACTGCACATTTGCATTTTCAGACTGCTTGCCTGAAATGTAATTGAAGACATACAGATCATCTGTTTACAGTAACAAATTACAGTTATTTCAGTGAAGCTTTCATGACAATTTCACTCCTAACACTGCTATTTTTGATATGCAGTTAAAGCACAAGAAAGATGATGGTGAGACGAAAGGAAACTGTAAGACCTTGCAGAAAGCCTGCAAAGACATTAGATGAAGAAGGAACACTGTAATATTCTTTGCTAAATATAAGATATATAGAGACAAGAAAAGGTATACCGAAGGGTGTCTTTTTTCCCTTCCTGGAGCTCCAGATGAGGAAGTTACAGGGACATGATGGCAGCACTTTACTGTGTGATACTACATAGCTGGTGTGGGCTGTGATGCTAAAGGCAGAAGAACCCTGCTAGACATGATTCTGCTCCAAAACCTCTCAAGCATCCCTTCAGCAGCAGCTCCTGTACTCCCTTCCCTAGGCATCGCTGTTCTTTAGCCGTGCTACGGGCTACAGAGTACATCCATCTTCCAGGTAGCTGTGGGAGCCACACAACACAAGTTCAAATTGCTGCTTGATTCAACTCATAAGGGTTTCTACTACCGGTTGTGGCCTGCCTTTATTAGAACCTGGTGACATGGGGTGCCCAGTGCTCTGCTGCAGGGCCAGAAACACGAGAACCTTTTTCACCAGTCTCCTGTCACCACGACTTGCAGAAACCATTGCACCAGTAAAGATTTAGAAAGAAACATGGACAGCGAAGGGAGTTATTCCATTATGGCAGAATCAAGGCTCCCAGCAGAAACAACTTGCTCATTACACTGAGCACTGGCAGAGAAACTTAGAGACCAGTGACCAGCCCAAACCAGGTCTCTGATCTCGCTGTAGATGTTCACTGGAGGCAAAAGCTCCATTGGATTCAATATTTTCAAGCTTTTCCTGTATGAGTGGCAAAAAACAAAGGGAAAAGGTATAGACTTATTTTTAATTTGCACTGAAGGTCACCTTTAAAAACTGAAACTATACCTTAGGTAGAAAAAAAACACCAAACAACCACCCAAACCACTGTCCTTGATAATACCACTGGTATCACTCACTCAGACTTTGGTTGACATGACTGATACCCAGCTAGCCTGCTTGCTGCTCAGTTCCTAATGCTCTGCTGGCGCTTCTGAGAAATTTTTCCATCTCTGCCTGTGCTGGCATTGGAGCCAGTGGGAAAGAAGAAAAAAAAAAAATCTGCTGCTGAAAACTGAACACTATCACTGTGTCCTCATTTCTACTTGTAAGAGCATTTGTGCAACACTAACCCAGCTCTGTCACCTCACAATCTTTAAAGTTAATTATCACAAGCACTGCTGAGGTACACAGCAGCTATATTCCCACCACGGAGCAGACTGAACCACTGAGGGATCAGATAACTTGCCTAAAGACACCTGAGATAACTCATGGCACAATACTATGCCACCTTCCGAGTGGTTCAGCTGAACTCTGTGTCTCTGTTTTCTCCCATGCTTTCAGAGTATTCACCAGTTTAGCCTCAGTTTTAAAAGAAATTGAAACAAGTAATGATTTGCACAAAGAACACTTTTTCTATCAGAAATCACACCTGAGCAAATTAAATCTTGACAATATTAAAAGTCATTCTGGAACCCAAATTCTCCTTAAATTTCACTAAATGCTTAGTTTAAGTTCTTAAAAAGTAGGCCATAGTCCAAGTCCTATCAACAGATTACTGTTGTTAGCGAAATTCTTCCCCGCCCCCCCCCCCCGGGAAGATTATAAAGCAGTGATGAAATTACGCAGATTAACAGGATCTAGCAAGAATTACTCAACTGCTCTGACCTCATCGAAGTAGCCCAGTTATTTTTACAAAGCTGTTGACCAAGCAGAGACAGATGGAAAAGATGGTTGACATTGAACACGTGCAAAATTATCAAATACATTAAGATACTGAATATACACATAAATTAGTATTTTTGCAGAGATACAGTTATAATGAACAACAGAAAGTTTTGGTAAAAAAAGAAACAGTGGCCTGACAGGACAGAAAAGCAGCATCTCCCGAGCAGAAGGCAGTCCTGAAGGAAAGATACCGAATTCTGACAACTGTATTAGAAAAATACAACACCACATCTTTCCTTTTGAAGGAACAACAGCTTATATGTAGATGAGACATAACCAGAAAATTTCTATCACAGGCCTGGAGTTTTCCCATTTACAAGACAGATGAATTGACCCAGAGGAAATTCAGGTCACCAAGAGAGTAAAGCAGCTTTGCAAAACTGACTTCATAATTTTCATATCGGCAGATTTCAGTTATATTTTTTTTAAACTTCTTTTACCCCATCTCTGACCTTCTGGTGAGAAATGAAATACTGCTTTTCAGGAGAAACAGGCAGGCCAACCCCCCTACGCTTTCCCAAACCCGCTCAGTGCATGGGAGGAAAGATGGTTCTGTGGTTATGTCAACTGAGAGTCAGATTCTCTTCCCAGCTTCCTCTGTGCCTGTGGGTGCCCAAAAGCTATAGATCACGTCTCTGATAAAAGAGAAGCGGTAGAGGAATGTCATTCACCAGCGTGTGTGCGAGCATGCTCAGGCAGCGGAGCATTAGTCTACGGCAAAGTCTCTAACGTGCAAGCTGTCTGTACGTTCCGTAGGTATAGCTACCACTGTATTTGAGTTCAAGCCATAAAATTTATGCCAGATCTCAGACAGCCCTCACACTCAGGTGTACTGTTGCAAAGACAGGGTCAATGCATACGATGTGGCAGAATGGTATAACCCACGTTGTACCCCAATTAGTCCTAAAATTTTTATTTGGCCTTCATAAAGGATTTTGCTTAAAAACAAACAACACTCAAGTGAAAAGAGTGTCAAATGGAGGTACCAGCCTGGCAGACAAGACATCGCTTTCCATAGCCAACAATGTCCATTGGAAACGCAGGAAGCAGGAGGCTGCGAAGCCGATATTGCTTCAGCTGGTTTTTACCTCTGTTGCCTACAGGCATTTTAGTTTCCTGTCTCTCACCGATTTATATTGTGGCTACAGGACTACGTGAGCTGGTGGCAAGCTCTGCTATCTGTCATGCTGCAGTTGAAAGGAAATCAGAGATTCTCCTGCAACAATTAAGTTGAAGTAGACAAAGCCTTAAGGTAAGCCGGCATCTGACAGAGCCAGAAAACTCCCCTTTCTCTGCCGCTGGAAGAGTTCTGCTCCAGTCCACCGCAGAGCTCAGCGGGAAGACAACGTGTGGTGCATCACATGCCGGTGCGCATGGGAAGCAAAGCTCAGAGTTTCACAATGCATTTTGCAAATGCTTTTCTATGCATGTGTAATATCATTTACCTCAGCAGTTTAAAACCTTTCATTCAGGCCTCTGCTCACTAGAGTACTTCAAACGACACGAGAAGTTTAATTAAAGCTTCATAAGTATTTCTATAAAGAAAGCTAAGTGAATTCTATGCAAGCAAAAGGAACCTAACCTGACATCTCTACGAGCTGAACTCCCTGGTTTACTTACAAAGCAGTCAAAGGGCAAACACAAAGCCAATTTTCCTCCTACACAATATACATCAACCTGAGGAACCTTCTAGGAAAAGCAGAAAAGAATAAACCCATTCATTCATTTTCTGTTCTAAGACTACCAGCTAAGGAGATACAACTGGTGAGGGAAAAAGAAAATTAAAACTCTGTATGAGGCAGAATTTGCTTATTACAGGCTTATGAAGGCCATTGAATTATTTTGTATTCTTTATAAGAACCAAAACACACAAAAAAAACCAAAACCAAGAAACATTCAAAAGCAAGCTTTCTAATATGAAAGGATACATGCTCCTACCTATCCTGCCCTTAGATACTTCCTTCAAGAGGAGCGATAAAGAACAGCACAAAGAAAAATTACAATACTGATACAGCCATACAAACCTTCCCAGTAGCAGGAATGCTTCAACCTCCAGATACATTAGGAGGAAAGTGACATTTATAGCCCTATTGAAAACAGAAATAAAGAAAAGCAATGAAGTAGACCAGTTGTTTCCCCTGTCTTCCTTCCTCTCTAGCCTCCCCCTAACTCATATACCCTCCAGGAGGAAAGATTTGACTCTCCTTCGACTTTTCAGAACAGCTGGTCTGTATCTGACAAATGAGATACCCAGAAGAGGAAGTTTAGGAGTGATTGAGCTGCTGAAGAGACACAGCTGACCTCAGGGCATCACCTCCCCTCTATTGGAGAAACTCAACCCTTCCTAAATGCCAAAGTTGAGGCACTTCCCCACAGCAATTCAGGGAAGTCTCCGTTTTGTGGAATGTATATCGCTAATACTTCTCATCATTGCTCAAATCCCACTCCCTGTTTCATTTGAGGAATGCAGGGACAACCCAGTCACTGCTGCTTTGACCATTACACCACTGATAACTGTTGTGAGCTTTACACGCAACGGGCTATGAATTCAGGTGGAAATTTTAGAGTTGTTGAAAATACTAGCAGTACTTTCTTACTTTTTTTATGAGACGTGTCATTTGCTTAGTTATTTAAGCTGTGTTAGGTTTCTCCTAAGCAAAGGGAAGAAAGAATTTCAGATCAGAACAAGAGCTGATGCATTTCAAACCAGATTAATAAAAAATGCTTTCATGTCAAGTGTTGCAATGAGTGTGGAGAGCCCCACCATTCTGCACAGCCAAGAAAGGCTTTCAGAGCTAACAGAGAGCAATACTGATAGCAGGCTATCCACAACGTTGTTCCACATTAGCAGCAGTGCAAAATGAGAGCTATGAAAAATGCCAGGGCAAGCAGAGGGACATTGTGTTCATTAAGGGTTGCTGATGGTCGTTAAAACCTGTCAGCAAAATGCTACACACATTCGTTAAGCAGCTCAGTTCAAATAGCAAACACAAAACACTACGGGAATTGCACATTCCTCAAGTCATTTCCAAAGCACTGGCCTCAGCTAAGACCAGTGCACCAAAACCTACTAATGAATGAGCAGATGGGTCTTTGAACGATGCCCCACGCTCGGTGTCAAAGGTGGTGTAGGGTCCGCAGCAATACTTGTCAGAAACGTTGCCCAGCAGACTGAATGACAAAGGGCAACGATTTATTACTGACAGCAGCTGCTTTTTTTAAGAGCACTTAAGCTTCTTGAAATGGTACCCAAAGCCCACAGGTTTTCCAAAGAAGCTACTCTCTGAAATGCCTCATCTTGAAGCTCCCAAACATAAACCTGCCTCCACTGTCCTTGCATCCAACTGGACAGCTTGGACATCATTGTATCAAGTCATTGAAGTCCATACCCAGCTCCCGTTAGAGGTGATCTTGAAGTGGCAAAAACTTAGATCTTCACGCTGCTATAAACCGGCAGATAGTCAGATGCAAGATCTAAGCCCTGTCTATTTCCAGCAGATGTGTGAAAAAGCTAGCTTGAGAGAGTTAAGTGGTGGCAGTCTTTTAGTTCAAGCATGTGCCACCCGTAACATACCATGAAATTATCATCTAGCAATGACTTAATCTGTGACCTGACAAGTATCCTCTTTCCCAGGAGGGGGAAGCAATACTGCCCAATCAAAGGCTGTCGCTCACAAACCAAGTGTAATTAGCCAGAGGCATGGTGCTGCTGATAATAACTATAATGAATTCCAAGCAGAGACACCTTTCCTGGCAGGCTGCTGTTTGGGCTTGAAAAACAGTTACAGAATAAATAAAACAAAACCAGAAGCCATCACATTAGCTACTGCTTTTTCGCCTCCTACTCAAGCACTCCGTAGAGATCCACTCTGGGCTCTGTCAAAAGCAAGCAATTACTCTCAATCAGAGATATCTGGCATGGAGGGAGTGATGTAGTGCATTCCTTGGGGGGGGTGGGTATTTTTACACTAATTCAGATAATGGAACTGGCTTGCCGAGTGGGAGAGAACTACTCATTTCCAAGACTACCTCCCAGCCCCCCTTCCACTCCATTCCTTGATTTTTAACGTACTCCCACTGCTTTATGACTGGTGCATTACACATAGCCAGCTCCCGAGGTGACGACTCGACTCCTGGGTAATAGGAGAGAATTGTTCACATTCCAATGTTGGGCGAGTTGATTTTCTTTTTGTCCCGTCCCCCCCTCCCCCTTTTTTTTTTATTTTATTGCATATAACAACATATATATTACACTGCACTGCAGCAAACCCACATTTTTTCCCCCACCTCCCCTTAAATCACACAATTTAGAAAGGTAACTGAGAATGCCAGGAACAAAGAAATCACACAGTGCTGTCTTGCAGAAAGATCTGGCCACAGCTTGTGCTCAGCTTTGCACAGCTGGTCTCAGAAAGCACCAGACTGGTGACCAGTTCTCCCAGCCAAAAACCAGGACAGGAAAAGGACTGATGTCTGACTTCAGACTGACATCTCTGACATCTCTGGCCAGGGCTCCAAGCCCATATCCCGGGCTGATGGCTCCTCTGGGCATGTACTAACGTCTCCTCATCTTGCTAAGCCAGCATTTGTGTTTCTGGTCCCTTTCACTTGTTGTCAGAGGATAAAGTGAGTCAAGAGAAAGCCTGTGCTGGCAAGCCAGGACCATTCCAGGCACATTCCAGGTGTACTGCTGGTACAGGCAGCTTATTCCAAAAGTCAAAACCTAGAAACCCTCTGCCCACTTCCAGCTACCTCAGATCTGTTACTACCTGCTTGGGTCCATTAAACTGTGTGCAAAGTGATGTACCTCTACAGTCTTGTAAGAATTTGATGGTGTTTGTAAAAAGATTTTTTGTTATGAAGTAGTAAAGAGTAGTGCTGTACAAAAAGTAACTGATTTGCTGACAAGTTCTTTTTGTAATCTTGTTAGTACAATCCGGGAAAAGAAATACAAAGGAAATATTTTAACGTTATTCCTTAATAAGGCACTCCCCTACTGAGCACAGTAGGTCAATGATGCTGTCAGTTATGCCACGTTATCTCCGTCAGCCTCATAGCCTAGATGGCATAGAGGTGCTTTCCTGGAAGATAATTTACTGGACCTATTTTTATTTAACCCAAAGGTTTCACTTCCTTCCACTTTTGAGCAAGCATTTTCCAGAACAGAATTAAAGAAGTATTTACCGCAGATCGTTGAACAACAGTATTAGCAAAATCTCTTTTTAGCTTTAACTGTGCTAGACAGCTGGCAACTGTGCATGCCTGTGGCATCTGGGCAGAGATGTTTTCAGGGCTGCTACTGGCAGTACACTGCAGCATGGGCCTGCAATGTACCAGCGTTGGGGTTTTTAGTACAGAGTATCTCTCTTGCAAAAAAGCATGTCCCTTGCCAGCATAACGTTGCCTGCTGTATACCAACTGCGTAAGAGCAAGTGAATTACAGTGGCAAAGCCAAATCTCAGGGAAAACTTGTCAGCAAATATCCCCTACGGGACACATAACATGGTCTTCAAACACATTATCACTAGTAGCAGACAGCTAGAAGTCAAACAGCGGTTAAAACCCCTTCGAGATATGGCAGCGGCACCTTACAAATGGGTATTGTTCAACACCTGTTACATTTCTATCCCTTTATTTTCTCCCCCATTATGAATCACACTGATTTTCCTGATATAATGCACACACCAAGCAGGTAAGGTGGCTGGCCAAAGAAAGCAAATCTTAGTTCTGTAGAATTCCACTGTGAAGGTAATTAGTCACATCTTTGCTCTCATCATTTAAAACAATGCAGAAGAAAGGAAGGACCTACGTAGCACTGAAAGTTTATTTAGATTAAAATAGGTGAGGCTTAAAGATAATAGTAATGTTTGAACAATTTGGTGTTCAAACTTAATCCGGAATAAATGCAGGACTGCTGTGATTTACCTTCTTCAAAGATTTGCCTTCCGAATAAATGAAGTTAAACTGAAGAAGGTACAATTTCTCTCAAATATTAAATTATTATTAAACATTAAATTACCATGGAATATTGTGCAGATAAATCCTCAGATTTTCAGGAAAAAACACAACTCTTTATAATGAAAAAGAGAGGAACAGTTATTTCTGAGGTAGCTTGTCAGAATCAACATGCAAGAGCAGGAGAAAAGGAAGGAAATATAACGGAGAAGGAGAAAAGATTTTAAATTTGGCTATGCGTAAGAAAACAAAAATGACTCACTTCTCTCAACCTAAACTATGTTGAGTTTTTCTTTCTTCTCTAAATTTAGGCTTCCAATCCAGACTCAGACCTGCATTAGCATCACAACAGAGAGTCACTCAGCTGACTGACGCAGACATACTGAGGTTCTCCAGCTGAAGAACTTAATCCTCTATTAAAAACACAAATAGTCTTCCTTCCTCCCCCCCCCCGCCCCCCCAGTATATTTCTCCTCTTAGATATCAACAGCTTTTAAATGGTGTAGTCTAGGTGTTGTAACATAGAAATCAAATTATATTCTTGGACAATAACCTTCAGCCTGAAAACAAATATTATCTTCTGTGACAGGCTGATTCATTTAAAGTTTAAAGCCTTTTTTAGCCCTTTGTGCAACTTCCCATGAGTACAGTAGAAGCCTATCCCATGAACTGTGGTCATGGGAAAAGCTGCTGTTAAAGTACCGTGATGCCTGAACACTGCACACCAGTTTCAGATTGAAAGATTAAGAAATAATCCCCATTGCGCAAGTGTTCCTGGAGCTACTGAAGCCTGAAAGTTAGCTGTGAAAGGCTAATGAATATTGAAGGTACTAATAAAAAAGGTATTTTGTAACTCACTTCAAGGAGTTCTGACCACAGTAGTTGCCACGATATGTCATCTTACTGCGTATTTCAAACAAAAAGGATTTAAATGAAAAAATGCAACCAACTGCGTATCTCACCGCTGATTAACCAGCAGTTTGTCTCTTAACCCACTATTAATAACCAAAGAGTAGCTCTTTGTCATCCTAGCGGATGAGAGCACTTTGCCATTAAAAAGTCACTTGCCCATAAATCAGAGCTTATCAAAAGCAACCTTTGACGTGCACAAGCAGAGGAGTTAGAGAGGAACTCGGCGAGTGAGCAGCAGGCTGAATGAGCGCACAGAAGCGTGCTCTGTGCTGGACCGAATGTGCGTATCACAGAGATGCAGCACAGCTAATGACATCTTTTCTTGCCAGGCATTAAGATCCCATTAACTGGTGAATCATTCTACCATCTGCAAAAAAAGCAGGTCCTTCCTCCCCTCTCCCCTCGCTCAGGACAAGTAAAGGGGAAGCTTGAAAACAACTTTCAGATCTTTTAATTTGTCCTTACGAGCAGTTTCATTGTCTCCCTTGGTGATCTCGTTGGTGATACCTCCAGTTCTCTCCCAATGAGAATTTACTACAGCGTAACATAACACACAGAGACCAACAGGTTTCCAAGCTGCCATACATTACACCAGCATGCAAAATGGCAGCCAGAACTGACACCTTTGAAGAGAGCTGCATATATAAATAGATGGTTTCACGTGCATTGCCATTAAGCAAAGCAGCATCCATTTTAGAGCTGGGACTGAAGAAATACAAAATATCACAACAGAACATTATGTTGGGAGACTAAAATAGAACTGAATGTAGCTACCTGATAAGCCCCTAGTGACCTTGCAATTTCCAAAGACGACAGGAATCTTCTGTCAGGCCAGATACAAAGGAGGGAAGTTTTGTCTGCAAGTCAGTGTCTGCCACACAAGTTTTACGTAGCGGTTTGATGCTCTGATGCCATACAAAAACACAAAGAAGGAACTCACATCACCTATCTATCTCAAGCTGCCAGTTGGTAACCACGTGCCAGGAACTGCTTCTCTTCCTTGTTCCAAGGAGGCCAATTAGTCACTCGTCAGGATGGCCAGACCCAGGATCGTTACAGTACTCAGTTACTGGTTCAAAAGTTACTGTGAATGTGGTTCCCCAAGAACTTCCTCAGTAGCAGTCCGCATCCTACATTGTTCCCACCAGAGCTGGCATGGCTATTTGGACACCCACACTGGCAACCAGACCGGACAACAGATCCAGATGCAAAAAAAAAGGTATTTTTTGCTGTGCTAGCATCATGGGGAACCTGGCATGAAAGCTGGTTAACATGACCTCAGCATTGCTGTAAAAAGCAAAACCACAGCCAAATGATCTGTTTTAGCAAGGAAGTTGTTTGATTTTGTTTTGTTGTTTGTTTTTTTTTCTTAAAAAAAAAGCTAATCTTCAAAATAGTTTAAGCTGCAATTCAGACTCTGCATTAGGTAGTATGTCCTCCCTCACCATCTTTTTTCTCTTTTTTTTTAACCTCTCATCTGGCTTCCAGATCAAAATACGACTGCCACTAATGGTCTTGAAATCAGCTTAGGGAAAAAAACAACCCACCAACCAACCAATTCAGACAGTGTAACTGATTTCACAGGCATTTAGAGAGCCTTTTACAGACTTACAAACAACAGCCCATAACATGCCACTGCCCCTCAAGTTATCTGTAAATCTCTAAACCCTAATGCTGCTCCCTCCCCATGCCTGGCCAAGAACAAAGGAAGATGGAGCCAGTACAAACACCCTCCCAGCCTAGTCCGTTGTTCACATTCAGGCTCCAATTTTTATCAAGATAAAGATATGGGGGTTGGACGAGGTGACCTTTAATGGTCCCTTCCAACCCAAACTATTCTATGACTCTAGGATTCTAAGAGGAGAGCACCTCTTAGCACAGTGCTTCATACCTAGTTTTTCTAGTCTTGTCCCTTCAGTTCCATATTTAAATAAACAAGAACTGAAACAGGAGGAAGGGGAGGCTCGGGTTGCAGCTGCATCATTTTCAAGGGCTTCATGCTGAATTAAACATGACACTCGTACAATTGTTGTTAGCTGCTTGGTGCACCTCAAGGATCATGTCTGTCTCAAGAATGACTTTTGCAGACCTGGTATTTTTGAGACTTTGTTTTTCTGTATAGATACAACAACTAACTTAGCAAACCGCAGATACTGTTTAGCTAATGTGCAAGCTTACCCATGCTTCATTATGGCATAAAGCATCTAATCTCGCCTTCACTTCACATTATAAAAAAATGCATCCGTGGGTTTTTTGTTTTGGCTTTAAAGAGAGCATCATTAAGTGCTGTGCCAAGAAACCTGATTAAGACCCTATTTTAACTTGTAAATTCTTCTAAAACAAACATTCAATTGACAACCTCAAGTACATGACAAATGATCTCCTTTAAAAAAGAACATTTTAAAATCAAAGAGGTAAACCAATTCTACTCTGCAAGAAGAAAAAATTACTGATTCGTTAAGACTAGTTTGATACACATTCACTCAACAAAGAAACACAGATTGTCACAGCTGTCTTAAGCAGCAATTACAAATGAGTTATTCAGAAGTAATATCCACTCCTTGATAGGAATTGAGTTATTTTACTACCATCAAGTACGACAGCAGTGCACTGACAGTCTTCTGACTGTTCCCCAACGACCCCGGCAGCTGAAAGTGGCAACTTTGAGCCTCCTGATGGAAAGCTCCTGAGGGCTGGCAGCACTGGGCTACAGTGAGCTATGCCCAGAGAAAAATGACATCCTAAAAATTTACTGAACTCTTTTTTTCCTTCTTTTTTTTTCTTCTTTCTATTCCCTTATTCTAAGTTTCCATAGATAATCCACGAGTAACTTCTGCAGTGATTTAAGTTCCCTTTCTTGATCACCACTTCTATATTTCATCACGAGTGCTGCCAGCAGCAGCTGCTCCGGCAACTTAGAAGATGCTGTTTGTGCTCTCCGATGGGGTGAGTACCTCAGCACTGCACTTCATGGCAATCACTGCTGAAGAAGCCTCTGTGTCATTGGTGTGCCACAGACATCACCTTTCCACAGGATTCCTCTTTCCTTCCTTGCCATATCCTCAATTACCTTCAGCTTGTATGCTCGCTTTTCTAGTTTCCAAACACTGTCTTCACTGTGGCCACAACAACAGTTGGAGGAATTTGGGGGGGAGCAGACATCACACTATTCTCTCTGCATGTCTGTGCTTCCCTCAAATCACTGTTCTGTTAACTGCACAGCAGCCAAGCTAATGGCTCAGTATTAGACTCATGGGATATTAGAATTATAGAGGGGGGAAAAGGATATGAGTAGCAAGAGGAAGTGTTAATATAGTGTGTTTAAAGCAGGTCTTTCTGTCTCTTGCATCAGGTAGGTGTCACTAACCCACAAGATTTCTCATTTGAAAAGAAAAAAAAACCAAAAAAACCCACCTTTTTTTTTTAATTAAAAACCTGTAAACACCACCACAGGGAGCAAACAATCAACTCTGCACAAGTGTATGTGACAGCTCTCCCTCTGGGAAAAGTTTTATTTTTCTCTTTGTGATTTATCCACCACTCAGCTCTCCACATCCTCCCTGCTCTTCAGCGGCTGCCAGTTCATAGAGTTTTGCGACATGATCGTCACTGATGCAGCTCACGAGGCTTCATAACGCCACCTTATTTTTCCACTCTGACCAATTCTCTCCCCCTTATACTTCCCACAGGGCAAGAATTTGAAAGAAACAAAAGAGGAGTCAGTCACCTAACTTCACATTTGCAATGACTTGCTGCAGCCCAAGCTGAATCAGAGCCTTTTGAAATTGAGTCATTTCGTCTAGTTTGCTCTAATGTGATAAGCTAGATGGGATAGAAATTCTATATATTATTACACAGAATTATTTCAAAACATGGAGCTAAGATAAAAGCAGAGTCCAGGGAGGGCTAATCTGTGCCTGCCAGCCCACACTTTAATCACATGCCGATTACTTTGTTAGTCATCTCTTCATCAGTGCTCTCAACCCACTCCTGCTCCTCCTGCAGTAAACTTTAATTAACCAAAGAAACTCTGGAGTTACTCACTAAGAACAGAGAAACAGAAAAAATGGAGGAGCTGAATGCCTCTCATCACAGGTGAGAGTGAATCAGTTTGGAGGTAGTCAGCTCTTTAAAACAAAGCAGCAGGAACACCTGTCTCTGAGGAAACATTTTGAAACAATCCAAAAGGAAGGTTTTTGTACCATTGCATTTCCACGTTTCTTTCCTCGGCATAGGTTTCGGGATAGCAGCTGGTTTTTTACAGTAAATTAAACCAAGAAAAAAGCAACTAGAACACCACATGAGTCACCTGCGTGGAGAGTTCACTAAAATCACTGCTTTTCATCTGCTGTGCATTATCCTTACTCTGATGGGACAATTGTTAGGTAAAAGCCAAAACCAAGCCAGTCACATAATAGTGATGTTTGTACTTTAGGCTGAGCCTTCAGTTCTTTCTAATTTTAGTGAGCTAGCGCCACCCCTACATGTCACGCCGATTACCACAGCAGTAACAGCATCTGTCATGCTACCAGCAAGTAACGTCGGAGGTGTTATGGTTTTGTTATGCTCTTAGGGATAATAATTAACCGTTGACAGAAAGGAAACCACTACAGTAAAGGATGATCCCACTGTACAACTAGCTGAACAAGTTGTCATGACTTGCCAAAGAGAATCCATGACAGGCTGAAGGTGTTACCCTCCTGGATCTCCATCCTCGCACCAGCACTAGCACTCTTCCCTGTCACACCAAGCCAAGCAGCATGAGATCTGGAAGATGATTAGAGGAAAATAAGGTCTTGGCTCTTCAGCTGGGCACATTTCCGTATCGATTCCGGAGTGCGGAAAACCTACTAGATAACTTTAGCTGTTAGGCAAGTATTGGAGAAACAGCAGGAGTCTGGCAGGTGCCAGGCTCTGCTGGGTTTTACAGTGGCAGCCGGTGCTCTGAGTCACACGGGAGAGCTTGTGCTTCGGACGAAGGCTGCCTATTAGCCTTGCACGCTCGTAAGTGATTCTGCATAGCATCCTGCACCCAGCATGCACCTGCCACATTTGCATAATTTGCAGTATTAGAGGAGAAAGAGGATTATGAAAACAATGACTGAGGCAATACTCAGCTCCAAATGGATATGCTGCTGCTACCCTGCCATAACAGGCTGCTGACAGAATGAGCTTTGGATAGATTTGTCACTTCCTTGGCCTTGTTGTCCCTTCATTCTTCTCCTAACCCCTGTATTACTCCTTTAATGCCTCTCCTCTTTCTTCCCACTTCTCACCATGATCTGCATTTCGCCTATCTATAGCACTCTGCCACCGCACCTCTCTCTCCTTTCTCCCACACACGATGCGATGCCTCTCTTCCTGCCAGCATCCTTGTTTCAGCCACAACAGGCCAAGATCAGCTACACCAGATCCTGCTTTTGACAGCGACGGCTGGTAGATACCCGAGAAAGACGGTAAGAATCAGCCTCTTCTTCTTCCACTTGTGGAGCCTCTCCACTTCTTCTGCCCCTCACCTTGCTGTCAGCCAGCACTTGCTCTCATGCCTGATCATGTGAGGATACAAAAGATCCTAATAACTAGGTTTGAGAGGAACAAGAGCAAAGCTTTACAAGAGCTCGCCATCTGGATGGTGCTTGGTATAGAGCTGTCACTCAGTGCCACATTCACATGCCAAGTCAGATCTATCATTAGAGAGATGCCTGTACGCATGGGCTACATTCACAGCTGAAGCAGGGCAAATCTCAAAGAATTAATCGCCATTTTTACACACTCTCTTTCATCTCAGGCAACGCTATAGAAGCAGTGTCCCTGATCTGGCACTTTAAGATGCTATTGCTGCATCCCAAACAGCAAAACAAGCACCAGAGATAATGAGGGATTGCTCCTCCCAAGCACACTGCAAGAGGCAGGAAATTCTTTCTCACCATTAAGGCTCCTGTTCCCCTGAAACAACTTCAATTTTGCTGCAGCAACCTGCTATCTCCCTCCCCTAATCAAAACTCCACAGCAGTAAGTGCACTCAGCCACCTCTGTATCTCACAGTCTAGAAAAAGAACGACTGTTGTGTTGGCACAGGAAGGATATGCAGGCAGCCGTGCACAAACTTGCTGACCTGGCACACTATTCAGCTGTAATGCAGAACTATTTTCCCATGCAACTCATTGTTAGCGTTTAATTGTGAACACTGTAGAAAAGGCTAAGGGATTTGGAGGGAGGTTATGGGAAGCAGAGCATGATCTGGGATGCTCTTCTGCAGTCCAGAGAGCAGTGGGGGAAAGGCAGCAGAGGCTGCCTGGACAAATGGGGAAGGCTGAAAAAAACTAGCACTGTGCAATAGCTCGTCTTCAAGCACAAATAAGACTGGATTGCCACAGAAATCAAGTTTCATAGTGCTCTCATGCCCATTATAAAAGGTATATAAATCACACCAGTAATATCAGAGTAATAAATCATGTAAGTATTGCATGACTGGATTCGCAGGGGGAAGCAAAAGGAAAATTCAGCACGGTGTTTGCAGGAGGCTGAACTCCCTGACTGCAAAGGGTTGGCTTTGAAGCTGAAGGAGCCCATGTTTTCTTGAGTGCTCACTTTGATTACTAACATGCAGATGTGCAATTTAAGCATGTAAATACAAGCATGTATATCAAATGTGAATCAAATTCAAAACTGAATTTCAGGAAATTCACATACCAATGTAAAACGAGCAGAGTGTAAATAACTGCTAATTTGTTGTCAAGTATGTCAAGTTCAGACCCTCTTTGATGTGAAGTTTTCAACTCACACATAGATATGTCTAACATTTGATTTATACCGAGGTCTTATCTCTTCTAGATTGCACAGAGGAGTTTTGATAGTTGAGTAATTACTCACACATTAAAAATAATAGACTTCATCATGCCTTCTGTCATGGTGTGTTACAATTTTTAAGCCCAAGTCACTGATAAATGCTGTACTTAGTATGCCTGTAACTGCAGAAATGGAAGAAAAGCTGTATTCCTTATCTGTTCCCTTTCATACACTTGTATACTTTGATAAGCATACTAAAATAATAATACAACCATCAGAGAGGGAGATCAGAGAGGAGTTTCAAACGCCCCAGCTCCTCCCCTGTGCAAGAAGCTCTTCCAGATACAAAGTTCTGCTCATTCCTCTTTGTACTTGTCTGAAGCCCCACTCATTTCTGAAACTCTAATCTTCTCTTTAGCTAGCATGAGACTTCTTAATAAGGACTGAGGGTTTTTTCCCTAAATCTAAGACAGCTTAAAACACTATATGGTCTGTAGATGGTGGAAATCTGCATCTAGACATTTGTACCTGCCAGCTGGTAAAGAAGCTCCTCTAACACTAGGTACAGTTAAAAAAAAAAAAAAAAAGAAGTCTTAACTAAGCTCCACAGTCCCTTTATTACAAATAAACATCGTGCTTCACTATACCATCTTGCCCATCACAATCCCCTTCTTTTCAGCTCCATGGGATCCTTGAGTCCCTTCTGATACCCAATTCCTACCAGGAGCCGTAACTTACCATGTCACCCACCTGGAACACTGCGTAAAATTAAAAAAAAATAATAAAATATATATATATGCTTCTCAACAGCACTCTCTTGATCACCTAATTGATTTTTAGAAATTAGCAATGATGCTAAACCACCAGCAGCCTAATTATCAGCTGCTTTTCATTTACACTCCCAATAAATTCACAGCTGCTTTACAAAGTGACAGGCTGCTGCATGAAGACTGTCTTGCATGCTCTCACTCAAGCCCCTTCCATGTATTCCATAGGGAATGACAACACAAATAAAATAACTCCATGCCTGTTCTGTATTTGGCAGATGCCATCGCATATGACACTATTCAAAAAGTCAACAGTAAGAATGATGTGACGTTCTAAAGGAAAAAAACCAGGACATTTTCTTCTTCTCAGGCTAATAAAACATTTAATTTTCAAGTATCCGCTAATCTCTTCACTAGCCAAAGGAATTTTACTTGGAGCCAATCTGCCAGCTTACCTGTCCTATAACAAACCATAGCTGAAAAGTGGATAGGTGGGAACACAGCAACTGCTGTTGAGAGGTGGGGGCAGAAGAACTGACAAGCAAGGTGTCTGCATGACTGGCAGACTCTAGATAGGACCCCAAGGTGTCAAAGTACCATCTTCCAAAAAAAGTAGTATCTTTTATCAAAAGTACCATCTTCCTACGCCTCAAAAAGAAAGAACTTGCAATTCCATTTTGTTGGCTTTGAAACATACTAAATTGACTGAACATGTGTCAGCTTTGCGCAGTGAGATGTTTCAGCATCTTTAAAATGTATTTGCAGGTGTATTTCTAATTTGCCAGGGCATTCTCATGCCAAGCATGCGGGCACTTAACTGGCAACACAAATCTTCACCAAGAACAATTCTGCATCATCTCAGCTAAAAGCTTGAGTGGTTTTGCTAGACAGAACTAGGCTGATTTCAGGCTGGCGTTACAAGGAAGCGCAGAGGAGTGTATTATACCCATGCATCACATTAAGAACAGCCTTGGTGTAACTCAATCTGCCAGTGCTTTGGCCCCCAAACTATTGTTGCCTGTAAGGTGGTCCATCAAAACTGATGCAGTGTGTACACACACATTCCTGTCCACTAAGATGCAGGCTGGGATCTGCACCTGTTTCAGGTGCAGCAAAAGGCTCCCATCGTAAAATATTACCTACTATGCGTTCCAGCTGGAATCATCCAGATGACCTAAGGATAAATAGTCTAAATAATGAACAGACACCCTCAGGCATTTCATTTTCCGTGATCAACTAATCACACTCCACCCAATAGCTTAATTCAGTGTCTCCAGCAAAAGTGAGAAGCACAACTGAGACATCTTGAAGTAACTACATTTTCACAGCAACCAATTTTATCACTGTATAAAATGAAGTTATTTCTATCCAATCACACTACCCGTAACTAAAAAATCAGGAAAAATACAGAACATGTGAGATGCTGGTTTTAGAGCAGCCATCAAAGGCTAAACACAACCTTTGGACTCAGTTGATATTTGTCTATTCCTGATTTAAAACAGCAAGAAACAGCAAGAAACAGCAAGAAAATGGGATATTTGGGCCATATTTGGTTTAAAAGTTCTATTAAACAGACTCCTCAAAGCCAGTCACAGGATAGAGAACAAAACTTATAAGCTAAAACATTAAACATGCTCAATTGCTGAAGACGTTCATTGTATTTAAAGAAGAAAAGCTTGTCATGAAATAATGAATATCAAGAAAAGGTACTGAACTCAAGCAGGATACAAAGTAATACACAAAACCAGGTTGGCAATATCAGTTGACATGAGAGGTCACAATCCCATGTTTTAGTCATTCAAAAGTTGTAAAAAAGCATGACAATTTTAGATCAGAGCCCCTGCACTGACAGCAATACTCCCTGTATGTTCATCTGGAGTAGAAGCTGCTACATTTTATGCACAAAGATCCTTGGACAGGTGCAGTTCATAAACCACAAAACAACCCCAAAGTGTAAGATGCAGCCTTAAATACTAATTTATAGTAAATGCCACAACATGAGCTGGAAGGAGGGAGAAAGAGAATTTGCACTTGTTATTTTAGGAGTTGACTCAGCCAAACAGCCAACAAAACCACCTTGAAACCATGATTTTTGTAAAAACTTTTTTACTAACTCATTTTTGTCTTATAAATGTTATTTTCCAAGACCAATTAAAAAATGAAATAATAAAATAGGGAAAAGCATAATAAATCTAATAGCCTCGCAGAAATTTGCGACAGGATCTGAATGCCTTGGTTCATGTTTTAGAATAAATCAGATGTCAAGTTTGGATTCAGCCTAGAATTTTGCAGGGTTTTTTGATTATGGGGTAATCAAACTGTAAATAATGTACTCGTTTTAAGTTCTGTTACCAAGTCTATCAAAAACTCTCTTCAGTCAGCATATACACCTTACCAATGATATAATCCTGATCCACAAAGCAGACCAAAAGCACGTTTTTACAAAATAATTTGGGGTCAACCAGGTTTCAGAGTTTTAAGATTTTGAACTCGGAAACGGCAAGCATAAAAACATGAATTTAAGGCAAAGGGCATTTTTACTATAAATTATGTTCCCTCTCTTGCACAGCTATGAACATTTGCATGGCTTATTTTTGAAGGGATAAGGAACAGGTGATGGAACTAGATTCAATGATTCTGTCGGTTGCAAAACCAAGATGTTTTTATTTATTGGTTTATAACTGAGTGCTCTTGGACTTTTTTTGATAGATGCTTCACTAGCTGAGTTGCAGCACATGCGGGATGTACGAGTGTCTCAAGGTTTCATTTACAGCTGCAGATTTACCCAATGTACGTTAATTTCTTCCGTAAATTGAAACTCCCTGAAGCTGTGTGCTTCAGAAGCTCCTGGTGCTGTCATCTCCTCCCTGTCACCGCACACTCCGCCCGCACCGTTGGAACACGAGGGTCGGGCTGTGACGGCACAGAAGGAAGGCGATGCCTGCCGGCCACCTTAGGGAAGAGGCTCACAGCTTGTGCATCAACATATGTTGTGTGGGCCACAACGGACCAGAGCATGTGTCATGCTGACTTGATACTATTTTAAGCAGCAACAGCTAAACTAAACGACTTCGATGAGCGACCAAGCATCCTCCTTTCATTATACACTCCGGTGGAGAAGTCTGACCGTCCAGCAGCACTTCTGTGCATGTTGGCTTCTACCCTGTTGTATTCCCAGCCTGCAGATGGGCAGCAAGGACAAGAGGTAAGTAACTTTGCCCAGGGTTAAACTGCAAATCTTGGCAGAATAAACCCCCTATCAATGATACCACAGGCCTCCAGATTTTAGGTCACCTTCTCCATGTAATCCCTAAAAATCCTCTGTTTGGAAGATCTGATCTAGCAAAGCTCGTCCACGAGAGGTTTCAGCAACTTGCCTGCGTTGGATCACCAAAAAACCACCAGGCATCTGATCTCAGCTGCCTTTCCTCACAAGTTTGAGCAGTCTGAACGCGGGTGCGTGCATGAGTTAGCTGCACAGTCTGTTTGGAGAGGCTTGCGTGCAGCAGAAGATCAAACCTGACCATGCAAGCAACAGCATGGCACCAGAAACACAGTTCCTGAATGGCTCAGGTGCACAGCTAGCCTTTGAAACTTTAAGGTACCCAGCTTTTCTGCAGCTTACATCCAGCTTTCACACACACCTTAAACATGGCACTGTTTAGACATGGAGAGCCCTTCCACTGGTGCCCATGTGTTTACGCTCCCTGTGTGAACGATGCTGCTTTCTCAACGAGCAGCTCCCTTTCTGCCCAAGGGACCTGTCCTCAGCCAAGTGAACCACTTGAAGATACCTCAGATAGAAGTCTATCTTAATCGAAAACATTCGAAACCAGAAAACTGTAAAGTAAAAATTATTCAAAGTGCACTTGAATGGTATGTTGTTATTGGAACAGCCCCTAAACAAACTTACAACCTCTGTTAAATAAATTTTTACACAAAAGCAAATCATGGTGAAGTGTAAATGACGGCACTTAGGTGCTCTATTCTGGCTTGCATTGTTCACAGCTTGGAAGGCAAATACAGAGGCCAATTTGCCTAATGAAAACAAACAGTTCCACAAGACTACTGTGTTTCTTGTGAGGTGAATATCCACTTTATTTAGTTTAGCACGTCCATGTGGTATACACTATACATTGACTCAATTTTGCTTTTCTTCCTGCAGCAGAACTCAAACTGTTAACTCTCATCTGTAGGTTAAACCACACCTAATTTCCTTCCTTCTATTATTCTATATTCTCCTTCCTCCCTTCCTGTTTCTGTGCTAAGGATACTGACATCTACTTACGACAAAATTTTTCTCCTCACTTTCAACAATTTCTCCAATCAACAAATTGCTGTAGAAGGTTCTTAACTGGTCTTATTAGAGGCACAGAATCCCTTAGTAAATGCAAGCATACTACTTGAAAGCTTGACCAGCTCCAAAAGAGAAATGAATCAATATCTACTGAACACTCCATACTAAAATCACTTATATTAATAAAACTGATAATAGGACTAGTCCACAAAGACTTGTCCAGTGATTTAGAATTTCAAAAACAATAGTGTTTCCCTGCTCAGATCTATACAGATGCTCCAAAGAAATCTAGAAGGATTATTTCCCGGTAGGTTTCACTAAAAAAAAAAAAAAAAGGATTAACATAGATGATCCAGTATTTCAACCACTCTGCACCATAGTCCCTGAGAACAGCTCCCTCAAGGTTAGCCTTAAAATTATATCACAGCCTAATTTGGCCTTGTTTTACATTAGTCTGAAATCATGTCTATATTTTATTGAACTTTGATTCTGTTACTGGTTTTACATATTATCCAGATTAAATTTTTAAGATCGTCTCATGGTTTGAAAAGCATCATCATCTACTGGTAGGGAGTTTTTAGTGCAGTAGGAAATGGAATTAGGAAAGATCTACTGACTTAATTGAAGATGCCACTAAAAGCTTTGTCAGCTGTAAATATCCTGCCCTTCCAATTTCAGCAGCGATCCTGGGAGGACAGTGTGGAGCAAACTACTCTGCATGCACACAGCAACTCTGCTGTGGAGAAGCCTGTGCTACAGAATGGGCCTGCCTATGTACATCAGTCAGGGGTGCATTTACTGCCTTTAGACCTGCTAACACTACCAATATGATTTTCAGATAATTTGATATAATAATTGTGCTATGTTGCGCCTGCTCTCTGGCTCCAAAGGAGACATCATCTCTGGAAAAAAAAACCCACATAATTCAACACCACAAGAGCCTCTACCTTCTCCACTACTGCAGTGTACATTCAAATCCCCAAAGTGACTGAAAAAAGCAGAAATGTACTACGAAAACTCATCTAGAAATGCAAATAGTGTTTCCTATGCTTGCTATTCTGATTTATCAGGCAGTTACCATCTTCATTCTATTACAATAAAAGGGAGGTGGAGAGGCCAAATGAATGCCCTAAATCTAGAAAAATTAACACCCTGAGTGTTAGTGAAATAAACCTGCTTGGAAATATCTCCAAAAAAAGGCAGAAGAAAAAAACGCTATATTTGAGTTTTGCTACTACGTTTTCTCCCTGTGGTTTAAGATATCAGTGTCATGACTCACTCCGGGGACTGAATCGTTCCCTGGGTGACATGACCTCCTCATACCAGCTTTGTTCCTCATACAAGTAAAAATTGGTCATCCACAAACACTGAATGAAGAAGCTTCCTTATTAGTCATATCTGGATCTACAAAACTAATACCAGAAAATGATGTTTAAACAAGCCCACTGCCGCTTCAGGTATGTGACCTTCCAACATTTCAATGCTAAATAGTTTCATTAGGTGTGGGAGGGAGGGTAGAAAAAGGGAAAAAAAGTTAGATATCTAAGACATCTGTTTTGTGGCTCTAGATAAAATCTGTGGATCGGCACTGCTTGCAGCAGTTTGGATCCATATTTAGCTTTTCACGTTTATTTGCTTGACTGGCAAGTCCCAAGGAGATTTTGAGGCTGATGCTTAAAAAAAAAGTAAACATAAAAACCCATGGAGACTTCAAACTCAGAAGCCTCAGCTCTCAGCTGCACTTTAGCCGATTAGCTGTCCATCCCTACTTATGCTGTAAAATACTGTGCCTTCCCATATTAAATTAAAAACTACACATCAAGTCCTCCCATCAAACACAGGAAGAATAGGTGGTCGTCTACACATGCTCTTGCCCACACCTCTCCTGGAAAAGTTCAGTATATTACCAACACGGCACGAAACGAAAAACTCAGAGGAAAGCAGGCTGCATCTCAGTAATTAGCGAGCTTATAGGGTTAGTTGCCTAATTCAAATGATACTGCAATAGTTTCAAGTAATACCCATTACAACGGTCATTGACAATAAATATCATCTTGCTCCCACTTACACTGGTTGCTTTTTGTTTTAATCTCTCCCCACTGGTAACAGCACAGGGTTGAACGCCACTGAACAACATTTTTTATTCTATCACCAAATTATGTGAATAGGCTTGATCAAGATGAGGACAAACATCCCCATAATTTCAGGGGACGTAATCAGAATCCATAACCTAACCCTCTGTCAACAAAGTACCAAGCTAAGTTCCAAACACTCTTGCAGCTCTAAAGCTTTGGAAAGACTTTGGATCTGTAACTACATTGAAGAACTGAAACCTTCTCACAAAGGAAGTATAACATGGGGAATCAAAATCCTCATGCAAAAAAATTCCAGCATATGAAACAGCACAACGGATCAACTATACCTTTTCTCCTCTGTAAGAGAAGGATGTAGATAGCACTCCACTTAAGAAGAATAAGATGAAATTGCTAAAAAACTTGAAAGAAAAAATAAAATACCCAACAAACCAAAAACCTACATAGATTTTTAGCAGATACACAATGAGCAAAAATTGTCCCAGAGCCCAAACATGGTGTTGATACCTCTGCATGAATATGAATCATACAGTTAGACTTCCAAACCTCCTATATCTTAGTATACCCTTGGCAACCTGTCATCTTGGTTTTTCCCAACACATTAAGATGGACACCACATTTTTTTATATGCAATTTAGCATTTAAAGAAATATCAAGCATTAGCTCCACATTTTTTTCCTTCAAGTAATAAATAGAAACGTTGCTAAAGAGAGTTCACAGTGTCCATCTGATACACTCTTATTAGTAGCCTCTGCAAAGTGCCATTTGCTGGCCAAGGATCCAAACTGACTTCATCTGGAGACAGCTGCAATGACATGCAAGGCAATTACTATAAGAGACATTTCAGTTTCATTTTCAGAGGAAACATCTGTAGAAGGACTTTCAGTTTCTCTAAGAATTGGTTCAGACAGTACTCTGATTACCAGGAACAGGATGCTAAACCATGTGAAAGGAGACTTGCTGCTCGAGTAGTGACTAATATGATGTAGAAGGGAACATTTAACAAGTTCATTCATGCAACAGGATGGGTGGTTGCCATCTCTCACCGCTACATGTATACTCCAGAAATTCTCTCACTTGAGGAAAATGTGCCTAAAAGTCTGTCAGTAAAATGAAGGATGGAAAAGTTTGGAACAGTGATGCACATATTTTGCATTTTATGCAACCTGTACGTGCTTATATTGGTAAAGAAAACATTGATGCATGTGAATTCTACAGCTACTATAGCACAGTTAATTTTTTTAAAGGTTCATGTACAGTGCAGTTAGCAAAAATAACCTTATCATAGTTCAGCAGTAAAAATGTTAACTGTGGGCAACTTCTAGGTTCACAGGACAGAAGTAGAACATGGCACAATGAAGTCAGACAGTCCTCAATACTGCTCTGATGCCAGACATTCACAATCTGGTTCTGCATCAACAGAACTTGCTATTTGCCATGAACTCCTCAAATTGTATTTTAAAGAAAGAATTCTTCATTTTCTTACTGGCTTTAATTTGATATTCATCAGTACTATGTCACAGCATTTTTTAAATATTCATTTCTACAATATAAGGTAGCTTTATTGTCCCTTGTTCTCCGAGATGGCAAAGGAACTGAGATACTGAGGTCCACAGGTGTCTGAGTGACTAATTAAAGTTCTGATGTTGTTAACTTCAGAAGAGGCAGCAAATAATCAGAACCCTCTTTATAAATAAGTACCACTGTCTCAAATTGCTTCTTTCTATTTTTGACCACCCCCAAAAACCCACTCATATGGCCTAAGGAACACTGATCAGGAGTAGCAGCTGTCCCAAGCCAAGACGCTATGATTTTTCAAAACCTAGGAATGTATGACAGTTCCTAAAAGCAATCTAAGCAATGCCCACCGGAAGCAAAATCACCTCCAGCTGAATCAGAGCTTCTTTGGTCAGTTTTCAATGACAAGTCCCACGGGGCAATTAGCTCTAAGTTTACACTCCGAGCTTTCTTTTATTCCATACACAGGTCTACCTCACTCACACTGTCTAGCTACTACTACACAGGTGTGTAAATCCGGATTCTTATAGCGGTGTTCAGTAACCCTCTTGCAAAGTTCTGTTCCTCTTCTTTCAGCTCACTCTCCCTTAAAATTCAGCAAACAGAGATACAGGACCTACAAACAACAGCCTATTTTTAACTACACATCCTTGATTACTGTAAATCCTGTGTTCTGAATAGAGTGCTTAGACCAGGAGCGTGCAGCTCCCGTGTGGGTGGACCACCAAGACTGACGGCCAGCACCGAGCTGCAGCTGCGGGACACAGCAGAGCGGCCACCCAGCTCTTTGTGGGTGACTGCTAACTGGCTGCCACAAAGCCCAGCCAGCGTGTGGCACGTGGCTGGCAGAAACCCCGTCCCAGGGGAAACGTACACAGGCATTGCTGCTGTCAGCTCCACCTAATATCCCCCTCCTTCTCCTTTCATGTACTCATGACATAATTTCCCTCTCCTTTTGCATGCAATACCCTCCCTTCTGTCTACCCTCACTTCCGCAGGACTTAGGTCTCCTCTCCCCCACAGCAACCCCACAATCCATCACAGCAGCCCTCCTTGTTCCTTACTTCCCAGATCCCTACTCACACACAAACACAGAATACCCCCACGCTGTTCCCATATTAACCTCAAGTTCCTGCTTCCCCAGCCTCCCACATTGCTGGCTCGCTGCATTAAGCTCCTCTCCTAGTGCTCCCAGGCTCCTCTGCCCTCTGCCATGGCCCTTGCTCCCTCCTTTCCAGACTCCTCTCATCCTCTCTACATTCCTGCCCTTCAAACCCCTTCTGCACCTATGGAGTCTCAGCAACAGACTTCCCAGCATCCCAAGAAGAACCAGCATCGCCAGCTGCCACCTTCTGAAGTCCCAAGGTCCCCAGCACTGACATGCTCCCTGACGCAGATGGTAGAACGCCTCAGAGAAAGAAGTCACACCTTGACTTGGCATATTGCTTCCAAATGAAGACTCACATTAAGCTGAAAATACCATCTGACAAACTGTACGTTGTGCAGGCCTGATTAAGACCCATCAAACGGACCTGCTGCTTGTGCCGGTAAAGTAAATGATCACACTGGCAGGTTGTCATTTCCCACATAAGTCGGCATTTTGTCAGCTCTCACAAGCCTCAGTTGCAAGGGAATGGAAATCCAAGAGCCTCAGACCCTTCTGAAGTGGATGACGTCCTAATGAACGCAAGCTTTCAGTCCATTCTTCCTAGTTCTGACCTTTCCTCCTTATCTCCATGCTGCCCCAGCCTGACTCTTATTCCTCATCCAGTTCTAGTTTACTTTTCCTCCTCAGTTTTAGTCAAGGTGCCTTTTGCACACATCGGGCATAATTACTGCGATCATTCAGAGCACAGACCATGTTTGAGCTCTCGGTTTCTTTGCTTAGCACCACAATCCATACTGACTACCAGAGCTGTAGAGAGTTAAAATATGTTCAGAAATGTGCACATGCTTACCTAACTGACTTCACTTCCACACAGATTTCTGGTATTTCAAAACATTACAATTAGGGCAAAATCAGGGGAGCAGA
>JAVJGJ010000062.1:20463575-20537394 GCA_035590215.1 Microhierax caerulescens
GGAGGGGCGGGTGGGTCTTGGGCCGCTCTGGGCGTCCGGGTGGCTTCCGGCGGCACCCCGGGAGGGGCCGGTCCCCGGTGCCGCCGAGGGTTTCCCGTAAGCGTGAAGGGCTTTGGCGGGCGGCGGGGGCAGGCCGCGGTGCGCGGGCGCTTCGTGGGGTGCGGGTAATCTCGGGGCTGGCTGGAGACCCCGCGGCTTACCAGCGGTGCGGGTTGCCAGCGGTGCGGGTTGCCAGCGGTGCGGGTTGCCAGCGGTGCGTGCTCCCTGTGCGCGCAGTCAGGCACGTGTTCCAGCTTTCTCGTAGCTTGGGAGTAGCCGAACAGTGCAGAAATGGAGGTGAGTGGCTCTCTGTGGTCGAACGGCCCGTTCCTGAAGTTTAGCGAGTTGTGGTTGTAATGTTTTGGTAATAGCTTGTCTTGCTGTTTTATCGGTTTCGCTTTACTTGCACCGCGAGAGTTCATTAAAAAGCATCGAGCCTGTTGTTTTGATGCGTTTTGTGTGTGTGTGTGTTTCTTGCAGATGTCAGAAGACCTCGCTAAGCAGTTAGCTAGCTACAAAGCTCAGCTTCAGCAAGTTGAGGCTGCCTTATCTGGGAATGCAGAGAATGAAGATTTACTAAAACTGAAGAAAGACTTACAGGTGAGAACTTGAGGGTATGAGTAGCTGAAGCTTTAGGGTTGTTAGGAAGTATTTAATATTTCCCAAATATTTGTGTTGCAACAAAAGTATATACTTAGTGGGTTTGTTACTTTCTTTTCGCATAATTTTGATACAATTATATGGTAGGGATGGTTTGAGAAAAAACCCAGCATGGCCTGTTTTAAACCTGTCTTGTAGATTAGTATAAAAGACGTACTAATTTATATAGCAAACTCTTCTGCTAAAAACTTTAGAGTGATAAAAGATATGCCAGTGCTGTCTTTACTGTCTCTCTTTATTTTGTTTTTTTTAAGCATTTATCAGAAAGTCATCATTTTTTGCTGCTTTTATTATGCTGAAGCCTGATGGTTGGGCTTAACACGGTGCCTTTCTGCTTATTTTTGAGTTGTCAAATCATTTGATCCAGAATCTGTTTATTCATGACATGCATTTGCAATGATAAAAGCTTCAGACTGTAGTTTGTATTCCATGTGTATCTAAGCCTTGATTGTGTTAAGGTTTTTATATGAGAAAGGAAAAGAATAGTGTTCTTTGTTTGCCACCTGTAGTTTTTTAAACATCTGAGAGCATATCATGTTCTTAAGAGCTAAGAAACTTGTCTGGGTCTTAGCGTCTTGTTCGGTGACAGGAAGGCCACCAGCCTAATTTTAAGTTAATAAGTGGTCTTTTAGATTTTTGTGCATATGAAGACACATTGGCATATAAAAAAACCTAGCAGTACTGTTAAAATTTGTCATGAGAGTGCAAGATGCTGCTTCATTTCTGTTGTGGATTGCTTTAGCCATCAGGTCTAAAAATATGTAAAACTACCTGGTACAAGATTCAGTAACCACTAATCTGTGGAAGTTACAGCAATAAAAATGATGCTTCAACCAAAATATGAGTAGTGCCTCAAATCGGTGATCTTTAGAATTCCTTTTAAATTACAGCGGCTTTGTGCCCACAAGGCACTTTATAGATCATCTTAATGTCCTTTGTTGTACACTGTTAAAAGCATGTGTATATTTTTATATTTTTAAAATGCACAGCAAAACCCATATGGGATGATATTTCCGATACCAACACGACCTCGGCTTTGATATGCAGAGATCATTGATGTGAAAGGACAACTTGCAAACTTTTTTATAAAAGCTTTCTGCACAGAATGGGGAAGATCTTTACACTTTCGTCCCCAAAAGGTTTGCTATCCATATGTTCCACCTTGAAAATGACATAATGTTTTGCAGACTTAATATATGCCAACCAAACAATTGTAAAAATGGGTTTGATGCTTCAGTGTCCCAACTCAGCAGCTTTTTGTCTATTCAAAAAGATTGTTACTGTGTAATTAAAACATTTTTTTTTCTGTCTTAAATAGTGATGCACTAGTGCATTTCATACACTTGGCTTATTCTTGAGTAATAAGATTAAAATAAATATTAGAAGAAATTTTTTTAAGGACTTAGCTTTTCACTTTTTGTTTCATCGAAGCACTTCTAGGACAGTGTCTGTGCACCCAAGAACCAAACTTACCTTTTGTATCAACAAGAATTGATGGCAGCTGTCATCTTTTGTAATTGGAGATAATATCTGTGGGGATTGTGTTCTGGAGTGTAGAGCTCTGGCTTTGTAAAGACCAGTTGGTCAGGAAAAATCTTGGCAAACTAACTAGTGTTCTCTGCAGGTCACACCTTCATGTCACAGGGATGTGGCAGCGAGCCATACTGTTCAACCCATTTGGCTGTACTGAGCTGCTGTGGTAGTCTAAGTTGTGCTCAGAAATTTTCTTTGAACGGGTTATTCTGTTAAAGACTTTAGAACTGTCTCGTGGGTTGCAATCAAAATAATGTTTCTATCTTGTGTGCTTAGCACTATGATAGATTGATATCAGATGGAGATTTTTACCAAAAGTTTGCTATTGTGCAGCCTGGCGTGTAAGTAACTTCATCAAATTCAAAGAATCCTTGGCAGACTTGTCTGAATTCGTTCACATTTGAGTTCTACAATAAGACATCTGTGTATTTCGCAAGAATAAGTCAACAGTTTCACATAACTAGTAGTCTGCATAACTGAAACACTCACTTTAAGGTAGCTTGTGCCTGGTGTGATGTATTTGACCTGCTGAGATAAGATACTTATTTCAAACCACAGTGCCTCTTGGATTTGTGGAATACAGCTATCTATGTGTTGAGGAATAGTTTGGGATTTTCCATCTGGGAGGAAAAATCAGGCAAATGCTGTATGTTCTGCGCAGAGCTCTCAAACTAGGTAACTTGATAACTAAAATCTGTTCTGGGTTAGTTGTAGTATTATGGAAAATGGAGACCAAATTAGTAGAAGTAATTGTAGGCATGTTTCTGTGCTTACAGTCACTAGTGATTGCGCTTACTGTTGCACTTGTTTTAGAGTTGCTGCTAGTTAACAAAGAGCTGAACTTTGGTTAGGAAAGTGTTGGAAATTAAGAGCTGCAACGGAAATTGTTAGGCCATTCATGCCAGTTGTATAGTTTATCAGATAAAAATGCATGCAAGTTTATAGTATTAACTTCTTATTCTGGAACTACTTATGATCCTTTAGGTTCTTGAGGAATGAAGAACAGCTGCTTTACCATGTTTTCCTAAGCTAGTCTTTGTACGCCCATAGCTGAACTAGGATGTGAAGCTGGGAGGAAAGTTCAGGATCCACAGAGCCTCAGCTGAACATTGTCTGTAACCCTCCCCTAATATAAATATTCGCTGTTACTTAGTAGAGTGACAATGGTTCATGCTGAGATACTGAAAGAACTGAAGAATTTTTCTTCAAGGATTGCAGAGTTGCTTTGCCTTATACAGAAATTTTAAATGGCCTTTTAGGTCCTGGCTCCTTTGACTTTTAACGCTAGTGAAAACCAGTGATCTTGATTGTACAGAATAAGAATATAATATTGACAAGATGTTGGGGAGGGGCTTTTGCATGCTGCTGTCTGTGATACTTAAAGGAAATGGAAAAATTTGTTTCTTTGTTACTTGTCTTAAAGGATTAGCAAGGGAAGGCCTGAACCGAAATGTTAAGGTCAGGGAATGTAGAGAAAAACAAAGGCTTAGATCAAAGTGACTTAAGGAAATTAATTTCTTTAGCATGCACCTGAATGCTCTCTGTAAATGAGAGGGCCGTACAAAGCTGCAGTCTTGGAAGGTACTTTTCACCCAGGCTCTGGGTGCTTCAGTTCAGCCAATCCACATATTTTTGAGTAAACTGAAAAACTGTTTTATCACTTAGAAATGCTGCAGTTAGACTTGTAGTTGTTGTGTGTTTGAAAGATTACTATATGTAATATAGCCATCCAGTCCCAAAGGGGAAAGAATGGAAGGAACAGCCAGCTACACAGAGAAGTGTTGTGTCCTTTCACATTTTGCCTTCAGAGCACTGTCCTGCTGAATACTTGCTCTGCTGCCACGTGTGGCTTGTGGTCAACAACCAACATCACATGTAGCCATGTGTAGAGTTGCACCGTTGATTTTTTTCTTTGTTTTTTACTGAGACAGTCTAGCCGTGCCTTTGTGTCTAGAGATAAACAATTCATCTAGGAAAAAAATGCTATAATAATAATAGGCTGCATTTTGAAAATTTGAGGGGGGAATCAGCAATACTGCAATACAGTGACGACCATACATCTTTTTATCTACGTTGGCAACGAGTAAGTTTAGTTAAATGATTAAAAAAACAAAACAAACTTAGTCCACTCTATATCAGCTATAAATTTAATATATTAACTTGATAACTTCAAAAAAAATATGAAACTAGTAAGCTTGGGGTAAAAATACGCATGGTAATAGAGTCTGAAAAATTATTCTTTGTGGGATTTTTGTCTTTTTATAGGAAGTCATAGAATTAACCAAAGATCTCCTTTCAACACAACCTTCGGAAACTCTTGCAAGTTCTGACAGTTCTGCTTCTGCTCTGCCCAGTCACTCCTGGAAGGTTGGGGATAGGTGTATGGCAATATGGAGTGAGGATGGACAGTAAGTGTAGAAAACTTCTCTAACAGTTACATGAAATAGTTCAATGGTAAGAGACTTTCATTCAGTTTGAACTGCCACTAGGGTACCTAAAACAAAAAATGAGATTAGGAAATATGATATTAGGTATTCTTGTACTGTCTGTATTGAAGATCAGTATTTTAAATAAAAAGCAAAAAGATGTGGAGTAATTTTCTAGAAATGCCTTGTTTTTCACTAACTTTATAAAAATAGGGTAGCTTTGGTAAATTACTGTTTGCTAATGTAAAAAGGCAGACTTTCAGAATTGATCTGTCAGGGCAATCTTTTGTAAAGGTTTCAGGATGTGTAATTCATAATTTGTCAATGCATTCATACATATGTAATTGATTACTATTTAGAAGAATCCTTGCTATATCTCCATTTGTGCCTTTAACTGGAAATGCTGGGTTTGGCTATGAAATAACTAGCCATGTAATGTAATGGTAGAACGAATCAACCTTTAGGATTGGACCCCATTACATTAGCCTAGGAAGCTCTAGGAACCCAAGCAGTTCATTCTGATTTCATAATACTTGAAATAAACATTCTAAAATTACTTTCCATACTGCAAAATACATAACTGTTGCAGCTTTTTAAAAAATACTATTTACACAGAACTAATATGCCAGTCATTGCAACTTTGAGACACACAATGTTGTTCAGCAATTGTGGTTCTATTAAGAATATAGTAACCACATAGAGATACTGATATAGCTGTTGATGTCTTGGGTAGAAAACAAACCTAAAAGTGAGCAGTTTCTCTGTCACAGATTATTAATGACTAAAATGCTTTTGTGTAAGAAAAATTGAATCTTACTCTCTTAGGTCACCGCTGGGTCATTCTTGCTCTGATCACTGGGTTAGAGGATCAGGGCTTGGGGAAGAATGTCCACTGAAGTGGATCTTACTGGACTTAATTGTATTGCTTTTTTTTTTTTTTTTTTTAAACCCCTGCTTCTTTTGCAACGTTCCTTAACTGACCAGTGTCACATGAAGAGCTAGCCAGAGATTAATACCTTTTACCTCATGCAGTTTGGGTTTCCACGTATTTTCATCTAGCTCAACTCAAGATGATGTTAGCCCACTGAAATTGCACAAGAAATTGATTGTGTTAACTGAAGCATTGTCTATGAAACATCTCATCTTTATTCCTCTGTTTGCTTTAGATGTATCCTTTTGCTCCAAATTTAGACTCTTGTCTCTAACTCTTTACCATTACGAGGTCAGTTTGACCAAAATTTCTGCTAAAATTCCAGAATTGTTATTTTAAATTACTGAGAAAGCTTTTCATTTTGCAAGTGTTGAAGAGGGAATACTTTGAAAGCTTTGGTTTTTCTTAATTCTTTTTCATATGGAGAAAAATGGAACCAGAGCTTTGCTCTTGTGAAGTGACATTTTTCTGAAACTCCTCAGTGAATGCAGTATTTTGTTGGTGTGTTTTGGGTTTTTTTTTCAGTCTCATGACCTGACAGAACTAGAACCAAATGAGGATAGCTGATTAGATTTGCCCCAGCGTTAATCATTAGTCTTGGTAATTGTGAGAATATTGCTTCTTGGAGCTAGAGGTCAAATACATCAGATTCCAGGCTTCATACTTGTGTCCCTTTTGACCTTAAGAAAATGATCTTTTGGTTTGATTTGTGTATTGTCCCTGAAGGCCAGTATTTGAAAATATTTTACTTAATGCCATTAGCTGGCTGACAGTGTAGGTGTTGAAGGGCTGAGTATTAAAGCTTTACTCACATGCTTACAGCCATGATATCTTTACAGGTGTTATGAAGCTGAGATTGAAGAAATAGATGAGGAGAATGGAACAGCTGCGGTCACATTTGCTGGATATGGCAATGCTGAAGTTACTCCTCTGTTCAACCTCAAGCCTGTGGAAGAGGGAAGAAAAGCAAAAGAGGACAGTGGCAACAAACCCATGTCCAAGTAAGTAATACACAGGCAGAAGTCTGAAAGTTTTGGGGGGTGATGAAATAGAATATCTTTTTTTTGAGATTTTACATCTCTTTAACACCTTCAAATATTTGCTTGAAAAAGGATCTTAAATCAATCTAGCATGTAACTTTTGGTAGATCATTGTGGCTGGTATCGTGTGTGTTATGTATCCTGGCAAGATAACATCATAGGCTTTGGTTTTACTCAGGTGATGCTATCTCAAGATACCAAGTATGTAAGAGGTCGATTAGGCAAAGTTAGTACTTTTTCGTTGAGAGCAGAGCGCCTACAGGTTTCAGGCCAAATCTAGTGGAGGATCTGTGATCTGGTTAACAAGTATACTTAGCGGTATGAAGGACTTCTGCTCCTCCCCATCCCTGTGTTAGGATAGCTGTGTTGACCCCATCGCTGGGGAGATGTGCTTTACTCAATATCCTGCTGTGTCCAATACAGTAGGGTATCTTTATGGACAGAAAACATTTTAATGGGGGGTGGGGAGAAGGTGGTACGGCTTTGGAGTTTGTTGTAGGCAATGATTCCTTCCTTAAGAGATTGTTGTGAGGGGTGCAGCGTTGTGGCATGGATCGACTTTTTGAACCTTCCTTATCTTTACCAAAGTAACTTATCTTTGTTCTTTTCCTTCCATCCCTATCCAATGCTTAGTAGCATGAGAGCCCTGCAGACCTCCAGAAAAGTTTGGGCTTTTCACTGTAATGGGCAATTTTACATTTTCTAAACCCTAGATGTTTCTGCGGTGTAAAGTGCTGATAGGTACACTTTCAGTTTCAGAAGGGAGTTGCATGCAGGCCCATGGGTTGTTGCATTTGGCACAGTCTTAATCGGGTAGCGGTCGTGGTTGTTCTTATGCTCAAATATATAAATAAGCAAGATAGTGATTATGCATGGAAAGACTCGTTTGCTCTTTTTTTTTTTTTTTTTTTCCTAGAAGTGGAGAATATTTACAAGCTTTGTTTTCTGTCATTTACTTTTGGAAAACTTTTGTGCATGTCTGTCTTACAGGGGATTTAGTTTCGTACAGGAAAAGGCACAAATGTAAAATGTCTCTTTTCCTTCTCTCCAGAAAAGAGATGATAGCCCAGCAACGAGAGTATAAAAAGAAGAAAGCTTTGAAAAAAGCTCAGAGAATTAAAGAACTTGAACAGGAACGAGAGGACCAGAAAGTCAAGTGGCAACAGTTTAACAACAGAGCCTATTCTAAAAACAAAAAAGGCCAGGTAGGTTTGGTTTTGTCAGTACGTGAATAACAGGGTGTAGACTTCTGTGCAATACTTTGGGAGAGAGGAGGAAGTGGTTTTTAAAGGGGGTTCATCCTTGGGCTTCTGAAATGTGCAGTTTGGTATTTTGTGAACTTAAAAGGCCTGATTTTGTACTGAGTGACTCTGGAGGAGTGCTCTTTTAAGAGGCTGAACTTGCACTTAGCTTGGAGAGCTGGGCTCGCTGTCAGCTGCCAGGTAGTGTTTGTTGGAGCTTAGAACCTGAGGGTCTGTCTAAACCTCCAACCTGACTTGTGTTTATGACCTGGCAGACAGGGTGCCAGGTAACTGTCCTGGAATAGTAAGCATAGTGCATTGGGGTAGCAAGGACAGTTTAAAGTGTTATTTCATTTTTATTGTGGCTTGACCAAGAGCTGCCAGACATAGCGGTAAAACTTCAGTCTTAAGAACAATTATTAGAGATCATCTTATGAAAGAAGTTAATTTTATTCATTATTGGCCTGACCCAAGGACCTGAGTACCATGATGACATGCAGCACTTCGATGCCAGGAAGTTCCCAGCTCTGTTGTCTCACTTGCTGATAACACGCCACGGATGGGCTAGCCTTTAGAAAGTGTGCCCACCTGTAGAGTAAGAAGCTGAGAATATTGAAGCCCTTCAAACGATAATGATTGCTTGTTTTTTTTTAAGAGCCAGTTAGTAGTTACTCAGAAATGGTGTTTTCTGTTTCATTTGCAGGTAAAGAGGAGTATCTTTGCTTCTCCTGAGAGTGTAACTGGCAAGGTTGGAGTTGGAACATGCGGAATTGCAGACAAACCTATGACACAGTATCAAGATACCTCTAAATATAATGTCAGGCATTTGATGCCTCAGTAACAGGGGAAAAAGGTGGAACTTCATCTCTGCAGGGCTTTACACTTATCTTTTTATCATTATATTTTTCTAAAAGTAAATTATTTGTTGGCACATAGTGAGTAGTCCATTTTGTCACCATCACTTTGGCTTCAGCTGATACAAGCCTTAAATCTCCAGCCACTGATTTGACCCCCCCATCGTTAAACTTTTTGTAGTTGCATTAAAATACATTCTGCAGGTAAATGCTTTCATGAACTGCTGTTGCCTGTTACTCTGAAAGCAGCAGTTATCTGCAGCTTTGACCTTCCATTCATATTAGTAGTGAAGGGGTTTTTTTTTGGTTGGGTTTTTTTTTTTTCCTTAGGAAAAGTGTTGGTATAAAACTGGCACCGTAACAGCCTCCCTCGTTTCTGTAGTCACAGTGCTGCCTGCTGTCTTGGTGACAAGCTCGGCATTACAGAGCTGCTGCAGCTCTGGAAGAGAGAGCTAGATGCCATCGTAGCTCGTATGTCACGTGGAATTGCTAAGGAAGTTGTAATAACTCCCTTACAAACCCACTGAAAATAGATTTGTACAGCTGTAAATGAGGGCAGAACAGGGCCAATAAGATCTTCATTACTAATGATTCATGTGCTAGGAACAATAAATCTGACTTTCAATTCCTGTCTGAATTTCCCGTGCTAGAAGTTAAGCAGAGGAGATTCTGTTTTTTGGGATTTTTTGGGTTTTGGTTTTTTTAAGTACTCATAAAATTTTAATAGGAAGTTATTGAAATGTAACCAGACAGTCATAGGACAAGGTATCTAGATTCCCAGTTCCAAAGTAGAGAACTGTACTTAAAATATCAACCCCTCCCCAAGGATCAGAGAGTTGGAGAACATAAATGGCTGTGCTTTGGAAAGGAGCCATCATTTCCCCTCCTGTAGATCTTGTGGGTTTGGTATGGTCACAGACCTGGAATATGCAGTAACAGCTGGTGTCTGGGCCTCTTCCATCCTGTCAAGTAGAACTGCAGCACAGCAGATACAAACACCTAGATCCCACTTAGCTGTGAGTGAGTAAAGGTTAGTCTGAAGTTTCTGTCCTTAAGTAATTGACTGGCTCCAGTGTTCATTGTAACTTCAGCTGTATTACAGTGCTGCTGAGCCCCTTCAATTTTATTCAGGAAACCATGTGTAAAAGCTCTCGCTTTTCTTGTATTTTATGTGATTTGCTTTCCTCTGTTACTTGTCTCTCACTTACGGTAGTGGTGCCACCTCTGAACCCGTAATGTGTTTAAAGAAGTTAATGGGTAGCCCTGTATACAATGTAGATATTATTTTTGTAAAATCTAGGGCTGAGTTAATGGACAAGAGTACATCAGCTATTTCCCTCCTTAAATAATTAAAGGGTGTTTCTTGTCCATTAACCCTGACCATTATTTCCCTGTATATTATGTTAATGTAGCTCATTTTGTAATTTGTTAACTAGATCAGGTCACGTCAGCAATTGTTGATGCACTGATTGGTGGAAATGTCCATCAGTTACCTGAGTCACAACTCAAGCTAAACTCTACAACTGGTAGTTTAGGATCCATACATAGAAAAAAAGCTCTCCCTATAATGGGAGAAGGTGATTTTTATGAATACAAAGTGTGTTAATTTCAGTTTTGTATGTTTAACTTTTATTAAATAAAGTGTTTAAAATCTGCTGGATATATTTGACAAAGTGAAAGTTTATGTGGTGTGGCGGGACAGCAAATGATCAGGAAAGCACTAAGTATACAACCTGCTGGACAGCATGGGATAGGCAAAAGCAAATCAGGAGCACTTCGCCCTTCCTGCAAGCTGAAGTAATGTTCCCCAATTCCTAAACTTCACTAGTAGAAGGAAAGGGGTTACACTTTCTTTTCTGTAGAAAAGCTTGTAACTTGATCTGACAGTGCTTTTCAGAAAGGGTGTACTGTGGACTGTACCCTACAGGACACATCTCAGCTGTGTTGTTAAACAGGTGATAGTCCCGCTACAGGGACAGCTAACTTGTTAAGGGAGGTCACTTGCTTTCACTGTATCGCTGCTGTGATACAGCTGTACCATACCCCTTTTGCTGTCCAAAAAAAGTTCAGACTTTTCGAAAACATGCTACAGCAGGCAGAACGGGAGTTTCCAGGAAGCCCTAAGCTCTTCCTTAACAACACCTGCTCTTTTTGAAAAAACAAAGTCTTTGGAGAAAGACAATTAATCCATACCTGATACATACTACATGTGCTCATCTTTTGATGGACTACTTGTTCACTAGTCCTGAAGAGAACTTAAGGTACAGTGAGTCACCAGAATGCAACAGGTGTGGGAGCCTCCCTCGTGATAGTAGCCAGTCCAGCCCAAGTTAAAACTAGTTGGTCTCATGGACTTCATTTTTGCTGAGCCTTTCCAAAAAAAATTTAGCAAAAGCAGTATATTTCCTTTGACTAACTTACTGTTCACCTCTCTTAAAACATGGGCTGTCTAATGAACTTTGTGGTAACTCCTCCATCTGGTACTGCAAAGAAATACTGAAAGTTAGTTTTTATACCCTTTTTCCTTAAATGCCTTACCTGGAATGCCCAGTGACCCTGCAATACCACTGTGGCTGGGGTGGTCTGATCTATGGAAGAGACAGCATTTTGAAGACAACTTGTATAAATAAAAAAAAAAACAAAACACCACCACCACTTCGATCTTGGCCACACAGCCATTCCTTGTGGCACTTCATTGTGTTGTTTGTTTTTTTTTTAAATCCTGTTTCCTCATCTGCAGGATGGGGCCAGTTCATATGCAGTCTGGCTTTGGGGCACTGCCTTCAAAAGTGTCTTGGACTTTATTCACATTGGACTCCTATTCACATAGGAAAAAACAAATAATGAGCAAAGCAATGCTGGTAATTTGCAAAACAGACAAACAAAATTTGCAAATGCTGAAGTGACCTGAAATGTGCATGGCTGTTTGGGAACTGGTTTGTTGAGGTTTTTTCAAAATTTATTTTGCAGTTTTATTAGCTGATCTAAACAAGAAACCTGTTTTTTCAGAACTCGTGCTCTCCATTCACTTCTGAGCCTCTCAGCAAGCAGAGTAAGTACCTGCCCCAGTACTAGCAAATCCTACTGTAAAGCAGAAATACTGAAATGACAGTTGAGTGTGAAGGAGTGCACAACCACTGAGCTAGAGACATTAGGGAAAAGATACTTCTCAGAGAACACAGTATCCTTACCATGCAAAATGACCAGTATGGGCTACCTATTTCCTCTTGAAACTAAGTTACTCCAGGAAATGTTCATCTAGTACAGCCTCAAACTTCTACAAAGTGTGATCTATTGTGGAAATTAAACCAGCACAAATCTGACTCACAAATCTGGGACCACGTCACTCAGTTGAAGTATTTAGAAGAGTAAGTTTTGATGGTTGTGGCAATCCATTTCTCTTTTGCATTCCCTTATGCCAGAGTGAGAGTGTTGCATCGCTTATTTCTGTAGGTGCTTGGTCTCAGAAGTTTGTAAGTACAAAAAAAAAAGACTTTTAGAAGACTGCAATTCAACACAGATGTTGAGAAATCAGAAGCGATAGCAAACTTCTGTACTTCCCATCGCTGTCCCACTTGCCCAAATCAGCTCTGTGGCAGCATTTTGTGAAACAGCCACCACTTGCATGTCTTGCAATGGTTAGACTAAGCGTGAAATGATGGAAAATATTCTTGGGCCAGGCCCCAGAGAAGGATGACTACCTTGCAGCTGGTGATCCTCTGCTTTGCAGTTTGTCCAATCTTTGTTTATGCTGTAAAATGCTTCATTTAGATTGCAAAATAAGGAGGGTCATCAGGCCTATGGTAAACATCCATGCCACGTACCCGTGCTAGCAACCTGTTAATGTACGACCTGATTAAGCAATTTCACTGACAAGTCAAGACTGGCCTTTGAGCTGAAGGCTCTGTTACACAAAAGCACATTTTTACCTTTCGCAAAGCAATTACCTTTCTGTGCTGAAGTCACCTTGCAACAATTCCTTGGTCTGTATGGATGTGCAAAGCTTTCCCATGATGGATGCTGATGGAAAATCTCTCTCACCTAGGCTGAAAGGTGGTGTTACTTCCCAAAGAGACATTCTCTGTGAGGAACACAAGCGATGCTAAGTCTAACCTTACATTTTTAGCTGACCTGCTGAACCTGGTATTCCTCAAGGCAATGAGTGCTATTTTGTACAGTTGTCCACCACTCCAGGAAAGTAAGAAAGCTTTTGTATTTCCCCATCAAGCCTTCCAGGGGGAGATCCAAAACAATGAATTGTTTTGAGACAAGCATTTTTGAAAACTGATTAAATGGAAAGAATTTCCCAGCTTTAGCTAAACGGAGCAGTAGCTAGAGTACTGGTAGCCCAAGTCAAATTATGAACTAGGGCTGTGTACATTCTTACAATGTTAAACCCACCATAAAATGTTTTAAATTCCTTCATGTTTTATCCTTCTTTGCTGCAGTGTCCCTCAAGATGAATATTAATCCTTGCTGAAACACAGCCCTGCTGCAACAGTCATGACCTTGATTAGACCTTACGGAAGGCGTGAGTTTGGCCCAAAGCTGATGGCACATGCACGGCGTGGCTTTCGGGCTCACTAGCATTTCCTTCAGTGGAAATCACAGGGAGAGAAGGGAGGTAAGAACAGATGAACGCTAATTCTGCCATCTCTCAAACCACCCCTGTAACTATCACGTTGTGGAGGAGGCGTGCTAGAGCTATTGCTTGCTGGAAGGCAACAAGAAATGTCAGTGTCCTCCAGCCCCATACAGCCATCTGTATGACTAAACATCCCAGAGGACCTTACTGCAGAAAATCCCCACCTGGGAGCATCCCCTGAGGTGAGGTTAGTGCTATTACTGGTGCTTAGAGCCACTTAGTCATTATTCCTCTTTGCCCAATTTCTCTGAATCGCCACATTCCCAGTACATGAACGTATTTCACAGCCTCAAAAGCACTGGCTGGGGCCACCCTGTGCTCTCCAGGAACACATGGAAGGCGTCTGCCTTTCCTTGACTTGCTGAAGACCAGCATCAGTCCTCTGCAGCACTTTGTCTCCTCTGAATAAATGCTGGTTTACAATAAAACTTCAGTGCACGACTGCAGCACAGCAGACTACAAGGCAAGATGTGGAATGACTTGTTAAAGGCCAAACTAATCAGCTCACCCCACCAGCTTGCTCTGGGCCTCAGTGGGGTACTACAAACTAAGAGGCTGATTTTTTTCCAGTGTGGTAAAAATAAGTTAAACTATTACCCATAGCCCTTACAGCATGGTCAACATTGAAGATCTTTCCAAAAGAAAATGACATTTCACACCTTTGGCCAGTGGACACCAGACCAGTGGCAGACAGTGACTCAACTGTTCAGCTCCGTGCAAGCGCACACCTCGTAGGATATATCCACCCTTCCCCCAGGCAGCTCAGCAATTCCTGACCCTTGATATTATTAGGGCCCTCAACACAAGCCTCCCTCCTTGTGAGACAATTCTAGTTTTAGTCAAACACAGCAACAGCCCGAACAGAAACCCTGAATACTACATATTTAGCACAACAGCCATAGCACCAGTACCCAGAGCCCCCTTAATTCTGCTTCTGCCTGATAATTAAAGGGATCAGTCCTCTTTTCAGGAGGAAATGAGCAGAGAAGCCGGGGTCAGTGCTGATGTATTACCCAGTTAAACAACCTGCCTTTCTGTAACAGGTCGCTCCAAAAGGAAAACATTGTGTACACAGACAATCACTCTCCTCTCCTGTGTTCATCCTCCCAAATATCACTCAGATCTATTGGCCAATTTCAAGCAAATTTGACAGCACGTTGGTATTTTCTAGGTATTTTGTGCAGACTGGTGAACAGAGAGGAAGGACACACTCCTCTTCCCCAAGGGTCCCACAGGACAATTCAGAGACTGTATCACAGATGCAGAGGAGTTTCAGTCACCATCAGGTCACAGAATTTATTATCTGTCCACAGGACAAAGCTTCAGGGAAAAACATCAGACTTCACTCTGGTATTTACGGACTCCTCTTTCATTGTTATCACCTCCCTAACCTCAGAACGAAATCCTGGTTTTTAACATTCTCTTCCAGGAAGTGACCCCAGCTTCTCTTTCCAATGACACAAGGCTTATGCCAGAAAATGTGCAACAAGAAAAGTTTATGATCCTGGGGAAGAAACAAACAAAACAAACCAAACAACAGCCAGCCATCTCCATTTAGTGCACGTGACAGATCCCACTTCCATTGAAGCCAAACGTTTATCCATCTCAACAGGGCAACACAGAAACACAGACTACAAACCAAGCAGCAAGTACAAGAGAACAAAGAGCAGAAAAGCAGGAGGCTGGAGCTCACAGGCCAGAAACAGATGGCGGCAAACAAACAAAAGGAAAATGCAACCACAAAACCCAGAAAATGAAAGGTCTGTATAGTTAACCCCTTTTCTATTAACCTACAGACTAATTGAGACAGACGGACTTGAGACCACCTTCGTCACTGCCATGCCTCTAATGGAAGGGACATTACAGTGACCTTCAAGTGACAACACACCACAGGATAACCATGACAAATGCAGCCAGATAGTCACCTCCACCTTGTCGCCAGACATGAGATGACATACTGCAATACGCTTGTGTCAAAAGAAGGGAAGTGCTAGGTGTTCTTCGTAATGGTTTGTCCATAGCAAAAGGGCCCACCGGGGATCTCATTTACAGAGGGAGGGATAGACAGAATGAGCTTATGAGGGAACTGTGTCTGCATGTGTCTAGTCTACTGTGTGGGCAAGCTGCCTAAGGAAAGTACATCCAATTCTGTTCTTAGAAGAAAAGTCACTGTATTCTTGTAAAATTAAGCAGAGAATAGATTTAGGACTTCTGTTACTCTACAAACACAAGCAAAACCGCAATAGCACCATTAAAGTAAACCATGAAAAACCCCCTCACTTAACTTTGCAAAGATGAAAGGAAAACACAATTCCATGCTATTCCATGCTCAAATTACTATGTGGCAAGAATAAGTATTGTTCTGGATGAAACTAGAGTTAATGTGATGGGCAGAACCTAGGGCCATAGAGGAGAAGACTGGGAGTTCATTTTTCACTTTACTCTCTACTTGCAGAGGAGTAAAACAAGGCCTGGGCAGCAGCACAAATCCCACACAGCTGTGCATTAAAAAAATACTAGAGTTGGGCACCCAAGCAGCAGCACGGTTTTAGTGTCTTTACCCTTACGATGAATGAAAGTAACTTTTTTTTGTAAGGGCAGCTTGGACAAAACAGTCAGCGTTTGTGAGCACTTTTCTGGGGGAAAACCAGTAAATTTGACTTGCTCTATTGGATCTCTTAAGAGTTTGGTAGTGTGAGAGCCCATCTTGGGTTCCAAAGGTTAAGAAAGACTTGACCCTCAAGGGTTTGGATCTGCATCTTTGGATACTCACTCTGTTTTTCAAGATTTCAGGGTGGCTAGTAGAAACTTTGACGGTACTTTGAAAAGTGACATGACCATAAAGCAGATCTGGCACACAGGACTACGATGAGCATCTAACTGATGTCCTGCATAACCATATGAATTGGCCTGTACAAACATCTAAAAGTAACTTACAGCAACTTCTCTGAGCAAATTAGTAACCTTGAACATTTTGATGCAACAGCCCAGCCCAGCCAAAGGGAGACGTGAGGAGCGTGTGACTGACTGTGCGAGGTGCAAGCACGCAGAAAAGGCCAGAGTCCACAATGCAGTAATAAAACAGTGCAGAACAACCTCAAAAAGCCAGAAAAGTGTTTCTATCATGTAAGAAACTATCCAAACTCTAGCTGAAATCTGCTAAGACCTTCCAGAAAGAACATCCCAGCACCAGAACATCAACCCCATGTCTTCAGCCATTATTACAAAGCCTCTTAATTTTGTTTCATCCCTGGTCATCTTCCTGGCTGGACCACTGCGCTGAGTGGTCAGGCAAGTGGCTGGTGATCTCCTGCTTCATTTTCCCCCATTGTATTTGCACTTGATATCAAGACCCCTTCAAGTCCACAATGCTAGAAAAAGGTAGGAGATACCAAACTGGCCCTGGAGTGTACAAACAAATATTTCAGACATGTTTATTCCAACCATAGACATGTCACTATTTTATACTGACTAGGAAAGCAAAGCCATCCCCCCTACCCCCCTTGAACTTCAGTATTCCTCAGCTGTGATATTTCTTTCCCAAGTGGCCATTTAAAACAACAGGAATAACAGGAAGGAGGAGATGCTAGGACGGTGACAGAAAGAGTCGTAAATAAATAAACCCCACTAGTATTCCACTGCTCAGCACCAGTGCTATTTGTGCTCAACACTTTCAAGGAGAATAATAATGAATAAATAAGGTCTTGCTAGATCTAAAGTTTCCCACTTTTTACCACTCAGAAGACTTGTGTGTACCAAACCTTGTGTTGTCCAGAGATTACACGGACCTCACACATAAATTGAAGCAGCATTTCTTCTTTGAAAACTCTTGAGTCCGATTTGTTAACCTGGAGCCCAATTCAGTCTGTGGCAGACTCCCGCTCCTGCCAGGTCATCTCCCAGAAAGGAAGAAAAACAGATGTTCCGAGCCACTGGATTACATACACACAAGTGAAAACAGATTTACCAACAGCAACCTGATCCACACTTAGTAAGAGAATTAATTTAAAAAACCCAACACAAACAGAAATTGTTCATTACAGCCACAGAAACATCATTTCTCTACTCAAGCACGTGTGTTGTGCCTCTTACAGGGGATGACACATTTGGGGGAGAGTGGGGGAAACAGTATTTAAACACAGGCAACTTATCGTAACGGAAAAGTCTACAGCAGACTTGCTCGGGATCTTCTCATCGCAGGATCGAAGGGCACAAGAAGAACAGGGTCAGCTAAAGTGATACGAATGATCAAGATGGAAGAACACGACTCAATTCAGATACAGAAATGTTTAATGGCGTTAAAGTGCTACTTTAATGGGGACCATATGCTAACATTTAAACACAATTCCACTGCACTGCTAAATATGGTTGTCTTTATTTTTTTTATTTTACCTCTTTTTGCCCAACCCTACCTAAAACAATAAAATAAAATCTAAAGGACTGAAATTAACAACCCATTCAAATCAGCAATAAGTTATGAATTTTATAAAGCATTTTTTCCTCTTTTTTTCTTAGTAACGAGGGGTAGTTAAATTACTTAAGGATATACAAAGTTTCAAACAATGCCATAGGTGAGGACTCTATTAAGGTTTTTAAAACTTGGAAAACAAAATAATCCTGGCCATTAAAAAGACAAAAATAAAAAAGCAAAGCCCTCAAAGTGCAGGTTAGAATGCTCGTCTCTGAGAAAATTAGAAAACATTTGCTATAATAGCTCTTAACAGCACCTGCAAAGATAAGGTGGCAAGGCCCTTGGGAACAGGACGTGCAGTCAAAATGTTACATTAACATGAGAGACGTGCTGAGCTTAACTAGGTTAACTACTGGACTGGAACTTCAAAAGTCAAAGGGAATGATTCTAAAAAGAAAACTGAAGAAACCCCCACCGAACCTGGCCTCTTCCAGCTAGCACAGCCTTCATCCATTGTGTGCATGGCAAAAAGCATCTTTGCATTTCATTGGGTCAAGTGCTTCATCAAAACGGAGATCCTTTCATGGCATAAATTCATATAAAAGACATCTAAGGTTTCGTACGGACAAGCTCTAAAAAGACACATCAGACTTGGGGTGTTTTCCCTCCCAACACATTTACAAATGTTTATCAAAAAATCTCTTCAAATAAAAAGGTCATAGTGGCTCAGTATCTGGGCATGACTTTCTGGCATATCACCTCTCATATGTGCTGGTTTCTTTCTGTCCTCAGCTGGTGGTGTGCCTGCACATGAGCACACATCTACCGGAAGATCTGCTGTCAGTGTCACCGCCTGAGGCGTGACACAGCCCATGATGTGCTGGTAGATTACAAGTGTGTACCTCTTGCTTTTAGCCAGAGGTACTTGCTTTTTAAATGATGTCCAACAGAAAGCTGAGCTGAATGGTGTTCTTTCCTGAACGTCTCTCCTTTGCTGCCCCTCTCTCTCTCTGGGCACAGATTGAGACCTTAATCATTATCAACATTGTTATTTCTAGGCTATGTAAGCCTTCTTAGATTTCCTAGTACATTATGACAGCATTGGATTGTGATAAACTGTAGGACATGGTCCTTTTAGGACCACAGAAGCTCTTCAGAAGGGCCTAAAATAGGTTGTTCAACCTGAATGCAATATAGGAAATTTTGACATTTCTCAGATCTCATGACAGAAGGAGAGGGATGAGTTTCTAGTATCCTCTTTCAAACAAATAAATTCAAAACAAAGTGTTTCATCACTAAGGTCTAGATCCAGGTCCCACAGAAACAAATGGATTTCACTGACTTCAAAGGGACTAGTGTTTGGTCTAACTTTTTGCCAGCAGGAATTGGGATTGGTAACATGACCAAATGAACACATGTGGGTTTCTGTGGAGGCTTCCTTTACCCAAAAAGCTTTATATACAGGTCTCTCCAGAACTAGCTGTCAATATATCATTTCTGAAAGAGGATACCGGCATCTAGGACCCAGTTTGATCACCCCAGTGAAATCATTCGCCCTGCACTGTTGTCTCACTTGGTTCTAGGAAGCAAACGAGAGCTTGACACTGGCGCTGGAGTAACCCTCGTCACTCCCAATACTCTGCAAGCTGCTGTGATCGTCAATGTCACTGATGCTGGTTGTGCTGATATTGTCCACTTCTCCATGGGAGAACTCTGTGCTTTCAACGTCCACTTCAATCTCTTCTAAAAAGGAAAATGACAGAAATGCACACAGGTTAGCACCACAGAACTAACTGCTCCCTTCCAGCCAGCGAGCTGCTGGGACTCCCCCAGTCACGGATGAAGCAGCAGACTGGCAGGAAGGCTTTCAGTGTTCTCCTGGAACAGGACGGGCTATAAAGACTAGATGCCAGCCTGGAGTGTTTCTCAGGGACTTGGCAAAGGGGTCCGACTCCTCCAGCATGCAGGCCACACTACCAGCACAGGTGGGCCAGCCCACACACTGAACTTATTCCACTGCTGTTGTATTTCTTTGGAGTTCTACTACCCCAGTTTTGAAAACAAAACCGAACAGATAAAACAGAGGGCAACAGAGAAAACTGAGCATAAGTTACCCTGAAACATACTACTTGCTTGACATTATATTGATGAAACCAGATCACTCATATAGGTATTGATTACATATGCATTACCATGGGGATCTGGATTACTTGATTACTCTCAAAGATGCTCAGTGGACTTCCGAAGATATATCTTATTTTTAAGAAAGACTTAGAAAGCAGAGATCTAGTTAACCAGATATCTTGGTTCCCATATGATTTAGGAATTTTCCAGAAGGATTTTTTTTTTTTGAACTACAGACACACCCCCAAACTGTACAGCATTTTTGCATCTGTCAGTAAATATCAAACCATCTATTGTGCCTAAACATCTCTCCACAGCACAGATACTTAAAAAAAGAAAATTATCTGAATTCAGTTAGCCATTCAGATCATCTCTATCCAGTTGTACTCCATCCAGAGGTGAACTTTACGGGAAGCTTGGAGTAAAAAAAAAAAAAAAAAAAAAAGTGGGTATGCGTAGAATGACTGGGCATTTTAAGAGCAGTTTGCTTGGTACCTTGGTTATACTGTGGCCTAAATACAGAATCAGAAGCTGGATGCTGCTTTACAATACCCATTCCAGTACCACTAATGTCTTCTTCGATTTTCCTCTGAGTTGCTGAGAGATTCAGTAGACCAAAGAGCACAGTGGGTATCTCAACTTCACCACCAGGTATTTAGCTATCATCTTGTCATCACATTATTTTTCTTAACTAATGCTCTGGCATTTTAGAGAACTTTTCAGAGAAACAGGTCACTTTAAATGCCACAGAAATCAGCTCAAATTGACAATAACAACACTCCTTCCAGACTTAATGAGAACTCATGCAAAATACAAACCTCTTTGTATATAAATATCTGTGTCTATGTGTGTGCATATGCCTGTGTGTGAGCAAAAATCTGTAGCCTAAATACCAAAGACGATAAGAAGCGGGTAACTGAGGGACAAGAAATGGATGAATCTCATGCCCTCACTTTGCAGAGTCCTGGGGATTCAGTGCTAGTTCAGTGACACTCACCTCGCTCCGAGTCTGAGTGATCCGAGGAAATGGTAGATCCAATGCTGTCCATTCGTATTCGCTCTATCTCCTGAGGACCCTGTAGTTGTTCCAGTCTTCTCTTTAGGAATCTTTGTTCTCGTTCCAGGTTCTCAAGCTGGTGTTGGCTTCTCCTGTCAGCCTCTTCAAGTTTCTGACATGGTCAAATATGACTCAAGAATTAGTTTCATCCTTTTCTCCTTCCATCCCACTTCCACTGCCCATCCACCTGCTTTGTGCAGACCTTCCCAAGTCCCAGAACAATTTAAGCTGCAAAAGAGCCCTGAACCAAGCTGCCTTGCAGTCTCCAAGAACAATGCCATGTCCTCACATCTTTTCTGTCTCTAAAGTCCTGTAAATCATACACATAGGTATAAAAACTCTCTGAGGACAGAGCCTCTCCTGATGAAATGATTTGTATTGTAGCATTTTGTGAGACATTCCACGTGGGTTCGGCCACTTGCATTACCGAATCAGTCCACGAAGGGGCCTCAATTCCCTTAACCAAACCAATTCAGGGTTCGTTATGATCCACTGTAACATAAAAACCTGCCCTGGGAGTTCTGTGTTCCTTGCTGCATGGTTTAGTAGGATTTCTCAGAAACAGTTTTCTATTCAGCAAGCAATTTACATAACCTACTACAGATTTCTTTGATCACATCTGGGAAATCTACCAGGGCACTGTTCTTTGTTTCCTACGACAAGCACATTGCATAAGGAGTCATTTCAGGCTAACTCGGTCCCTTTGGCAGTGCTTTTTCTCCTTCACCACCCATCCTCCCTCCCATTATCCAGACCTGCAACAAAGTATTTCAGCCTCTTCCAGATAGGGACAATGCTGCATTTTCTTTTCATGCTTCACTTTGCCAAAAGTGAATCTAGAAGAGCGCTGGGCTAGCTGGCAGGTTCATACATGAAACCCCAGCAAACCAACTCAGTCTCACACTTTTGTGGTTTGTGCTAATGCTTCAGCAGTGGAAACTAACTAGCACATCAGAAAAAAAAAAAGCTGCATTTCCCATCAAAATGCATGCAACAGTAGGTATGTTTTTCTTTAGAGAGATGCAGCTGTCAACAAACTATCACAATACAGAACAAGACCCCTGCTCTCTAGATCAATCATTTCCGTAGTTAACAGACTTCATTATGGACTCTTCTAACAATGTGCCTTGTAGCAATGATAAATGATTAACCAAGGGGGCAAGGCTTGCTTGCCTTTTTTTTTTTAAAAAAAAAAAAAAAAAGAAAAAAAAAAAAAGAAAAAAGTGTTAGTCTCCTTCAACAGTTACCTCTAGGCAGCAACGGTGAGCAACTGACTTCCCAACAGCCCAGACTGAAAGCAGCTGGGAAAAGCATCTCTTACCTTGATATGTGCTTTGGCTTTGTTGAGCAGCCCAAGCGTTGTGTGCCTGGTGCAGTCTGGTCCTAGCGGTATCAGAACTTTTAAGCGTTCTAGACACAGGCGGAGGTGAGCTCGGCTGCAAGGGGAAAAAAGGAGGATCAGAGCTAATCTTTCAAAAAGGGAATATAATTTCCTTCTCTACTTCCCCCCTACAAGGCAGTTTTCATGTTTCCCTCTTCCCACACATCACAAAATTCCCCACAGGTACCAGGACAGACTAGCACTAAACTATTTACATTGCAAACAGCTGTTCACCAATACTTGCATTATTGCTAACCCCTGACAGACACTGTTTATTTTCTTCCTGTCTGAACTGATAATCTGACTCATCAGGATGAACTTTGTGCAGGGGCAAGGCACACAGGCAAATGGTACAAGTATCTCGTGGGTTTCCTCTCTCTCAGCTATTTACTGTCTGTTTTGCTGAGAAGTTTTGTGAAAGCAGTTTTGAATGACTGCTACCCCCTGCACACTCGTGCGTTGCTGGCTTGGGGATGTTTGCTATGAACTGCTAAGCACTACCTTTTTTGCACAAAATTAAGATGACCAGTGAGAAAAGCAGTCAGCCCAAAACATCCAAACAATTGCTGCTGGCAGTTAAAGGAGCTAGAGGGATGGTAGTTACCAAGCATTGCACTTTTACTCCTTCCTGGGCTCAGGTCTGAAATGCTGCTGGGGGTGTGAGGTCTGTGGGAACAAGGGAACCCAAGACCTTCCCCCAGGCAGGCTTCTGACCTTGGCTCACATCTACAAAGACATGCTCAAGCACAACAGTATTGGTGATGATTACGAGCCATTTTCTGCAAAATATGGAAACACGTTCTGGGGAAAATGGTTCAGGCAGCAGTGGAAAAGCATGTCATCCTCAGGCTGCACAGGAAAACTGTTCCCACTGTCTCCTCCTCTGTATCACGTAGGCAGCAATGAACAGCAGATTTATGGAAAACTATCAAGTGTGGGTTGCCTTTTCCCCTCCCTCTCTCTTTCCCAGACATTAATGATTTATGTCCAAACTTGTCATCCCAATCAATAACACAATGACATCAGCTCCACCATTCACATGCAAGAAACACTGGTGCAAAAGAGTCCTGAAAGCCTATCCCAGCCCCTGCTCATGCACAAAGAAACTGAACCTTAGCTTGATCCATCTCAATGCAGGGGAAGAGGGGGAATAAAAAAAAAAAAAAAAAAAAAAAAGAAAAGAAAATAAAGAGCACGGACAGTTCATTTCCATTTGTTTTTCAGATTCACTATTGCACCCAGTTTGAAAGGGGTGGGGGAGAGGAGTCTGTAATCAGGCAATTATGTCAGTGACAAGCAAGGATGATTAAGGGTGGAAGGGTCAGGGGTTTTGCTGATGAACTGTCAGCACAGGGGAATGTTCACTAGCAGTGCTGTAGCTGTGAGCTTCCTCACGGTTTCTATTATAAATCTCTTTATGAAGGGTCCATCATTCTGTCTCAAGAACAGCCACAGGACTGCATATGACCAGCAAGGGCCTTGAAGAACACATGTTTTTCATTAAATATTAACAACTGGAGGGGTGGGGAAAGGGAAATCACAATCCAAAACATCAAACTGTAAAAGTAATAATCACATCAATTTCATCATTTACTTCTCAGCTTGCTCTAGGGCAAACCATGCTGCCATTAAACCCACATGGCTGACATGGGGGCTTTTTTCTGCCTGGAAGCCCATTTTCAACACAGAGATTGATCAACAGGAGTTCCGTGCACCCACTACAGGGGTTTGCTCAACATCCCATGATGACCCGTAGGGCTAGCAGTGAAAAAGCATCGCTGGTTCACACTGGCACTGTAGTTCATGCCAACCCACAGCCCACTGGACGCTGACTTCTTGCAGCTAGAGAAAGGAAAAGAGGAGGAGGAGGACCTTGTGGTTAAAGACATTCTGGGTTTTGAACTCATTTTTGGCTATACCACACACTTCCTGAATGGCCACAGGGGCAATTCAGCAAGTCAGAGCTGTCAGAGCACAGCCATCATGCTGCAGCACAGAGCAGCATGTGTCTCTTCACAGCACGAGTACAAGCACCAGCTGTACGCTTCACCTACAGGATCGGTCCCTGTTAAAAATGCAGCTCAAGCAGAGCTAAAGATGCGTTCACAGATCCAGGGGGCTGAGGAGCCTGGCCAGTTCCACCTGACAGGGGACTTGCTTCATTGCACCTGCTACAGGTAGGGACTGCAGGCTCCGCTCTGCCCTGCTGGGCAAGCGCAGCTCCCAGCTCATGGTGGAAACAGAATTATTTGTGCAACAGAAAACAAAAGGTTTGGGGAATAAACATCTAATCACTGTCAAACATATCATAGTCCACTCCTGAGCACACAGCAAAATGCACAACACATCTACAGCCTGAGCTTTGGGCTGAGCCTTAGCACTGGAGGTTTGGTTTTACCAGGAACCAGGGAAGGTGCTGCACCAGGAAATGCAGTTCCTGGAACCGGCGATCTGCTTCGGGCAGTACGGAGCACTGGCTGGATTGCTGAGACAGTGTTAGAAAGATGGCACTGATCTGCTACATCAAAAGCTAGGTTACAGGCAGGCTCAGTAAGATCAACTGTGTTAAGCACCTGAAAGCTATATGCAAAGATCCAGCCACGTAATAAAACTCCGGGCACTGAAACACATCCTGTTGTGCCCCAGGACCATGGTGGATTGAAGAAGGTTACTGCACTCTGCAGGCCCTGACAAGGGCAGGGAGAGGACAAAGCAGTCAGCGGGTCTGCTCTCATAAGGACACTGGAAAAGCTGGCAGAGAGTTACTTTCTTAGCACGTGTGGCCCCAAAGGGGACATTACCCTGTTCTGGACCCCCACATTGGCTCTCAAAGCCCAGAAGATTGGCCCAGGCTCACACAGACAGTTTTCAGAGAAGTCACTCCTGGCAGTGGCTCTGCTGGACGGTGGCCAAAGACTGGCCCACAGTCAGGGTGATGGCCCCTGCCAGCACACCAGGCATCAGGAGGGGACACCTGCGTGTGACAGTGTGTGAGCACGAGCTGATAAGCTCACAACGGCACATAGCACAGCTCAGGCAATGAGCACGCTGCAAGGGCAGGTGGTGGTGGCTGAGCCGAGGCAGGTTTGGAAGAGGTTTGACCAAAGCAATCACTTGCTGCTGCTGTTGGATTTTCCCTTTATTTTGCAGTCAGAGCTGAGCTACACCAAGTTTTGATGCCACTGCAAACATAAATGCATTTGCACCTCCAACCACAGCCTAACTGAGGGAAATGCACAGAGCTTTACTTAGCATACAGCAGCGGGCAAGCCTCGGTGTGCACGCTGGTGCAGATGGGTGACAGACAGGCTCTTCAGCCCCAGCAGTCACCTCCTGCTGCTGGGGATGACACTGCTGGAGCCGCTCGGGAGCTCCCTGGCCCGGTACAGCTGGGATAGCAAAGAGCAACCAAGGCTGCAAACCATCCTGGCACATAAGCATGTTGCTTTTCTTCAGAGACAAAACAAACAGCTTCCCCAGCTCTCTCCCCCCTCTGCAGTGTTCAAAACATTGCCTCTTTATCTTCAAAATCTAACCTGGTCAGAGATCCTGACCTCTCTCCACTTCCAAGAGCCTGAGCAGACCACGATGGGTTCTTAAACCACAGAGCACACAAGCAGGTCTGAAACCCAGAAATTAAACTCCGAAGCTCAAAAGTATCATAGCAAACTTAGCTAACAGACCATTCCAGAGAGAAAGCAATCACAGACGTATTAATCTTCCTTATCAAGTCCTGGAGCTGTAATCCCACAGGTCAGGCCATGCTACGAATGTCTTTTCCGCTTGTTTACCTGGACTCTGTTGCAACGTGGCTTTGACAACGCTGCAGGCTCTTGTATTCAATGAAAATACCAGTATTGTGCAGGCTCCAGACAGAGCCAGACGGCTTTCCATGTAAACCACTGGATTATGCCAATATTTGACGCATCTGCCAATATCTGGAAAAACAAGTCTAAATGCCCATATTGTTACATAACAGAGAAACAACTCAGGCTTGGTGCTAAGGGCTGCTGCCTCTCGCTGCCTTGATCCTGGGGAAGACAGAGGATGACAGAAGGAGAATTCCTGTTTCAGCCAAGGCCAAAGCCTTCGCACGCTAGCTGCAAGGGAGATGGGAGAAGCTGGAGCCCTTTCTCCTTCCTGTGGCACTGGAAAAAATCAGGATCTCACAGCAGCATCCTGAGCGCACTGTAGGTGCTGGATGTGCTGGAGAAGAAATTCATGGAGGACTTGAAAGGAAAGGGCTCTACTCTTCCCCAAGAGATCAGCCTGGTGTCCCATTTCTGCTCAGCCTGATGTGGGGGAAGAAGACTCATGTTTGAGATTCCCATGAGGGGCATCAGGGCGGCCAGAAAAGAAGCAAAGCACCCAAGATGCCTCAGAAAACCAGAATGTAACATGCACCACAAAGAGCTGAGGACAACCTTTTTATCTTGTTCCACTTGGCAACTCTGGCTAGGGCAGAGCTCCTATGCCACTTCTGCTTCCTCCCCTGTGCAGGGCCAGGAGGAGCCTAGAAAGCAAGTTCCTCTGGGATGTGGGGGGCAAGCAGAGCAAGGATGCCCTCTCTACTCTGCCAGGAACTACTGTGGGAAAAGGTACATCAGATCCTACACAGATGGGCCACAGACTGAAGCAGAAGAGGGATGAGTAAGCTCAGCAGCCCCATAGCCCTGCCAGCTGATGCACAACAAGCTATAGGTAGCTACATGTGGAAGAATGGGGTGCTGGCCCCTGAAATGGCAGCCCCACTGCTGCCCACCAGGCATGTGCTGTTCTACCCCCTTTCCCTTTGTGCCTGTGCGAGAGCTTCTAACTGTATTTGGATTATCTACTTTTGCCCTCCGAGCTGCCCCCCAGTCCTGAGCCTCCTGGCCCTCTGGTCCTGAGCCTCTCTCAGAGAGGAGCCTGGCCCCTGCTCTGTGCAGCCTCTCCTTGCACTTGGCTCTGCCTGGCTGCAGAGGGCTGTACTTTCACAGCCTGCTCTCCTCTCCAGCTCCCAATGACATCATCCACTCTGATTATATAAAGCATGGGGAGGAAGCCTTTATTTATGCGTGCTTTTTGCTCATAGCTTCAGCTGTCTCACTGTACAGCACGCACCCAAATCCCACTGCAGGAACTGGGCTCTGTTTTGCCTAGATCAAAACTGCAGTGCAGAAAAAGGTCTGCATGCAAAAAAAAAAATTCCCCATTTCCACCCCTCACTCCTCTGAGGACATTTTTGAGCAGTTTGGGTAGGAATCAACCTACCCCACCACTCTGCACCACAGCAAGCTGGGCACAAAGTCACCAGCCTCCTCCCTGCCTGGGATGTCCCCAGAGAGTGAGGGACTTGTGGTGGCAGCTCCAAGCCTTGTGTCTGCTGGTCACAAAGCAGCCAGAAACTGACCTACCTCCAGCCTGTGGAGCCCCCCAGGAGGGCCAGCCCAGGGCTGCAAGGCCACCAGCAGTTTCCCTCCCTGGGCCCTGGTGGGTTCAGCCAAACCCCTGTGCACCTGTGCTGAGTGGGTGACCCCCCTGCTCAGGGCCATCCTCCTCTTGTGGCTGCTGCAGCCATGGCTGTGGGCACAGCTGTCAAGGAGTCATCCCTGAATGTAAACATCCCTGGAGAGACTGCAGAGCTTCTTCGCTAGGACAGTCTTTGGGTTTGTGGGTTTTTTTCCATGGGCAGAAGCAATGGAAACTGAGAAACAAACTTTGCTGAGGAGTCAGTCACACACACGTGCACGCTCAGCTCTGAAGCAGCAGGTTTAACAGATTCAGCACTATCCCCTAGTCAGACACTGCTGATCAAGGGCCAAACATCTGCAAAATACACACATGCCACAGACACACACACACACACACTTTCTTCCCATCTTTAAAAGATCGAGCCTCCCTCCCAGCAGGAAATGACCAACTTGCCTCCAGCAGCATTTCAAAATGCCGAATTCTGATTTTTGTATGTTGAAAGAAGGGAGCATCTGAGGGAAAAGAAAAGCATTTCCCAGATATTTTTGTACTATGCCTGCAGGTCTATAGGGCTTGAATTCAACAGTGGATTTAAGCATGTGCTCACCATTAGGAATATGCTTAAGTCCCACTGAGGCCAAATCAAACACTGGATCTCCAAAAGATGTTAAAAAACCAGAGCCAAACCAAACGAAGCATCAGAAGAACCAGGAGAAGGAAGATCCTAATATGGAAAATGACATTATCATCCTTCCCCTCTGCCCTCCTCCTCTTCCCTCTACACCTTTTCAAAGTCGAATCTAATTTAACCCTGAAATCAGAAACCACCAACTTTTGTTTGGATTTCAGAGCTAATAGATTGCTTAAAAAATTCAGGAGGGATCACTGGTTAAAGAAAGCAATTCCTGGAGAAACACAAGTGACCCCACATCAATAATTCACTGGACGAGAATGATTTTGAGATAAAAGTAATGAGAAACACAAGCAAAAGCCACAGGGCAGGGAAAATGGGGGACAATATGGTTTCCTTCTAAAAGCAATTCACAGGTCAGAGGCATGCTGATCTCTAACAGCCGTACTAAGACTTGATTTTTTCCTTGCTCTTGTCTCTAACCCCCAGCCCAGTCTTCTCTGCAACAGTATCTGCCCCCCTGCTTTGCTGAACACTTTGTCTTCAGTGAAGGAAGACGTTTTGCCAAGCACCTGGATCAGGAATGGGGAAGCAGCTGGGGACTGGGGGCCGAGCCCGTGCTTTCCTCGCTGCAGAGCGTTATGCAATTGCTGCAAGCCCTCCAGCCACGCACAATAAAGTTGCGGTGACGTCCAGCCAGCCTGCAATAAACACACTCACACCTGCTCACCCCAATTCCACAGGACACCGGAGACAAGACACATGTTTTAGAAGGAAATCTGGCTCAGAAATATGCAGTTAAAAGTTAATATTCTCCAACTGAGCTGTGAAATCATTCAGAACAAGCCTTGCTTTCTGATTTTAAATCAGGTCTCTTCTCACAATTATTTGTTTTCCTGCGTTTGCTCCCAGTTGAAGGGGATACTTGCTCATTTGCCTCTTCATTTCCAGTTGATTTCTACCGATGGCTCCCTGGTATGTAGGAGTATTTGTATTCCAAATGCTAATAAAACGTACCATGAAAAAGTAATTGATAAAAAGGCCTTTAGATTTTCACATTTTTTTAAGCCTTTCTACTGTTTAAAATACACAAATGAACAAAAATTTAGGACAAACAAGAAAAAGACGTGACAATGTATTATAAATAAGAATTTAAATGAACAAGATTTCTTAGTTCTATAGGCAACATTTTCAGCCTGATCTTAACTGTATCAGATCTGTAAAAGTTAAAAATGAACATGCACCCAACTGTATTCTCAAATCATGGGCAGATGGAAAACAACCCACAAATTAAGAGACCTATGACTAAACAATAGTAAGAACAATAATAGTAACAAGAACAAAAACCCAAGGCAATGCAGCTTTTCCAAGTCACATACCAATGCACCTGCCTGGTGACAAGCTGCGTAACAGGGAGATAATGGGTAGCACAGTGCTCAGGACAGCAGCATCCTGATTCAAGCCTATAAGCAGCCAGGAAATACAAACAGCAATGTATCAACGCACTCTGCACCAGCAGCGTTTTGTCCAAAGGCCACCACAGTCACAAAACCAAGACAAGGTACACTGGGAAAGGAAGCATCTTACCGAACAACTGAAATATGTGGGAAAAACCCTTCACAACTGCAAAAGAAGCTGCAAGTCTTAAGGCAAGCATAAAGCAAGGATTTTTAAGTTAAAATATACGGCCCACTATCTACATTGTAAACTTTGAAAGAAGCTGCCCTACAAACCCTGCCCTGACTGTCCCTGAGCCCTGCGTGGCCTTCCACCACAGAGCTAGCACATGGCCAAATGCACCCCTGTAGGCACACAGAAATTACTTCTACCTCCAACTCTTCTAACAGGAAGACTTGTCACTGTTTTAAACTCTGGAAGAGCTTCAGGCTCTTAGCAAACAGAGGCTGCAAGACCAACAAAGCCTGTGCCAAGTGGTCTGTTGCCACCCCTGATCCATTCCAGCATGAGTCTTTCTAGGCTACTACTGCAATCTGGGGAGAGACATGCTCTCCCCACCTCTCTTCATGTCACACAACTGTCAAGGTCTCTCCCTTTCCTGAGATCCTTCTAGGTATAAACCTGAACATTATTGAGAGGGCTCTCCTATTTTGTTAAGATTTTGAAGGCAAATGAATTACTTCAAGGATTTCAAAAATCAGAAAAGGCTACGAGAAGGATGGAGGGAAGGGAAATCAGGCAGCCTTCAATCCCTTAGTGTAATAAGGAGGATCTGGCTGAAAGATTTGGCTTTCCTGCAGGACAGGAGTCTCCTGGGCTGCAATATGGAGGGATAATAGATGCTTTTAGCTGCATCTCCCAAAGGCTGTTCACACTGTGCAGACATTGAGTGTAAACCATGTTGTTCAGAGAGTGAAGGGGTTGGCCTACAAACACCTTGAGTTATACGGATACAGGAGAGAGCTTCTACTTTTAGGATTCAAGGCCACAGCACTGTAAACATGGCTATAAACAGGACACTTCTGGAACTCAGGGTCCTACTCTCATCTCAGAAGGCACTTCAGGCAGTAGGATTGCTCTCACCTCACGCTGAGCCTCTATTACCTTTCTTTTCACTCTGTTCTCTGACCAACACTGCAAAAGCTGGACTGTTTGCTCAACTTTGGTCATCTTTCAGCCTGCCCAGGTTTTTGTTTCTGTCCTCTTCTCTGACAGCCTACTAGATGGAAACTCTTTGGAACACGAACACAGTTGCCAAATACACAGATGTTTAAACAGAATCCCATGTCTGCACTCAGAAATCCTAAATCAAGCAGATCCCAAACGAATAGTCTAGAGCAACATTATGATTCTGAAGTGATCTATCTGGGAATATTTTTACTCACACAATAACTTCTGGGCCTTTGGGTCCTATTTGTTGCATATCTTGCATTTTTTCCTTTTTGAACTAGAGGGCTAGAACACAGAAGCTTCACAAAAAGGCATAAAATAATAACAATAAAAAAGAGACCATTTGTAATCCCATGACTTTCAAACCTAGGATGCTTAAAGGGATGGCAAAAAAATCTGAATACTATTGCTCATAGTAATAAAAATTATACCATTTTGGAAGGTGCCTCCTCCAGAATGAACTTGCAGCTGCTTGGTAACATCACTGCTCATGCTTTCCTAACCTCTTTGATATTCAGAGGCACCAATGAGACAGACTACTTCAGCTCAGTAGAAAAAGATCAAATATAACAGCCTGTACTTCACAATGAAAAGGTGATGAGAGCAGTATAGGTGGCCATCTGCCCAGCAGAGGAATGGAGTCAATCAATGCCTGGCATTTTCTCTCACCCCTTCATTTTCATCCAGATCTAGCACTGAGCTCTCAGTGCCCGCTCATCAGTTTCTTTTCCCTCCTCCCAGCTCCTCTATGCCTTTCTTTGAAAGCAATTTGGACAGTTGTTAAGAGATGTCAAATAGCAACAGATGCTCTGGAGCAGAGTCTAATATTATTTATCAAAGTTAATCCTCCCTAAAATTATATATTGAGGATCTACTGTTATTGATCTTGGCCATTAGTCATGAAGTATTTTAAACCCTGGTGAATATAATTAACTGAACTTTACTGTAGCACAGTACACGATACTACCAGCTAAACTCCTTCTAGGCTGAGCTGTGCTTACAACAGCATGCTAAACCCTATAGCCATCTCAGGCCATAAATGCTCTACGTCACATTCTCCTTCTGACTTTAAAACACAGCCTAGTTGCCACCAGTATGGTCACATCCAGGTGCCTCTTGCACAAGATCGTGTAGCACCAACTTCTCAATCATGCTCACTGTTGACCATTCAGGTATCACAGTTTTGCTACCCTGGCAATAAGATACAGTTACAATCCTGCATTTGACTATCAGGAAGCATGTAAAGCAAGCTGTAAACATCAGTGTGCAACCCAGGCCAGTTAATTATAAAGTCCCAACTAGCCTAGTATAATAAAAACTCCATCTTTGTTAAAAGGTGGTTAAAAATAGACCTGCTCTTTAAATAGCCAATGGTGTCCTGTGCCCTCATTCTCACTAATACCATTATAATTATCCTTCTAGGGATGTGCAGTGTGCTCACAGCCGCAAAGTCTGGTGACGCTGCTCCAACCAGCTCAGCATCCTCCTCCACACCACCAACATACCAGCAAAGCAGCTGTGCCATTCATCAGAAACCTGCCTCACTGAAAAGGCAGTAACCTGCTTTGCTGCGACCTATGGATTTTCAGCTTTACTGCTAGAATTAGGTCACCAGCAAAGATAGCCAAGATTTTCCAAACTCGCCAGCTATTCTTGATTATTCTGTTGAGAGGTTTCCTGGCTAAGCATCATGCCTTTGAAAAGAAACGAGGAGCTATTTCAGGCTCCTGCAAGGCTTCTGCAGTCACACACTGAAGCAGGGATGCTTTCACCCCATGACCCTTAACTGCTTCTAAAACCGCCAGGCAATGAGAAGAACTCTCCAGTTCAGATCTACTACCACTGAGTCCTTGCAGCCTCTCCAGGAGAAATCAAAGGTGGCATGCACCAGGAAACAGATGAATTAGCACGGATCTGCAGAGGCCCTGGCAGGCCACCAGCCTGCACTGAGACTGGAAGAACCCAAGGTATCAGGCAACTTCCCACCAGGCATCTGGATAGTGCCCCTGTCCTGGTCTCCTGGCTACAGCAGAAAAGCTACCCATGGTCCACAGGGTGTCATAGCAGTAAAGGCACAGACAGTACCTCAAATCAGAGCCTCTCTTTCTTCATAATACTACTGAAAGAGACCCTGGACTTTCATGCCTACAGTCATGTTTTAAACTAGTCATGTCACTTAACCAGTGGAAAGAAGCAAGCGAGTGTTGTGTTAAATATTCGTCCATCAGTGAAAGAGTAGAGGATGCTACCAATTTGCTATTTGGGAAAACGTTATTTCCTGTTTTCAAAATAATGAGCAGGGAATATGCCGATACCAAGAATACATTCTTATTTGGCACCATGTTACTTCTGCCATTAACATGATTTTTTAAATTATACAGATAAGCTATTGCTACTAAAACATATTTTTACTGTTCACTAAGTTAGGACAGAGTTTTTCCACCCCATACATTTCTTTTCCAAAGCTATATTCCAGTTTCCTCACCTCATGGAAGAGAATCATAATTTCTAATGAAAAAATATTCTAAGTATGTGACCATCTGGAATACTTGTTTACACAAAATTTTTATGCCAGAAGGAAAGCATGTGTTCTTCATCTAATACCTCTTCACACTGTCAGAAATATTTAAGGAGTCATCAAATATCTACTGTACCTTTCAGGTATAGAGGGCATGCATCTGGAACAGAGGAAGCAGTGCATGTAATTTAACCTCAGACTTCCCAGGAAAGACGACTTGTCAGCCAAAGTTGTTATGAGATGTATTTTTGGATAAAAGCACTAGGAAGGAGAACTTAAGAGATCCTAGCACTATTTTTCCTATTGGATATAGATTTTTGCAGACAAAGAACAGTAATACTGTATTTCCAAGTCTAGGCATTAGCTAACTTTAAGTGACAGTTTTAACTCAAGTTAACTATACACGCTACTCAGCAGGGGAACCGGAGCAGAGAAGTATACCTCTCAGCACTGACAGCAGATGAGTCACCTGTTTTCATACATAGGGAGGTACCAGGAAAGAAACGATTTTTTGAAAGAAGGTACTACAGAATGCAAAAACACACCTTGCGTCTGCTTAACTGGTGTGATGTGCTAATACAAACTCACTGTCAATACAGTTCTTCCAAAGAGTAGCAGGGCTTATCACCTAGAAAATTAAACCAATGTAAACTTCAGCAGAAAAAAACACCACCAACAAATTCCCTGTCTTGCCCTTTCCCTTTATCTACCCTTGACACCTTCCTTTCATTTTCTTTCTCTTCTCCAGGCATGTGTGAAGGCCAAGAGATGTAAGACAGTTCAAACCTCAAACAAAGAAAAAGCTTGGAAACCATTTCCTTGGGCAGGAAGCAAGACAAAATGTATCCATGAGATATGAAAATTGCTGGACTTTTCTCAGCTCAACTACAAAACTCCTGGTGCTTCCAACAGGGCTCAAAAAGTCATCCTATTAAGCACAGGACATTCTACCTAGTCAACTTGTGATCAGCTGGAGATGATCATTAGAACCCCCCTGCCTGGGTCAGCAATGCCACAAATGGATACAATTTTAATTTCCCCAAATCAAGAACAGCTGTAGTTGAGTAAACTAGCATTTGTGGGAGGATTAGCTGCTTATGCTAGCTCTGTGTTCTCCCAGCAAGAAAAGGGTTAGGATCCCACCGGGAACAAACCAGACACTGAAAGGTTCATGGTTTGTTTTGGAAATAAAAATAATATTTAAAAAAAAGAAAAAAAAGTGATAGAAAGGAGCTAGAACACCTAGTCCTCTGGTTTGGTGGAAACTGGTTCCCATTTGGTGAACTACCAGGACAATATTAAGAAAATAACCACACAAGCTTACAGAAATACCTACAGTGGCACTGCATTATAATCACAATCACACCCATCCTTCCCTGTTATTTTGTGGTGCTCATGTCACTCACAGGGCCTCACGAATTTAGGCAAGATAAAATACTGCTTCATTACCAGGTATTTTCTATACAGCATCCCATCGCAGGATCACTCCTTGTCGGTTTCAAAAGTCACTGGTGTTAAAAAGAATAATAAATAAACCCCAAGAAAAACAACAACAAAAAGGATAACTTTCACTGCAAACCATTCACCATGAGAGACAAATGGCAAACCAGAAGCACAGTTTTCTTGACTTTCCTAGTGCTGTACTAGCCAAGAGCTTGCAGAGTTTGCATGTGCTTTCAGGAAGGACGAAGCAGCAACCAAATGGAGCTGACATTTCAACTCTCTCCACAAGCAAGAAAGGGTTATGCAGCAGGCAAGACCTTTAAGTGAGAGTCAGGAGACCTGTCTGCAGACAGCTTGCATGACCTCAGGTAAATCCCTTGAGGAACTGAAGCATTCACCGCTTATCCACAAAATGGATCTAATCCTAATTCCTTCACAGAGTACTGCACAGCTAAATCCACTCTTGGGTTTCAGGTGCTCATGTAGCTCAGCAATGACACTGGTATGTTAAGTGCCTAGAGAGCAGGACACTTTGGGAAGCTAATTTATTCAGCTTTCTCTGCTAGTTAACAATGCCCAGAGTACAAGATGGCCATATTTCTCAAAATGGATCAATAAACCCCTCACTGCTCCCCCATATATGCAGCAAAAACTACCTGAGGTCTCCTTTTACCTCTGTCCCAAGAAATTCCCAAGATGGAATCTCAGCAAAGTTCACAGGAGTTTAGTCAGAACCAAGATGACAAGATGAAGGCTGTATTGTTGACTTTGCAACCAAGCAGTCATAAAGCTTTTTATTTCTTTAAAACCTTTAGTTTATGTCCTACTCTTAATCCCATGCATTCAAAAGATGATGATTTTGGTGCCATTAAAAAAAAAATACACCATTAGTTGCTCAGGTATCACATGATTTAAAAAATCAAACATAAACACCTATATAGTATTCTTCCCATTCTTTCAGTTTTTAAAATATATACATTACACTGACTTATATATTGGTTTTACAGGGGGTGTAGAAAACACTTAAGTACAGGTGCTGGGATTTGCAAATCACAGAATATCACAAGAATTGCAGTGGAGATTACAAATGCTGGCAAAATTAATCACATTTTTCACTTTAAATATCAAATTTATTTAACAAATGCTCCTTAAAATAAAAAAAAGCCTTTAAGAAACTCATACAATTTGCTTTCCCTGGATGGTTGAGGGGAAGTACAAGGCAGCATTGTCTGCACAGACCTGAGAGCCAGCTTGGAGGGCTTATGGGAGTCCCCTACTTCTGTACAACAGCCTTCCACTCTTGACTACTGCTACCCATTTACAATGTGCCCAACCCTCAGCATAATCCCCTTCCCACTCTGCTCTTTCCCCATCACATGTATTCTTCTCAGAGATCACTAAAAAAAACCCCTAAACCACAATGCAAAGAAACTCAAGAGACACTCATGACTCCAGAGGGCCTTTGCATGTTTTCCTAAAGTATACGACACCAGATGTACGATTCCTCTTCTTCTCCCCCTTTGCAATCCCTTCACTGAAACGCATCCCCATATGTGCTTTTTCCAGTGAACACCAAGCCTGTAAGCTGCTTTTCCAAGCCAAGAAATGTTTAAAAGAGGTCAGGCCACGGAGAACAGGCTCTGTGCATTTCCTAAGAGGGTCATATTACGTAGAATATCCACTGGAGACGAAGTGCTCCCATCCGGTTTCCCACTTCTTTTGGCATCAAAGTTGCTTTGCTGGGTAGGTGAAGTGGCAAACACATGCATTGGGAAAAAGAAAGATATTTTTTTTTTTCTCCCTTATTTGCTTATCTCAGCCAGAATTTCTCAGCATACTTCTAGGGTCTAACGGACTGATTCTTGCTATGAAAGCCAATTACTATATTTGGCATTTGGGACTCTCCCCTTCACACACACAGAGGCACTCAACTTTGGACAGCTTGTTTTTCCTCCCCTAGAACAATGCTGACATAATTTTCTTCTTAGTTAGACATTAGGAAAAACCTCCTAGTGTTAACAACAATTAATCAGGGCAATAGGTTGCACTGCTTATCCTGCCTTGGGGTGAGGGCACAGACCAAATGAGTGCTGCAGGCCCCTCGCAGCCCCATCTTTGGCAGCTTCACAGAACTCCACACAAGTCTGGCCAGTGCAGTTTCTTGCCCACCTTTAGGCACAGGGCCCAAGCCAGCTGCAGGGGTAGAGTGCCGAGTCTCTGGAAAGCAAAGGGGAATTTTGCCTCTCTGAGCTTCAGCCTTGGTGACAGAATAAAAGATCTACCAGAGTGGCAGCTGTAGCTGCTGCATGCAGTGGAAAAGGGAAGTAATGACACACATGTGGGAGCAGGTAGACAAGGTAAAAGGGAGGATCCTAAGGCATCTGCAAGGCAGTTTCCACTTGCAGAATGAGACAATCCCCTGCTGTGCAGGTTGGCAAGAAAAGGACAGGAGCAAAGCAAACAACAGAGGGGTTGCAGGGAAGAGTAACCGCCACCCCAAGCTGCTGAAACCAGTTACAACCCAATCACCCCAGCAAGCTTCTCTGTATTGCAGTTATGCAGCTGCAAACATGGAAAAGAGCAGCCAGCTCCAAGCATCCAGACTATGAGAAACACTGGAAACAAACACAGATCAAAGGGAAACACCAAACTGTATACACAGCTGGGGCTGTCTTCCCGTGTTAAAAAAGAGAGGGGCATGCTGATTTTAACTGCAAGCTCTTTGTGTGTGCTTGCACATAACTCTGTGCACCTGACCAAATGCATGCACTCGCCCCACTCTGGCCCCTTGATGTTACCAAAGTGTAGCTAATGACTGGTATTTTCCGAGCTGTATGGAAGATTCCCATACAGCTGGGTAAAATCTGACTGGGCAACCCACAACTCAATCCAGCCCAGGGAACAAGGCCAAATAGGTAGGAATGAAATCATGAGAGATACAAAGCAACCTCTTTTTAGCCTCTGATTTCTACAATAAACCCACTACAACAACTCCCCTTTCAGAATAACTCATTTGAAGAATTTCACTGAGTTTCCAGAAAGAGCAGGACTCTTCCCATCTAAGGCCTGGACTTTGCCCATGTGGAATTACAGTGAATTACCCTAAGCATTCAACAGGTTGTGCCTTTAAGTAGCATTGGAAACCTCCTCCTAAGAGGACAACTGGAGGACACATCACTCAGAACTTCCTGGGAGAACCAGAGCAATCTCTCCTGTGCAATCCAGCTCTGAGTGGAAAGAGAAGAGGAACACACTGCAGTAGCAGGTGGAAATGCTGGTAGTGGCCTGTTCTCGGGTCCTGAGACACTCCTGGCTGACCAGGCTCTTCTTCAAGGCTAGGGACAGCCACAGTGAGCTCCTCAGGGCTGATCTCATCTCTGAACCCTCCTGTTCTGTTCCTTTTCTCTCCTGGGCTGCTCACTGGAAGATCTACCCATACACAAATAAGCAGCAAAATTGAGCCTGGCATCAACTTTCCTTTTCCTTTCCACATATCCCCTCTGATGGGTGTGCGGCTTTGCCACCCTTAGCCCTCAAAAAAGGGTGCTTGCCCTTTCTCTACAAACAAATACACTCACTCGCATGAAGAGTAGTGTCTATCAAACGCCCTCCTTTTGTTGTTCACTGTCCTGGACAGTAAGCCATCTGGTACAGGAACCCTTGGCACCGCTCTCCAAATGCCTAGGCATAACTACAGCACAGGAAGGAGCAACAACTGCCCAAGTGAAGGAGCAAGTATTCATCTGAGAGTTATTAGGAGCTGTGCTTCTAAATCATTCAAATGCTTCTGGATATTCCACTCTAGCTCAGCAACCAGTCAACTCGAGACAGCAGCCTGCACTTGACTTTATAAGCATGACTAAGCTTTGTGTAGCTGTTTACTACCTACCTCGATAAAGACCACACCCTTATCATACAAACTGTTATCAGCCTGGACCATGCGTGAATCCACTGATGCCATTAAAAGTCTATTTCTATGAAAGTAACGCTGCATTTCAAGCTCATGTCCTGTTTCCACTGGAGATTTCAGTGTGTAAGCATTTTTGCATCAGTTTCTGTTATGCCTTCTTTTTTCCGTCAGCCCTTCCTGGGCAGAAACCCTTGCACAGGCAGTTAGTTACAAGATCACTGCGTAACTGCTACATCCCCTTTCCTGCCCCACCTTCTGTGAGCTGAACATGCTCATTTGCCGTGCATGCCAATCCCTTCTTCATCTTCAGCCTTAAGGTACTCTACTTAGTAAACTCCTGGGCAAAAAAATCAGAGCAAAAAGCATTCATCCTTTCCATTTTTCCCCTAAATAAGTCATGTTTCTTTATGAATGCACTCTCAAAGATAAATAATTAACAGGCAAGAGGGACAGAAAATCTTATTACAGAGCTAATGGAAAGTGATGCTCAGGCAGCAGTGTACACATACCTTCAAAAGACAGCCCTTATTTTTTTTTAATGGAACATTGGGCAGAAGACCTGACTCATCCCATTGCTCTGGGATCCAGGGATTCATCTGCATTCCTCCAGACTTGAACAAATTCAAAACTTTACAGGAGATTCAACCTACCTCTGATAGACACAAGTGCCACCTCTGAAAAAGGGGATACTCCAGTTTTGCAGCGGCACTGTAAGGATTTACCAAAGAGCAAACTCAAAGCGTGCTAGGCAGAGATTATCTGTATTTCTACACAAATTCAAACTCCCAAGGCACACAGAACGGGAAGCAGGTATATGATACCATCTACTGCTATGGTCTGCCATGGCCCTGACTTAGCCTTGTCCACGTTACCTGATGGTTTCATGGGTGGAGAATTCCTGCCCCATGGTTGCACATTGCCCATTTAATTGTTTTATGGTTATCACATGCACAGTTTGGGAGGAAGCCTGCCTGGTCTGTTTGCCCACAGCTTTGCAAACTGCGTGGTGTGATCAGCACCATTTGCAGTCAGGGAACAACCACAGCAACTGTGAGATGAAGCCCTTTGCTTTCATTTTCCAGACAAGGCTATGAATGCCTGCACTACCCACCACAGCACCCAAAACCAGGGGCTAGACCACACTGCCTAGCCCCACCAGCCACCCACTGCAGCAAAGGCACCTTCACTTTGTGCCCTTTTTCTCTTCTTCAATGGGAAAAGGTACAACAGCGGCAAGACAGTGTCATGCAGCACAGCCTGGCCCTGGGCAACACTGACAGGGAGGACGCCAAAGGGGACACAAGGAATAAGCATCAAGTTCTGAAGGAATCAGATAGGACAGGAATCAGGAGGGACAGGGAAAACTTTTGTGATGGAGAGAAAAAGCAAGCAACTGGCTGGAGATGTGGATCAATGAAGCAAAGGTCAATGCAAACTTGTTGCCACATTCCTATTAGTCCAGGCACTGGATCCATGTATGTTTCTGCTCCTCAACTGTTAAATAGGGGTGTTTCACTCTTCCCATTCTCCCTCCTTGGCATATCATAAGGTTCCAGGTTCTCAAAGTTGTGACACTCTGATAAAAATGGGCCACATACAGAAAGGAGAATGAGGAAGTTTCTTGCCTGTATTTCCTATCCCACACAGAATTTCCTTTGGTCATCACAGGTCTGCTTGGGCTATGTTGCTATAGCACCCTCAATGCACGTGCCAGATCTAGACCAGCACATATAACTTCAGCTTCTGCCCCAAGAGTACAAAGTCCTGAAACTTGTAGTTAACAGGTAATCTGTCTCAAAAATTATATTCCTATTACCTCATCTTCTCTAAGGCAGAAACTCCCCAAGTGGCTTTTAGCTAGTAATGCTTTCAGGCCCACGAGCAACGTTAAATCATTTGATCAAGAGAAGTTATTGCGTTAGAATTTCTGGCTTTCAGCACTTCAAACGGCACCCCAGGAAAAGAAAAAAAAACCCTACCAAGGACTAAACACCCCACACCCCGCAAAATCTCCAGAGATGAATTTGGGAGAGATATGACAAGGGCAGAGTCCTGACATGACTGAAAACTGAGCCAGGAATGCTGAATGCTTGACTTCCTACCTGGGGCCAGATTCTCCCTGGTCCAAGCTTACTGATTACAGAGGGAATTTGTCCATTCTTTTATTTTTTTCAGGACAGCCATAAATATACAGAACCGGAGAGGGTTGAGCCTGAAAGTAAACTGCAGCAACACACCAAAGTAGAAATCTGAGGATGCAAGGAAGAGATTCAAGAACCAAAACTGGCAACTGATGCACTCCAAATCAGATACCATCGAAGTACATAGGACTGCTTTCATTACACATCCACAGCAGCTACCAGACCCCCTCCTGGCTCCCTGAAAGCAGTAAATAACCAGTAACACACCATTTGATACCTCTTCTATTCATAGCTCTGGAAATCTGAAGTACAGGATGCTGAATGCAAGAACTCAGCCAGTAAGTGGGGAGGCCTGACTGCAGAGCATGTTTCTTTCCAAGATAGGGGTTTCCTCTAACGTTTTCCTTCTGGGAGGCAAGACGATGAAAGGATTCTTAGCATCAGATCATTATGGCAGGGCCAAGCAGACTGCACTGACAGTTTTCTACGCTATGGGAGAAAAACACATCAGACAAGTGTCCCTAAAACACATCTTACTTGAGAAGGGCTTTGTGATAAAGTATCTGTTTCTGAAAACTGCCTATAACAGTGATTTTATTGTGCAACATTGTTGAGACAAAAACATTTTGCTTTGTGACAGTTTATCCAAAACAGTAGTATTGTTCTTTTTCTTTCTCCAACTGCTATTGGATTCACAAGGGAGGTGCAGAGATCTGGGAGCAGAAAAGAAGGCAGGCAGGCATTCATTCTTCACTGCATCAGTTTGAATAAAAACCCAACTATCATATTGAAACTATCAATTCCAATACAAGCAGTACTAAAGAACTCCCAACAAAGTGAGGATCATTTTGTTTCCTTTGAATTTTGGCATGGAGACTAACTGTCCCTTTTCAGCAGCTTTACTTAGAGTTCAAAATGTTCTGCTGCCCAGCCAACGTGAAACAAAGCTTTTGCAGACTTTCAGTTGTAAGTGAATCGAAACGCTACTTCTGCACAAGGAGGCACTTCGCATGAACAAGTGTGGTGGTGTCAGCCAGAGACCAATCCCAGTTTTACAGCATCTGACTGGCAAGTTCCCAGAGCAATGCAAAGAAATAACTGCAATATAGCAAAAGGCAGACTTACACTAAATGACAATGACTGAGCCTGAACGTATCCAGAAAGAACACCTCTCTGATAGCTTTACTGCACAAACTACAGGCTTTACTCTCTCCAGGTGAAGCAAAAAACAGGCACAGCAGTGTAATAAGTTATCCAGATCTAAACCAGAGGAACATGTTTCAGCTCTGCTGAAAATCGTTAGACCCAGCAGAAAATGGAGACATCTGTCATCCAAGCAACAGTTGAAGACAGCTAGCTACCTCCAGCTCTTTTTCTGTACTGGCCATGGAGACAAGGAGTGTTTAGCTACAGTTCCCACAAGGAGCAAGTTGGATCAGTGCATGCTCTGACCTTTGGATGTGTCAAAGAAAGATACATGCTCAGCTGTGCTGGACACTGTTTGAGGGCTGCAGGGAACATCACAGGTTCCAAGTTTTATTAATGAGGGAAACAATATGTACTGTCAATGTTTGCTACATGAAGTTAACATGAAAACAAAGCCTACTCCAAAGACCAAATGAAATTTACTGAAATAGTTTCTTGTTCCAGCTCTCCTGATGAATGGCACTGAACTCAACACCACATTGATTAGTTGGTTCAAGACAAACACTGACCAGATTGCCTTGGCAAGTATACAAGCACTACAAAAAGCACAATCATCCATATCTATTCAAAGCAGCAAGGATTCACTACACCTTCATTTCCCTTCCCTCTACCTTTCTCAGCCTAGACAGCATGTCTGCACTATTTAAATGCCCTTTGTTAACTGCTTTCCTCTCCCTCTTCTCTTGCATTTTGCAAAAGCAAGTTCTGTTCTTAAGAAACAGAACCAAACTGTGCAACTGCTGCAGAGCCTCAGAAGGCCCCATGTTTTAGTGCAAGCTGACCCAAGTCACGGTTTTCTCCTAAATGTTCAGTAGAGTTTTCCCTTTATCTCATCTGCTACCTCAAATACGCAACCTAGCATAACAGCTCTGCATAAGAAACTGTTCTGGAGAAACACTCTATTGCAATAAAGTCTCTCATGTTAAAGAGAGAATGGGTGGGGAATCACAGGAGATAGATGGGGAATCCTGGTAACAGTCAGAAAGGCTGAGAAACAGTACTTGACCATTGCTATCTGTTCTTCTTCACTTTGCTTCTGATCATCTCAAAAGTTATCAGAGAAAAAGGATCTTACACCACTCTGTGCTTTTACACTAAACACAACTCTTTAGCAACTTGGTTTAGAAAGAGTTTTTTCTCCTTTAGACTTTGTCCATTTTCATTTCAAACAATGTATTTCTGCAGAGCCACAAATTCTGTGAGATCTTCAGAAAAGTCTCATTTCAGTGATCCTCCCATGGTCTCTTTCCCTCCTTGGGTCTATCTATCCTTTGAATTAAATTATTGTTACCATACCATAAGAAAAATCTGCCCTAATAACTCATTCTTTACCCAATTATTCAGCTTTGTCTTCCTTCCTTCCTTCTGCTGTATTACAATGCAATCATCACCAAAACCAAATGGATCAATCTAGGATATATATAAAAACATATATCTTTTAACCTCATCTTTACAAACATCTGTCTTGATCTATCAAGAGATTCAACTTTTCTGACAGACACCACCACCATATTGGCCTATCAGAACTGCCACTTAACAGAGCAGCAGGAAAGTCATGTCAGTGCTGCGTACCTTCTCTTAATACCACACTGACAACATCCTTCCAAAACTGGTATGTGTCTAAAATGTTCACAGACAACAGTTAATTCTGATATCTGTATATCACACATCTCTTAACTTCAGCTTGAATTTCATTTATTATCCTTTTTTGAGGAAAATATTATGCTAGCAAAGTTCATCTTTCAGTCACTTGCTTTATCATGTTTTCTTTTAAAAAGTGATGGGGTGTTGCTTACATTTTTGGTAGGTGTGTTAAAAGACTGAAACGTTCTGGTTTAGTTACACCTTGCAGCAGATGAGAAGCAGAATACTGGCTTCTTGTTTAAATGCAAGCTATGACTCGTTCTGGGCAGAGATAAACTGAAACACATACCCATTAAATAAAAAAACACAAACAATTTTCCAACATGAGGATTAGTGACAGATAATAACTATAAATTAACTTTAATCTTTTATAAATCAAACAAAGCCCCTTATATAAATGTCACTGCAATCTTTTCAGATTAAAAAAACCCAAACGAATCAAAGCAGAAAGTCACTTAAACATTACAGCTAATATTTGGTACCAAATCAAACTGCTCCTTAGCAGAATCACTGGAGTATTCATGAAATATTTCAAGAGTAAATAAAGGAGTGAAGCTTAAAACATTGCTTTAATTTTTTTTTAATATATTTTTAGTTACTTTTTTCCATCAAAGGGGTACAAGATTCTTATTCCTGATACCTTGAAACATCATCAGCTCCGCAATATTTAGTTCAAGTTAAATTGCATATTCAAAAAGGAGGAGAAGAACATTTTGGTTTTCTAGTATTCTCTTGCTACTGCTTGAAAGAAACTCTGTGTAATTGTTGAATGGGTTAAAACAAAATTTAACTGAACATAAGGCGGCTGCTGTTCACAGACAAGAACGGAAAACCCAGAGTCAGAGACCTAATAGTGGACAATTTTGAAAATTATACTGTGTGTCAATAATGGAGATAACAGTGAGATTCAAAAGGAATAATCTCAAATAATAGGGAAAATGAGCACCTGCCAGCCTAAAAGCTATTAGTATCACAGCTTTTATCTTTGCAACAGTTAAGTCTGGAGACACTGACAACTTTAACGACACAGCAAATAAAACATGGTGAAAATCTAACTGGGAAGCAATCCCCTTCACTCAGAAAACACTGCTGTGGAGTTTGAGAATAAATGCTTCTGGTATGAAACTCACTGTCCAAATCATTGGCAACAAACACTGCAAACCTAGCATAGTCACTACAGGGTCTAGCTGGGTCTGCAGCTGTGCATAGCAGATCAGGCCATAGTATCTGCATTAAGGCACAAACAATCCCAAACCAGAAGCAACGGGCTCCAGACCAAAGATCCCAAATACAGGATTTTGTCTGTACAGACCACCCAATGTCATCCAATGTGTGCCCTTCCCAGAAGGATGAAAACCAAGGGCTTGTAAAACCATGTCTGAGACTCAGACCTGGAATACAGCGCCTCAGAATGGGAAGCCCCGGAGGAAAGACCTCACTGAGAAGGCTGATGGTTAGGAGTCTCCAATCTGGAGCAGGTAGGGACTAGGGAGAATAACTGAGATGGAAGGAGAAGATGAGTGAGCTGTTACATCAACTGGGAACGTGAAGACAAATTCTGTAGCAAGCAAATGGCTTGTCAACGTTCAGAAAAATGTGGCCTAAGAGGAAGCACAGTAGCAATGCTCCTCTCACTAATAATGTGTATATATATATATCAAAGCGCTAGTCAATCCTCACGATATCCCCACCCAAGGTAGCACTACTGCCCTCAGTTAAAGACAGGGAATCAGGGCAGAAGCTTCCTCGACTCACACAAATAGCCGGTATCAGGCATATCCTAAACCCATCAATACTTGCCAGTCCTTAGCTGGACAATAAGTATGTAATGCTAGCTGCTGAGATCTCACCCACAGAGAGTTTGAAACTTCACTGCCTGCTCCACAAGCCTGAGGGCAGAAAAAGATGGTCACATATCCATGCAAGCCTGGCCAACGTGAGAAGACCAGTTGGTACAGAGAAAGATAGAGACAGCTCTGCTCTAAGGCTCTACTGAGGGCAAGCAGTGTTTGCAGTAACAATCAGATATGCAAATAAGCACACTGAAAATTAGCAATGGTTTACTGTTGTCATGGAGAAAAAAAGCACCATCCATTCTGGGTCAGACCCAAGCATTGCATTTTCTTTCCCTCATTAGTAAATAAAACTGTAGAGTGCACTGGAAAACCCAGGAGCCAAAACTTTTCAACACAGCTCAGCCTGGGACTGGAAAGGTTGAGACTCAGGGAGCAACATAACCCAAATAAAAAACCGTCCCTGCATCACTCTAGAAAGACATGACCATGACAACTCTGTAGATCCTCAAAGCTACCAGGAGGTAAAAGCACAGCCTCGAAGAAAACACCCACACCATGCAAAGGCCAAGCTGCTTCCCAGCACTGCTGCTGCCAGGGGGAGGCAGGTGGTACTCTGCTCTGATTCCCTTGAAGCTACATGGGAAGATCTTGTCTGAATGGAAATACACACTTGGCTTGAAGCCTCTGTGTATCTTTGGCCATCCTTGTAGTCCTTCCATCCCTTGTTAAATGATGGCTGCTAAGAGGGGTGATCAAACTACTTGGACTCAGTTTTCCCATCCTGGAGGTTTCTTCACAGAAGCAGCTGGCCAGAGCACTGCCTTTGTTCCATCAGCTACACAATACACAGATACCACCTCCCCCAGCCCCCCTAAAATCCCACAGAAAAGCCAAGATAAGTTTATAATGAAAACCCCGACACAATCTTAACTACAGCATCCTGAATGGAAGGTGATAATCTGATCTGTGTGTGAACTAGCTTCCCTGTCTCAATGGTATTTATCTTACTTTAACTCCTGTTACAAAAGGGTTGAGTCATATAGCAGAGCTAGCCAAGCAACAAAACTGCAAGGCTTGCTAAAACTTCAGATTCAAGGATAAACAGGCACAATCCTAAAACAGGTTAGAAGACAAGAGTCTCCACAGGAGCACTGGTAGCCAGACCTCTGAGCCTCTGGACAATGGCATTTTCTTCTTTGCTGCAGAGACTATCAGAGCCCAGCAGTGGGGTGGGAGGGAGAGGGTGTACAGCACAGGGCTCTGCCCTTCGGATCATGGTAACACGTATTACCCAGGGCCCAAGAAACCTGATCCCGTAGCAACCTCATGTATGGAAAGTGCCCCAATCAGATTTCACTGTGTCAGGAGAAGAACAGTATTTACTCCGCATACAGATTAGTCACAAAACTGGGTCACTTCTTGCCTTTTCAGAGAGAGAAAAAAACCCAACCAAAAACAAAGCTTCTTTTGCAGATCTTTTTGTGTCTTCTCCCCCGCCCCCCCGACTTTTAGAACTACGTGATGCAGCGTGGTCTTTCACAGCTCTCTAAGCTGATCAAACAGCACCTGCATGTGTAAGGTTAAAGCACATTACACTCACTAGGCTTGCATTTCTTAGAATTCAGCTCATTAGCTACTTACCGGTTCTTTTCTAGTTCGTTGTGCGTAGACCTGGAAGATAAACAAAAATTTGGATTAGCCACCTTTGACCTTTCAGCACCAAAGTTCAATTGCTGCAAGCTGTACACAGCTCCAGCAGCATATCACAGCATAAAGATGACCAACTACATACATTAAATTCTATAGCTATAACTTCAGCCTCCCTGCAGACAAGCAATTCCTCCCCTCCAGTATTTACCCACTATGTGCAAGGCTGGTACCCTCACTAGTGCTACAGAAAAAGTTTCTTAGAGACTTCAACACACAAGAAATCCCGAAGAGATGCAATGATTGGAACAGGAGACCAGAGTCAGCCATTTCCAGACTACTTCTGGCTCTGCCACCAACCTATTACAGGACTGCAGTTAGGTTTCTTTGTGCTTTAGTTTCTTTGTTCACCCTGTAAAAATATTGGTATCATCTGCTAACACAGGAGCTCATGGAGTATTATTTATGCACCTCAAGTCCACGGGAACCTTCCAGAAGAACTGGCTCTGTAAGGACAACCCCTGAAGCCTTTCAGCGGTCATGTGCTAGATTTAGCAGACTTAGTAGAACCAGATATGGCTAACATTTGGGCACAAAACGGGATGGCCAGTACTGCCATGTTTGCAAACATTGGTGGCACCGAGTAGCACTTCCAGGATGCTGGAAAACCCTCAGGGACTGAAACAGCACCACCACAGCACTAGCTTGCAGCAAAGCAAGTGACCCATAAAGTGGCACTGTGACCACTTGACAAAGGAGGGAGCTTTGTCTTTATACCTGCCCGCCACGCCAAGCACACTGCCAACACTCCTTCATTCAAAGCTCGAAGCTTGAAAACGAGACTAACTAGAAACAAAAGGGAAACAGGCAGGTTCATTCTCCTTGCCTCTGTGATGACAGCACAAGTGGCAAAAAAAGCTTAAATCCTTTCAGGATTTCTAATCTAACGATGTTATTAGTAACCCAGGTAAGGTTGTTGAGGATTATTTAAAAAGGATAGCTATTTATCCAACATTTCTCTTTAACAGAAGGTCACCTTAAAATAAGAGTAAAAGGAGCCCAAGAGCTTAATAAAAAGGATCTATTTTCTGTAATTTGGCATCACATTTCTTCCGGAGCTCTGAGAAGATTATCCTCTATCCCCCATCTGGAGAATCCCACAGAGAATTCTACAATTAGGGAACTGAATGGAGGATGTGCTCCAAGGGAAACCCTGTCATAATTAAACGCTTCTCCAAAAAATGGGGAGGAGGAGCGCTTAACAGGTGTTAGAACCTCATTGAAGATGACGAATAAACCACAGATGTCTGTAAAAAACAAGGTAAATGAGTCTTAGCTAGCCACGGCTGAGAGCTGTGGGTGGCCAGAGGAAAAACAAAATGTTACCGTATGTCTGTGCAAGGTACCCTGTGCAGCAGGATATGGGACACTCTACAGGCAAGGCACACTATGGCTGAACTCCTAAAGCTGAGCAAACTCCCAAAGTAAATCCTTCCCTCCTGAAGAGGAGGATGTCTTAATTCTGGTTCCCAGGAATCAGACACATGAACATAATATGTAGTCCAGTAAAATCTCCCAAATCAAACCCACATTCCCAGTGGAGTCTAAATCAACAAAATCCATTTGTCCAGGCAACCTGGATGCAAATTAACCCAAAAGGGCTGAACTAAGGCCCTTTCAAACTACTGCCTGTATGTTCTTTGGAACATGCTTATTGTTCTTATTTACTGTATGTTTCTGCAGGAGACTTTGCACTCTTCTTGGCTATGACATTAACAGTTATAAAGCCAGAGATATGCAATGGCCTGAATTGCTATATTATATCGAGCCAATTATAAAGGCCAGCAATGAAAGAACAAAGTTTGGCCCACTGCTGTGAACAAAATTAAAACAGCAGGTTCTCCCTACTCCTCTCACACAGGAGACTCTTTATTACCTATCTGCCTTCTGATGAACAAGACAACTGAGAGGGGTCACAGGCTTTTCACCAAGTCAGGAAATTTATGCTGTGACTTTTAACCATATGTGTAGGAAGGAAAAAAACAAACCCCAATGCTGCTGCCCGCCCCCCCCCCCAAGCTGAATGCAAAGGAAAGAATCTCAGAAATGCTGAATGTGGGGATGTGACTTCTCTTACCTACCTATGCTTTGCTTAATCTTACTGGGGATATATGGAAAAGTCTTTATTTTTCCTTATACCTATATATAGGAACAAAACCTGAGCACCACTACCACCATTCACAAACTCATTTTCTGTGCCAGTTTCCCTTTGCTTGGACAACAGATACAGAAAAAATCCCTTTCCTCTTCTGTTCATAATTCATTTCATTTTCTGTAGCTCCTGATCTAGAGATTAATTTTCTCCCCTCGTCTTTGGGTTGCACACGTTACTAAGATTTATTTGGAATTAAACAAGGACAATGCTGTCAGTGAAGTGGAAAAAAGTACAAGAACCTCTATTGATACTACATTCAGAAAAAAAATATCTTTTAAATAGGTACAGAAACAAATGTAACTCGACCTCTTTAACTGAGCTGGTCTTATCATCAAATGAAAACCTAGAGAGAATCACCAGACTAAAATCAAAGCTCCACCCTTGTACGCCATCGCCAGCTTTTTATGGGTACAGGATGAACACCACAGCTGTAACTATTGCAGCAGTAAGGGAACATTTCAGGGTTACTTGTAATACTCTGCTTTTACAACAGCAAGGATTGGTGCATGTTGCTTTGCTGCTGTTGATAGTCACAGCCTGTGTCAACCAGTGAAATAAGGACACCACTGCTGAGCACGAGCCACAAACCAGAGGAACTCACATCCCCACTGTCAGACAGACAGGGCAAGCAGGACCTTGTCCCCATCTGCAAAGCTGAAATGACAGCCACACAGATATAGACATGTTCAGAAAGGAAAACAAAAACCCAAGCACTGCTCAAAACCTCAGCTTCAATTTAAAAGTAGCTGAAGCACAAGCCATCTGCAGGGTTCTCATTTAAAAAATCAGATTTCTATAGCAGTCAGTTCTTCAACAATAAATGTAACACACCCAAACTGATAACTACTCCTAAAATCTGGGGTTTTTTAGATTTTAGGAGGAGGAGCCTGCTGACTATGTTTTGATAACAGCTTGGGAAAAGATCAAGAAATTTTTAGAAGCTTAACATAAAGGAGCTAAGCAAACAACAACAAAAACAGCAGAGCAGTCACCAACAAGATTTTAAAGAATAAAATGCTGAAAAAGAAGAAACTGAAGTTTATCACTCTTTACCCCAGATACCTGAAACTGTATACAAAATAGGAAGGAACAGGGAAGTAGCAGTTGTCAGTCACTTTAACTTAAGGTCAGATGCAACAACCTTTTTGAGCCAGTTACTGTTATTCTCCCTGCAGCCTTGCCATCCAACCCTGTAACAAGATGTTGCTGAAGCATTAAGCTACACTGAATTCCCCGAGAGACTGAGACATTGTAACTAATTTGTCACTTCATCCCATTTATTTAAATAAAATCTCTCCTACCATGGCAGAGGCAGCCAAACTTTGCTTGAGCACAGGTAAACCAACAAAACAAACTGCATCGGGAAGGAACAAGCTCTAAAGAGCAGTGAATTCATTTGTCATTGGGGTTTTTTATTGTAATTAAAAATCACAAAGTTGCCACATGACATTAAACACAGCTGACCTTTCTGGTTTACACATTTAATATTGATAAATAGTCAAACAAATGCATTTGCAGCATATCTGCATTTTGGTTTGACTGCTTAGTGAGGTAACTGTTCTCTATTGGGAAAACACAGCAATCGGGAGTCCTTGTCCTGTGTGATACAAAATGGCATTTAGATCCAATGAGCCTCTCATCTCCTTGTACCTGGTCACCCTCCTGTCTGTATCTGACACCAATTCCTGACTCTAGAGGAGCCCAGGACGCCAAGAGCTCCATCTCCATCACAACAGAAATACTGGTGGCTCAGGTGATGATGCTGTCCATAAGCTTCGAGGTAAAGGGGACAAGGGAAATAAAAATTACCTCTTCCAATACAGCCTTAGAAGCAAACACAGAGCCAGTGTTTCTCCTCCACATTCACTCACCCCACTCTGCTTTAACAAGAGATTACTCAAAAACGAAATATTCCATCAGCCTGTGCAAACTAAGGCACACTTATATATATCAAGTATAGCAACACAGCGAGAACATCCATCCACAGACCCAAGCCAACTGCTTTCTGTCTTACTTGACTCAGGTTCAGCTTCCTCTGCTGCTTATGCATTATCATACCACATACAATCTCATTCTTTTTCATTTTACAGACCATTCCCACCTTCCAACTCTGTTGACACCCATTCACTTGGCTACCAAATTCCCCTGCAGGAAATGCCTTCTTCCATTCCCCAGGCCAAGATCAATCAACCCTCCTGGAACCAGTGAACTACATTACTGCTTGCTCTTTCATGCAAGTTCTTCCTCAGAAATCACTCCCATTGGAAACAGATGACACACAAAACAAAACAAATGAAAAGGAAAGCTTTTTTCAATTTGAAATCCACCTCTGTCCACAAAACGAAACTTACTGTCTGAAGAACCCCAGTGTTCTGCCAGGTTTTCAAGTAGCAGTAGATCAACATCCTTAGTCTATGAAACCAACTGCACAAGCCATAGTCTGGGAAGCCTATGGAGAAGCTCCACCGGTAGCACTGTATGAGGCTTTCAGCCCAATGGCAAGACAAATGATAGATATGCAAGAGTCAAATCTTCCTGCCCAGATGCAGATGCTTAAGGGCTGAGTTTCTAAAGGAGTTGTGAACCCACCTGGTCTCTGGGAGGCCTAGAAGCCTGGCTTTCAGAGAGCTGCACAGAGGCCATAGCAATACAGCAGCTTATGGTACTCAACACTGCCAAGAGCTCCTGCAGTGAGGAGCAGGATGCAGCTGAAAAGGAGATGGTGTAGCTGCAGTAGAAGTCCTTCTGCTGCCACTCTTATGCCCTTTGCAAGTACCAGCCTCAAGTCTAACAAAAGCCTCACCTCAGCTTTGCATATCAGCTGATTTAACAAAAAATTTCCTTCCAAGCGATACTAGACACAAAAGTTATCTTAGTCATTACTATTCCATGATCCCTACACTGTCTGGCCTCAAGGTCCAGAATAAATGCTTCTCCATGAGGAACTGAAGTGGGGAGACAGAACAGACTGTTTTACCTTCTCACTGATGTCAATGGAGATGCATCAGATCAACCTGGCCCCAAGGTCTGGCTAGTTTTTCTGTCGCTCTTAGATGGACATGGTATCAGATTCCTCCCAAGGTTCTGACCAAAGCTGTTTTCCCAGGATAAGCCAGACCTTTTCCAAAGTTCACATTCTCCACCTTCAAAAGAGAAGTGGGCACAGCCGTACCGGCATCTGTTTGTGTTTCATCTTTGGGAAAGGCGAAATGGCCGCAGTCTGTTTTATTTTTAATGAGGGGAATAGAGCTCCTTCATGCAGTTCACAGCTGCAGAAACTTACCTACCCCGGGGGGTTTCTGCATAGTATCCTGAAAGGCTCCTGCAAAACTCAGTCAAAAACAACTTTAAAAGGTACGCTGTACACATCCACTGAAGTAGATGTCTTCAAAGCCACCTACAGTATTTATACAGCCCCTTTCAGTTTGGTACCTGCTCCTCATAATCATTATTTCTGTTTGCAACACTTCAGGAATTAACTCTTCCCTAAGATTTTTTATGCAGGGGAGGGGGCAACACCAACACAGAGAAATTCTAAATTATTTTCCCAAGATCACACAAGAAGCCTGTGCCAGAGCAGGGTACTTAACTTGGGTTCCCTGAACACCAGGATAAGGCTTGTCTCAGTGGGTTGCTCTTCTCAGACATCCCAGAAAGACATCTAACAAGGACATTTGTGCCGCCTGATTCTTGGGTGAAAGACAGAAAAAAATGACATAATCTTTGTAAACAGAAAGTGGGAAAGTGGAAAAAAACAACCAAACAACAACAATCCAAACCTAAACCAGCCCTCATATCTTGCCTACTGTCTGCCAAGTGGGCCAACCCTACTCACAGACACCACTGTATGAGGTGTCAGAGAAGAATCTAAAACGGGAGTCAAGAGCAAAGTAGTATTAATTTACTGATAAAATTCATCTGATAGATGCAGCTGGTATACCACTCAGATGGGGAAGGAACTGCAACCCAGGGCTAGCAAAGAAGTCCCCAGCTGGCTCTGCTCCCCACCGTACAGGCTGGGAGCAAGCATGCTGGTGTGGCCCTCCCCCTGTACCACCTGAGACCCTACCTTGCTGGTCCTAGACCCCAGTGCCAAGGGAAAACTGCCCCACCTCATACACTCCCTCACGCAGGGCCCTGCACGGCCAAGAGGAACTGGGTTTGCTGAACAAGCAGCTATTCAATATTTTGTTTTCTCCTCATTGTTCAACGTGTGGCCTCAAGCCAAGCCCTGCTCAGAATACAGAGCTGGTGGTTTCCATACAGGCTCTTCAACGGGCTCACAGAGAGCAGTGGCTAGGCAGTTCACAAGCACGTTTATTGTCAAGCATCCTTGCTTTCTAAACTGGAAGCTAAGAAACAGGGAAATCAAGAGTTGCAGCTTCTTGTACCTCTGACTGCCTCTGTTAAGACCCCCAAGGGCCTGGTTTTCTGGGGCACTTTACATGTTCAAAGCACAACTCCCACTGGCGCCCTGTGCATCGTCAGCACTTCTGCAGTTCAGATCCCAGGCTCACCTCTTGGAAAAAAAATAATCACAATATAAGGAATAGATATTTGGGGATCTCCTATGACAAGCCAGGCTGAAAACAACTTGCTGAATGTACACAGGGCTGCTGACAGGGGCTAGGAGTGGAGTTCTCCAATATGCTACTCACTGCTCCATTCGTCTGCCTTCTACTTCTGTGACAAGTGAGCAAAGGTCCCTCAGAAACCACCTCCTTCCCTTTATAGCCCACAGTTAACCACATCAGAAGGGGCTCATGCACACAGATCAGACACCAAGGCCAACGTATGTACATTTTGGGAGGTATCTTAGCCACTTCAATAGAGAAACCCCAGCCCACCTCCCTTGGACATGCAGCAGCTGATATCTTCTATAATGATTCAGAATTTGGCTGAATTCAGGCAAATTCCCACAGGTCAGGAAAGAGTATATTATTTGCCTCTACCAAGGCAAGATTCCTTTCTATGATCTGTGATGCAAGTGAGTTTGAGCTTCTTGTAGATACATTCTTGACCTTTTTTTTTTTTTTTTAATGCGTTGACAAAACCATGTTTTTCGTGACCTGGTGAGGAGAAATGTCAGGTAGCTTCACCATGGCACCCTCCAAGCTCCCCCATGAACAGAGAAGAGCATGGCACAGAATGAGGACAGCAAAATACAGACACTTCCTCACACTAATGTCAGGTATGCAATATTCCCTAGGTCTCTCCCAAGTGCTACTTGAGAAGGACAACCTGCCTACGTGAGCATCATAAGCAGATCATTCGAAGCAAAATGAATTAAGTAAAATGAGGCACAAACTTCATTCATCCCCTGCTATCACTTTAATATCTCCACTAATGAAATTTTCTCTGTTGAATATTCAGGCATATGACAGAGCAGGGTAAATGCTTGACACTACAGAAAGCTCTGTGTGGTCCCTGCCCCACTGACTTCCAGCATGCTCCATGAGTCTCACTGCATGGTCAGGGACTCAGTCTCTTTCAAGGCCACACCAAGAACCAGTATCATAGTTGCTGGTACCTGCACAGCAGAGAGACTGCAGTGACTCACAGGAAGACAATAAAGACAGAAGGCAATTTTCAAATCTGCCTAGAAAACGTAGGATCATAAGTCTCATCTTTAAAACTGCCACAAGCTCCAAAACACCAATTCTGCTTCCTGAAAAACAGGATTAGAAAAGCACGCACATTACCCCAATGTACAGATGGTGAGAACCATGCAATGTACAGATGGTAGGACCCATGTAGGTCATTGACATGCCCAGATCTTGCAGCCATTCGGCAGCAAACTCAAGAAATGATCCAAGGGCTCAGCATGCCAGCCCTTTGCCCTATACCATGCTTCTTCCCACACATAACATTACCCTTTCAAGGAAGATGGTCATATCCAGAAACAGCCTTAGCAATGTCATCTGCAGAGCAGCAGTCTGCTTGGGGAACGTGTACTTCTCTGCAACACACATCTTCTGACCTGAAGAAACTGCCTTCATATGCACTGGAGAAAATGAGGCTTTTTGAGTAAACACCACCTGACTGAAACCCATTTGGTTTTAAAAGAAACTGATGGCATTTGAATGGCTGTGGGGCAGGCCAGACTTTCTTCACTTCTATTTAGACTTGTTAGTTATCTCTCATGTTATAGCTATATTGCTGCAATACTGTGTCTGGACATAAAGGGAGGGGAAATATACTTGAAAGCAGGAAAATACATTAACACTACTGTTAGCAACACACCGTATTAGGGAAACTGAGGCACAAAGATTTACACAAGCTGAAAGAAAATCAGGAAGAGAACCCAGATGTCCTGATGTCTTGGGTTTTATTTTGTGAATAGGGACACACTCATCTAGCACCTGGGAGATCTATGAAAAACAGAAGAGCTCCGATTTCTTCTGGCTCACAAGCAGTAGCAACTAACATGAAGGCAGTGAGGTGGCTACCTCCCACTGCTCTCAGATGGCCAAGCTACTTGTGAAGCAGTTCACAAACTGCTGCAGTTTGTAGCCTAACTGTTAAAGGCGAACCTGAACTAGTGCCATGCTACCTCACCATGTCTATACATTGCTTTACAGCTGCCCAAGCACCTGGGCAATGACCACTGGAGTAACAGTTTCAACTGCAATCCCCGTGTCATCTGTCCTTTCCCGCAACTTCTCCCTTCTTGACAGTATAACAGATGGAAAGAGATGAATGAGAAGTGTTCAGAAAATAATCGACTATTTTATGCAAGGGAACTTTAATCAAAACTGAGGGGAAAAAATTGCTCTCAGTCCACATGCTTGCTTGTCACAGAGCAAGCAACCAAGTATAAACAAGTAATAAAGATGATGCTGGAAATCATTTAGGCTACTTCAAACTGGATTCATAAAGCATCAGAACTGAAGTGAAATCACTTTCATATCAAAGAATGGAAGTACAGTAGGGAGCAAAGAAATGAGATGGGAATATATCCAGCACGATGGAAAAAGCAGGCCTGTTCCCTCTGAGCTGATCAACAAGGCAGTGTCTCATAGAGAAGAGATCCAGGCAAAGGCCAGCCAAGTGCACAGCCCCAGAGACCCACAGCCTCTGATCAAGAGAGCCTAAAATAAGTCAACAAAAACAAATCCTATCTTTGTTGTTTCAAAGCGGGTAGGGAGTAGAGGCCAACACTCTCAAAAGGAGAACAAACAGAAGCCAGTCTTTGAATTTGGGCAGAAGTTTGTCGGAAGAGATCAGGAGATGATCAACAGCAGGAGCTCCAAAAAGCAAGACAATTAACTCACCAGCACGAGATGAACTGGTCTGTTTGGGTCAGAAAGAGAAAAGGATTTAAAAACTCAGCCAGGAGCGAGAAAGGAAAAAGTCAGTCTTACCTACAAACAGGGGAGCAGATGGAAACAACACTACAGATGACAACCAATTCACTGTCAAGCAAAAGATCAGGTCAGGTTAAATAAAAGCATGAATAAACTAAAAGCATAAATCACTGCGTATGTTGTGGACAAGGCATTACACAGAAAAGATACGAAGGTGGTGAGAAGTGAAAGAAAACAAAACACCTGACAGACAAGGAATACTACTTAAACCAGAGAACTGGCTGTACACTGAATATGATGGGAAGAGAAAATGAGGGAATTCCAAGAACAGATGACCAGGTTTGGCCCAAGTATCCTCCCCACCATCCCAGGGCACAAAATCTCTCTAGAAGGTGGGACTAACAATTTATGAACCAAAATCTGAAGTTTCTTGTCACTGTGCCACCACTACTACCAGTGATGTAAATCAGCCCAGGGCAGCTGCAGTACAGCTCTACCTGGACAGAGTGCTGCAACATGAAAAGCATAAGCGCTGACTAACAGTCCCACTGCTGCACAACAGCATGCTCCTGTAGAGGCTTCCTCCAAATCCGGGAGGACAGAAGGATCACAAGCCTTCAGCCACAGAGAGTGACAATTCACAGCAGACAGATGCTGCAGCAGTGAATAATAGCTAAGTTGCAGATAACATCAACAACTGGGCCTGCTTCTGGTTTACACAAAGGCCTCTCTGCACAACTCAGACAGTCTAAAGAGACCACGAATTGCATTTTACACTTCCCCAAGGCATCCAAGTGTAAATTCAGCCCAGAATCATGGGTTTCTGCAGACTCCCTGCCACTTGGGTCTCCCATGCACGGCTATATTACTAATACACAAACGAAAGCAGGAACTGCAGTTCTGCAGGATCATCTCACTTGGAGGGCTATAAAATAAACAGGGTGACAAAGGGGAACACAGTGTGTTCCCCCATGGAAACTGCTACCTCAGTCCTAGCACTTCTGGAGGCCTCATTCCTCCCCAGGGAGCCGGGTTTATGCTTCTCATGCCATTTGCCAGGTTCACCCTCACTGTCTGTGTCATGCCTGGCAACCTGCCAGTTGTCCTGCAAAGCCAAGCATCACTGAGAAGACACTGCATACAAAACCTCACCTACACAGGGTATACTTTTTTTGCCCAAATCATTGGCAGGAAATCAGCTTCTGACATAGATCAGCAGAGACAAGAAGAGGCATAACTTAGTGCCAGCAGGTTCAGAAACTCCAGCATCACTGCGGCTTGCTTGTCTACACTTGCAGAATGCATTGGGGCCAATTACATCAAATCGGCCTATGGGATATGCTGAGGCTGAACAGTTATTTAAGTACAGCCCTACCTGTCAACTTGCTCTGATCAACTGTATTCCAGTACAAACCTACAGAAGATAGTGGGATTTTAACACAGGGTGATACACCTCTCATGCATGGATCAGCAATCCATTTTCCCAGTTTAACACTCCAATTGTCATTAAGCTTTCTCAAAGAGAAGTCATGCTCACACCAAACTACAGTCAATACTGCTGACCAGTCCCTCTCAACACCTCTAACAGAGAAGCAGCCCTTAACAGCTCAGCCTTGTCCAGTTTTCCTCTCTTGAAAAATTAACTAGTATATCTGTATATACTCTGTACTGGAAGGCAAGGTCTCCTCTCCAACTATTTCTAGTCAAAAACTCAGAAGCAGCATGAAGATTCCAGATAGTAATCACACTGTTTGTACATTATCAAAACGTGGCATAAATCAAAACATGGCACAGCAAATCTCATCCATTCTCTGTTTTACACATGTGGATTTGTACTCTATGAAGCAAAGCCAAGCCCTGAGCCATGAATAGAGCTCCCTGGCACTACAAGGCTTGAGACTGAAAGCAGTCTCTATCCCCAGCATATTACATACACAAGGGCCAAATTCTAATCCACCTACACACAGCAAGTCAAAACTCAACTCCCACTAGCTGTGGAGTAAGGTGTGATCCAGTGTGAGAGCAAGCAGAAAAAAAACCCAACAACAAAACAAAAAAAAGCCCACAAGCAAACAAAGTATCATCCAGAAACAAGTAACTACTGAGAGAGGCTAGGAAGCAGCAAAGCTGTCAACAAGCAGCCTCAGACACCAGCTCTCTGGGACATGAAGAAAGGCGTAAGGGCTTTGTGCAGAAAAGTAGACCAACACAGGCTGACCCAGTGATTTGCTCTTTCAGGAATTCCTTACAGAAAACAGGCAAAACATTCAACCTCCTGTACCTCCTCTTCCCCAGTAAAATCAGAATTACATCACTGTCCTAACCCCAGAGGCCACAGAAAGGACTGAAAACTGCCAGGTACTCATTTATCAGCACAATGGGGGAACTGAACTTCCTCTGACAGAAAAGATATATTTAAAACTATGCTTAAGCAAGTGTTCACCAGCCCCCCTACTCCTCCCCTGCACAGTGAAGTACAGCTGCACAGCACTGCTGTTCTGGTAAATCAGGCCTTCTTGTGCACCAGCCAGCCAAGACTGACTTGCAGCTAAGCATGCCACATCCTTCCAGCTTCTACACCAGTGTCTGTAAACCTGTGGTACCCAAAGCCATCGCTTAAAGCACATGAGGTACCTAATGTACACCTACCTGCCCCCCCACCCCCTTAATCCTTGCTCAGGGACACTGTGAGCAAATTAAGCTTAAAGCCAAGAGTACCTGAGGGTTTAATAGTACAGTCCGCGTCCCTACCCTCAAGAAACAACTTCAAGGGTTATGAGAATGGAGGACTACAGAGAAGACTCAGCACCAAACCACAGGATGGGGTTTAGAAGAGGGGGAAAAAAAAATTTCAAATGGGGCAGAGGACAGTGCAACAGAGAAGATAAGGAGCTGCATCACTAGAACAGTCAGAAGGGCAAAGAAACCCAGATTTTCAAGATACCATGTCCATAATGCCATACCATACCCATTACAGCTGCTGATTCCAAGCTCTGCAGGCAACCTGCTACCAGACTGTAGATGTCTGAAAGGCCCTTGGGAAGCAGCCTCAGACACAAGGGAGGATAATGGGAAGACAGGAAAATGAAAGGAAAAAGAAACTGGACAGAAATCAAACCCTCCCCCATGGAACAGAGCAATAGATTCTTTGAGTGTCCTTAACAACACGGGCCTCCCGGGAGAGCTGAGGGCTCCTAGCACCACCGGGAGGGTGCCTGGCATATTCCCAGGATCACACCAAAAAAAATCACAGGCTTTTCTACATGCCTGAGAGTCTAAATAAAAACAAAAACCAAATGACAATCTAATATTGCAACCTCATTTCAGATTCCATTATAAATCTTAACTTCATTAAACTGACTGTATTGGGGGGGGGGGGGGATCATTTAGCATATATGTTGTTCATTTTATTTCCTGCTGACACAACAATTTAAATTGATTAAAAAGTCTTCTCAATTATTTTCCAAAACGTATAAATATCAAACCAGTCTAATCCTAACAAACGATAATGAACCTTTCAAATAACTGGGTCTATTTAGAACTGCGTATGTAGAGTCCGTAAGAGCAGTTTCCAGTGACATTGCATGCAACAATGTACCCACAGAACTGTATTCCCAGCATGGACTACATCACTTCTCTAATAAGTTCTGAGAACTCAGCTTCTGTCCCAGAAATGTCTTCAGAAGGAATGAACATTAAACCAGAAGATACTTTTGTCAAGAGCAAATTAAAAGAAAAGGCAAAATTAAATTCTAATTTAATATGGGTTGGCTAATTGATTTGCTTGGTTTTTTGCTTTTAGCTATGCGTTAAATGAGATTTTTTTTTTAAAAAAAAAAGTTTCCCTTGTTTATTATGAACTCTGGGTCACAATGACTATGATTTTCCACATATTTTTGCAGGTGGGTAATTTTCAGTACCTAAATATCCCTGAGTAAAGCAAGACTACATATTTTTAAATATATTCAGGTTTTAACTCACAGCTTGTAATACTATATCTTCAAAATACCCAGGCAAAACACTACACTACACACAGATAACACTCTGAGGATTGCACAGGGGAACCCTCTGCAGCAATCTGCATGCTGTTGGTTGCACAAGTGCGACAAACGTAAGAACAGAGAACCTGAGCCAAAACACTGTTCTTTAAAAATACATCATGTAAATTAGAAATAATGAAGCAATGTTTTCCCTCTTATCTGCACACCCCTGTTTTGGGTAGAAAAAAAAATATTTTTCTGGGAGTGGGAGATCATTGTAGTTCTATAAGAATAAGACTTGCTCCAACTTTGCCACCCAGAGCCAGGCAGCCTGTTCCTCAGAACCTTCAGGGAGTCTGTGCCTTGACAGCACAGAGCCTGTTAGGAATAAATAGCTGTCATGTCTGGGCTGCAAATGCTGAAGGGAAATACTTGGATTTAAACTATAAATTAAAGGGCATCTAGGCTCTTTAAATACCCTGTGCCACAAAATCATGGATTATTTGGTCCAGTAACTACCAGCAACAAGGCACACGAGTCAATTTCTAAAAATGTATGAGTAAAGGAAAAAAAATAAACAAAATGTACTTTGTCAATGTTGCTTGAGACAAATTTTACAGAAGTCTTTTAAACAACAAGGTCTGCTCAAGATCCAAATGCATAATTTCTCTACACTAATGAAACAATTTGAAACAAAAGCAATCTAAGAAAATCTCTTGTCCACACATGAAATATAAGTTTTGCCCCTCATCAAGGGTCTGATATTTAATTCAAAGTCCATTCAAACTCCACTAGATACAACTTACTGAATTGTTCCTTTGATTTTAACAGGAAGGGATGATACAGAGCCTTCCTTAAACAAGGCTGATGCTATACTCAGCGTCACACAAAACACACTGCAGTGAATTTGGAGGCACCCTGAACTTCACAGTTGTCACTTCCCAGCACTGCAGCCATCTGGAAGGCCTGCTATCTCCTACAGCAAGTGCAAGCTGCTATGACTCGTGTTAAGAGAAACTTCCATTTCCAACTGTGCACATAAGGTCTAAGCACCCCAAAAGACCTGCTCTGATCTCTTCCTGGAGCCGACCTGACAGTGGTCACTCCCTGAGTCCAGAACAAGCATGGGAGACAACGCACCAGCTAACACACTCACTCTAAAGATTCAGTTTGGCCTCAGTATTCCTTGTATAACAAAGGTTTTAAATGAGATTAGAAAGTATCTTTTCTGCTTCTGTTGCCATTCCTTTCGCATCAATATATTCAGCCTGTCATGCTAAATGGCCCAGCAGGCTGGTCTCAGCACAGAAAAGTGCCCCGTGAGAGCTGTGCCTGGGGGCTCTGTGCCAGCAGGGCATGCTGAGCACCTAGGCCCCAGGGACGGGGAGTGCTCTGCATCCCTCTCTAGCCTACAGGCTGCTGGATTCGGTGTTAAGGAGCTCCTGAGGGGGATGTGCTTCCAGCACTCCTCTGGAGAAGGGCAGGTTGCCATGACAAAGGCCTTTGAGAGAAAGAGGTGTGGGATGGAAAAATAGTATGTGAGAAACCTAGAGGGAAAAATACAAATCTCAATTCAGCATTTGCCATCACTTCCCAACACAGTCACTGGTATTTGGGACTTTGGTTCATGGGAAACAGTAAAGGGCTATAACTGCCCTGAAATCAGGAGAGGCTGGATGAAGGAGGGAAACAAATACAAATATGCAGCATACAAACAGCTCAGGATATGCTGATCCTGATGAAGAAAACTTCCCCACAGCAAGGTGTCCTAACATCACTTCAAACAACCTTTATTATCAAATGCTGCCGAAGCAGAATCACTGCAAGCAAAGGCACCTTTCCCTTAGGCCTTTACAGGTCCTTCCCAATGGCCTTAAGAAAGCTTTAATCACCTGAGCCACCTGCCACCATTTTATGGATTGCATGGGCCTTGATGCAGTAAAAACAAGACTGCCATTGCTTTTTCAAAATTATACTTCATGTTTCTAAAGTTTTTCTATCCCAGGTCTCAACAAGGTCTGAACAATTCCACAGAAGGCAACAAAATGAAAAAACAAGAATGAGAGGTGAGAAGCAGACCCTACCACATCACCAAGTGATAGGTTTAATCCTGTTGTCTCTTCTAGATTTAAGAAACCAAGAAACATGTTATTGTATAGTAAGATAAGTGTCAAAAACATGAAGTTCTACAATTACCAAGCAATCAGAAATCTGGGAAATCCCACTGCCCTGGAAGGCAAAGTGAAAGACAGCTTCATTTTCTGAACTGAATTTTTAACATGTCATCTCCCTCTCTCCCATTTGTTGTAGGGGATCAGTTTCAAAACATCATTTCCTTGCTTCAAATCATGCCTGTCATTACAATCCCAAAGCACCCAGGCTGCATGTGCTCTATCCCTTAAAAGCAGTGACTTCTGGGTTGCAAAGACATCAGCTGCATATAATGGAAATAGCTGTTGCCTACCTCCTCCCTAAACCCTATGAACAGATCTCCCTATTCCCCTTCCCTCTGCAGCATCTGAGCCTTGGCACAGAGTCAGCTGGCAGTGCCACTTCAGATACAGCTCCCCTGTGTCCCTTCTGCTCTCAGGGCTACGGATCCAGAATGGACGCTGTACTTTTATGTCCCAGCTCTGAATCCCCCTGTGCTGGCTCTTCCCATTTTCCCCACAGGGTAATTTTCACTCCTCTGCCTCCAGCTTTCTTCCCCAGCTTCATCCGCCCGGCCAGCCCTGCATCCCACGCTTTCCTGTCCGCATCATACCTGTTGGCAATACTTGCATTGCTGCCACTGCCGCTGTGTTTTCTTGCCCGGCTCAGCCTCCGTGTGGGCTTTGGGTCTTGTAGTCCAGGACTTGGAACTGAGGGGAAGGTCGAGGCATAGCCATGTTCGCACTCTGCATGAGAATCAACAGGCAGGGCATAAAAAAAAAAGGGGTTATTAAAAAAAAAAAAAGAAAAAAAAAAAAACAAAAAGTAGTCTGCAGCCAGCCCGCACCAACCACTAACTCATCAACCTAGCTGAGGAAGCCCTTAACCACAACAGCTCAGGGAAATGACTGAGGGTGTATTCAGAGGAAAGCAGACTGGGAGGTGGAGAAAAGAGAGGAAGGGGAGTAAAAAGGCTCTGCCAGCCTTGGAAGAAGGCCACCACCACTCAAACACCTGGAAACATAAAAAAACCAACATGACAGCCCAGACAGCACCTCATCTCTCACCTCCTGTCCCAGCTATCTGAACCGGACAAACCAGGCGTATTTCACTGTACCATCGAGGTCTCTGCAAAGCCAGAGCCACCCACCACCATCCTTCTGCCCAGTGCGAAACTTTCACACCGATGCCCACTTTTCCTTCCAGAAATCGCATTCACCTCAGTCTCCCCCTCTCTGCAGAAACCTTCCACCTAGGCCACCGCTTCCAGGAGGCCCCACCAGCCCTGTCCCTCACCAAACCCCTCACTGCCGGGGGTTTACCGCCGCTCTGATCCCCTTCTCCAGGGTCACCTCCCCTCCGCGGGGACCTCTGACCCCAGTTAGGCTCCCCCCACGGAGGGCCGCTATTCCAGCACCCCTCCTCCCCCCATTACCTCTCTCCCTTCGCTCCAGATACTCAGCCGCCTCCAGCAGCCGCTGGATGTTGATCATCTGGACCTGCTCCATGGTCCCCAGGCCGGCAGCCGGGGCACTCCGCAGCCCCGGGCCCCCCTCCGTCCCCACGCTCCCAGCTCCGCCGCTGGAAACGGGGGCGGCTGCGGGGGGGGAGGAGCGAGGGATCGCCGTTTCTCCCCAGGCCCCGGGCCTCCTCGCACCGACAGCCCCCTCGTCCCGGGGGGGCGGCTCTCCTGGGAGGGCGAGGGGTGGGCGCGCGGAGGCGGCAAGGGAGCGTGAGAGGAAATGCCGGACGAAGGACCGGGATCCTCCCCCCGGGGGGCAGCGAGGCGGCAGCGACTCCTGACCCGGGCCCGTCCCTACGGCCCGGCCGAGCGCTGCCCCCACCCGCAACCCTCGCTCCGGCCCGCGGCCCGGTCCCGGCCCAGATTTACCCCCACTTCGGGCCCTGCCAGGATCCAACCCCCTCGGCCCCCGCCTGGGCTCGCCCCCCGCCCGGCCGGCCCCTCAGCCCCGCGGCAGGACCGGTCCCTCAGGCCGCCCCGCCCCGCGCCGGCCGCCGCGCACCACTTTGTTTACCTCTGCCCGGCGCTCGCGGGGGGGGCGCGGGAGCGCCGCCGCGGGGCCGCCTGGGAAATGTAGTTCCCCGGCTGCCGCCCAGCACCGAGAGACGGTGGCTGTCTGGGGTCACCACCCGGCCCCGCGCAGCCCGCCCCTCCCCGGCTGGGGCTGCAAGCGCCCTCCGGGCCCCACGCATGGGGACCCAAAGCCCCCTGGGGCAATGGCTGTGTGCCCTCACGCCCGAGGTGATGGCTCCGTGCCCACCCAGCCCCTGAGGGAGCGATGGCCAGGCCCTGAGGTGATAGCTCCGTGCCCACCCAGGCCCTGGAGGTGGTAGCGGCCAGGCCCTGAGGCGATAGCTCCATGCCCAGCCAGCCCGAGGTGGCAGTGGCCAGGCCCTGAGGTGATGGCTCCATGCCCACCCAGCCCCTGAGGTGGTGGTGGCCAGACCCTGAGGTGGCAGTGGCCAGGCCCTGAGGTGATGGCTCCATGCCCACCCAGCCCCTGAGGTGGCAGTGGCCAGGCCCTGAGGTGGCAGTGGCCAGGCCCTGAGGTGATGGCTCCATGCCCACCCAGGCACTGAGGTGACAATGGTTTGCCCTGTACTTTGCTTCCAGCTCACAGCCCCTGGGCTATCAGCGGCGCAAACGCAGCAGCGCCCACAGTCCATGCACCCAGCTATAAATGGTGGGGTGAGGAGCGGGCACAGCTTCCCCCTCGGCCACTGCAGGCTGGGGAAGCCAGGCAACAGCTGCTGCCACACCACAGTAGCCTGCAGGCCAGAGCTCCACCAACATGCTAGGGTGAGACAGACATCGCCTAGGGGGCTGGAGGGACCTGCAGCCACTTCACCCCTTTCCCTGCAAACACCTGGGCATTCCACACATCTGTGTGGAATCACACCTCGAAGAGCCAGGACTGTGGCAAGAATAAAGCAGAGAGGCTGCAAAAGAAAAAGCTGCAGCCACAGCACAGGAGCTTTCCACTTCTCACATGTGGAGGTGTAACCAAAACCAAGGCGCTGGGCTCTGGGAATTCACACCTGGAGCGACTGGTACAGCGTTTCTGATGGGAGACAGAAATGCAAGACCCATTTTTAAATGTAAACATAGCCCTCTGAGGTCACAGACAAAAGATGCCAAAGGCAGCAATCTCGCTATATTTGAAGCAGCACATAACAACAGCGACCATCTCAACATTTTAATGAAAACTGTCACACCTATACCTTGCAGTCTGATCACTCATCTCAACATCTTAATGAAGTACTCGCATCCTGATTTTCATACAGGAAAAAACCCTCAAGATCACTTCTGTGACTCAGAATTTTACCAACTTCACCATTTGCTGGAACGTAGCTTAAAAACCTGTTAACAATTAATTGTACAATACCAGTCTCTAAAATGTTTGATCTACTCCCAAAAAGGGCACAATCAGAGAACATTCAAATTCAGAATCAGAACACTCAGAGTAAACATCTGAATCTCAAACTGATACTGACTTAGAAACCCTCCAAAGATTGTTTTGAAGTTCTAATAGGGCTTATTTTCATGGGTCTGAACCTTCAGGTTGTGACTGGTTACATTTGCAAGCACTCCTGTATCAGAATGGGAGCTGGAAAAGTACCTTGAAAAAAGACCAGAAAAGATGAGATTCTCAATTAATGGCTTGTGTCTGGTAGCAAGAGCTTTAGCAGAGCACAAAGTATCAGGAGACTGGTGATGAAGTTGCAAGAGTTGGCAGCACTCAACTTGAGAAGGCCTGAAAAAAAGTGGATTCAGGGTAACTAACTTTTCTTTAAACACATTTTGCTGATTCACCATTTCTGAGGTTTCCTTAGAAAACTGCAGGCTTGCAGCTGATGGAAGTAAAAATAATACCACTATTCAGTTCTTACACAGTCATTTTCATCTCCAAATCTCAAAGGGTTGATTTGGTTTTTTTCTCTTAAGATGGGATAGTTGAAGAATAAAGGAAGCTGGGACACCTTCAGGGACATACCTCCCCCATTGTGTGCTGTGGAAAAGCAAGCCCCAGCCCCTGCTCAGGCAGGACAGCCTCCATTCACGTACCTACACTGAGCCAGACCACAGCACTTGTAAAGACTGGCTTTTGTCTGGGGGAGATCAGGGAAGGAAGTATTGTCTCTCTTTCCACCTCCTTTTTTCTACACTTGAACTGCCGATAGAGCAGGTTGTTAAAAGCACATGAAAAGTTTCAAACTTGAGCGGTCTCAGGGACTACTTTTATGATCTTGGATTACTTACAAAGGGAAAAGGATGCAGATACACACACCCCTCCCCAACAGGGGCTAATGCAAGAGCATTTATGGGCTCTAACTGTGCTTCCCCAACCCTGCTTCTAAAGCCAGGGAGCCATTTGCCTCTCAGGGTTAGCAGTATTAAACATTAAAAAACCCACACAACACCATCACCACCCCCTAAAAAAAACAACTCATGATGAAGCCCCAAAATGACTGCAAGACAAGTTCTTGTCAGCAGCATCCACTGCCACTAGCTCTTCTGATGGCACATTCAGAGATATGTGGTGCCAATCTAGGGATCAAATAGGGAAAGCCACAGCTGGAAAACAAAAGGAGTAGTTTAGAGGTTATATCAAAGCATCAGCCTCCTGAATAAGAGAGTATGAAGGAGGGAAACACTGATCCACACAGTGAATTAAATCAGCACTGGAATGAAGTAACAGCAGGATAAGTTCTGCGTGAAATGATGTAGGATCAGCTTTTCCATTTACACATCAGCGCAGCTTCCAAGTCTTTGTTTCTGAAGTAATCAATGTACAATTAGAAAAAAAATTCTGTGTGAAACAAAGACAAATTTGAGAATCAACTGTGGGACATCTTCCCAAAGAAGGAGCCCTGAAGAGGCAGGGAAACCAAGCACAGAGCCACAGCAGATCCGCAAAATCTTTCAGTTGCCATCCCAAGTGCTCATGTGGGCAGGTCAGCCTGCAAATGCCAGAGTTGTACGTGGCAGAAACAAAAGTGGGTGGAAAGTGAATGGCACAAAGAGGCCCAATGCTATTCAACTGCTGACCAAAAACCCCCCAAAGTCACATTTTAAATGTGGTTGAGCAATCCACAGGCAATGCTGGGGAGGGGCTAAGGGAAGAGTATTTTAGGGGAGAATGAGATCATTTAATTTAGTGGCTCCGAATGATCTGTAAGTACAGTTTTCTGATTATAAGTGCTTGCTGCCTGGCATCCCTTCTGGCAGCTGTGATTCACTTTCATTGTGTGTTCTGCTGCTTCGCCCTTTAGAAAGGGGCTTTTTACATTTTATTAAATGGCACTTCGGCAGCCCTCCATTTCCAGCCTTAATAATGGATTTGTTAATCTCCCTGATAGCCTTTCCCTCCTCCTTAGCAACAATTTAAATATCCAAGAAGAAATCTGCAGTGCAGAAATCAATTAATATTTACATCTGAAATGCTGCTGTACTATTTTAATCAAGTAGAACAGATGTGGTCTGTTTTTTACCAACATCACCATCACTTGCATTAAACTAGCATCTTCCATCAGGGAAATCTTCTAAGAGCTTTCCAGAAAGTAATGTTTTTAAGCTTCTCACACCTGCAATGACTTTAGCTCTTTTCTTTCCACTCTGCAGGAAGGGAAACTGAGGTGTAAGCAGCATAATCACTTGCATAAAGACACACCCCAAGCTAGAGCTGGAATAGGAACACAGCTCACAGATCAAGACGCCCAAACCCTCTGCTTTGAACACAAGGCTTAGAAATAACATGGTGCTTTTCAACATGGCAGTTATTTTCAATAAGGGCAATCCCTCTGGCTAAACTGCCTGCTTTTCCATCCCCTCTTTGGCTTTTTCTAAAATCCTCCTATCTCCAACTCTTTGCAACCTCTGGGAGGAACATGAAGATGGCAACAGTTGCAAGAGCCTCCTTTGCCCACCTTCACACAAACCCTGCAAATTCGTAATATTGGTTTCAAAGCCTTGAAACCTAACACTCCTGCAACCAAGGCATGAACAGAGACCTCCAGCAGGAACCATTCTCCGCTGTTCTCAAAGCAGTGAAAAGATTCACTGATTCCCCAAATTTCTGGGTAGAGCAGATCCATAAAACTCAGGTTTTTCTAGTCAGGGGGAACATCATCTCTGGCATACCTGAATATCCCACTTATCAGCTACATGCTATAACAACCAGGTCTCTATTTGTGTACTCATGACTGTAACATCTCAGCATCAGAGGACTTGTAGCAGCGGGCCAGAGAACATCCCCAGTCCCACCTACGCAACACCCTTCCAATTCTTGCAATACCTTCAGTTAAGTGGCCTACACCACCTATAGGACATGGCTTTGTTTCTCATTGGGAGCCTCATTCTTTTGCAAGGCACCAGATAAGCACTTTCAGCTCTCCCACGGGTGCCTGGAACCCATCCACTAGTGAGGACAGACATTTCTCAAAGCCAAACCTGGCTATCTAAGAGTTTGAACAGGAATAAAGCACATGCTGTATACCTCACTCTGGTTCAAGGACCAAGCTCTGCCCATCAAGAAGGTAAAAGCCACAGGTCTACCTGCTCTTAAGGCTACTTGCTCCTTTCCTCTGGGAGATGTGTTGCTCTGTTTTCAGGCCTGTGCTGCACCCCTGTTTATTCTGAGTCAGTTACTTATTCTGTGACTTTGGTTAAGTCACTTGACTGCTGCAGCTGCAAAAATAAGTAAGAGGACCCCCCATAAGAAAAAAAACCATCATATACAGGACAGGGTCCTTCAGCAAAATAAGAAGGCAGGATTCTTCAGCCAATAGCAGAAGGTGTGTCTGCCATCTCTCATGATGCTCTGCTGACAGGGGATGTGACTGGTTCTCGGCAGCGCTTCTGGCACAGTCCCCTGGTTTTACCTCTGCCCTATCATTCCTCCTGCTGTGGCTTCCTTCTGAATGTTATGCTGAGGCCCAAACAGTGTGAGTCAAAATAACCCAACCTGGAAGTGGCTAGCACATGAATCACTGTGGCCAGGTCACGAACCAGGAGGAATGAAAAGGGTTTATTGTGAGCTGAATGAAAAATATATAAATAAAGGAGCCCTGTACTGCTCCATAGATCACATCACATCCAAGACCATCTACACTGACCCTGAGCCATGTGTTCAGCTCTCACTAATTCAATGGGAGCTCTGCGCACTGGCTGAAGGCAGTCTCATCCCTTCTGCCCTCTGCTAATTACAGGTTTCTGATACTTCTTCACTTTGGCTTGTCAAAGAAACACCCCAAACAGCACATAAACAACAGAAGGAGCCACATGATGAAGATACTGTTGACCCACCCTCAAGGCTCAGTTTTCCTCTCTTTTAGAGAGGATTATTCAGGAGCAAAGGACAAATCTAAGGTCATCTATTTGTTATGCTTGGTCATGAGGTCAATAAACATCGCCAGCACTTGAAGAAGATTTAGCTGTCTTCTGTGAGGGGCCAAAGTCCACTGTCCCATGGGTCCATGCCTCTACTAGACTTGTCAATGGGGACACTGCTGTTCCAATGTCTTGCTTGCCTTCATGCTTTTAGAAGAGGATATGGCAACATTGGTCTGTATCTGTAGTGAGATCAGTACGTATTACATACCACAGCTATTACAGGTAAGTCATCCTATCCAAAGAATTCATCACGTGTTTACGCAACTCCTGCTGACAAAAGCATGAGCCCACACACACAAAGGGGATGCTTGGCACATACTAAACCTCAGCTGAGTTTACTCCAGGTCCCTCTAAAAACATCTGCCGAACTCCACTATTTCAGCTGCTACAGATTTCCAGCCATGTTTATTCATTAAGTGGCCTTTGCAAAGGTTACAGATACACCAACAGAACTGCCCTGAGCACAACTTTCATTTCTGAAAACAGCCACTGCAATTTTTTTTCATGTGATGTTTCTATTCCTTAGATACCAAGCTCAAATTTCTAGAAACAGGTCATTTGGAAACCTGTACATGTCAGTTAGCAAGGTGTGTTGGGATTGGGTTTTGTGGTCTCACCATGAGAACTGCAGCAAGCAGGCAGGCAGCACTGTTATTCATTTCTAGATTAAATATTCAACTGGAAAAATAATTCAGCTATGTTTCAATAGCTAAAATACTCCAGTCTGCCCAAGCAGCCTGATAACAGGACTCTAGCCTTTCCTGTCACTGTACTGTAATACAGATAATTTTTATTCCATTTTTTTCAAAGGTGAGTGAATACTACAAGGGTGGTTTCACTGCTGGTGCTGAAAGGGCACTCTTGAAGCACAGTATCCCGCTGCCACAGCCCTGACAGTACATCCTACTCCGCTCTGTGGCTCTCAGCCCTGTGGTTCTGTTTCCACACCATCCAGTCAACCCAAGGCCCCTCTGCTATTATTCATGACCACAATGACAGGATGTGGAATCTATAAATGTAAAAAACCCATCTCCTTATTTCTCCCTGGGCACCGAGCAGGTAGGAAACTCCTGCCTTAACTGAAAGTCCTGCCCTAGACATCGAAGGCTCTACTGGTCACCTTACACCACCGACCTGTGGACAGAGGTGGAAAACTGGTGTGTTTCAGAGGCTGAGAAGGGCCTTGTTGCTGCTTATCTACCATCAGAAGGTGTGACATGCACACTCTGGGATATCCAAGAGTTTGGATCTACAGAAGACAGAGTTGCCTCTGCCTCTGAGGGGGCCCCTCTACCAAATAGCACCCCCTCCTACTTGGGACAGCATTTTAAAAATGTGAATAGTCTTGTACAGCCACCAAAGGCTTAGAAGAACAAATGTGGACACTTGAGTGTGGTTTGTCAGAAACTGTAAACCAGGAAAACCACTTGAGCTCACCCAGCCATAACAGCCCATCCTTAAATTCCTGCCTTTGGCTCCTGAAGCCCTTCAGCTTCCACACAGCTGTGATGCTGATCCCAGCCGGCACCCTGCTGCTTCACTCAGCCCTGTCCCCATCCTCATCCTGGCCAGGAGGAGACAAACATTACCTGTTACCTCTGTTTTTTTTTTAAGACTGTGTTTCCTTGGGGCAGGGCACTGTCATTCCCCTAAGTGTACAGCACCTAGTGCAACAGGGCTGTGACTCAGCCACCCTTCTGATGGGAGTAACACCAAAATAGCTTCTTACAGCCCTGCGTAACACCACTGTCAAATGACCTGGGCATCCTACAGGAAGCAGGCGAGCGCTGAGCCTGCCTGCAATTGAGTTTGGCCACAGCCTTCATCACCAAACTTTTTTGAGCTGGTCTCCTCTGCTATTGCTAATTGCCAGGTTGGAGACTATAACGAGGAGTGACCAGCCTTTACCAGGGCCTGTGCCAGGCCACCAGCACAGGATGCATGGAGCAATCACTCTTGCGCTGGCAGATGAAAGGGCGTAACATCCTCTTGGTGCAATAACCTGAGCTCTCCAAGCAAATCTCTGCCCAGTAAGACTATGCGTATGCGTTAGGATATAACCCTCCTGCTTCTGCAGCTATTCCTTAGTTTAGACAGAGCCCATAAATGCTCAGAGATTGTCTTCCAATCCCAGCAGCATTTTTCTTTGTTTGGGAGCAACACGTACAAGCTGCCTGGTTTACGACGGTCATGCTCTGAGCAGCATGTTCAATAGCTGAGCCTTTAGTTAAATGGGACTTTTCAACCTCAAATGTCCTGATTGCAAATTAACATATTGAAAGGCTATGCAGAATCGCCTAAGAGAAGCGAGGATTTTCAGTACTATGGCCATGATGATTATTAGTGGAATCTTCAGTGAAAACAAGTGCTCAGGAAAGGAATTTTTTGGATGTAAACACATCTTTTCAAAATTCAGCAATGAAAAATCCTGTATCCGGCTGTCCTGCTCATTTCCCTGTTCCAAACAAGGACCCGTATAAAATGATGCATTTTTAAATGGAGCATATAAAAGATCAGATGCTCCCCACCACAATGGCAAGAAAAATTCTACACCCGCCCCCCAAAAAAAACCCCAACCCATGATTTTGACAGTTCCCCTTCAAGACAAGAGCACTTTTAAAGAAAAAAAAAACCAAACAAAAAACAACCCAGTGGTCTCACACTTGATCTCCACAGCAGCAGTGCTGCTGCCTTCACACGCAAACCTGATTTTTGCTGGTAACTCCTGTCATCTTCCTGCGCGCAGCCACCGGCCGCGGTGCGGCTTAGCTCCTCAGACACACGGCTTTGCAGATTCATTACGAAACAACAATTAGCATGTGAGAAAAAAACAACCGCTCCAATATTAATGCAACTTTGGAAAACAGCAAAGCAGCCTGCATTTGTTCTGCGTGAGCGGAGAACAAGGGCTTTCAGCCCAACCCCACCACGGCTTTAGCGGCTGAGCGGCTTCTCTGCAGCGGGATCCCTTTCCCGGGAACCCTGCGTGCACGCAGCTGCTCCCGCAGAACAAGGGCACCCTATATCGTCACCTGCATGGGACCTATAGCGGCCATAGGGGATGCGCGGCAAGGGGAGGGTGATGGTGCGATGGAGACGAGCGGCGAAGGACTCGCCGGTCCCTTTGTAAAGTTAAACGAGAAAGAAAACGCAGCACACGCTCCGTGAGGAGGAAAAAAAAAGGAAAAAAAGAAAACTGGAGAGGCGAGAGGAAAAATAAAAGAGAAAAAAATGAAATACAGAGATCGAAAATAGAAGAAAGCGAAAATAAAAGAAATCCAAACGGGGACTAAAAGAAAGAATAACAAGAGAAACCCGAGGAAAACCAGGGCAAGGCGCAGGGGGGAGCGGGGGCCGGCGCTCCCGGTGGCGTTTGCATGTGACATCCCCGA
>JAVJGJ010000062.1:20565892-20588700 GCA_035590215.1 Microhierax caerulescens
ATCCAAATCACAGCCCTGCACCAGCTACTCAGAAGAAAATTAACTCTATCCCAGCTGAAACCAGGATGGAGCCCCCCCCTTTGTTTTCATTAATAAAACAACAACAACAACAAAAATGGTAATTTCCACAAGCTCTGTACTCACACAGCACTTAAACCGCCGAGTCCTCTGTCTCAGGCCGTCAAACACAACCCCACGCTGCAGAGCAGGAGATACAGACCGGGAGGATGGGAAAGCACGCCTCGGGAGAGGAAAGCTGCAGCAGAACTCAACGAGGGCTCAAAACAACTGCCTGACAATGCCGTTTTTTACCATGGCTCTGTCCTTTCTCATCTCCAGGATCCATGACAAAGAAAACAACTGTTCTCTAATAAGATCAGACTCTTTTCTTGCTCAGCTTTCAGCATAAGCACAGGCAAGAAGCCATCTTCAGAATAAATTCTTGAGAAGCAACGTGCATAATCAAAGCATCTTTTCTAAAAGTGAGAGATGCAAGAGCACTGTATACAAACAAAAGGCTGCCATACAAAATCCATCTATTTAAAATACTGTTTATTTGTGATTTAACATTAATTAGCATTACATCTATGAGCAATTGCAGATAACATTTATATATTTTCCACAGGACACAAGAGTTGGCTGGCTCATTCTTTATGCCAAAGCAAGTAAATAGAGGCATTAGCAAAAGGTGCAAATAGTTCACGGTTGCATTTTAAAAAATATTTATGCACATTGCATTCATTTAGATATATTTTTAAAAAAGTTATGAAAAGCGTAGTTCACAGGTTACTGTTTCTACATATGTTGTAATACAACACAAACAATGTAGAACACAAAAAACAAAGCAACTGAAAGTTTCCACTATGATTAAAAACACTGATTCCAGTATTTAGTGATAGCTAGAAAATTGTTTCCAGGATCCATTCCAACATTGCATTATCACACTTACACAGTCAAAGCTAACCAGCCCCCAAACATGCTATAATCAACATTTTTGCATGCCAAACCACTCTCCAGCCATATTTAACAATTATATATCGATAATATTTCAACCGGCAATTTGGGAATCACATGGATCTTTAAAATGTACTTCCTATTGCGATGACTGATTTACAGACAATTTGACACAGCGAAGAAAACCCTATGTTAATTTCTATGTTTAGTTTGTATTTACAATACAGTAAAAGTACTAAAATGACAACATCAGTAAAAATGAGTAAGTGACAGTACCAGCCTTACCCATGGCACTAGACTCTGATTTGCTCTGGGTTCATCCAAAGGACAACACAGATTCATGAGACCCTTTTACAATTCAAATGAAAGTGAAGAAAAACCCAAAGTGTTGCACTCTGTATGAATCCATACAAATTATTTAAAACGTCTAATATGGAAATGTCACTTTGCTGATTTAATAAAAATATCCCACAATCCATATCATATATGTAAAAAAAATATTCACCAAACTTTTACTTTCTTTGTCTCCTCCTGTTTTCTTACTATTTCACTTTCCCTTTTAACAGTTATGTTTCCTTCATTTGGTTATGTTAAGAGATTATTTTTCTTCATTCATTAGCAATACCATGAAAGAAAAAAACACAACCCACAAGTAATTTTTAAACGTGAATCCAGTTCAATTTTATATGCTTTTATCCTTTGATTTCTAAGTCCCTGGATTCCTGAATTATATTTAAGTATACTCTAAACCAAGCATTCTTAAATACACTCTACTATTAAATGCTTGGTTCACATGCTTATAATACCTTTATACTGAATGGTATACAAACATTTGAACATATAAAATCATCTTTTTGTTTTGCCAGTTAAACTAAATTATCAATGTTAAGTGTATAAAATCCCCCTTCTTGAAAAATAAGGGTTTTCCCTCCCCAACTGATAGAATAAAAAAGAAGTCTTCAAAAATTATATTTCACTAAAATGAAATATTTGGCAAAAAAGTTATTGAAGAATGGAATTCTTTAAACATTTTGTATAATTCCAAATAAACTTTCTCTTACACAGTTTTCCCCCTAATATTATGTGCCAGTGTATAATATTTCTATATGATCTAACCTTAAAAAAGATTTAAAGGTGTGCTGTTAATATATACCCACTCAAACAGGGGTGTGGAAACATAAAATATATGGTCAAAATCACAATACAAAAATGTATGATCTGGTTACCGAATGAGACAGCAGTTTTAAAAAGTTGTATGATTACTCAACAGTAACTTTATTAAAGACTTCAACTGTACTGAAAATTTTAAGGTCTGCAAAATACTCCAAGCAGAACTTGCTGCTGCATACTGTGATGGTATTTGATCTTGCTATGATGGCAATTGAGCACCTGCCAGTGTAGTTCTACATGAAACTAATGAATGTTTCCAACCCTCACAGCAATTTTGGACACAGTTAAGTGAGAGATGAATTAATTTTCAATTAAACCATGAAAGCGCTTTTTTTTTTTTTTTTTTTTTGTTCGTTTGGTTGGGTTTTTTTAAAGCAAAACCTCTTCCAGTTCCTTTTTGTTTAGGTTAAAAGTCCAGTTACTGCACACCCCTAACACTACGCTGTTAATGGTCAACTTAAACATTTAAAATGTGCAATGTCTCCTCAAAACAGAACTGCACTTATGCTTCTACTTTCTCCTTCTTTTTGCTCTTTTTCAGGAAAGATGGGGTGCGGAATTTCTTCTTCTTCTTTGATGGGGATTTGGAAGGTGACCCTTCAGGAGATAGGGTCTCTTCTATCTTTTCAGAGCTTTTAATTGTAATCTCTACGCTCTCCACAGTACTAGTGGTTAACTGACTGACCCTCTTGGTGAGATCTTCTTCCACGTCATGTGCATCTTCCTTGCCATTCACCACCACAACTGGCAACTCCACAGATATTAGGTTGGCATTCTGGGTGTAGAGATCTTCATGATTTTCTGAAAGAACAGACCATTATTTAATTGAAATTATTTATATATGCTATCATGCAAGAAAACAGCACCGAAGCAGTCTGTGAGTTTGGACTGTGAACCAAAGAATGAATCCTGAAGTGCTTAAATGTGGTTTTTCCCCCCTCTTCATGTACACTCTTACTTTTGTAAGCGGACAATACTGTGCAAATGTTATTAAAGGAAAACAGGCTGAAGAAGCTCTTCCAGGTATATGTGCAGCTCAAGCTGCACACAGTAGATACAAACAGTCTACAGAGCACGCACGTATACAGTCTCAAGCACATTCAGAATTACGCTTTACTGCGAGAGACTAATTTATGAAAATGCAGCTATTCCATACAGAAGTCTTTGGGGAACTAGCCTTTCAAAAAAAAAAAAAAGCCTTTTCTCAGACTTGGCTAGAAAAGTCTTAAACACTTCCAGTAAAATAAAAATACACTATCTATTTCCTCCACCTTATTAATACCTAAATTTCAGTATGCCCTGTGTTGTTCTTTGTGAGAATCGGGTATTAGAAAAAAAATCGGGAAAACAGTGTTCTGGACAGATTCCCTCCCAGACCTGGTAAAAGAGGGCTCTTTTTGGCTCAGATGACTTCATGCAAGTGTAAGAATGCAGCAGAAGACTGGATGACTCAGATTATCGGAGTCATTGGCATTGTACAGAAATTGCATGGAATACCTTCTAATTTTTCTGGGACATTTTGCGGGGACTGAGTTTGTGACTGAATTTGTGACACAGATGAACCGTCATCTGAGAATAATTCCTGTTCAGCATCTGCAGGACAAGATTTGAATTAGTAGCCATGCACAAGTAAAAAATCAAGCAAGAATGTCAGTGCTAGTGCTACAAGATTTACAGCTCTGCTAGCATTGCGTTGCTCATGCTGACAACATCAGGAAATTACAATACACAGTAAACTCTATAGAATTAGGTATTTAAACATTTTATCTGCTAACAGTCATTATATATTAGTTCTTTAATAGCAAGCACTGAAAAGGGTGGCAGGGTTGCATTCCAAGTAGCATGCCCCACGGTTTTATCTAGCCAGAGATCACACGGTTTGCTGTTATGGTAAGCTACTATGCTATGCCCTGGATGTGATCTATAGAAAAATTGTTCTATTACACATTAGTGAAGAAGAACGTATAGTAAATACTATTGGTGAAAAAAAAAAAAAAAATTTCAACCCTGAATTAGTAATTCCCTGTGGAATAGCAGTATTGGAAGAAGATGTAAAAATACATGAGTCTTGCACATTGGGAGTATAGAAGAAAATTAAAGAAGCCAAGACCAAACACCTCTGTAACCTTTTGCTCAGCTGGGCACAGACCTGAGCAACTTGATCTAACTTTGATATCAACTTTGAAGAGGAGGTTGGACTAAGATGACCTTCACGGGCTCTTCCAACACAAGTTATTCTAGGATTCTGACAAAAAGTCATTATGTTAAAGCGTGTTTTTGTCAACCCCATTTCTGTGCAAACCTTCCATTGCTTTAATTTTAGCACAAACCAGGGTAAACAAAAAACCCAAAACCAAACAAAAAATTCTATTCTCTCAAAGAATGATTAGTTCTAAAGTAGTTGCCAACAGTACATGCTAATAATTAACATATGTAAGTTTTTAACAGTACATGTTTTCAAACTAGAAGTGAACTCATTATTAAAATGTAACCTCCAACATTTAAAAATGCAACGCTGACCTTCCAACCCTTGCTGCTTGCGCTCAATTGTTCTCTTGTACTCTTCCAGTTCCTTTTCTGTGAGATGGCTGAACGGGTTGGGTGGTGCCGGTGGTGCATGCTCATCATCTTCAAATTGCATTGGCTGGAAAAGAGAAAAACACAACATTTAACAGTTGAAAAAAAAAAAAAAAAAAGAAAAAGCAGCAAGCAAGCAAGACATACATGTTCGGTGACACCAGGTTGGCAGGGAATATAGAAAAACACAGATGCATTCAGAGGAGAATTACCCCATTTAGAGGCATTCACATAGTAATGAATACTGACTACTGAGCTGTAAATCACCATCCTTTTGCAGCAGCACAATCATTATTTGAGAGGGTTTTTTTGTATCAAGGGGCAGCTTCAGAATAGAGACCTGTCTCAACAGCTTACACTTCAGGGACTAATACACTTTTCAGAGAAGTGAAAGTCCTTTAACAACAGGATTCAAAAATAAAGTTTCCCATGTTTTCTGCAAATGCCCCAAGTTCTAGGAATTTCTTTTTGTAGGAAAGTAACTGTGCTTATGCTCCAGTTTAGGAATCTAACTGGAAGAGCCATAGAAGGGGTGGATCTTGCAAAATTAAAATAACTCTCATGCTGAAAGAAAACTCGTTGGGAAAATACTCTTTTTGCCTGAAATAAATAAGCAAATTCAGTGTTATCTCAAGAGAGTACTGGAAACCAAAATGAGGAAATATGTGTACTAACCCACGGATGGTTGGAAACTTAAAACTATAGAATTCCAATTACAATTCATCACAGTTTGTTAGATAACATCAGGGATATTTGTATTGTTTGGAAGCAAGTATATTCTATTCAAGAAAAGACTAGTGTGGACAGGTAAGAAATGGGAAACCCTCCCTCCCTTTCTCCCAAGAAGAATTCTGTTTCTAATGAAAGTTGCTTTCTACACGGTCACATCCCACCTCTTAAATTCAGTTATTTCTGGGCCTCAATGGTTTCCTTTAGCAGTGGCTCCACACATTGATGAAAAGATTATTTTTGGCACCATGCACTGCAAAGTTCATCCTCTTTAGCTTCAGTGATCTTAGACAGGGGTCCTACTTCATTAATACGAATGGCAGGCAAACTTACCATGCATATCTCCATTTAAAACTAACATTTTAAACCTCTGAAATGAAACACGAATAAAATGTATCACATGTCCAAAATCCGGCATTAACATAATCAGTTCTAACAAAGCATTTAAAAAGAAAATGGCCCAAACTGATGTTTGAAAGACAGACAGCCATATAATGCAAATATGTACATCAATTAATTATGTCCTACTCACCGGGCTTGGCTTTTTATCCACAACAATCCCAGCGAGCAGCTGAGACTGTGGTCCTGCTGTCTTTAGGTCATATCGGTTTTGCTCCCTTATCTATATAGAGAAAATAAACCAGATTAGAAACAGGTATTTATCTTTAACAGATCCTATGCCCGTCAGCTTTGCAAAGCCGGTAGCACAGGCAGTAGTGAATGGCTGGAGGATCAAGCTGCTTGCTGCTGCACCTGAAAATGAAGAACCCTCCTTCTACCTCTGAATATGCTGCATATGCTGTTCAGCCCTCTGAGTACTCCCAAATATCCACCCTCATCCCAGCCCCTGCACTTCAAGCAACCCACTATTTAGAAATAAGCTTCAAGGAACAGTATGTCTCTGAACCGGTCCCCTCCAGCCCATAAATCATAGAATCATTTAGGCTGGAAAAGACCTTTGAGATCATCTAATTCAACTGTGAACCCAGGACTGCCAAGTCCATCACTAAACCATGCCTCTGAGCACCACATTTATGCATGTTTTTAACACCTCCAGGGATGGTGATTCCACCTCGCCCTGGGCAGCCTGTTCCAATGTTTGACCACCCTTTCAGTGAAGAAATTTCACCCAATATCCAACAACCCATGTTAAGGTAGCGGAGAGATCTCTGTGGTCAAAAAGGTTGGTAAAGTTTTTCCTTCCATGAATAGCTCACTATTTTCCACAAACCAACAGCCCTAGCTTCACGTTGTCAGTGCTTAAGAGATGGACAGATCAGATATAAATACAAATACAGAACATATAAAAAATTATACAGCAGAAAAATAAGAATAAACTGTCTAATAAGACAGCAACATGCATGGATTTTAAAATCATCATCTGGGACTCGTATTACTAATCTTTAAATGATTAGAAGGAGCCTTTCCAGTTCTAAGGAAGGGAGTTGCTCCTTCTGACTCCAGTTCAGTCCCCACGGATGCTGATACGATGCTTTCCAAGAAAGAAAAAAAAAAAAAAAAAGTAATCAAATGGAAAGTGTCCTGAATATCTGTTAATATAGTTATACCTAGGGTGGAGTATTTGGTCAGTCTGATAGTCAGCGTCTTATGTGCTGGAAGGGAAAAGCAGTGAGTTGTTCGTGTTTACAGAGAGGTCCAACAATAATCTCTCATTTTCTTTTTTACTGCCACTAGGAAGTGGATGGGACCATAGAAACTCCATCTTAATAAGGGCTAGGCAAATTAATACAGAACAGAGTGAGATTACAGCCTGAGATTGACTCATGCTGTAGATGACACACAGCTATTCAGTTCATCTTGACACCTAATTATCCACTAAAAATAATGCTAAGTTGCAGGAACTACCACTTCTAATCTATCAGTTCCACAGTTAATAGCCTTCATCAAACTATTGCGTTCAAAATTTATACATATAGTGTATGTATCTACAGATTTCACATGTATCATGCATTTAAATACATGGGGGTTTAGTGCCCAAAATCACATACAATGTAAAAAACTTCTCAGCAAAATCAGAACATTTGAAAACGTTATGTTACGGCTGTATTGAATCATTACTAGAACATACAATTTTATTTGGAAATGTTACAATTTTAATTTCATTACACTTCTTTTACCTTATTTCTCTTTTCCAAAACTTCACTTGGGTTTGTATTTAGAGGAACAAATTGGTTTGGATCTTCAATTTTGATTGGCGTTCCTCCGCTAGTCTTGGAGGAGTCATCAGCTTTCATCCACTTAAAGGGAAAAAAAAACAAAAAAAAAAGCTAAAAATCCCAGCATGATGGAGAGGAACAATTCTCAGTGTTGTCCCACTGTTAAAGAAGAGATATAAGGAAAGGACTTTCTGACTTTATTGTCAATTCCACATGACACCCACAAAATAATCCTAACTTCTTACAGGTTTGAGTATTTGCCCAAGAGGATTTAAGTTGCCTTGAACATGTTTCATCGAGACTACTTTTTTGTAAACACTGCAATACATTCCTGAGGAATGCAGTACTAACTGTGTACTAATGAAGTCATATTTAGAAAGGATCACCCGTCCTAGTAACTGGCAGATACATCCACCAGCTCCAGATGCTTTGTTCACGCAACTAACTTCCACCTCGGCTAACCACACATTTTGTCTAAAGTTTTTTTTCTTTAAATCAGTTGCTGAAGGTTTTTCTCCCAAACTTCAGTTTCAAAACTCGCTAGCCTGCCAGCAGGAGGAGCTGATGCTTTTACAGTTGGACTACGCAACTGGGAGTAGCCTGATGGCAAATAACATGCTTCCCTGCTCCTTAATCCCGCAAGAGCTACACTCCTCAGGCTGGAAACAGAGTGGAAGCTTCTCGGTGAGCTGAAGGAGGAGAAATCTTGATCATCATTGTAACTAGTAGTATGAACAGACCCTTCAAAGTCTGTTTTCAGTAGGCTCACAAACAGTAAAGGGGCAGCTAGAGATGAATTAGAGCTGGTGCCTCCCCCATCTAGAGAAAAGAACAACCACTGGGTGATTTAAAACTTCACTATGTTTGGTGGATAATTAATAGCAGAAAAAGATATAATAGAAAAAATGTTTTCCACTTCAGGAATCAGAAGAGCTAGTAGCAAAAGGGAAATCATTGTTCATTTTTATCACAAACACTCTTCCAAACAGTTAACCCCCACTCCCCTTTCCCAGAGGGGGCCCTTAGGACTAATGAATGGCATTTGGTCTCCCCAAAGTCTCTTTGTCTGCTTTTATTTGGTTGATAAACTTACTTGCTATTCTTGTTAAAGATTTCCTCATATAAACTGTGCGTTTACTTTACTTTCAAGTAGTGCAAAAACTAAGTAACTGCCTAAAATATCTACCTACCGTGATCTTAGTCCTGGGACTGGTTTCCCCATTCCAGGACTCCTCAGGCACATTAACTTTCAAGTATGTGTTTGGCGAGTTCAGCCATCTTGTCTTTTCCCTCTGTTGCCTCTGCGCCAGGAATTTCAGGGGGGAAAGCGGGACTGTATCATCTTCAAAGGAAAAGGCAGTCACGGTGGCTGGGATCTCAACGTCACTCTTATGCCTGGGTTTTTCTCTGACTAACGGTTGCCTATAGGCATAGCCGGTTCTGTATCCCTACAGAAGAGGGGAAAAAAAAAAGTTTTTAAAAATAAAAGTAACAGATAACATCAGAAAAAGGTATCCAGAGAAGTCATGGGAGTTTTGTGCTGCCCTATACGCATTAAACAGGTCCACTGAGCTCTTCAGAGAATGGGCTAGTGTTGCTGTCCATCACTCATACTATTAACCTTCAAGAGACCCATGTAAAATGCAGGACGGTAGCAGCAGGACAGGACCTCGCTCACCCTTCACCCTCCTGCCACCTTCCTTCAGTGTGTGAACACCAAATGACTCCCTGCTCAGGTTATGACCTGGGTAGTGTTCATGATGACATTTATCTGTCTTGGACAATGGCACAGCCTAGTTCACAACACTCCCCCACTCCTCACTTTGTTTCTATTGAAGGCTGTTGCAGGATTCATTATGCAGAGAAACAGGCATTTAAAACAAATAATAAACTATGATCTTATTTCCTAATATTAGAGTTAATAACAAAATATAGAGGAAATCTGCCATGTCTATTTACTAGGTGGTGATTCAAATATATTTTTACTATTAAGTTACTATAAAGAGCAGATATGTTTGTGTAAAAAGCAAATATGTTTGTGAGATGGGTCGGACAAAATTTAAGTTCAAGACATAAATTCTTATCAAGACAGAATACTACTGTCAGATAATACAGTGACATAATAAAAACTAAACCAAGCAGAAGCAGCTTCATATACAATAAAAAATATTCCACCTTAATTTGCAAACTCACGAAGAAACCACAAAAAATAATTTGCTTTGCAGAAGCTAATCCTACACTCCAAAGTTTACAGAGACTACGTGGTCAACACCATCACCATGCTCTCACCAGGTTGTCCAGCATCCGCATGAGCGCTTCGAATTCTTGCTCCCCAACTTTCCATTTTTGTTGTGAAGCCATATTAACTCCACCTCCTCCAGTTGCTGCCACAGCGTGTGTGGAAGGCTTGAACTTCTGCAGGTCCAGTATTAGGAGATTGTCTATCCCACCTGCTCCAGCTAATGCATGAACCTAGAGACACCAATGAGTGTATTGCGTTTGTGGAAAAGCTTTTGGATCCTTTCCTTTTCTGAATTCACAGGAGAAACATACTGAAACACCAGCTGCAGTTATTTCTCAGGCTAGTTTTCTACTGTGCAAAAACGTATTAAATTATATAGCAAGTGATTCTTATGGAAAGGATGACAGCATCTGCTAACAACTGCACTTCAAAAGTAGACTCAAATACTGGCTTTCAGAGTACCTTAGAAAGGTCTTTCTGTATTACAAGGCTAAAATTTTTCATTTTTATATCCATTTCAAAACAAGCGAGTGATCAAGCTCAAACAGCAGGGCAATGGAGGACAGGAGTGGGAGACTGCCATTTGCACCTCCAAATGCCCGCTTGGGAGGAAAAGATCACTGGAGAACAAGAAAGAGCAAAGTGAAGTTTCTGGGGATGGGCTTAAAGAGTTATGGAAGGTGAGGACACTTTCAGTGGTCTCTCTTCACAGGTAATAGATAACATCTAGATACCGAACCAGGTAGTTAGACAAAATGGAAACAACCGATTTTGGGTCTCAAGTTATTTTTAAATACAATACCCTCTACCATTTGTTTATTTGGTTTTCCAAAACCTTGTTATCACAGGGAGAAGCTTCTTTTCCTGACAAAACATTCAGCTTTGATAATGAGCTGGATGTTGAGAGATCTTAAGTCGCACTTCCACATGCAGTGAGTACCACCGGATCTATTATCCAACAGATTCTCCACATGAAGCTCAGCTCCCCACAGCACGGAACAAAACCTGTATCCTTCAGTGTAACACCACCAATACTTATTCTAGGAAGAGTGATGCAGTATTTGTGCTGTTCCTTCTATATTTTCCTGGTTATTCCAGTTTCTCTGACTTTGACCTGGCATGCGATTACTGGATTTCACAACCCCAGGCATTTCGTACTGTGAGAGATCTTCCCATCTGGGACTTAATCGCTAACTCAGCAGCATAAGTGTTTGGAATGAAATAGAGATAAATTCTCCCTCACCTGTGTTTCACAAGCCAGTTGCACATTGAAAATATAGTGGAATGCTTCTTCCAGTGTCTCTCCTAATGCTACCACACCATGGTTTCTCAAGACTAATACCTAGTAAATGAAGACACTAATGTTAAATGGTAGAAACCGGCGCAGTACATGAAAATTGTTTATGAAGGGCATGAATGAGGTTGAATACCTTGCAACTGGGTCCAAGAACTTTCTGAAGCTGAATTCTCTCTTCCTGTTCGTCAAGAGATCCCTGGTAGTTGTAATAAGCAACATCTCCCAGAATCAGAGCTTCCTGTGATATGGGAAGGATGCCACACTTCATAGATGAAACCTGTTTCAAGAAAATGAAGTACTGATAATTAGGAAAAAAGTGAAACTCTTAAAACCCACATCTCAACCACCCAAACCTTAGCAGGATGTAATCTGTATCTTTGTTAGAAGAGACAAAAACTCTCCATAGTGAAAGCTTAGAAACAATACCTTTCTTTAATTCTTCCCTAGTGTAATTTGCAAGGGCTGCTGCTATCCAACCTAGGGACAGATTCATTACAGGAAAAAACAAATGACCCCAACTAAGTTAATTTTATCCATGTTTAATGCTCAGTGTAAGCCTTCTTAATGGTTTTTCCTTCTTTCCCACATTTATAACTTCAAAAAGCTAGTATAAAAAAAAGTTATTAATTTCTTTTTTTGTCTGTAGTCAAGGAAAGCACATATATGCATTTATATATAAAACAATATACATATATCTATTTATCTCATACTATTTTTTTCAAGTCTCCCTACGCTTTGATCATTGTTATACAGACAATTTTAAACTTACATGTTAACCGTGACTTTTTAGTAGTGAAGAAAATCCAAACTGAACATAACTACTAATTAAGCCATTAAAATGGAGTTGCAGAATGCGAATGATGATGTATACAGCATGTTATATGGTCTAAGATGCTTTACATGAAGCCTGTGTAAACCATATACTTTACAGTCTCCTCAGCCTGAGTACAATTGTACCTGAGCATCAGTTTATTCCTATCCATTTCACTGTGGTGGCCCAGCCCTCTTTCTCTGGGTATTTGATAACCTCTCACCTTTCTTTACCAGAATAGAGTCAATTTTAAAAACAAAATTAAAACTGCCATGAGCAGTAATTCAGATTCAGAAGTGTGCTCTATGTTCATAAGGTAAATCTGTTTTGCTTTACTCTTTATGCTAGAAGGAAGACTTACAGCTGCTGTTGCAGGGGTATGTATGTGTATTACACATCTGACATCAGGGCGTGTGGAGTAGATGGCCACATGTGGACTGAATCCTGCATTGTCAATACTTAGAGTTGTACTTCCCTGGTCAACTACATCTCCTAGGATGTTTACTTTGACCTGGAAAAGTCAAACAAAGGGACAACATTAAAAAAGTTTGCGACAACTGCCATTACCTGCAAATTACACCTTCCCTTTCATACTTGGTACCAAATTTCCCCACCAGATATTTAGGGCTCAGAGCATGACAAAAAGGAGAGCAGCCGTGAATCTGTGCATCAAGAAACCGTCGTGCTGTCCAAGCCCTTGATAGCTGTTGGAAGTCCAGCCATGGAAGAAGTGAAGATAAGACACTGACACAACATATATTCCTCTTCGGTCTAGCTAACTTTTCCTTGTTTCTGACTTTCACAGATTAATGTTGTTAACAATTCCTACATTTTAAATATGAAGAAAATTTAACCTCTGAGAAATTTCCAGTAAGAAAATCAAATGCATAAAGAATTTTCAATTTTATGGGAACACTAAAATAATAATTTCAGGATCAACAAAAAACAACAGCAGGGTCATATCAGGTCTTGTTCTCAGGTTTGCATTTTGGTTCTGTGATTGCTGGTGTAATGCTATCAATCTCAGTCTGCTACCCCTTTTCAACCGGAGGTAGTTTCTTTACAGATACATACTGACACAAAGAACATATGGCAGGTTCTGCATCAAAAGATGTGTGATCTAGCAGCCGCCATTGCCCAAATGCCAATCTGTAACTTCACCCAGCTCCTTTGTTGGGCCTGGGGAAGATTATTCAACTTCACCACTTACAAAGATAAGAGCTGATTCTACTAACACTACTCCTACAGAGTCATTTCGTATGTATTACCATATTGTCAGGTTATAAAAGGTTGCTGTTACACTGAGGCTATTTGATGAGCTTCACCAGACAGGAAAACAAAACGTTGCTGCTCCACATTGAAGCTGAAGACAAAGCAACAGAAAGCAAAGCTAAACCCCAAAAGAACTGCTGAAGACAAAGGATGCTAGTATCTGAATAGTTAATCGGCTTTTCGTTTGGTGGGTAAACATTAAAACAGAAATAACAGCATGATTATAGTTTAGAAGTCCATTTTAGCAGCCACAAAAGTCTTTTGGAAAACAGGTTGAGCCTCGCTGGTTATTACAGCAGGTGAATCACATACCAAATTAGAAGCTGAAGCTTCAGAAAAGGACAGACCTCTTGGAATGATTAGAATATGGTCATGTTCTTTGCTTACTCTTACCTGCAAAGGAGGAAGAAAATGGATTACTGATCTATTTTTGATATTATTCGGGGAAAAAATTAATGAACAGGCAAGGTACCAAATAAAAATATTTATTCTCTAAAATACTTACTGTGATATAGGCATTTGGCAAATGTGCCCACCCAAACAAGTCAGCCAATCTGTATAAACTGGCCAACTTGCAACGAGTAAGTTTTTCTCCCTTAACAAACGAGGAAGTATCTATCCCAGGTAGATCATTGATGGGTGTAATCATTCCATGGCCTGAAAAACAGACAGAAAAAAGATGACGGCCAGTCAGACAATTAGGTAACTTCTAGCTGTGCCAAAATCTTCCAGTAGCAGCATATTTAAATTGTTAGCATAGCAACACCTGCAATTATTAGGCTGGGACTAATTATTAGGCTGCACTGCTGGGATTTCAAAGGTCTGAAACCTCTGTTACTTTAAGACAGAAGGAACCATACCCCAAATTTAGGTCTTCATCTCTTTTTCAAATGTAAGAGAGGTGAAATAAAGGTTTTCTTTGAAGTACCGCTCGGATTTTGAGCTCTCTCTCGACTCACGATTCTATACAGGACTGCGCTTTAAGGCATTGGCCACTAATGAAGGATTTTCACACATTACTTTGAAAATTACAGAAGAACACATTCCTGCTAGACTTCTGACATCAGTATAACTAATTTGAAGAGATGTCTCAGTCTTAGCACTTGAATATAGTCTTAATGAAGAAACTGGGATTAGTGCAAGAGTTCTCAAGTCCTTAGACAGAAGATAACATCTCTTAACAGAGAAATCACAAAGATCAATTTTTCTTTGATTTGTGGTGACACAAACATTCCCATCTCCCCTTCACAAATGGATGACATCCCTTTGAAAGCCTTTGCTTACAGGGAAAGTCACAACCAGAAGAGGTAATAGTTATTTTGGTTTTCAACAAAAAAAAGTATGTACTTTGAGATCAGTCGCCCCGTCCTAATTCCTGGGCAAACGTAGCACAGACAACAGCTGGACCCACAGTCTCACTAACCGACCAGAGACACAGAGATGAGGTTGTTTGAGCTCTCTGATGTTCTCTTCCACATCCTTTGTTAAATGAACCCTGAAGTATCATTTTGGGACCAATTCTCAAGAGATGCTGAATGCTGACAGCTGCCACTGTACTTCAGGCTTGTAAGCTCCCATATGATGTCCACCCACAGAACTTATATTGACTTTAACGTTTCAGTCTTCATGACTTGGAAAGAAGAACTTGGGCGTTAACTGAAAAATCCTAGCAACATCTTTATAACTAGAGTGCATACTACAAGCTGTTTTTAACTGTGGGAGCTGTCTGTGTAATGTTCAGTTTGCCAGGCTATTCTGTCCCCTCTTATTTTTTTTTTTAAATAACACTTTATATGCAAGAGTAGAAAAACAAACAATCTAAATGGTTATGTATTTCACATCTCAGTTTATGCTCATGTTAAACTGTTAATAACAACAGGGCATAGCATTTTGTTCCCCATCTCAGTTAAACTTTTATTAGCAAGTTCTAGAATAACTGAGTGTGAAGACCCAAACAATTCGGGTATCATTATACAAATCAAAGAATCTGAAAGAAGCCTAAAAAGGAAAGTTAAGGCTACCATCTGTACTACTTCACAGCTGAAGAAAGCTCTGACAGAACTTTTATTCAAAGTGAGAGGAGATCCTAGCATTGCTAAGCCCTGGTGATAATAAAAAAGGAAGAGAAAAAGTGCAATTATATGTTTAATTCACTTACTGAGTGAAGATGAGGAAAAACCTGCAAAAGAGCTTGCTGTAATGTATTCAGCAATCTGCTGCAACGCAAGCAGTCCAGTGGGGTTATTGCCCTTCTTCATTTGTTCTTGAATAAGGCATTCCAGATCTTCTCTAAAAGCCTGTAGAAACATTTGAGAATCATCAAGGAAACCTGGCTTTGATAGAAATAAGATTATTATAGGTGGGGCTGTAGCTTTGCCTGTTATTAATGTTACATGAAACTTCCCCTTAGACTTTGTTTTTAGCTGCTTAAAACTTTGCCAAACTTTAGCCATCTGATCTAAACTTTGTATGCTAAGTGTTAGCAAATTGGGAGGCGGAAGGAAGGAATTTGATCACAGAGGGTTAACTATTTCCCAGAACAAGGGAAGATAAAATGTATTTTTGTAAATGATAACAAAAAACATTTTTATCAATAATTAAAGAGTTTTCCATATTTTGGAAGAGGTACTTGAAATTTGATCAAGATGTGTTACTTTTAGTTCTGGATATTTTTTAGTTCTGTAATCCTTCTGAAAGTCCATTCAAATTTGATAAAGCTATAAACAACTGGAAAACTGGAGCTCATCCATGCTCAAATAGTATCACAGACATGCAAAAACTAGAAGGAATGCCAGGATGTCATCTCCTCTCTATTTCTTTCCTTCTCCCAAAGGGAAAAAACCCTTCCCTTTTCTCCTGTATAAAATGTCTGCATGCCCAAGAGGTAAACTCTTGCAGAATATATAAAGAAAAAGGTTTTCACCTATCAAATTTAATACACTGTGCACTGTGGACAAAGCCTGTTCCTTTCAGATGACAGACAGATGAACCACTGCCCACAACAAATGCCTATCCTAGGACTACTTCAGTCCTGACATTTCTAGTAAATTCTGTTCCTTCACACTTTGCTTGTAAGGTTGTATTTTCTAATCCTTTCATTATTTCTTGGCAGTATCTTCCAGCTTTTGTCTGAACCAGCAGTACACAAAGCTGCACACAACATGAGCTGAGGTGTATTGCAAATGCTCTTGCTGGTTCATTCTGGAAAGACATTTGGTGTCTTTACCATGCAGCTGACTCCTATTATAACTCCAGGCTATTCCCTGTATGTAATTGCTCCTTTCAGCTTGCCTTCCTCAGCAGAGCACTTGCTCTCAATTAAAAAAGAAAATGGTTCTGTATGGCAAATGTAATTTCTTCACTGAATTTTAATTCAGTCCTCCAAAACACCCACTTAATTGGGTAAAATCCACCAGTCTCATTACATAGTCAGTTCATCAACAGGTTTTGACTCTAAAAGAGAGAGTACTGCCAGACTCCCCAGAAAAACATTCCCAAGACTCTACTTGATATGGCTTCTTAGTTGGACAGCCGAGCATCCAGAACTACACTTTAATTTCCAAGTTTTCAGACACCCACGCTCTTCCTTAGTGTTAATTTTGTCAGGGTCACGAATACCTGAGACACGCCAGATTTCCACAAGTAAAGCCTCTAAAAGCTCCTGTGGGCTGACTACACGGCGATCTGCTACACTGATCTCTGCGCAGACCGTCTGCCAAAGAGCGGAACAGCCTCTCGCTGGCCTGAAGATACACGGGCAAAGTCAGATTTTCTGTTTAGTGGCTGCTGTAGGTAAAGATCTATGCAGCAGGGGAAGGAGCAGATGGGGAATAGGAAAGAAGAAACAGGGAACTGAGTGAGGAAAGGAACCTCACTAGGACTGGGAGAAAAGGAGCGGGTGTATGGGAGGTGCATCAGCACTGGGAGCCTGTATGGGAAACTGAGGGGAGGAAACTGCCAGAAAGGCAAACAAGGGTTGTGGAAAACAGCAAGTGGTTGGAGAAAACATCCTGACTTCCAACTTTCATCTATCATTTTGACTGTGAAACCCACTCCCTTCAACCTGATTCTGCTCTAAGGATGGCCATCATCACCGTGACTCCATGTGTCCCCAAAGGCGATGGGGGTGCCAACCTTACTGACAAAATAACGAGCGCTGTCCCCAGCCTGGAACCCCAGCGTGGCCGCAGGCCCAGACTGCTGCAAGTCAGCCGTGCAGAGGACGTGGCTTTGCCCACCTTGCACACAGATAATAATCTTTCAGCATACCACAGCCATCTTGTCCCCATGCCTCATTCGGCACGCGCTGGCCACTAGTTCTCACTAGAAAAGAAATTCAGTATTTTTTCCTCTTCTCACGGCTCCGCAGGTGGCCCTGTGTCATTTTTGCATGCTCCTCATACTCTGTTGAGATGACAATTATCATTTATCTAACAAGATTTTCTCTGGGCAGATCGTTACTGTAAATCCAAGTGCTTCACAAGCATTATCTTACTAATCCCTGAAACCTGCCTTTAAGGTGCAGCAGGGAGGTCAAGCTCAGATACTTCCACCGATTCAGGACATTCGTTCAGAGGTGCCCTGAGCCCCAGTTGCAGAGCACTGGGCAGTAAAGCAGCTTCTTACACACTCAAAGCACAACTCTCAGTGAAAATCCAAGTGCAGCACCGAGTGTTTAAGGCGCTGCCGTACCGCTGGGTAACAAGGGGGACACACAGAAAATCGCAATCTGAAAAAACAGGGAACAGATGATTCAGCATCACCCATCAGCCCGGTTTGAATCCTTGAGGCTGGTCAGTACCTGAATCTGAGCATTTCTCACTACAACCAAAGTGGTTCTGAATGAAATTCAGATGTGCATGATTTATACAATCCCCTACAGAAGACCTAAGTGTTTTTCACATAAAAAGCATTTTGATGATCAAACAGCTCACAGTGCATAAAGAAAGGAGCCAAGGTCCAACCCTTATGTTCTACCAACCTGCTTCCAAGTTCATCAACAAACTATACTAACAGTTATTTTCAAATTCTGTTGTTCCAAGTTACTTGATAACTTCTCAAATATTCCTGAAAGAGGCTCCCTGCAAGAAAGTTCTGGTATTATACACTCTGCAAGGCTGAAATGCTCTTTCACTCTTGTTTACAATATGTATATAGGGAAACTGCATATTTGTAGTCTCCTGGGGGCTATGTGGAAGACAGAATTCACAAAATTCATGGAAGTATTTGCTTGGGAGGAGACTGAGAAGAACAGTTATCTGTATTATATTAAATCACTCTTACTTTAATTCAACAAGGACTATAAAAAGGATCTGCAAAAACGTTCACAGTAAACTTATTAGTCATATTCAGACCTTTTTTTTTTTTTAAACCTGTATGAGTAATGTTACTTTTATAGCAGAAAAAAGGTAGTGCAATGTATTTCAGGCAATTTTTGACACAGATATTTTTGTTTCTTATCGTATTTCTAGTTCTGCTTTCTGATCATGCTATTTTCATTCTTCTGAGCTTAGTTTTGCTCTCTGATGTTAACAGTAGTATATTACACACTTGCTGAGGCCACTACAAATGAGGATTTACTGTTGTATCAACAATTCTGTCAAACCAAACAAGCAGCTTTACTTAAAAATAATTTTAGAAAAAGCAGAAAATAGGCAAAAGCCAGGGCAAGTAGGACATACAGAGGTTTGGCATGAGCTGTAAAACAGTGGTGAGGATAGGGATGAGGAGCATAAAATAAAGTATGCAGTTTATCCACGTGTCAGTACACAACAATGTTTTCTAGCAGACTGCAGCCTTCAGTGTCATGCACATGACTCATGCACATTCCTCCACGGATATTTATGAATATTTCAATACATTTTGTTCACTGCTACAGACCTTTAAAACATGGATCTCTATGTCCTTAGATAACCATCCCAGATGTGCTAACACAACCTTCCTCTATTTATGATAATTCCCGATGAGCCCATATGAAGGGCATCACCTTCTTCTGGACAACAATTTACCTTAAATATTAGCCATTAAATGAATAATATTTATTGAAGCTTTCACTTCAGCACTGTATCAGCACTGATTTCTGTAAAAACATGACTGTGTAGGGCCCAGTTTTTGGGTCCAACTCATTCAGCAGCAGGAATCTGCTCCTGAAAACCTAACCAGTGTTGTTTTGCTTTAATTCACCAGCCCGTAACAGATATATGACATTACACTGCAACTGCCTGCAAATGACCAAGTAAAAGTCATGCTTGAGACAGACGTTTCCAAAAAGATGACCAACACTCAGCTCTGACACAAAGCAGGTACTTTTCAAGCAGAAAGGTCACTAGTAATTTCAGATGTAACACTTGACAAGAAAATGCTGACAAAGGAAAAACTGTATTGTCAGATGAATTAAAAATTATATTAATCAGCTGTATGCTCAGCATTGCTCCATAAAGAGAAATTTTCTCTAGGATTTAAACAGCTTTTAGGGCACATGTCAGTTTTGTTAATGTTAAAACAGCAAAACTTCAGACATAAGATGAGACAGTAACAGCAGTGACTTTTTACAGTGGTGTACTAAGTCCCAAAGCAAGAAACTCAGCATCTCATGGCTGCTCAAGCTGCCTGTCAACAGTCGCCCTGTCAACAAAAGCTGCACCACTTCTGGACTTGGCCAACCTGCCTGCACAGCCAGCAAGGCTGCTGCCTGGATAACCCACCCTGCCGGAGGTGAGGATTGTTTCCTGTTTGCACAAGCATCCTTCTGCCTTCAGTGAGCTCACCTCCCCAGCCAAGCACCAGTGTTCCACCTTGTTTGTGCTGGAACAGCACTTCAAGCATCCTGCAGAAAGTTTGCATGGAAAATAGCCCGCGGTATGAAAACTGGGCCCATGACAGCTATTGGAAAGGAGGTAAAGCAACCTTTCAGACAAGATGCACAACTAGAAGGATGCAGAGTAGAGCTTTTATTCAGCTGGCAGCAGACAGCCACCTAAGTGAATAGCCTGACCTCAGTACGCGGCAGGCTGCAAACTCCCCTTCCACTGCTGCCAGCTGAGGTTGTTCTCTTCAAAACTGCAGTGAGCTGAACTGCACTAAGTTATACCAGGGGAAAACATGGTTTTGCATTTGCACCATGAACCAAAGCGTCCCCTGCACAGCCAAGCCTGGCAGCTGCTGACTTGACTGCCCTGAGCTGGTGGTGCCCAGCTGCCCTGCTTCCATCTCACCCACCTTCTGAATGCCACTCCACTACCTTGCACTGATATGAATTTCCCCACAACTCACCAGTAAAAATATGCAGGACAGCTCAGCTTGTTCCTAAACCAAGTGTTTCTAACACTACAGCCAGCAATTTTACACCAGCTTAAGCAGCCTTCCTTACACAGTACCGCAGCTTGCAGAACAGATACCGATTTTCTTGATAGAGTCATTAGTTGCATGATTAGGTCAAGGTTTTTCTAATACCATAAAATTACTTCTCCGGAAATATTTGCAATCATCTTCCAAATACACATCAAACTCAAGCAGTTTAGATGCAAAAAACTTTCAGCTTAGACCTGCAAGGTTCTCTGAAACTCAAGCATGAAGTTACAAGCCTCAGTTCCAACTCATTCACTTCCATTTTCTTTCAGCAGGACAGTCTATAAGTGTGAGCTGACAGCATAAACTGGGGCTTTTAAGAATTTGCATGTACCAATTGACAACTGGTATTTTTCAGTCAACATAAGCAGAAAAACTAGAATAACCAACTTGCTAGAGTAACCTATTTTACATGTATATACGTCTATATATAGCACAGAACAAAAATGTTGTCAGAAAATTTTAGTATTAATCTCTTCATCTTGGTAGGCAGCAGTCTGAAGAGGTTAAAAAGTATGCAGGCTCATAGGTATTTTGCCTATCTTTCTATGCTGTTTCTTGTTTATTGCCCATTGATTTCTCCACGCAGTCCTTATCCACTCAAAAGAAGTAGAAATAGAATAGTAAGAAAAAAATTTCCCTGTAAATAGAAAAACCAATGGTATACAGGTCATCTACCAATATTCCACGCCATTGTAAACCTTTAAGAGGAGAAAGCATGTGCTTGCATCAGGATTAATTACAGTAAGGTCCAAACAGTTTGCTATGTCAGTCTGCAGGAAAGCTGCTAGAAAAGGTACAGTTGAGGCAGCAACAGCACTGCTGTTTGACTAAAGCAGCAGAATAATGCAAGAAAACCCTTCACCCATTTTCACTTTTGCCCATTTCTGATCAGAGTTTATGTATCTTAAACGCATTTTTAAAAAACACATCTACACATAAACGTGCCCACACAGAGTCTCTAAGCCAAATCACCACCGCTGAAGAAAACTTTTAAAACTTAACTGGTATTTTGCTCTTGAGAGCGAAGAGATGTCAGTTTTAACTCCGGTGCTGTAAACGTAGCTGTGGCTGCCAGCAGAGAGGAAGACCTTCACCAAAACAGCCGATACTGCTCCGTAACAGGCTGTTTCAAGACTGGAGTTCAGATACAAACAACCGGTGCACTAAGTGGAAAAGGGTGGAGTCGGCCACAAAAAAACCCGCCAGCGAGTAAAGGCTGGTGGGGAGAAGATAAGTCACAAAGCGTTTGTTAACACCACGAAAAAAAAATGGGGTATGCGTGTGTGTGGGGAAAGCTTTTGTGTTAAGATAGAAAGAAATGAGCTTAGTAATACATAGGGGGAATTAGGTAAAGTTATAATAATCTCTTCAGTTGCAGTGAAGCGTGTGGCTATCTGGGCTGGATTCAGTGACTCAATCAGCAGCAAGCAGGTCCCCATACCGAGCTCAGCCTGCGCTGGTTTTTCCGGCTCCTCTCACCTGGTACACACTAGCTTCCCTCCCTCCATGAGCTGAAGCGGTGTGTTTACTGCTGCGATAAGCAGCCGAGATACCCTATGATTAAAGCAAAACCTGAAGCACTGAACTCCTTTGCAAAGCCTATCTTCAGCACACCCAGCTCCCCAAGTCCCAGTGCCAGCTGTCCCGTCCCCCCTCACAAAACCGCTGCTATGAATGGAGGGTCTGTGTCCCTCCCTCATGTTCTCATGGAATAAAGTCATACTATGCATTGCTAGATGGAATATAACTGCTGAAATTTAATCAAATTACAGCTTGTAAGGGGGTTAACAGATTTCCAAGCATAATTAACCTTTTCAGTAAGCACAGGAGTAGGGAGGGTGGAAGCACATTTGGTGGTGATGCACCAGGACAGATGACAGGCAGAGGTCTTGCAGGGCATTCTAGATGTACGTGCCTCTGCAGCCAGGGATGAAAGTTATCAGTCATGACTTTCCAGGATTTTCCAGGCACCGTTAAAAGCGTGTACTAAATCAAAGGATTATTGAACAGCCAAAACCAATCAAAAGCCTTAAAAAAAAAACCAAACAAAAACCAAAAACCAACAACCAAAACAACCAAAACCCCAAGCCTTAAAAATGAATACAGCTAAATCATAGATTCACAGAACAGTCAGGGTTGGAAGGGACCTCCAGAGATCATCTAGCCCACCCCCCTGCTAGAGCAGGTTCTCCCAGAGCAGGTTGCACAGGGTTGTGTCCAGGCAGGTTT
>JAVJGJ010000062.1:20592585-20605627 GCA_035590215.1 Microhierax caerulescens
CTTAATGAATCAACATTGGTTATTTCTATTTCCATAAATTTCCTTAGAGAGCTCATGTAAATGTTTTTGAAGCTTCCAGTTGCCATGGTGAAAGCACCAGAGAAATGCCAGAAGGAAATGAAGGCCAGGAGCACTTGTATACCATAACTAAAATAAGGGGTCTGATGATACAGCAAACAAATGTTTACTCTTTGAAAGAGGTACTTACCCTGTGTGAACAAACAATATATGATTGTTTAGCGTATAAAAAGAAAAAACTTTTTAATTTCAAAGTTGGAAAATCTAAAAAAAACCCCTCATCTTTCCGAAGTTTGGATATATTATAGGTCAATTATCTCAGACCCGATGTAAAGCAATAACATTAGTTCACTTCACAGATGTAGTACTTTTTCTTTAAAAATAACGACACAGCACCCGAACCTTCTGAACTTGCAGAGTACTGTAATGAACTCAAATGGCTTTATCTCCAAGATCGGCCAGCAGTACCTCTGGATGCTATCGGGCTGTTCAGACCCAGCTGACATTAATTTCTTTCCACCTTTCTAACAGACACAGAACAACAAACACGTGGGTCTCTCGGATTCTCCAGGCCATCAGATGCTCATGGGTTACATGCAGTATTCAGCAAACATAGAAATCACAGATAATGCCAGGACATTCTTTGTGGGCAGCAGTCATAAAATGCCTGTAATTTGTTTAAGATTTATTATGAACAGACTCTTAAGTCATTAGCAAACATCAGAGGTAATGGGAATAGCTTTTCGGTAGCTTTTAAATTATTTAATTTAGGAAAGGGAAATTGCACATCAGAGACAAGTAGTCAGACTGCACATCAATATGAGCATCAAACAGCACATCAGAGAGATGCAGCAGTTTGATGTCTGAAGATGTCTGGTCAGGGATGTAGCCCTTACAGTAACATGCACTGTGCAAAATACACCACTGATCCTGAAATGTATTCTCTAATATTTTCTTGCTAAAGGAGTTATATTTTCCCACTTGAAAGAAAGAAAAAAGCTTGTTAATAAAACAGATGGAATCAGTATCTATGCTTCCTAGTATATGACAGTGATTAACCCTTTAGCTTTACACCATAAGCTTTTGCTTAGAGAAAGTGCATGTTCAAACCAGCTCACCTCAAGTCCATACATGCTAGTGTATTTTTAGGAAAGGTATTATCCTTCCTACATACACCTCACATTTAATAATACTTGCCAGAAGATGAGTCAATAGCTGTTTCTCTGATCTGAATGTATATATCAAGACTGGGTAAAGATACGAATGCATATACCTAAGACTGGGTGAAGGTTTACCAGCAAGCAAGCTCTTCTTTAAAATGTGTCTGATAACCTCTCTTCCTCTTCTTCTAAACACCTTCAAACTATTTCTTCCTTGTCGACTGGAATAAACCAGAGAAGCAACAAAGCTCTATGCAAACTTCTAATATGTAATTCTGAAGCTATAGAACAAAAACATTACACACAATTCTTGTTAATTCAATCCTGAACCTGTGTTACGCAGACTGGTAACAGGAAAAATGCTTTCCAGCCCTTTTGCAACAAATATTATATTCAGGAGGAGACAAAGTAATTGTTTTCAGTCCTGACTCTCAAAACATTATGGCACATCACAGCTGGAACCTGGAAGAAATAATGCAGTTTCTATCCCCAAATCAGTTATGAAATTTGCTTGATGGACATTCAGTTACAGATACTGTATTAAAACTGCTTTTATTTCCTCACTTGAGAAATCGTAATAGGGTTCCTGTGAATTTTCTACATCAAGAGACAATAAACAGAGATACTTGAGGGGAAGTAGTAGCCCAGAGAACTCCCCTTTGTACCTGATCACACACTCTGCTCCCATGTTCCCGTTTCTCCCTGGCAGATGCTGAGAGCCGAGCAGGCAGCAGGTCCTGGCTTATTTGGACAACTGTTCCCTTACACAACAAAAACTTGCAACTTATTGGCAGCTCCAAACAGTCACTTTCCAAAAAGTGCTGGGCTCAGCTTCTCTTGTGGCAGGACACTAACAATAGCCAGGCAGCGCTTTGTCCCCCAACCTTCTGTTAAAGCAGTTACCCAGACTCAGGGGTTGCCCCTCTTCATCCCTCTTCCTAACATCTGCACTGCAGTGATACTGCATTTATTAAAAAAACCACAGAGGCTGTAGCAAAGGGAAATTCATTACATTTTGAAGACTTGGCAAAAGGTCCCCCAAAATGTTAAGGAAATAGTTACACTCATCAGATTCAATACTGCCATTGAAAGGACCAAAAAAGTAACACATCTACAAGCCCAAACAAGAGCTCTCTAATTTATTTTTTCTGTGTTAGGCTAAAGATCTGGTCTGTGCTGTGAGTCCTGGCTATTCATAACGTTAATATTTTAACAGGAAGAAGCAGATTCTGATCACATTTTATAATTGAGTGTTTAACATAAAATTATCGTGATTAAAGCGTTATGTAATACCTCCCTTAAGAGTATTTTCTTTATAAGAGAGCTTGGCTGCAAAACCAAGCTTGCACAAATTGACTTGAAAGTAATAAATTCCTTAGTCAACAGGTTCACATTATACTCAGAGCAACACACAGATCCAAGAGGCACTCCACGATAACACTTTAGCAAACAATCCTGTTATTCATGGATGACTATAATAGGGTGATTACTAGCAGCTGTTTGCAATCTCATTACATATGGAAAAGCTTTAAAAAAAAATTATAGAAGCACCCCAACTTACAGAGGAACTGGAGAGAGAAGGATCTGTAAAGCTGCTTAACCCCTTCCCAGTCCCATTATCCTTATTACTCACATTATATTCCAACATCCTTAAAAGGATCACCCTCACACCATCCTTACTCACTCCCCATGGCTTCAAAATACTCAAAACAGCAGTTTAACTTTCCAATGTATTAATCAGGTTAAACCAAAAGAATGCATGTATTAAAATATAACTTAAAACTAATATCAGTGTGGTTCAATAGATTTAATAGCTTTATATGTAGCCTACACAAGTAGTGAACTTATACAATGAGTAGATGAGTGCTAATGTGGCCAAATACGGGTATGATCACTTCCAAGGACATGAAAAGAACATAGCCTAGCTTTCAAACAAACTTAACCCAATTATAAATTTTAATTAAAGCATTCCTGATGCAAATTATAGGTTAATATTCAAACTCAGAAAGCAGAACTCCAAGTAATGCCCTAATTTGTTCTTACTTGACCAGTGACTCCTTCATTCTCTTCCCTACCCCTAAGTTTTAACTAAGTACCCTGCAGCCAGCCAGATCTTCTTGTAATACTGCAGTGAAGCATAAGAATATAAAAGCATCAGGAGAAAAAACTAACAAAATAAAAGCTGCTTGTTTACAGACAAAACACCATGCAAACAAAATGTTGGATAATCTGTTCAGCGTTTCTTCTCAGAAGATGGTCCAGAGATATTCTAACTAGGTGTAACACGTATTTCTAAGTCTCAAAAAGCTCATCAGGAATCTCAAAAAATAATATTCTTTCATTCTCATCCCCCCCTTAATCCCACTCACAGGGCTCTGCAGTATCTGAGTGACCCTCTTCCTTTGCTCCATCATATTGAAGTCCTGTCTCAGGTCAGGAGACATGTTTCTCTCCCGGATATACTCTGGGTCATTCTCATTGATGCGATCAAAGTACCGCTCTTTGTGAGGCATCGTGGCTGGGGGAGGAGTAGTGATCACCACCTGGCTGGCATCAGTACTCATGCTTCAACACCGTGGATGGTAGGCTTCACCTGAAACAAGAAGAGGGAAGAATGATTAACAATGAAAAGGAGGGCATTGAATATAACTTCCAAGTCTGGACACAAATAATGTTCTTTCTCATCTCTGCCGAACAACATCTAAAATTAAAAGAGAACAATTTCTATTCAAGTTCAAATAAAACCCCAACAGCATACAATTAAGAAATATGACATCGGGAATGACCTAATATATTTTGTGACAAGCTTTCTTGTACCATTTTTCATTGCACGCATCATCCCCCTGCCAAGGTTTTTATAGCCCTCCTTCCTGACATGTTAAAGCAAACACACCCAGAAGATGGGGTCTCTGTTCAACATCTGTTCAGACCTCACTTCCCAACTTGAACAATGACATTCCTCAATTATAGCATTTCCAAAGCATCTTATAACCCTAGCTTAAAGACAAGACACGAGGCTGCTCAAAGATTGCCAAGGGAACTCTGCAGAGAGCTGGCTGGTGCTTGCAATTTCAGAAGACACTCAGAGAAACCAAGGGAACTGCAGAAAAGGTTGTATGTTGAGCTGCACAGGACTGAGGCTGCACCAATGGCAAACAGCCGAGTTTTAGCCTTTCTCCTCTTGTGTGCAATTGTATGCAAAGATTCTCACTGAAGCTCATTACACTAGGAGGGAAAAAAAAATCCACCCTAAGAAAACCCCTTTCATGTCTTGGTCCAAAGCTACGCTTAAAATCTCATTAAAAAAAACTGATAAGCATTTGTAAACACAAACAGGACTGGATCAAAAGCAAAAAAGCAAGCACCTGAATTTTCATGTAAAGAATCAGTCTCAGAAGCACGCTCAAACATCATTCCTCAAGCAGGTACCGAAGGACGATGTTTTCTCAGGTTTGAGGAACAAAGTGAAGCAAGATTTTTAGGAAGAGATAGTGTTATGCAAATACGTTTTAACATGCAAATATCTACATTCAGTAATATATGTAATAGAAAAATATTTGCATGCAAATGTATTTGGTATGTAAATAACTCACATCTTTGGAGGAAAAAAAGCCAAATGTGAAGGAATGAGAATTCTTGAGCAGTATTAAAACAGCCTGGTTTGACATTACGGTATCAGTGGTATGTGCTCTGCGGCACAGTTACCCATCCCTCATTTGGGTCAGTGCAGTTACTGTTTGGGGCGTTCTGTGAACAGTGATGTGGAGCATCTGAACTCCTCCAACTATATCCTCATGTATTTGCCGGATGAAATGTCTGGAAGCCCTGTTAAAACCAGCTGTAGCAGCCCAAGCAGCCCAAACCCTCTTCCTGCCCGTGACAAGCCCTTCTGGTCCTTGTGCTGCACCTCTGCTGTGTAGCCACACCATGAACCAGGCTGGCAGGAGGATGCAAATTGGTTTTCTGCCAATTTCCCACGCTGACACCCAAACAGCTTTGCTGGCACACTGTGAGGGAGGGCACGAGGATGAAATCCTGGGGCACTGCATCCCTGCTACCAAATATGAAACCCCAGGCAGAAAACAAGACAGACACCACTTACAGAGCTGGGAAAGCATTAGCAGGTAAGGTACAAGAAAACCATGTCTATGATTTTCTCGTATATTACAGATTATGAGAAGATTTGGGACTGAGATTAAATACACCTAACACCCTTCTAAAAGACAAACACTAGAGGTTGTAATTCTTTTTATCCTTCACACTTTTTTTTTTTTTTTTGAGGGATGAAACACCATCCAGGAGGCAACATTATCCAGCAGCAGACACAGAGCTTCCAGGAGGTACCTGGTGAGCTGACAAACACACCACATTCTGGCATGTTTAATTTGCATCCTGGAGATAAGCTCCGTGAACTCTGATGTTATGGAGGCTGTGGAAGCATTCCAGTGAGTTTTGCATTTGCTGCTTGGGTGCAGTAGGCTTTCATTCAGCATTAGCAAATGCCTGACCACCAGGGGAAGCCTGCTATGTGTGATCAGTTTGGGGATGCTGAGGGGAAGACAAGGGGCTTGCTTCAAGGAGGTGAGGGTTTGGGAAAAATCTAGTAGGAGTATAACAGGAGCTTAAATTTATCTAAAGAATGAACTATTGTCTTTTCCAGCTGGGAGCACTGAAGCAGAAGAATAAATTTCTTGGGGCAGCGTTTGGGGATATGATCACAGCTCAGCTTTCCTCTGGTCTGGTTAGAAGAGATACCCTTATAAATATAACCATGTATTATGTCCATCCCACCCACCTCCAAAAAATGCAGGGTTTAAGAAACAACAGAAAAAGCATCATGAGAAGACACAAGACCATGAGCTCACTCTTTCACTCTCCAAATGCCACAAGGGATGAAGAGCCTGAGACCACACCTCTCAACCTACACCATTCTCCATCTGTATCATGGTAAATACTTCCATCTGAGTCAGAACAGACACTTCCAGCACCTGCTGGTAACTGAAAGCAGTCTAGAAATGCAGATGGCAAGAACCTTGCTTGAATCGGCAACCAGCTGTGACTCCTCTCTTCAGCTGCTTCTTCCCAGGAGTTGCCTTATCCAACTGTTTTTCCTAAAATGCTCCTGAATCCTGTTAACTCCAAGTGGCACACTGTTGATCCACTTGGTTGGTTCAACCAACCACATGCATGTCTGAACTCCAAAAACCTTTTATTGTTATTATTATAGGTTTAGAGGACACAATTAGTTCAAGTCTGTTACTTTAGAATTAATTCTTACAGTGACAGAAAAACCCATTCATCTGTAAAGAGAAACAAATGTGGCGTGGCTGGCAATACCTAAAATCCACAAAAGAGATTTTTTTAATTGCTTTGGACTTAATTTTTTCCTTTTTTCTTTCAGAGTGGTTTGTTACCTCTAGCCATTAAAAGTACATTAAAGTCCTTATACTATAAAAATCCTCTCCATTACTGAACATAATATGGGTATCAGGTCCAGTTGTTCTTATTAGGTCTGGTTCAATGCCTGCTCTGTTGGGCCCAGGCTGACTCTTGTATAACCCCTACTGTTTGGCTGGAAAATTTTCAAACAAATCAGTCATTCTTTTATAATTTATCTGCATCTTGCACTGTTTTTTGGTGTGGTGGTTTTTTGTTTGTTTGTTTTGTGGGGTTTGGTTTTGGGTGGGTTTTTTTTTTTTGTTTGTTTGTGGGTTTTTTTCTAGAGAACATTGTTAAAAATGTGCTCAGCTTTTGGGAATCTAAAAATCTGTACCTCCTTCTCAGCACAGGACTGTCAATGACATAGAAGTAAGCATTTACAGAAAATCCAGATCTCAAAATCTAGGAATTATGACAGAGGACTGTCCCTCCCCATTTTTTTGGTGAGATTCTTTTGCCTAGAAGAAAAATCAGCTTTGCTGCAAGGCAACTTTTGGCTTCCACCCCTTCTAATGATGTTCATGAATTATACAAAGTGAGCTACCATCTTCCCAAGTGGTACTAGCTAATGTTTCTTATGCATGCTATACTGCGTAAGTATAAGTGATTTCAGAGACTGAAGTACAGGTAGAAGTGAGAGACTGTAAGCCCCTATAGCAACCAGACACTATATCTAGACTGGTCAGAAAGGATAAATATACACAGAGAAATCAAATCTAAACTAGGATCTGATTTTGTCCTGACGAGAGCCATCACTCTTGCTCAGCTGAGACACACGTTTTAGCTCACGTTTTGGCCTAGCATGCATATGCTCTTAGACCAAAAAGAGATTCAAAGTATACAGGGGAGCAGTTTTCCCACCTATGGTTCAACTACTCCAATGTGGGGCAAAAGAAACTAAGAAGAGCAAGTCAGCACGTATGAGCTTTTCTTGTACAGAATCGCTATCTCTGCTGAAAATACTTTTAGGGACCCGTGAAACAAAGAGACTCAGAAGCTCTTGCTACAGGGTAATTTGTTAATCTAATGCTGCTTCCCCCTGTCTAGTGATGCCCTCCTGGTTCAGGACGAACTGAACTCTGAAACTGCTACATAAGAAAAGAGGTTGTGTCCTTCCATGCTTTGGTATCTTATACAGCTCGTGGGCTTGGCCGCCCTATTCTGTTCTGTACTTTATACCCTTACGTGGGCTACAGAGGGAAAGAAAGTGGAACATTCCACCTCTGTCAGGAGTCTGGGCATCTCTCTACTTAAAAATAAGATTTAACAAGAGCTTCCAATTTATTCCAGGAACTTGGAACTGTTGATTTTAGGCTGCAACTTTAAGTCCTGAGCATCCCCATTTGACATTTTGTCAAGTCTAAGTACCACGCTGTGCTGCTTTTGTTGGAATAACTGTTTTCAATGTCAAATCACAAAAGCAGCTCAAAAATAATAATGAGGTCAGAGAAACAAGGAGTACTGAAGGAAAAAAAAAAAGCACAAGAGACCAAATGCAAGAAAAAATTATCTTGCCAAAGAACACACCAGAAAGCACTGACTTGATATATCTTTTGTAATGTACAGACTGTATATAAAATAAATATCACCATAAGAGAAAGACAGAGCAACAGAAAAGGGAGCAAATCATTAGATCACCTATTAACAAAGCATTAACCTACCTTTTATGCTGATTTTTTTTTATGGCTGGTTTCAGACATCCCCTTTTTCTCTGTGCAGTACAATCCATCTGTTTGAGAGTTTCCAGCACTGCAAATCAGCAGTGTGTGCGCCGCATCATTAACCAGAATGCCTGATTTCAGGTCTGAGCACTCAAGCTAGACTATACCACATCTGAGCATTTCTTTTTTAAGGAACACATTGTGTTATTCTGCTTTAGCTATTTCTCGCCTGGTTGTTTTTAAGGAACAGTCTGCTCTTTCTTCCCCCCTCCAGTATCTTGTCTGCCAGGAGACTTGTTGGAAGCAAACTGGGTGTCTCTTGATCTCTGTTCCAGCCTCCCTATGAAACAGGCAGGTTCCTGTCTGAATCAAAGACTTGGCTTTAGCCAACACTGTCAGCTACATAAGTTAGCTGGCAGAGAGAAACACGCTTAAGGAATATGAGGAAATGGTTAAGAGGGACAGAAAAACATGTAGCAGAATATAGACTGAGACAAGGGTTACCATTGCTATCTTCTGGCATTAGAAAGTCCAACTGTTCACCCTCCCTTCTATAAATTTTAGGGATGACATGCAATTGAGCAATTGCATCTGTTCTAGGGCAAAAAAAATAATATTTGGGTAAACACCTCAAAATTAATTTTTAAATTCTCCTGATCAGGACATCAAATATTATAAATATCTGACAACGTGTCGACAGATATTTTAAATTTTTGTTTTAAACATTGCAATGGGTTTGGGTTTCATTTATCTGTCTCACACTGGTAAGATGAGCAAGATGCATGTTCAGACATTAGCATTTTCAAAATGCAATTTGTGGAACTGAATATACTTCTGCTACATGAGATAGGCAGCATTTCTTCAATGTTATATTAACTGATTTTATGGATATACAGTGATTCTGTACACTAGCACTCATGTTAGCCTGTTAAACTACAACCTTAAATTGACACAAGGCAGTATTTGCATTAAAAAGTAAAGTAGTTGCACCTTCTCCCAACCTTCCCAGCTATTCAATCTTTCTCCCTGTATCACCTCTTCAGATTCATACCAGCAGATGCTTGTAAAGGTGAGATGGTGGAATGGGTAGGAGAAACTACTCTTTGGCTGGTTTTAATTTTTTGTTGTTGTTTATTTTGTTTGGGGTATATTGTTGTTGTGGTTTTGTTTTTAACTTTGGGTTTTTTTTTTAAATGAATTTATTTTCAGCTGTGTCAGTTCCCCCAGCCAATTAACTGCATATCAACACAAATGTTTGTTCTGAAACAAAGACAATGATGATATGGGGGTGTCTAATACAGCTTCTTCCAGTAGCAGTGCAGCCATAAACAATTTGTCATACTACAGCCCAAACTGGTTACAAATCAAATATTCTAATCCAGCACTGCATATTTAAGTCCTTCTGCTTTTAAATAGAGTAAGCTAATAAAATAATCATCATCTCCTTTCAGACACCACATGAAAGAGACTATGTGGCAGTAGAGTATTTTCTCCTAAGAAATTAGAACTCGAGTGTATCTGAATCTTAGGCTTGTGTTTCTGTGTTAAAGAATTATTTTTGCCCAATTATAGTCAATATAAATATTCAAACTGCACAACTCACACTTTACTCAGCGTAAACTGGAACTGAGCCAGCTACTTTTTACTGTCAGAAAGCGAGGTAACATAGGAGGTTGTGGATAGCCACCCAGAATAGAAGGGCTATACCTTTAACTGAAGATGTAACATTTTTTTCCTTTTTTATAGGATCCTTATAATGCACCCAGCCTGTAGCAGGTGTAGCCTGCACCTCCACATTTGCAGGCCAGCCTGCCAACATTCTGCAGCACAAGCAGTGGGGGGAAAAAAACCTCAAGCCTAGAACGATGGTTTGATGCATCCAATATGCTCTACCACATGGCCATAAATGCTATTTGCATGTGTTAAGTCACATAAATGAACTTGTATGCTTAACTCTCTAGACCCAAACTACTTTAATAATTCACATTTTGGTATTCCTCACTGCAGCGTGATAGTTTTTAAACAATTGAGAGAACACTTGATGAGCGAGTTATCCAGTTACCCTTTTCTGAGTGACAGTATGATAAAAGACAAAACCAGTTGCAAAAGGACAACCTCTAGAGTTCAGAGACAAGGTCCATCTCGCCCAGTATTGAACCTCCTGTTCCGAGGAGAGGCTGTACATAACTGGGCTCTTTCCATTGCTGACCTTTGAGCAGTCAGTTGCATGGGGGCTTCCTTGCTTCACTCCATAAAATGATATTTTCTTGTTTTACTAGCAAATTGTTACAGTTGCACAGACAATAAGAACATTTTGAGATTATACTGTTACTTACACAAAACATTCAGGTCAGAACAAACCCAGTCAACACAAACTGGTTACTGAAAAGTAACAGAGGAGAAATTCAGAGTTTGATGGTGAAATGATGCACCCAAGTACTCCTCCATCACACCAGAAAGGGGTTGGCTGCACCATGAGAAAGCACTGAAATCTCAGAGTGGTGAAGGAAGATTCATATCACACGTGTATTATTCACTATGAATCCTCTTTTACTGCTGGACACAGTTTGCCAAACCAATTATCTGTAACAGTATGACACAAGCAAATAAGAACTATTAATTTGGAACTTTAAAGAGACACAATAGACTGTGCCACTCAAACCTCTCTTTAAGAGAAGGTCAGTCACCCACATACATCATGCAGGTTTGTTTTTTCCCTTTCCCTAAACTTGTTCCTTTAAAAGAAATTTTTCTCTTTGGTAATTTTATTTCCTCCTTTTATTTATTTGTTATTTTTAATAACTACTTGGTTTATAACTTCTTACCAGAAACAGTTTTTGCCAGAAACTCAGTATAAAACTGAGTTATATTTTGCTCATATGCAAGTTTTATTTACATATTCAAGTATATGCCTGTATTTTGAAACAACATTAAATTGCACTTTGGATCGCCGATAGTTGGCACGTCTGCTTGGGTACACAGGGTAACTGGTCCTATGAAACAGTGTAGAATCCATTCACAGGGACTATTTCTAAGGCAATTTTTAAAGAATCACCTCCTTTGAGTGAAAACACCAAACTACTAATAAATTAAATTATTTGTTAAACTGTAAATAGTTTCTGTACTCACTTAGACTTGAAAACCAGTCAGTCTTACCTCACACCCACTTCTCCTGTTTTTCTTTCATCTTCTATGTTATACTGAAGTTCAGGAAAATGCAAAGTAAAAATGGGTTCTATGATGAGAATGTAAGATTCTCTTGGTTTAAGGTGTTTTTCTATAGCAGCATTAAATTAAAATTTCATGCACAGGATATAATATCACTTGAAAATATCCGAATACTAAGGTTAAATAACATACTTCTATTCAAAGGCAAGACTGCTGTCTGGGAAGAGCATCCTCACTGTAGCAGAAAGCCCAGGAGACATACAGGAGCTGCCAGAGAAAAGAAAATTGCTCCCTATGGCATACACAGAAAGCTCCTCTCACAGAAAGCACAGGTGTGGTGAATGACAACAATGGAAATAAAGTCACTTCTCCCCCTGTAACATTTTTCTGCTCATTCCCACTTTGCTCTGTGGTAAAAATTACCTGCCACTCACAGAAAGCTCCCTTCTACCTCTGCTGCTCCAGAGGATTTGGCAAGGACCAGAGCAGCATTAATTACTCCAGATTTTCAAGTTGCAAGCTTTCTGAAGCTGTATTCCCTTACAGCATTTAGGACTTCTACAAAAAAACAAGCTCTGAATGCAGAAGACCTCTGGCAGAGGCAGCAGCCAGCACAGCAATGGCAGCAGGACTGCTGCTCTGGTGCGACATTTGCTCGTGACCACCCTCAGTCAGCTCAGGGGCAGCAGGAGTGCTCGACCTGCAAGAATTCAATCAAGTCTCTGGAACTGGTTTCTTTTGGCAAATCCAAATGACAAGAAAAGCATTGGCTCTTTCCCAATGCCACCTGGAAGTTTAGACATTACAAAGAATAAACTATACATCCAAATTTAACCAGTTTTAAAACTATATTAAGAACACATGTACTGCCATCATCTCTAAACAGTAGTTCTAGCTGATGAAAGCACACGAACATGTGTGTAACCCCAGCACGCCAGCAAGCCAGGGAACACGGGAAGATCCAGGCACGGCTGAGCAGCTCCCAGCAGCGCAGCCCATGTCAGAGAACGGGCTCACGGGCCAGCACAGCCCTGATGGGCTCTGCCAGACTGGCAGTGCATCTCAGCTCTTGCTGATCCTGTTTTGTTAACCCTTTTTTACAGATGACAACGTTTACCCACCCATGTCAAACCCGTTTGGATGCCTAGAACAAAACTAATAACTATTACCAAATATTTACATATTTCAAGGAATCCATCAGTGATCTCGGCACTCACTGGGAGTTATTGTCCTGTATTTATCCAAATTCCCAGCACTAACTGATACCCTGCAGAGTTAGTACCAATAAGGGATACAAATAAACTATACTTGCAGAGTAAAAAACAGATTATTTGCGTCTGACTTTACTCGAGTCAACAAACCCCTCAAAATAATGTCAGGGAGCTTTAACCACAAATGCATATTTCAGTTTTATTATAAAACCAGAAACGAAGACATAAGACACGTAGATCAGTTTTCAATAGGAATAACTGCTTTTTGCTTTTGGTTTTAAGGATTCTGATGAAGCGCAAACGCTGCAGCACCAAAGCAGCTTCAACCGTTGGTTCTCACCCTACTCACATTCATGCTACAAAGGGACAGGATAGATTACTTGGG
>JAVJGJ010000062.1:20605727-20635218 GCA_035590215.1 Microhierax caerulescens
GGGGGTGTCAGCAGTGGGGAGAGGGGGGACACAGTATTTTTAATTCATCTAGTTTCAGAGATATCTGGGAATGACAAAGTAAGGTAGCATTTTCTAAAATATTGCAACTTTAAGACAATGAATTTTTTTTTTAATTATTATTTTTTTTTTTTTAAGATTTATCTCTGCTTATCTACAAAATCACTTGTGGCTAAGTTACCGAAAAATATTTCACAAGGCAGTAGACAACAGAGAGCTAAATTAATAGATTACATTCTCTTAGTACTTATGCATATTAAACTGTGAAAGTACGCAAATGCAGAACCCTCAGTCACAGACAAGCAAAGGCTGAAAAATTTCCCTAAATCCTTTAAAAAAGATGAAACCTAGGATCCTCCAAATTAACAACTAAGAACTTATCTGTAAAAAACCGCACATAACTGAAAAACCTGATTGCAGTCAAAACCTTTCACATTTTGCAACACTTTTCCTCTCTCTCCCCTGCAATGTAGAGCCTTCAACTTCCCCTGTTGACTTTCTTCTTGGGCTGCCTCTGCATGGATGCTGGGGGAAAATTTCACTTTTTACACAGATCTACACAGAGTTATGGAGCAGAAGAACCAGGTTTGCTGTGTAAATAATTTAAAAAAAAAATATTCCACTAATTTACACCAAGCTGGAAAGCACCATTTGGAGTAATGAGGGCTACTCCCAGCAATCTGCAAGAGCCCTCCTCAGTCACTGGTATAATGGGTGACACTAGATAGCAGGAAAAGCTCTTATTGATCCCAGGGCACATCAAAAGCCTTCTTGATTTATGGCAGTTTGATTATCTTGAGAAATGTCATGGCCAAAGCAGCTGCCTCCTGCGTTTTGCTGGAGGGTCAGAGGCTGTGACAGTGGGCAACCCAGATGATCGACACAAGGCAACTGCTAGATTTTACAAATGTTTTACATGAACAACCAACCTCGTGTATAGCAGCACACAGCCAAACCTTTTTATAGCCCAAACTCCTGGAGTTCCCCCTCTTCACATCAAATCCTGACCTTTACCACCACCGACAGCTCTGTGTAGACCCTGTTTAAGACCACTGCCATGCATTGACCATACCGACTTGCAGCTCAATGCCCTCCATAACTCATAAGCGAGGAATTGGAAACCCAGCCAACAGCTAATCTCAGTAGGGACATTTGTAACTGGAGATTTGAAGAAAAGATGAAATTGTGCCAGGCCTTCGATCATAAAGTCTTCAGGACAAACTGTATCTTTATTTATACGATGCACCACACCCTGCACGGTTCCCCCCAGTTCATCTTGGGATCTCTGAATCACTCCACCATAAATTTTAAATAAGAAGCAATAACACAAGTCACATTAATACACCAGTATCAGCCTGATCACATCAAAATAAATTGGCTAGCTTCTCAAAAAAGGAATTTTAATGTTTTACTGACTTCTACATACATTCTCACATTAAACAAAAAACAACAGCATTTCAAAAAGTTGATTTATGATGGTTGTAGTAAAAAACTAAGAATGTTTTAAATAAAACCACAACTGCATATCCTGATTTCACATATGAAGAACAGGCATAGTAGGAACTTTATGATTGTCTTAAGGTTTTTAACCGTAATTTAAAAAATAGTAATTTTTGAGATCAGTGAAAGTGTGAAACAAATTATGCCAGCCCAGCCCAGGCCTGACTGTGCAGCAGACACATTGCCATTGATTAGCAGGGAGAAGCATGGAAAAAATAACCTAGGCATCTCCAGAAAAAAGCTACACTTTCACTCTAGTAAATGCTCTGAAAAAGCAAGCTACAAAGGGAGGTGTAGAGGGAAGGCTCTGTTAGTAAGTAGAATATATAAATATTTCACAATTAGGTTACTATTATTTTCCAGTGCAAGCAAGCAATTATCTACTTTTATCCCATATTTCTCCTTCTCCATCATCACTCATAAGCACTGAAAGTCTGGATGAAATAGAAGACATACAACAAACTACTCCAGTATCACAGAGCATGGATATATCCTGGCACGCTACACGAAATCCTAGGGACTTGCAAACATCTGTGTTGTTTCTAAAATGCAAAACCAGCCTGACATTGAACGCTTTTTGAGATTTAAATCATCTTCTCTTTTGTCCTAAGCAGCTGCATGAAGTGTGAATATTTTCACATCTAAAGAGGAGCTAGTCCAATGTGCTGGGGACAGAACTTCCCAGCAGCCAAGGTGGCACAAACACCATCCACCACAGACAGCTTCAGAAGACTTTCTACTACAGCAGGCAAGAGAAGAAAATCTTCTTCATGGTTTCTCTTACAGGAGAAACAAACTAGGCACCTGAATGAGTTGCAGTACTAGTGGACTCAAAGTCTAGTTGCAAAGACCTCGGTTATAACTCTGAGGACACATGTTGCCTTTGATCAGTAACACAGGCAGCATGGAAGACTCTCGCTCAAGTCCTTCCCCCAAACAATTCTTCCAGTTTTGACTTAACGATTTTTTGTTCATAATTTCAATAATATTCCAAAGCCAACAAATACATTAACATCTCTCTCTTAGGTAAAACTATCTCAATATAATATATTATGACAGAAATTAATAAAATAACATAAAGGTTGTTCTATTTGAATTTCCAAAGCTTGTTTGTAAACCTGGCCTGAAAAATGTATTTGGCTGTTTGCAATAAAACCTCTTATGTCTATGTTGAATGCAAGTATCAGACATGCTACCCATGGACCAGAGTTCAGACTCAGAGCACAGAGAGATGTTGGGGCAAATTTTAATCTCCATTATATCATTATGAATTAAAAGCAACCAATTTAAAAATCAGTTAAAAATTGCTGTAAAAATTACATTATGTTCTGAGCTTTGGTGATGCTTATTTTTGAATATTTGAATAACTCATGGAAATCATCCTCGATAAGCATGGTATTTCAGGTAATACCATAGGAAAATTACTGATGACAAAAAAATAAATGTCTGAGGCTGTACAGATTACATCTGTTTGAGGAGTGAAAGTAAATCACATCTTCTCTATGTCTTTCAGTTATCTTGTTCACTTCTGTGTTGGACATTTATTTTAAAAACATCTATAAAAATCTAACGCTGTTCAAGGTATTAAAGATCTCTGTATTAACATAAGAACATGCCAAAAGTTACCACAAAACTTCATTAATCAAGTGCTGAATAATAGGCAATTAGACGCCTGCCAAAGGCTGATTCATGACTGCTTCCACAGACGGGCTGTAATGCTGGGGAGGACAACACCAACCCAGGGCGGACACAGCTCTACATTAGCCACAGTGGGGATACGGATGAACTACATTTTTTTTGGAAATCATTTCCTAATCCAAAAAGGAAAACAGGAATCTACAGGACAAATCTGTTTTCTGGAGTCTGGTCTAGAAGGTTGCTGGAGGAGTAGCGATGGATGCTGCTTTTAAAGTTGGGCAGTATGTAGATAAATTTTTTTTTCTTTAAGATGTATTGTTCTAACTTGCTAATTTATTCCATTATTTTGGGCAGGGGGACAGCTAGATTTCTGTTGTTTTTTTTTTATCTTGAGTGATGCTTCCAATATGCACTGGAACAAGCACTTAAGATGCCATTCATGGACTGCTGTGATTTTTTTGTTTTGTTCTTTTTAATTCTCTGGCAAATTGCTATGGGATTTTGATTTCTGCCTGCATCATCAGTATTACATTCCCTCTCAGTGAGAAATTATCAAAACTGATCAGAGTTTGTACTGCAAAGCAGTCAGGGAAGAAGTGATGAAAAGCATACAAAGTTTTGTGCTATATGAAGAGACCTTTTCTTGAGACTTCTGGCTTCAACTCCAGAAAGCTGGAACTCATAATGAAAAACACTCCTACCTGCTGCACATCTCCTGTCCCTCACAGAGTGCAATTACACAATTATGCTATATGGAACCTGAAGACAGGTTTTTGTTGTATCTATCCTGTGTTCATTTTCATTTTATATTCAAAGTGTTGTTTGTAATCGGATGATACTGGACTAGGAGCTATTCCAACTGATTTATTTTTTTGAAGTTATTTTTAACATTAACGAGGCACTGGATACAAAGCTTTTAATAATTATACATCTGATATCTAATAACAGAACATGAGATAGAGACAGATAAATATTTAAACAAACCCATCCCTTCCTGGCCCACCCTGGCATGGTGCAGCAGGTTATGGGCATGCCTAGCTGCCCAAAACTGAGTCAACAGCTACACTGAGCTAGTGGTACATTTCACCTTTTCATTCTGTATCAGAAACTATTGCCCCCAACAGTAAGTACCCCAAGTCAGCTGTTCCATCCTTGCATGGGACATACAAGAAAAAAGTAATTACTAAGTGCTTCTTCAGGACAACTGTGAATGCTTTCTAAACTATGTTGTTTGGAAACACAGTACCTCTAGGTTACTGGTCTCTATTAGATGGGAACAACTTATACACCTAAGAGATTTTTGTACTGTTCACAGCAAAGTATAAAACACTTCAAATCTGAGAATTTAAATTCTTTTGGTTCTGCAAACTTGATGACAAGTTCAATTATGGACATTTATACTGGATTTTGTTTTTTAGTCATTGACCTATGATCAGATGAAATGATCAACTTGTACCTCTCTTCAACCTCATCATTAAAACCCTACATCTTTCTCTTCTAACCAGGTATCAACTTTTGTAATGCATAAGAGAGTTATTTGTAACCTTTGTACCAAGTTTGGCTTAAAGCAACCAACAGGTTCAAAAGTTAAGTGGCAGGCTTATACATGCTAACACATGCACAGTGTGATCAGGTAGATCTCATTTCCATAAAGCAGCAGGTGAACAACAAGCAGGTACCTTGACCTCTTGCTGACATGCAGCATGCACCCAGCTATGAGTGCAGAACTGAGTTCAGTCATTTAAAAAAAAAACCAACAAACTGCCATGATAATTAAGCTGAACCTATGAACAAGCATGATTTTGCAGACACGGACAGTAAAATGGGAACTTGGATAATCATACAGAAGAGGCAACACTTTCTTTTAATAATAAGTAGCATTTGTGCCCATGGTGGTAGTACTTCCTGAAACAAATAAAGCAAAAGACATGTTTGGAAATTTAAATTTGTAGTATAAATTTTAAACCACCATGAACTCTCAAAGCATAGTAAAGACTAGCTGGCATTGAAACTGGTATCTATAAATAGCATAGGTTCATATTCTGAGAGGTGATGAGCATTCAAAATTCCCCAGATGCCAGTGAATGATGACCTGAAAGAGTTAGTTCTACCTGAGCAATAAAAGCACTCAACAGAATTGGGAATTGTACTAGTAGGGGCAGAACAGCTTGAATTATTTTCTTTTGTCCCCTGTTCTTCCAATTGCATTGTTATCACTAACATAAAGATAGATCAATTATCAATGATACAGATATATGGTTAATTATGTATATAAATATATAGCTGATATAGATCTAGATATATAGCAATATATAGACTGCTAAGATAAATCAATTCAAATCATGATATTGAAGTGATATATGTTAAAAAAAGACCAACCACAACAAACATTTTCATTGTTATTCTTGCAGCTCATCTGACCTCCTCGGTACAACCATGACAAATGCTCAGTCAAAAAAGGCAGCCAAAACAAAAATCTGAACAAATTGTTACATAGGCTCAGAGTATTAGTTAAGAAATATAGCTGCTCTGAAACGTTTAAAGAGAATACAAAAGGGCCTCTACAATAGTATAACCTTTGCTTCTGTCTGCTAGCATCACAGTTTACATGGTTTCCATGGAAACCCTCTGCAAACATATGAATGTGCTTGTTGCGTTAGATGTCGAACAGAAAATCCTTTGTGGCAACTCTGGAGGGCCATGGCCAGTGCCAACCTCCCAGCGGAATAATGCCCTCCACTATGCCTTGCCCAGCAGGCTCATGACATACTTGCTCACATGGCACAGCTGCTGCCATTGCTTGTTTTCCCTCAACTGATTAAAAAAAAAAAAAAAAAAAAAAAGGTGTATATCATAATTATTAAATCTTTCTTCCCACATGGAGAGCCCATTTTGCCCCCATTAAACTAATGGCAAAGTCTCCAGTACTGGGCCCTCAGCTGTAACCCAAGAGCTGCAGAGTGAGGGCACTGACTGGGAGGCTTCCAGTCAGGGCATTAGGGAATACATTTACATAATGAGTAGACAACTACCCGGAATGGGAATGCCACAATTCTTCATTATTACATATTTTGAGAAAAACACATTAAAAAAAAATCCCATAAAACTGTAAGCATGCAACAGGTACCTCAGTCCAGAAAGGAAAACTAGTTTCATCACCTTGTTTCTTACCATGGAAAGATCAACTGATTCACACAACTCAGGTACTGGATGAGCTCCTCCTCCAGCCACAGAGGCAGGAAAATTCTAGCCAAGACAGCCTGAAATGTCATCAGGAGGGCTTGTTTCTTTTTTTGTTGTTAAGGGTATGTGTACAAGTGAAAGCTGAGGGACTAAAACACCTAGTTTCTGTTTTACAGTGGAGGAGTTACTGGCAAGCACAACACCTGAAAACCATATCCCATCTGCCTTTCCTCAAAATGCATATCCACTCTGCACCTCTACGTATTTAACATCACTGAAATAAGAGTGCTTCTAATAAAAGTGCACCTCTAAGACTAATGGTATGCGTAACTGGAACATACCTTGTTTGTAGATTAAAGTTTTTCCCTATATCATTATTCCTTTCAAACAATAAATTCTTAGTACAACACGTTTTAGTCGAATTTCTGAGATATCAACAGCATAATTTATCTAATTGCTTACAGATGTGCACAGTCTTGGGAAGGACAACGGCTCCAAAGGCTGCCTTCAAGATAAAATCAGGTCTGCAGACTGCATGGGAGGCGAAAGCCTGCCTGTTGCGTTCCACGTAGAACTGGGGAAGCTGACACCTTTTTGCTTGTCTGGACACTTCACCTACGATTCAGCCATGTCCAGCCACTCCTACATTTACAATGACAAAAATAAATGATGTAATAATTTTGTCTTAAAAGCTGAAGAAGGAAGGAAGACCAATTTTGTACCAGAAAGAAGAAAGCAAACAAACCACTTTTACTTTGCCAACACCATCTCTATCTTTTCTTCTTTCTCTTTCATTACAGGCAGCCCCAAGGTGAAGACCTCCACAGTCCCCCATGGCCACCCTTACCTCACACACACCACCAGCCACCAGATTAGTTCTGAGGGTGGCCAACCCCTCCTTTTAGCCTCCCTCACCCGCACAGCGAAGTAATGAGGGGGTCAGTCACTGCCTGCCTTGTTCCAGCGCTCTAATAGCCTATTGTTCTCTTGGTGCCTCGGTGAGATAAAACGAAATCCAGCATTTTCTGAGGGGAAGTGAATTCCCACCGTTGGCCAAGGGCTCGGCTTCATGGGGGGAGGCAGCCCACCCTGCTGCTCGGCGGGGAGATGGTGGGTTTGTTTTTGTTCGCAGGCGGTTTGCAGGAACATCTGCTCAGTGAAGCGGTAGCGTGGCCCTCGCCTGCCACCACCCGCAGGCCCCTCCCCGTCAATCTGAGCAAAACCACGTTTACTCCCTCTGCATGTGGTTATCACTACAAAGATACTACATGGATAGTCCCCCGGCTAAAATCTGGCTCCTACCTGATCAATGTTTATGTTCTGTTCCCTGCCTTAAATTGTAATAGGATCAAATATATAATGGTTGCCACTGCGAAGCAGTAAGTTTCCAGGGAAAGAGGAGCCGTGGCCCAGGCTCAGGGCAGAGCAGCCCAACAGTGGGGCTGAAGCACCCCCAGCATCACATCCACCGGGTTAAAGGTAATAATGTTTAAGTACTGGGATGGGAGAAAGGGCAAATCAGGCGCAAATTAATCCAATGATACACAAAATGATAAGATCGAGAAGTCACTCATTTTGTATTTTCACCACATCCTCTTGTCCAACAGAGGTGCACTGAACATCATTAACATCCCACTAATGAGACAACCAACTGCCCAGAACACAGCAATAATGAACGTAAGCTCTGTTTCCACCAAATCTACCAGAAAGATTAGTAAGGGTCTGCTTTCCCACTGACACGAGCACATGACTCCCATTAGCCCTAATAAAGGAAGAGTGCATTCAGTGGGAGAGAAATTTCCCAAGGTTGCATAACTGAACTGTGGCATGCTGAAGACACAGTATAGACCGCTAAGAGAATTTGGCCATCCCAAAACCACAGTGACAGGCCAAATTCTTTCCTAATTTTCCCATTAATTTGTTGAACTTTTGTTGTAGTTAGGAATTTCTCATTTTTAGGCCAGTGAGAATACTCAGAACTTTTCTTATGCCAAGATTATGAAAAAGCAGATCAGATAGTTGGATACTTCACTCCTATTTTTAGGCTGAAAAAAATATAACTTCAGATACGCACTTTATCGTAATGCATTGTCCCTGCATACTATTCTTGACTCCACAGTACATAAATTCTTACTTCTGTAACAATGCAAATTTGTTGACAGGATGATAGGTTAAAGTTTATCTTTCAGGCTGCTTCCCTTGCACCAGTCAGAAAAGTCTAGTTATGTCAATTTATGTCCCTTTCAGTGTTCAGTGAGGCGAGGAAATGGAGTAGAGTGCCAGAATGTGGAAACAATGCAAAAAAACTAATGCCAGAACTGAGTATCTGACTCCTATGCTAAGCTCTGCATGCACTCACAAAACTTTGGGATTAATACTGCATATCTCAAAACTGCATTTAAGAAAAACCTTAATTCTAGACGTTAAAAGCACGATTAGCCTACTACAAGTTAGATGGTTTTTCTTCATCTTTTATCCCTAGTTCAAGTTTATGGATTTTAAAACACTTGGGAGTTTTGCTTTTTTGAGGTGGGGGTGGATATCAGAAAATTGAATTTCACAGGCAATTTAAAAATAGTTGGTCATGTGTTTATCATAAGAATCTATCTGATGTAATCTAAGGCATTCAATGCTATTATAGTATACATTAATGAAAGCTGCTTCATGCATTCTGCTATAGCTTTAAATGAGAACAGACTTCTCTATTATCTCCCACTGCAATGACTAATACAGGACAATATCTGCTACAGTGCTACTCATACACGCGATAAAAGTCTATTAGCACACATACTCACAGAAGTTGAACTACGTTGATAAAATAAATGGAGATAGGGAACTACGGTGCAACAATTGCTTGTACTGTGCCACTGGTGTTGTGCTGCATTTTAGAGCCATGTGTTAAAATGTTATCTTCCAAATTAAATCAAGATTACCTACCTATTTATGCTCAGCTGTTAAAAAAAAAAAAAAGACCAAAACCCAAACAAAACCCCAAACCCAACCACAGAACAAAACCAAATATATTTTATTTATTTTATTTCACAGAGTTAAAATTAATAACTGAAAGGCCAGTACAACAAATCATGGTAAGGTACCACAGAGTCAGCCCTGTGCCTGACGTGGCTGCACGTACTTCAGCTGCCAGCATATAGTCAAAACTCTGAGCCCTGTCCTACCAAAGCTTGACTTAAGTGGAATCAAAATCAGATCACGTTTCCTAAAAAACCCACCCCATAACATGCAGAACAACCAAGGCAAACAGGGTAACTGATTTATGGAACACACAGATACCAACTACACTGGAAAACCCCATTCAAACACAGAAATTGTAACTCACCAGTCATGTCATGACACTGAGGATAAAACACACGCAAGTCTCAAACAGAAGACAATCAAAATACAAGACAACTTTCTGCAGCATCCATCCCCAACCATTCTGTCAAATACACAACGTCAATAGCACAAAGCATCTTTATGACAAGAATAAAAGGCTCTTTAAATGCTCCTTTTATTTTTTATTGAATGAACCCACTCTTACACAAAGTTCATGCAACGATGTCTCGAGCTGTAGTACTGCCAAATCATGTATTTGATTAGTTGACTGAGGCTTCTAAGTCACATGCAGAACAATCTGAAATATTTATTAATTGCATGTTATTACTTCACATAGCAAGTGAGGTGGTTAAGGCACTGAACTTACTAGTATATCGAGATATCTAGTTGCCAGGAAGATTAAAATCTTTTTGGCGTGCACCATAACTGACCAAACACTTCTCTGCTCCAAGTCACTGGCAAAACCCAAAGGGAGTTAAGAACCAAAGGCAGACCCCTCCCAGCTACAGCATTAGCATTTTGTGTGGTTGACTCTTCTCACAGAATTAGTAATCTTTACTAACAGTGTTCCTCCCTCCAAGGAAGCACATTGCACCACACCTCCCAATTGTTTTAGAATGACATATATACAAAGACCATAGTTGAAAAAGATAGCATCAGATGTGGCAAGTCCAGAGAAATCTTGTCCTAAATATTTTTCAATTTTACTAATGAGAAAAGGGTGGAGAAAGAAACCACAACTAAAAGATTCACAAACACAAACTCATTTACAGGTTTGCAAAGCAAATTGTGGCACCAACCTGTCACATAACCCATAGGAAAATGCAGCTGCAGACTCTGTGGATCAAGGTATTTCTGCTGGATGAAATTAAATTGTTCCAGCTACTATATGAGTTCTTAAAAACTGGTTGGGTTTTTTTTGCCACTTTTAATCTCTCAGTCAGACAAGCAGTAGATTAAAGTGATTTAAGTCATAACAGGAAGCCAGAGCAGAAAGCAATCGGTTTCTAAACTTTAACAACTTCTTGCGCTATAGGCAATTAAGAGCCCTGTTCTCATATGCTGCTTAGTGCCTTGACACAGACACAGTTGGTTACTGGTCACAAAATCAACTGCAGCTCTATCATTTCTTAAATATTTACTAGTAAGATATGCCAGAGTACAAACCCCAGAACTGCAGTCCTGATATTCAGACCCTTCTGTCAAAACACAAATTGACAAAAAGACCTTCTGATTAATGCACTCCAGAATTCTTTTACACTTTGGTTTTAAAGTACAGATCTGCCTTTTTTTCCCTCCCCCAAACACCACCCACTCTACCAAACAAATAACAAATCCAATGTTGCACAGGAATTTTAATTGTTTCCATAACTTCTGCTACCTGCCAAAAAAGTACTTAGTGTGACATATGCAGAACAGGGTGCCTATGATAACACGTGTACTTAAAATATGAACATACATATATACACACATATATACATATGTATAACATATGACTTATGCAATAGTTAACTTCTGTATTGCTATAAAAACTAGAAGCCTTTCAAAGGGGCAGCCTTTATTTTTGAAGTAATAGCCACAGTTTGAGCATACTGACTGTGTGGCTCAGATTTACAAGCAAGTTACTAGAGCTGAACTTCCTGCATGCCATGTGAGCCAGGCTTGGTTTGGTGTCTCCTTGAGCGCTCTCAGCTATGACAGATGCAAGTTTGCAGCGGAAATCCCTTGCATGACAGGCTGAAAAACTAGGATGCACTCCTTTGTATTTGCTGCAAGTCACACGGATCGCTACAGCAGCCTTTGCAACAGTCTGGCTAATGTGGGTGCTATGAAAGCCTGGCTCTTTTCAAGAGCTGTGTAATTTTTTATTTTATTTTTAGGTTTTTGGGGGGAGTTTTGGTTTTGGGTTTTTTGGTGTGTTTGTGGTTTTTTGGGGGGTTTGGGTTTGTTTTTTTGTTTTGTTTTGGTTTGGTTTTTTTTTAAAAAAAGATCTTGGTCTGTCAACCCTTCTTCACTCCACACAGTATTTCTTGCCACAAATAACAGTCATGGTTTCAGTGGAACCTGTGAAATATCCATCTTGTGGTACAAGTATTTGCACAACACAAACTGGCAGGGACATTTTCAGCTTATTTGTACAACATCATTTATCTAGTTCTTATGACCAGGTCTTGAAACAACAAAAACTTTTTCTAGTATTTGTTTAAATAAACAATCCATTCTACATATCAGACTATTTATAAACATACACTATGCAGTTACTATGTATCAGTAAAATCCCTAGGAGAGCTGTAGTTATTTTGGAAAAAAAAAAAAAACCCTTATAGATGTTCCACTGAGTAAATTGCATGGCAGTATAAACCTGCTAGTAGCATGCTAGTAGGGGAGGCCTAACAAGTCCATAAAACAAAAGCGCATTCAGAACAGTTTAATAAACAAGGGGGAAAATACCTGTGGGACTTACAGGGTGGAAGCTAACAAAATCTTATCTTCAACAGGTACTCCACATTTTTCCACTGATTTTACAACTAAACCCAGCATGCTGTAGGTTTCTGACGCCATTAGCGCTCAGAATCTACTTTTGACAGCATTTTTTAATTTGTGATGAGTGGTTTGTTTTTGCATTGTTATGGGCTGGGTGAAGCCTCAAGGCAGACATGCAGTCCCTGTTGATAACATGCGTATTTTTCCAGCCTCGTGACAAATTTCCCATAACTGCCAGCCTGGAACACGACTTCCAGCACCTTGACTGTTTCACATTTGGCTACAGCAGCATCACTGCATTTGATATAACAACTCCAAGACTACAGATGGAAGACTACCATATTCAGAACAGGTTACTTTCAATGCTTAACTTCAGACCCCTGTTTTCAGACAAATACTGACTGTTGCTTTCAGAAAGCCGAATCTCCCCCAACAGGTTTTTTTTCAAGCTGGAAATCCAAAGCCAGCAATTACTTTTGGAAGATGCCGTTGGAATTTGAATACCAATGTCAACAAGTCTGGTTGTTATAGCTTCGGAGTGCTTTTACTTTTTATGCAAATCCTAACACGCATCCATGTTGCAGTACTTTTACACCCCAACTACTGAGGTCTGTGCCATTTTCAAAACCTAAAAAACTTGCCTTTCACAGCTGCAAAGGAAATGACAAGAGAAGAAAAACACAGCCAGTGTATATCAGCAATTAATTCCATCTACAACTGCCCAGCTGTTTGCGCATGGAGGAACCGGCCTGTTTCCTCTCCGAGCTTTTGCCACTGAAAGCTGATCCTGCGCTTTCAGGGACGTGGGCTGTTGGTAACGCGTTAGGAATGCGCGTGAGATCGCACGAAGCTGAAGCAGAAGAAATGAAATCCAGACCAGAGTGCTGCATATCTGTGTTATGAGGATAAAGTTATCTGGGGCAGAGGGCGGCAGGAGGGGGGGACGGGGATGGGGACCTGCCGACAAAGCCAGGCTCAGCATGCAGGACGGACATGATTGTCACTTGCTGGCAGAGGCAAGGTGGGAGGGTGTCAGAAACCCATGTGTCTCCATCAGCTCTGCCACGATATTTTGACGTTGGTTGGTGCCAAACAGGTACATTTGGGAGCACTTCACAAACGCTGTTTCTTTTACTCGGGATCAGCGTTTTTACAGTGAAGTTGCTAGACTTGGCTCTACCTGAACTAGCATAAAACTTCTAAGTAATTACTACTTATTGGTAATTATTACTTATTGGTAAGTAACCTAACCAGTGTTTGCAGCCCTGAAGCTCCAGCACTAATGGCAGAATTCAGCTTTTTAGTTTTTGCTCTGAATAAAATCCCCACATGCCACTCTTGGGATTTCAGGAAAGACAGAGTATATGAGAGAAGGGTGCTATTCAGTAACATCCACAAACCCTGCCCCACTGAGCACCTGGAAATTTCATCCCACTCTGGATAAACTCACCAGGCTACATGCACAGCTCATCTTTTTCCTCTAACATATTTAAAAAACAAAAATAACATGTTTTTTTTTCCTCCCTTAACCCATGCCAGCCCTCGTTTTTCCAAATTATCCATATAGATTCCTTTTTTGCTAGGTAAAGCCACACACAAGAGTCTTCTAATATATTTACTGGATTTTTTTTCTTCAGCTCCAACACATTTAAAAAAAGCTCCTTTGATCTTTAGTAAATCAAAACTGCTGTTGCTGGACCACTCAACCAGGGGCAACATCTCAAACTGCACAGGTGTTCAGAAGAATAACACTAATAAAATATTTGCACCTGACAATTTTCAAGACCAGTACCTAAGGCAAGAAATAACTATCAAAGAGCTATTTCCTTTTACAAAAAAGCATGCTGAAGTACCACCTTGTGTATTTTGCTAAATAAATTTGGTCTGCTAAAACTGCTTGTGTCCCAGTGTGTGGAAAGAAAAACACTCTGCAGAAGTAAGACTGTGATATTGGATCCACACAGTATTGAAACGAATGTGGGAACGGTATTCTTTCAGCAAACAAGATTAACAAAATATTTAAACACTACCTTTTTAAATACGGACCTCCAAAGTTTAGACCTATGCTTCCGGAAGATTTGTATCATCTCTACAATACCTACACAAGCACGCCATGCTATCACTGGGAAAATGCAAAAGCAGAGACTTCCGGTAATTTACAGAGGACTTTTGGTAATTTAGTTTCCCAGGGAAAGTAAATCTAAATCCTACAGTTGACTGGAAAGTATGAATTTGTATGAATGGCTTAAAACACCTTCTCTTTTTACTCGCTCAGAACCAACGACTCAATAATGGGTAAACAAAAGCAGATTAATTTTTTTAAATCAGAAGTATAGCACACTTCAGACTCCAAGTAATCACATTATACTGTTACCAGAATATTTCCACTGCTGTTTAAAAGCAAGAACTGCGCTCACCATTCTTCCCGTAATTTCACTTTTAGCTACTCAACATCGGGAGATCCACTGAGGGATTAGTCCTTGTATTGCTTGCTGTCTGCCGCAGCAAAACCTGACTTCCTCACATATTGGAAACATACACAGAAAGTTTCTGTATGTGATCAACCCAGCTTTACATTGGGGAAGAAGGTATGAGGGGAAGGAGGTGGAAATAAGTGCACACAGGAAGAGTTGCACACATCAGCACCCAGACCTCCACAGACCAGCTCTCAGAACGTTAGTTCTTTTCACATGAAGTGCTGCAATACAAATAATATATATTACTTAATAGTACTTATCATAAATATTGTGCAATACAAGGCAAAACTATACTTGAACAGAAAAACACAGATAAGTTTTAAAACTAAAAATTCCAGAAGGATTAAAGACTTTATTAGACCTACCTCAAAATATAAGGTGTTTCAGCAAACTAGGGGATGGTGACAGTACCATAGCTGCCTTAAGAAACTACATAGCTTAGCAATGACTCCCTCCCCCACCATACTTATTGGAATGGGTATTGCTTCTCAGGTTCAGTTTTCAGCAATGTTTTGTTAGGCTATGAAAATACTGATAGACGTTAAACGCAACAACAGAGTAAACTGCACTGCATCAGTAAAACTCAGCTGAACACTACAAATAGAAATCATTGAAATGAATCTTGCAGGTGCATGCATGCCAGATAGCTAACAAAACACAACTGTCCCCTGACAAGTCTCTTCTCTTTTTGCTTTTTTTTCTCCAAAGCAAAATTCTTTATTGTGCAGCAATCCTATCTAGGATCTTTGGTTTTAAGTAAAGCATGGAAGATGCGTTCCAGAAATAAATGCCACAATTCTTCTGCTCTTAAGAGTTTACCATTTAAATTTAGGCACGATGCTTCAAGCTGGAGATAAATTTAAGTGACTACAGCTAAAAATCAGATGCAGAGAGGGCTCCAAGCCTGAGTACCACTTACATCCCAAAATAGATGTATGGGTGAGTAGTAGTGAGGTTTTAAGTGGTGCATAGCTCTCAGATTTGCTACACAGCAAAGAATTTAACATTAAAAGAATGCAAAAGGGATGTAGAAAATCCATAGTGTTCACATTCACCTGTAACATGAGGAAGTTACGTTTACTCATGCTGAGAAAATGCCCGCATGAATGAATTGGCAATATGTATCATACATCAGAATAATTACTTAAGTATAGAAGGTGCTTGATAGTGCCTAGAAATACTTAGATTACATAATAATTAAGGATAAATAGCACACTTTTGAACTTATTAGAAAAGTTCATACTTTATTGTTAAGTAATTCAAGTCACTTGGGATGATCTATCTCTCCAGAATTTGACTCAGGAGCAAAGTTGCTCAATGTCTAGAAGTTCCTGGTCTGAAAGGAAAATTCCTAGCTCCTAAAATAATAGTTTCCATTTACCATTCATATTACATATCAACTACTGAAATTTAGTATCGTCACGTTCAACATTCGTATTCATGAATTCATGAGGTCCTACAGTTCAATTCTTTTTGCCTAACTTTAGATATTTACATAACATTTGGATTTGTTGTCTAATTAAAATATCTCTCTAGGATGAAATGAGTTATTTTCTAGACTTCACTGGCAGTGCTGTAGACTTACAGTGATTACAACAGAGGCAATAATTCACAAGCAGACATCCATATTGCAGACATCTCAAGTTATGCAAGATGCACGCTGCTCTAAAACACTAGCAAGCTACATGCAAGACCAAGGAAACACAAGACTAGATTGCTTAGCTATTTTAATTACCGAGGGGTGATGGTGTGTGTGGGGGGTGTGTGTGTGTGGCAAATGGTGAATTTAAGAACAAGAGCCTACTCATTAAATTCTTGCAATTCACACAGTATGACAGGTAGTACATTTTTCTATGCATCTCACTAACTTCAGAGGCCATGGGGTCTTTTCCATTGCTACAGTCAACAAGCCATATTACATACTAATTTTCTGCACTGCCATACAACACAGTATAAAATGAGTATCTAGCAGTACCAAGCAAAACCCAAGATCTGGCAACAGTAGCACGAGTGTAGATTAAAATATGCTGTGAGAAAATGTCATCAGGCACAAACAAGCTTTCAGAATACCAAGTGCAGGAGCTGCTAACATAACAAATGTTAATGAAAATACACATTTGCTTCCTTAAAAACATAAATTAAAAAAGAAAGTCAACATGCAGGGAATAGAGCGGAAGAAAAGGTGAAAGGAGAAGGAACGAGGGAAACGTAGTACATTTAGATTTTATTGGGTTTGTGATCAAAATACAAATCTACTTGATTAGGAAAATGTACATCCACAGAGACTACTATAAAGTGAAAAATTAAGAGAAAATGGTGTTTAACAAGTTCCAGAAAACATTTTTAAAGCAACAATAATGCTTTCCCTTCTGCTCCCAGTAAATGCTTGAAGCTATTGTACATCTCAAAGACCACCTTCTGTATTTTGTTATTGCTGTCAAGAAAGAAAAATGAGCCAAAAATGTAGCAAATGCATTACACAGTTCACACTTCTGGACATCAGTGTGGTACTAAAATCTTTACATTTCAATGTTAGCATGACATGTAAATAAGCAAAGTACTCCTTTATACTGGAAATGCTTTAACAGTTCATGTTGAAAGTTGAGTTAAAGCAACAAACCCCTTGCATCCATCAACCCGCTACAAGCGCCTTGCTACACTCACTGCAATACAGAGTTCATTACAGTGAAAAGTATTGAATGTGTTACACTGAAATGTATTTGGTAAAAGCTTATTTAAGCTTGACAGCGAGATGATTTGGGGTTGAATTGATTCGTGGCAAACATGCAACACCAAGTTAAGGTGAAGATGAAAGGATTTCTGAAAGCTTTTTTGATTCATGCAAGCTTATCAGTACCCACCTACAAACATATGCTTTCTTCCATATGATACAACGTATGCAAAATAACATTGCAAACTTGGTGTTTTATGCTTTAAAAAAAATAGCATAAATTTATCTACAGTGTATCTCCCCAAATCCCGAAGGACAGATTTGGTCAAAGAAAGTGTTTCTGTGCAAGTAACCTGACCTTTTTGGTAACCTTTCCTGATTTTATGATTCCTCGGTACAAAATTGGTATATAGCTGACAGACAGGAGAAGGCCTTTTGGCTGGTCTAGTAAATGTGTTTCACTTTAAAGCTATATCACCATCATTAAGGTATTAAAATCTTTACAGAGATCAGTATTAAGGGTTTATCTTCCTCAGTTACTTATCTTCTCAAACATCCACAGGTCATCAGCAACTTTATACACAATAGGTGAAATGCAAGTTCTTCCTGCTCAGGATGATAAGTAGCTGGAAAAAAATCCTCACAAGGCACTGCCTTACTGCTTTGTGCAACTGTTTACTCCTTCAAGGGAAGTGTCATTGAAACAAGGGTATCAAACAGCTCTGTCTCTTAATCAGGTATTTTTCCCTTTTGCTGAGTAAGTGAAGTTCTTAAAATGCCCACGTTCTCTTTCAGTTCATGAATTCAGACACTTACGATGAACTAGTAGGAAAAAAGTGATGTTTAATTCCAATGTAAACTTTTTACGCTGAAGAAACTTAAAACGTATTTGGCCTACATGCAAAGTTAGGCTGCACCCCATGCACCCAACTTGCATGAAGCCACTGTTAGTCCAAAGAATCTTTTTTCCTGAACCCTTGTATCTGATGTCAGGATGACACTGTACCTTACTCATTTTGTATCCTCTTGGTAAGAGGTGCATGTTATCAGTAATGTAAAAAAAACATCACACGCATCCAGTCCGATACATGCTGATCACATACGAAAATTCACAGGAGAAAATTCAGACTTGGCAGATTTCACAAGCCTACTTTCTGACCATGCCACATGCACTGCAAACTAAGCTTCACTTAAATCTTGTGGTCAGAACTTAATCAAAACTGAACATTCAACATCCTAAAGTCACAGATTTTTACTTCAAATAGGTAATTTAGTGTACTTGATGCAATACAGTTAAGTCCACTGTTTCTTATGATCCAATTATTTATTGACATTCATCTAATTAACAAAAAGTTACACTGCTGTATAGTATACTGTTTCTGATTATTAAGTAAGTATATTTTTCACAAATGTATATGATTACAGAACAATTTTTTTTTTAATTGCATTTGACACCACTGGCAGTTTCAATTCTGTAAGCTGAAGGAGAGGAAAAAGAAAGGACCCACTTAACTGCATCTCCCACCATAAGGCCAGATCATCTATTTGGAATGAACGTGTATACTTTCCCCAAATCATGGGATAAATTATATATGCCCACATGTTTACCAGTCCCGTGGTCTTTGTTCCTAATGAAGCATACCAACGTGCCTGTACAGACCTGCAGGTCTGTGGTACCCTGACTATTTCTGGAATGCTTTTAATATATTGAAATTGTGTTTGCCTGTTTTCCTGCCTCTGATCCCATGGCATTTTTAAGTAACAGATCACAGTTGCCAGATCAGTGTTGTCACATGCAGTTACCTTAAGATCTCTTGGGCAAATGTTATCTTTTTGATGTTATTTTTTTGAGGTTGTAAAAACTTTCCTATCAGCATTTCAATTTGAGACCAATTCTCAAAATATCACCTACAAAGCAAAGTTCCTGCATTAAAATATCTCAGGGAAGTCAACTTGGATACAAATAATTTAGCTTTCATTCTGTGCCTTATCTTTGCCAAGCACTTTTACAGTTCAGTCATCTATCAGCTCTCCAGTCTGTCTAGCAGGACGTTTCTGAGGTACTTGAAATGATTCAATTTAAATGATTTACTGTAGACTCTCATATCTTTAGCAAATTGTTTCTCAGAATATCTTTTGGCCAGACTTACTATACTTTAAAATTTAATTTGCAAGAGGAGCTGCTTTTTTTTTTTTTCCTTTCTATTTTCTTTGGAAAAAAACCTCAACTTTTGAAAGACTTCTCCTTGTTTCAAAGAAATTCCTTAACTCTGCTATAAAATCCTCCTTACCTCTTAAAAATAAATAGCAACAACAAAGTTGGAAATCTTTGATACACAGTATATATTTTACCCAACTTCCAATTCACAGTCTTTAAAGAGCTGCTTTACTACCTACAAGCTTCAACTTCCTTACAACGAGCACTCTCACAAGTAGCAAAGGCAGAAGACTGGCACAGGAGCTGCAGCGTTCTCTCGCTCAGTGAACTTCCAGTTCAATCACATAAACGTACTTATGGAGAGCGAGGCAAGAACCAGCTTTGCTATCCCAGACCCCCTATTCCAACATACCAAAAGTGATATTGATGCTTTCTGATGTCACTGCCTTCTGCAAGCTTGAGACTCATATCAACAGGCTTCCTCCTTTGAAAACACTCATGAAATTATCTCCTTCTGTACGTACGTTCATGGTAGCAGGTTTGTGCTCCAAACATCAAGATTATTTGTTCTATGTATTATAACCAGGATCGGAACTCTTGTGAGTTACAGTATGTTTCATAATTTTTTGTTTTATTTTTTTAAGAAACATATGCAAAGGCTGCAAAAAGAACGCAAACAAAGGATTTGGTGGTAGTGGTGTTAAACGGTAACATTTGGGGGCTTGACTGCTTTAGCTTATTAGAAGAATTAACTAAATAAGTTACAGCCTATGCCAAGTATAAAAGGTCTATTGCCATCCTTACAGTAAAAGTGATCAACACTCACTAGTTTGTGTAGCTGCACTAGTGTTAATCCAGAAACATGGATAAATTGAATTTAAAATTAAGAGAACTAATTATAGGTCACTCCAATTCCTTGTACAGACAAGCTTCAAACGGAACCATTTGACACGAAATCCTACATACCTCTACATCAAGATGTAGAGACTCCGCAACAGCAGCCACTGTCATCCACTGAAAACAATTCCCAAACAAGGATCGTAAAGAAAACAGACTTGGCCCTTACACTGTTAGCAAATTTTTTACCCTCAATCCCTGCCCTTCAACCAAGACTCTCCTCAGTGTAAAGATGACGATACAAATCACGTTTGCTAACACTCCCAGCTGATAACCAGCAGAGACTGTAGTGTTGGAAAGTCTCAGTTTAACAGCACAAACCCTTTAGAAGGAACACAATTAAGACAGTGTCAGCTGCACATAACTTGGCTGTGTTAGGTTAATATGATGTCAAGGTACACAACTCAGCCAAATCTTAAAACTAGCTGGATATTTAACTGATTTTTTTCTATGAAGAGTCACTGATCATTAGCAGACAGAAAAACCCCTCATATTACTACAACTGAACTGTTAAGAAGTAAATCCAGCTTCAACAGAGGGAAACAAAAAGCTGTATGTTTATTAAACTGAATTCTAAAATATCAACATTGCTAAGGAGGTCATCATTACTGAGTGAAGTTAATGACTGAAGGAGAAAAAAAAATTGTAAAACCACAAGCTGTTGATGCAAGTCAGTCAGTATTGAGCAGGAGATTCAAGGCTTGTAACTACTTTGGAAAAAGCATGGGTTTTAAAACATTTATTCTTCATTCACTCCACTCAGCTGATGAGTAAAGCCAAACCAGAATAGGTTGGATAAACCCCCAACAATCTCCACTGTAAAGCTACAGTGATAAGCTGATGCACATTGAGGTACATTTCTTTTTTTTTAATGCTTACAAAGATTCAGCACTTTTAAGCCATGAGGGATAGACTTACTCCTAAACTAGGGAGCAATTAAAAAATTTAAGTACAATGTGGTAGAGATAGGGTGACACATTTAAACCCATTTTGTTAATAGTTACAATGCTAGCAAAATAGAATGATTTTGCCTTTTAGAAACAATATTGAATTTTAAGCTAGACCTGTTCTCTTGTAGTTATAAGCTTGCTGTTTTAAAATACGCCAGTCTGCAATTTTGAATCAGCATTTTCAGCTTTAATTCCAGCATCACATAAAGAGCTGAAAATCTGATCACTGTGTCAACAAGCTACTGATTAATTATATCAACTCTTTTTTACAGAGCTGTTCTTCATTAATTCATAATTAACAGGATTTGATAACACAATCTGTGCTACTAACTTTTAACAGCCTGCTCATGTCAACTGAAAAAGGACAAGTTTTTTAGTTGGTGAACGCCAGAGCTCCAGTGCTTCTCTCACACACTCAGCAGCACCCACTCCCTACAGTTCCTGCTGGAGATGCCCACCAAGCTCCTCCAACCCCTGCTACAATCAGATGCTTTACACAAATGCTGTCCTCTTCCCCCTCCTACCTCGCATGACACTGCTTTATCACACAGACGGAGGAATTTGACACGAATAAGATACAGAAGCTTATCTGCTGCCAGCAAACCATTTCCCTGATAGGGGCATCGGAAGGGGAAAGGGAAAATGGCAAAAAGCAATCCAACACACTTCAACATGTTCCAGGCACTTGGGCCGAGGTGGGGGGAGGCAGCAACAACAAATCATTATTTTAACGTGATTAAAATAACGGCTTCAAAAGATATGCTGGCTGGAAAACCCTGAATGTCTTTTCCTTAAATCCATAACAGACTTAACATCTACGGAAGTTCTGCACAAACCCAAGTATTATAAACGCCTGAAGAAGCAGAATCTTTGCTTGAAGTGCCCTATTCAGATTTTTAAAGGCTGCATGATTTTGGATAAGCTTTCCTTACTACTATGGATCACTGAAGTAGCAGCAATTCTGAAAGTATCCTAGGGTAATGTTTTCCTGTTTTACTTTAAAAGCTTCCTCAGCTACTAAGCTCTCATCTTCCAGCTTTCCATCACAGCAAGAGAAGCAGTGCAAGTGCTCCAGCTTAATCTGCTCGTGCCAAAGAAACTTTCGTTTTGGCTCTTTTGAGACAGGACAATCACCAGCATAGTGCTGAGGATACAGAGAACCAGGTTCTACTTTGTAATGGCAATCTATGTTGAGAATTACAGTGTTTTTAAAATAATAATTTAGAACACAATCAGCCACGCAACACTTGCACATCTGTAATAAAGCAACGGGAGCAAAGTGCTCACAAAGCAAGTGCTTTTTCAGGAGGAAGGCAACAACTGTAGAAACATTGAACAGGATCTCTGTTTGTCTTTTTTTTTTTTTTTTATATTCTCTTTGATCACTTTAGCTTGCACAATATGTATCCCACATTGTATTTCATTTGTTTATGAGTATCTGGGCAGAGTTCCAGTGCTTTGATGCAACTGGTCACAGCGAACAGCTCAGTTCAGCATGAACACTACCACCAGCAGGGAAAGGTGGAGGAGATACAGCACCACTGTCACGTCCAGTACAGGACAAAGTCGAGACCAGCCGAGCAAACAGGATCTGGGTTCCATAAAGTCTCTTCACCTCAACAGGAAAGAAAAAGTCCAACAAATGAAGGACTCCAGAAAAATACAATCATTTTCACTATTAATGTAGTTATCTTTTTCCAATCTGCATGAGAAAAACACAGAGTACAGATACAGTATGAAAAAAAATATTACTGTCTGCAACTACAAATATTTAGCAAGAAGATTAAAGCCAAAGACTCAGGCTTTTCTGCATTGAAACTTCTCATGCTAGGAACTAAAAAAGCTTCAAACAGATTCACGATATAGCATAAGTATCAGATTACATGATTTCATGAAACGTGCGTGAGCCCCACTGTATGTTTAATTTTGGTTTGTTATTAGACTGCAAGACCAACTTCTTTTGACAAGTATTTACTGGAAACAGACATTTAAGGCAGAAATACACTATATCACATATTCTGCTTCATCACTCATGTAGGATTATCTAGAATCAATGACATTTGAAGAGTTCCACCAGTGTGACTGAAGTGGCACCAAATAAAAGAACAAACTGACCAAAATAAGAAAGTTCATGGAAGAAAGTTTTCATAAGACAGACCATGGGGCTCAGAAAGGACAATAAAGTCACATTTAACAAGAGGATTGCAGGACTCAAGGATGCTAAAGTATGGTTCCATCAGGGCTGGTAACTGACAGATGACAGAGAATATAATCTATGTTTACATGAAATGCTATATATCCGTGAGTAAACACTTATTAAACAGTTCCTCTTATCAGGCCTTGGAAGGGGTGTGCCTAAACAGATTTCAAGTCCATGTTTACCTCACCTCCTCCATTTTCAAACCAACTTTTACCCCAGTTCCTCCTTGCTGGATGGGAAAGGTGAGGGATGGTAGGAAAATGGAGCCAAATATGTGGAAAGATACACTGGGGAGGAGAGGGGGTGGGGGGGAAGGAAAAAAAGGCACTCGAGAGCATGCTTAAAATAGTCCCATAAACAACATCTAGCCTCTCTCTAGGCTTAGAAAATCCAGGGGCTGAAAAGCACCAAAACTACAGCAGCCTGTTTGGAAAAATGACCCTCGCCAATGCTGCTACAGTCATCCTGCAAAACAGATATGCCCCCATAACACGTGTGTATGTGTTGGGACAGTAAGGACTGACGCTATGTAAGGTAGTTTGGGTCAATTTTGGTCAATTCTACATTGGTAATATGCAAAAATACTTCAGTAACTGTCCTACTCTGCCCTACCTTGACCTCTTTGTCAGTACTACGTGCAAGGGGATTTTAAAAGTCTAATTTCTAGCAAATGAGTAATGCTATCTGGGACATGGAATGCTTAATATCAGAGAAAGGCATTAAAAAAAATCAACTTCACAAACTTGCTGAACCTTAAAGTAGAGTTTTATGAGACGGTTTCAGAAAATGGCCCCAACAGGTCCCTTGGATGTTTTAACAGTTCAAGGTCTGAGCCCCCCTCACACAAACCATGTGGGACAACAGAAGCTGAAGGGAACACAGCCTGCCCAACAGCAAAGAGTCAACACCGAATTTCATTTAACCTGGTTAAATGGTTGGGGGTAATGCAGCCAGCCTCTCTGCATTTCAGAGAAAGCTTGGGGTTTTGTGGTTTTGTTTATGTTTGGGGAAGAAGGTTGTTTGGCTTTTTTGGTGTACCTTTTTTTTTAAAAAAAAAAAAAAAAGAAGAAGAAAAAGTCAATTTGGGTAATATATTTGAACACAGATTTAGATTAATCTTCAACCTTACTGTAGTTTTGTACCATTTGCTTTTAGACTATTGCTTGGACAGAGAAGGAAATAAAAATGCAGTCGTTTTACCATGTTCTCCCATTATAATGCATGCACCAGATTGGAGTTATTGAATAAGCTCATAAACCCCCAGGTTACATTCTTTTTCAGCTGCAGCCTTGCCTTTCAAGTGAGCACTACTCTTATTAAAAGGACCAGAAACTGTCCTCAGGCATACCCTGTCTTTGAAGATGAAGCCCCAGCCACGTTTTATGGAAAAGACCTCTCAGGTCATACCTTCACTAAACTGCACAGCAGGTTTAAACAATTATGCAAGACAGTGGACTTCGATTCCAGGCTCCTCTTACTCGGTCTCAAGTTTTGAAAATAATATTTTCTTTCTGCTAGGGCACTCTTGAAATAAATGTTCCAAACAGTGATGATCCAAAGGCATTAAAGAAAAAGTTACAGCTCAAACAGCGTGACACAGATTATGAATAAAGAAACCCTTTCCATATGGAAAAGTTTTAAAAATTTGACATTTCTTTTCAATATGTGTTAATCAGAAAGACAGTAGTGAATTCTGACTGCTTCAGAAGAGAATCAAAACTCTTGGCATATATTACACAAAAGAGCAATTGCAAAGAAGGAAGAACAATCTTTCAAAACTTTTAAAAGTTTTTTTAAAACTTTTAGTTTCTTTTAAAAGTTAACTATTAACAGTATTTTCTTAAATGGCTGGGCAAGTCTGCAGTTTGGAGCCAGCCACATGTTACTTATCAATGCTTCAAATGCAGGGTGAGTAAGAAAGGCCATGTCTGGTTCCTTTTGCAATAGGGAAAAATCTCTTTTGAAGTCTTTGAGGGACTGATGGGGGAGAAAGTGTCAGGAAAAGAGTATGACAGGTTTTGCACAGTAAGGGGCAAAAAAACGTCTGGAGTAAAATCTCTTGTCTAAACTGTGCAAAGAGATAGAAACCTCTCCTTCAGCACTGGAGTCGACAGATAAAAAGTCTGAGACACTCTTGTATCTTTTTTCCAGCCACATATGAATTCCTTTTTATGCTTTTTGCCAGCTTCTCATCTTACCAAGAGCCTGCAGGAGAGGCCAGCCAAGCACCGAAGGGGACGCAGCCATGCTGGGGCTCCATGTACAGTAGTCAGTTTCCCAAGAAAACAACTTGTATTTTAAACACCCCAAGCATCACAAAAGACTTCAATTTAAAGGTGGAAGTTATCATCTGAATGAGCTTAAAGCAAAACTTAAAGGATCAAGAAATTATTCTGTTTCTTAAAACAAAAGGCATTATCGATGAACATCACTGCCAATATCACTGTTTTGCTCTGGGACAGGATTTCTTTCATATATTTTCTATTCTGTGCAAGTAACTAACCTGAAAAATTCCACATTGCCTGCAGCATAATCGTAATTATCCATCAGCAGGTTAAGAAGTAGACACATTTCATTTCTACCAGCAAAGTTGCCCTGCCCTTCTAAATTCTCATACTGTTGAAAATGCCAATCAAAACCAAAACTTAGTATTTTTCTCATCAATCACAAAAATAAATGCTTGATATAACTAGTCTCCAAAAGCTGCATTAAAAGTAAAAATTTGAGAGATTAATTCTATACCAACTGTATTCATATCTGTAGCAAACTGCTTTTGCATGTGTTGCATGAACAACCTACACAGCGAAAGACATGCACACTTAGTGTTAACAGGATAGAAAGCTGTAGGTCACTACCTCATCACACACAAGTAACAATTTCATGCACTTTGTGGAAAAAGGAAGCTCAGCGCTATTCAATTTGAAGTGCACAGAAGCATACAGTAAACTTTTATTAATAAAAGCCACTGTCTTTATATATTGATAATGTGATAATGAATACTGTCCCCTAAGATATGCAATAATAAATACTATCCCCTGTGATACATAAGTCTCTGAAAGAAAATTTCCTTTAGCATGTCTGACCAGGGGATCTGGTACCTACAAAAAGTGGTCCTGTGGCAGTTCCTGAACTGTAAGAAATATTTTTTGTACAACCCTCAACCTGTTTTGTAACCAAAACAGGGCTCTGAATTGCTCAGTGTCAGGCTACAAATAGGAAACAAACTGAACATAAACCTGACTATGGTGACACTGCAAGTGTCTGTTCCCTCCATAAATCATATTTGACAGTTTTGTAAGATTTTTCAGGCAAAGAATCAAGAATACCAATCCAGAAAACTATTGGCCTATTCTTCCACGTGAACCTCAAGACGTTCAACAACTTCAAGGCTAAGTGCAAGGTCCTGCACCTGGGGCAGGGCAATCCTCAGTACAGACTGGCAGATGAATGGATTGAGAAGGACTGGGGGATATACTGGTGGATGAAGCATTGGATATGAGCTGGCAATCTGCACTTGCATCCCAGATACCCAACTGTGTCCTGGGCTGTGTCAAGGGAATCATGGCCAGCAGGTCAAGGGGAGGTGATTCTGCCTCTCTGCTCTGCTCTGGTGAGACCCCACCTGCAGTACCGTGTCTAGCTCTGGGGTCCTTGGCATCAGAAAAAACATGAACCTGTTGGAGCGGGTTCAGAGGAGGGCCACAAAAATAATAAGAGCTGGAACACCTCTCCTACAAGGAAAGGCTAAGAGAGTTGGGGTTGTTCAGCCTGGAGAAGAGAAGGCTCTGGGGAGACCTTATTGCAGCCTTTTAATATTTAAAGGGGGCTTATAAGAAAGACTGAGACTTTTTAACAGTGCCTGTAGTGACAGGACAAGGGGTAACATCTTTAAACTGAAAGAAAGTAGGTTTAGATTGGACATAAGGAGAAATTTTTTACAGTGAGCATGGCGAGATACTACAACAGGCTGCCCAGAAAGTTGTGGATGCCCCATCCTTGGCAGTGTCCAAGGCCAGGCTGGATGAGGCTTTGAGCAACATGATCTAGTGGAAGGTGTCCCAGCCCATGGGAGGGGGTTGGACTATGTGATTTTAAAGGTAAAAGGACTTTTAAAGCAAGAACTCCTACCTTGCTTCTGCCTCATAGTGTTGCATTTGCATGTCATGTGTAGCATTTCACAAGTAATATTTCACAGCAAATGGAGGAGAAAAACTTTCTCCAACTCAAAAAAACTCCACAAAGTATTCTATCTAGGTGTTACCAACAGGATTATTTTAATATAGCCTTTTTAGTTACATAACAGGCATGACAACATAAATTGTAATACTGTCTTATTTTAATCAAGGACTGGAGAGCTGTAGAAAACACTGACAGAAAAAAAAATACTTTGGATAAGAGATTAGGCACTAAAATCCCTAAAAGACTGCACTGCAAGTGTTTGCTGCCTAGTTCAGGAAGGCTAGACATTCTTGAAGAAGGAAATCTTAAAGGCACAGGAGCAGGCCATCCCATGTCCCAAAAGATGAGCTGATGGGGAAGATGACCAGCCTGGCGGAATACAGAGCTTTGGCTGGAACTCAGGGGAAAAAAAAAAAGAAAAGAAAAAAAAAAAAGGGACAGTTAATGACCTTTGGATGAAGGAGCAGGTATCTCAGGAGGACCACAAGGATATCATGAGGTTACGCAAAGAAAAAAAATTGTAAGAACCAAAGCCCAACTAGAACTTAATCTGGTTACTGCCGTAAAAGACAACAAAAAATACTTCTATAAATACCCAGCAACAAAAGGAGGGCCAAGGAGAATCTCCCTCTTTTACTGGATGTGGGGGGAAACAGTCACAAAGGATGAGGAAAAAGGCTGAAGTACTTAATGCTTCCTTTGCCTCAGTCTTTAATAGTGAGACAGTTGTTCTCCAGGCACCCAGCCCCTGAGCTGGAAGACAAGGATGAGGAACAGAACGAAGAATGAAGTCCCCATAACCCTCAGGGAAATGGTGAGTGATCTGCTACCTCACTTAGACATACACAAGTTTATGGGGCTGGATGAGTTCCACCCGAGGGTACTGAGGGAGCTGCCAGAGGAGCTGGCCAAGCCACTCTCCATCATTTATCAACAGTCCTGGTTCCAGCAGCTGGAGATTAGCCAGTGTGACACCCATCTACAAAAAGTGTGGGAAGAGGGACCCAGGGAACTACAGGCCTGTCAGCCTGACCCCAGTGCCAGGGAAGGTTACAGAGCAGATCATCCCGAGTGCCACCATGCAGCACGTGCAGGACAGCCGGGGGATCAGGCCCAGGCAGTGTGGGGTTATGAAAGGCAGGTCCTGCTTGACAAACCTGATCTCATTCTACAACAAAGTGACCCACTTAGTGGATGAGGGAAAGGCTGTGCATGGTGTCTACCTAGACTTCAGTAAAGCCTTTGACAGTCTCCCACAGCATCTCCTGGGGAAACTGGCTGCTCGTGACTTGGATGGGTGTGCTCTATGCTGCGTAAAAACCTAGCTGGTTGGCCAAGCCCAAAGAGCAGTGGTGCATGGAGCTAGATCCAGTTGGTGGCCAGTCACAAGTGGTGTTCCCCAGGGCTCAGTGCTGGGGCCAGTTCTGTTTAATATTTTTATCAATGATCCGGATAAAGGGATCAAGTGCACCCTCAGTAAGATTGCACATGGCACTAAGCTGGGCAGAGTGGTGATCTGCTGGAGGGTAGGAAGGGATCCTCCCTCTTCAGGAGTAGGATCTGGGCAGGCTGAACTGATGGGCTGAGGCCAGTTGCATGAGGCTCAACCAGGAGAAGTGCTGGCTCCTGTACTTGGGTCACAACAACCCCACACAGCACTACAGGCTCAGGGAAGAGTGGCTAGAAAAGGACCTGGGAGTGTTGGTCAACAGCCAACTGAATATTAAGCCAGCAGTGCCCAGGTGGCCAAGGAGGCCAGCAGCACCCTGGGCTGTGTCACACAGTGTGGCCAGCAGGACCAGG
>JAVJGJ010000062.1:20635318-20667438 GCA_035590215.1 Microhierax caerulescens
TTGTAAGGCATAACAGTCAGTGTCAGAAAAAAGTATAAAAACCCCAGTTCCTTACTTGTAAAATATAGGCTACTGCTAAGTTTCTGCTGTCTTCATACTCCTCCTTTTACACCTTTAGGAACTGTACATGTAATGGTTAAATAACATGCTGAGGTCTGCTAATTACTGTGATGAATGTCAAAGCTGCTAGTACCACATTCACTCATCTTTGATAATATTTATCAGCTGGTCATTGTACCCAGTTGTACAAATAGGTAACATACACCTCACTGTGGCTGGAACTTTCAGGACAACTCGATATCCACACATATAAGAAACTTCATTACATATTTAGAGTAAATATTATGCACTATTATTCAGACTCTTACACACACACACCCCCCAAAGCTAAGGTACTAAGTTTCATCCCATGAAAGTATTTTGCACAACATTAATGAGATTAAAGTAATTGTGGATTTTTTTGTCTGTGCTTTTTAGTAAAACCACTTTAAAGTGGCAGTTTGCTGATTCAGTTCCCCTCCTTCTCTTTAAAATCATTACACTAAACGACAAGCAAGAGTGCAGCCAAGAATTCAGACAGTAAAATATTTTAACTACCTTGAGTTTTTTCCACAACTCTCCTTGCTCTAGTAATGTAGTTGACCTGTAAAACAGAAGAAAGAGATTACTGATTCCTGGTAGGCTTTTCAGTATTACTAGAATACACTGTACACTTAAAACTTACAAAAGCATTAACACAACATTTAGTTTCTTGAAATCTTTTTCAGAATATTTAATGGAATTACATTTTACTTTGTTAACATAACACATTTTTCATATACAAAAAATCTCAAAGCGAAATCTCATTTAAGAGCGCCTAGTTGGGAACCTCATCATTTTGCCTCATGCACACTGGGTAACAAATCAGAAGTAAAATCCAGTTTACCTGCTGAATTTTTAAAATAGAGCATAACAGCCACAACCCACAATTCCTCTTCTGGCCTAGCAGAAGCTGAACTCCAGAGCAGCTGCTACGCTGCTGAGCGGGCAGGCTCTGGTCCGGTGGGGAGCCGGGGAAAGGAACACAATACCTCTCTTTGAAGGTTGACAACTGCTGGTGAGCAAAGTTCATAAGGAAACAACCGCCTCGCTCTGACCCTTTCCCACCACTGAGCAGCTATGGGTTTTCCTCTTGCCCTCTCATCTTCTAACATGAAAGTAAAATGAATAAATAAAGTAGCAATTGTTCTATCGTCTTTTGTCTTCTCAGTCTCTGAGCACAAGTTGCCTTCTATCAAACTTGACAAATCTATTTCCATCATCTTCCCTTTTCCCTCAACCACTCCTCCAAGAAAAAGCAGTTATTCCCTGGGGGCCAGGGGCCAGACTCTTTGATTTCATACATGCATACAAAACATATGCTACATTTTCTTTTCTAAGTTCTATACATTGCAAATTAGACATTTTATGCATTGTGAAAACAGTGAGCTCAGCCTACCATCAGGCATAGGCAGTACTTCCCACCAACTTGTTAATCCATTTTTACTCATCACATTGTAACAGCCCCTTTCAACTATCACCAGCTTTTCCCTTTTAGTCTTTCATGACTCCAATACAGTATCCTCGAGCATTACTGTTTAGGTCTTCTTGGTATGTACAAATATTTCACCAGTTTCACCAATTCAGCAAGCTGGCTATCCCATTCCCTATCACCACTACAAGCTGGATTATTCAATGTTCTCTATGAATTTCAGCAGTGAAGAATTGATTTCCAAAAACTGAATGCGCACAAAAAGCAGGTAAGTAGAAATACACAAAATTGCTGCAAGACATCATTCTCACAAGATACTCTGAAGCAAAAAACAAAACTTCCAAGAGAATCATGGTTAAAATAAGATGTTATTGCATGTGTGCTCAAATTGCCTGTTTTCCCTGAATTACTTTGTTACAGAAGGTCACTTCCTTGCTCACTTGAAATATATATGTTGCCATAAACATGGCATTGTTTTCAGCAAGTTTGTATTTAGGAATGAACAATGTGCTATTACAGGTAAACAGCCATAGAACTATTTCATCTGCTTTCAGATCTGACAAGAATACAGATTTAGGGGACAGAACTGGCTCTAGCCAGGTGCTCTGCATGGGGCTTGGGCATATTTGCTTATTTTGCTGTCCTGCCAACTGCTCCCTGGCAGAGCATACAAAGTGATGGCAGTGACCGGGGAAAGAGAAGGAAATGTATTGGCATCAAAAAGTCGTGTTAGATCAGGAGCCCTCCACAAAGTCAGGAATTTAAACACTTTAACATGACTGTTTATTCTTGGCATGAGTACGATTTATTTTTCATCTACTTCACACTGCTAGAGATAAGGGAATGCTATTTCTATGCAAGTTCCTGATACAGTATTTTAAGCTTAGCGAGCACCCGCAAGAAATCCCATCTTGCAGGCTAGACTAGCAGCTATTGTTTCTAGAGGGTATTGGTAGACCACTCCTAGACATGAAAATTTAGTATTCTTTCCAATTTTGACAGCTCTGGGTACAATAGCATCGGTTGGCAGAATGTAGAAGCACCCACTTGTTATGGTGTTTAACGCTACTTTAGTTCCCCCAGAGCTGCACAGCACCGCTCGCTCCCATAAGGACCAGGGTACCCCCCCATCTCCGGGCACTGGAGAAGCTGGAGACCCTACAGCTCTCAGCAAAAGAAGGGAGTGGGGGAAACAGTTGAAGCCAGGAACTGTAACACTCCAAACATCATACACTTCTGGGAAGACTCTTTCCTGCCCTTTGTCACAAACTCTTTGCTACAACCCCTTTCTTCTTTACATCCCTTCTCCCTAGTATCGCTCAACACATTTTCACAAGCTCTTGCTCCTTCCCCAATTCAAAAATCTCATTGTCAAAGAAATCCCAACAAAAAAAACCTTGCAATTGTGAAACTGCTATGTTTGGTGCCATGACCTAATTCACTCTGCTTAATTCATTGGGGTCTTTTCATCCCATTCTATCCAACTCTTGAGTGTAAGCAAGAAACTCTGACCTAGACAGTGGCCAGCAGTTGTCTTCACTACACTTAACATTGTTTAGGCCATATTTTTAGCTCTTATTTATTAATTAAATGCACCTATGGTCAAAATAAAAACCATACATCCAGTAACAAAGAATGCAGATCATATCAATACTGGGAAAAAGGAAATCTGAGAAGGAATAACAGTTGTGCAGTAAAGAACCAACTCAAAGGCAGCTCTCAGACTAGGGAAAAATATTAACTAGGAGACATTCTTGGATAAACAAATTAGGAAGAGAAATTGATTTTAACTGAAGACATGACAGCCATAAGACAAATAATGAATATAAACAGCTTCCAAAAAAAATGGAATACATCTGAATAAATGCATATGTCAGAAATCAGACATAGTATACAAATCCTAACAGGATATCGAAAATGCAAGTACAAATTAAATGTTACATGAGGGCTTCAGTCTGTAAGACAAAAGGATTTGTATTTCAGAGATACCATTTCTCTTTCTGAGTATTAAAGTGCAAAAGCCACTTGGTTATTTGAGAGCTAGCTCTCCCCCACTCAGAGAAGCAACATTTTAGGGCTGCATCCAGAGAAGCAACATTTTAGGGCTGCATCCAGAAACTATGAGTAATCACAATGACAGACAGTCAAGAAACTGATGGGATATCCCAAAGAAACATGTCCTGGAATGAAAATATAATCAACTTCAACTACTCATATTATAATGACTGATCAGCATGTATAAGGAAAATACACTTCTGGTTTGAATCCAGATCTTAAGCATAAAAAGCAAAGCCCTAGTAAATATTTAAGAGAATTTTAAGTTCCAAACTGAAAAGCTGGCAACTAATATTTTTTTTTTTTTTTAACAAACAAAACCATCAAAAGATTGTGCAATTCTAAGAGTCCTTAAGGAAACAATTGGGAATTTTTCATAACATGGTATTTCCTTATACCACTGACCACAGGAATGCAAACAGTTCCACCAAACAGAGATTTCTTCATTGGAAACAGCTGACAATCTAACCATGTTTCCATCTTTTCCACTCTCAGTACTCAGCATACAAAATAGATGTTATAATAGGATACAGAAGTGCCATACCAGGGCCACAGGATATCTTTACTACAACTCAGCACCTGAAAGGCTTTACAAGAATATATTTCCTGAGGGTGAGAGAGAGAGAAAGCAAACTTATGTGTAATTATTGAGCATCTTTGTCTAATTTATTTTTCTGCTGAGATTTCTACTACTTTGTTGAATTCCCCAAACACTGTCAGGATCCTTATCAACTAGAAACAGACCCCTAGCCCCAACCATAACTCATATCAGTCACAAGACTCAGTTCTGCAACATTCCCTCCCTGACAGTAAGGCAGGTGATGCTAGCGAGGAGCACTGGCACAAAACCATAGGTTGTTACTCAACTTGTCAGGTGGAAAAAAACCCAGCAGTACTACTGGTAATATACCCTTCGTACCTTACACAATATACCCCATGTTAAGTCTACCGAATAGATCTCCTCACCAGTTTCTCCATTTGGGATTATCATTTGAGCAATGCCAACCAACACTGTCTACCTCCAAAGGAAGCTGGAAACGTTGGTGTAATGCGATGGGCAATAGCACTCACAGACTACCAGCCTTCACACCCTGTATGGGAAGACCAAGATCAGAGATATCCCAAGGGAAAGGCAAGACAGGCCTTATAAAAGGGACTTCATTCTCTTGACAGCTAATTACCAAGTAACTATGATGGAGAAAGCAATTTACACCCTGTGCTGAGCTTCATGCTGTGAAGAGAAAAAAAAAAAAAAAAAAAAAAAAGAAGAAATGAACATAAGCAACAGTAAAACCAGAGAGTATTGTCAGAATTCAGGAAGGCACCAGGAATGCTAAAAGGTGCTAATCATAGGCACCCTGACAAATATCTGTCATTACAAATTTGCAACTCAATTAAGCCAAGATTTTAATCAGGGCTACAACTTTACTTAATTCTCTCCATTGCAGCTGAAAGAAAGCAAGGGGAACAAGTCATAAAAACAGAGCAAAACTGAAATGTGCTACAGAGACACCAAATTGTTTTCAAAGGAAAAAACCAAAACAAACAAAACCCAATGAGAGACAAAGCTTTATGGAGTTATTGTGCCAAACAAGTAAATAATTTTGCATGGTAGAAAAGACAAATGTCTTAACTTCAGATAGAGACATTAAAAGACTTTGCCTGTGTGGAAGACTGCTTACAGTCTTATTACCCTGGTAGTCAAGGAAACCACTCTTAGAAGATTTCAAATTTTGGAGTTCCCCTTTTAGGACAGAACATGGAAAAATCCTCCACATTTGTCAAAAAAAGGTAACAGGATACTGCTCTGGTGTCCCACATGAGGATAAACAGGGCCACAAGGCTTTGACAACAAACTTGTCTCAATGGCACTGCAAAGGAAGAGGTCACCCTCATGAACAAAACATGCCTATACTGTACTTTTAATCTTCTGAGATAATAAATGATAAACCAGCCATTGCAAGTCTCCAGTAATATTTCCACATACAAGACCATTTACCAGGAGTTAAATGGTTTTCAACTAAAGCCCTAATAGAATTAAATCTGGCCAGGGTCATCAAGGACAACAAGAAAAGCTTCTATAGGTAGGTTGGTGTTAAAAGCAAGACTAGGGAAAATGCAGACCCTTTCTGGAAGGAAACAGGAAACCTGGTTATTGAGGACTTGGGGAAAGCTGAGGTAGTCAACAACTTTTTTTTACCTCTGTCTTCACTGGCAAGTGCTCCAGCCACACCACCCAAATCGCGGAAGGCAAAGGCAGGGACAGGGAGAATGAAGAACTGCCCACTATAGGAGAAGGTCAGGTTCAAGACCATCTAAGGAATCTAAAGCTGCACAAGTCCATGGGACCTGATGAGATACATCTGCAGGTCCTGAGGGGAGTGGTGGATGAAGTGGCTGACCCACTATCCATCATATTTGAGAAGTCATGGAAGTCCAGTGAAGCTCCCATGACTGGAAATGGGGAAACATAACTTCAATTTTTACAAAGGGAAAAAAGGAAAACACAGAGAACTACAGGCCAGTCAGTCTCACCTCTGTGCCTGACAAGTTCATGGAGCAGATTCTCCTGTTAACTATGCTGAGGCAGATGTAAAATAAGGATGTCATTGGTGACAGCCAGCATGGTTTCACTAATGGCAAATCGTGCCTGACAAATTTGGTGGCCTTCTGTGACAGGGCTACAGCACTGGCGGATGAGGGAAGAGCAACTGACATCATCTAACTGGACTTGTGCAAACCACTTGACGCTGTCCCACATGACATCATTGTCTCTAATCTGGAAAGACATGGATTTGACAGATGGACCACTCAGTGGGTAAGGAATTGGCTGGATGACCACACTCAAAGAGTTGCAGTCAACAGTTCAATGTTCAAGTAGAGACCAGTGACAAGTGGCTTTCCTCAGGTATGGGTACCAGCACTGTTTAACACCTTTGTCAGTGACAGGGACACTAGGAATGAGTGCACCCTCAGCAAGTTCACCAACGACACCAAGCTGAGTAGTGCAGTCGACATGCTGGAGGGAAGAGGTGCCATCCAGAGAGACCTTGACAACAGGCTTGAGATGGGCCCATGCAAACCTCATGAAGTTCAACAAGGCCAAGTGCAAGGTCCTGCACCTGGGTCCGGGCAATCAAAGCACAAATACAGGCTGGGCAGAGAATGGATTGAAAGCATCCCTGAGGAGAAAGACTTGGGGCTGTTGGTGGACAAGAAGCTCAACATGACCTGGCAATGTGCATTTGCAGCCCAGAAAGCCAACCGTATCCTGGGCTGCATCACAAGAAGGATGACCAGCTGGTCGAGGGAGGTGGTTCTCCTCTTCAATTCAGCCCTTGTGAAACACCACCTGTAGTACTGCATTCAGCTCTGGGGCCCTCAGCATCAGAAGGACATGGATGTGTTGGAGCAAGTCCAGAGGAGGTCACAAAGATGACCAGAGGGCTGAAGCTTCTCTCCTATGGAGACAGGCAGAGAGAGTTGAGGTTGTTCAGCCTGGAGAAGGGAAGGCCCCGGGGAAACCTTACAGCAGCCTTCCAGTACCTAAAGGGGACCTACAAGAAAGCTGGAGAGGGACTTTTTACAAGGGCCTGTAGAGACAGGACAAGGAGTAATGGCTTTAAACTGAAAGAGGGTAGATTTAGATATTTAGGAAGAAATTCTTTAGTGTGAGAGTGGTGAGGCAGTAGAATAGAACAGGCTGCCCAGAGCAGCTGTGGGTGCCCCATCCCTGGCAGTGTTCAAGGCCAGGCTGGATGGGGCTTGGAACAACCTGGTCTAGTGGCAGGTGGGGTTGGAACTAGACTATCTTTAAGGTCACTTCTAACCCAAACCATTCTGAGTTACTGAACAGGAAGCTAAACATTTCAAGATAGGCTTTACTTGAACTACTGCATCTTGATCTTTTCTATCTAAGAGATGTATACTAAACTCTCAAAGCACTTACCTTTCAAAGCACACTCTTGGTCTCAGAGAAATCTGCTTTTCTACAGTTACAAACATATGAAGCCTCCCCTCCTTTTCAGAGGATACTGAAGATCTAAACATAAATTACACAAAGCAGCAGCTTGGTTTAATTACAAATAATACAGCAAAAATTATTTTCCCAGTTATCTTAAGTAGATAAGAAAAAACCCACATAAACTGATATGCCAATTTCTGTGCTGAGATTTAGAAGACTGCTCAAAACCTATCAGCATCCTAGAGAAAAACATGCACCAAAATATTTTCAATTTAATCTTACTGATGACACTATAGAGAACTAGCCAGACTCTGCAGGCTGTAAGGCAAGGCAGCAGTTGCAGCACACCACATATTTCCACAATTAGAACATAGTAGTATCAAGCTACACAAGAAATTATTTGCTGGTTTTCATTAACATGCACAGTTCATTCTTATTTTTTCCTACAGTTGTTGCACCAAAATGCATGTTCAGAATGGCAAGAAACTACTGAGCAGAGTCTATGTAACATTCATACTCAAGTTAAATTGGCACTACAATCAGTGGAAGCTTTTTTTTTTATAAGGAAGCAAAGATTAATTTTAGAAAAATGTTACAAATCAAAGCTATTGAAGAATATCTGAAAAGCTTTAATTACAGCTTCTGTCTGAACTAAATACATATGAAAATGAACATGCTAATTCACTATTACCATAGGGTTTACAGTTTATAATAACACCTGTTATTCCATTTTACTTTTGCCATCTGATAAATCCCACTACTAAAGGCTCAATGCTCAATAATCCAGTGTTGTGAAGAATATAACTGCTGTCTGGTATCTATTCTAATTACTAACTGTTTCTCAGCAAGTTTATAAGAGTAGTTTCAAGTGGGGTATTTTAAGTACTGCATTATTAAATTTTCACATAAATACAGTCCAAGCAGTGGGAAATGGCAGTTTCAGAAATCATCTGAATGGCCTTAAGGATCCAGACGCTGCATACAGTTCTGCAAGAGGCATCCTAACTGGCCTCAGGAAAACAATTTCAGCATTACACACTTCTACTCCCTTTGCCTACTTAAAATGAAGTCCCTACTGAGATCAGCATTAGTCAAGCTGTATTCATTCATATTTGTTAATATATTGAATTTCTTTCAGTGACAAGTACTTCAAGCCACATAAAATAAAAATGCTAACCATGGCTTCAAAAGCCGTCAAGGGGAGGTGAACAGTGGTCCTTTAACCTTCATTATGAAAAATGAAAAAGTGTATGTTAAAGCTACACACAGTACATTTAAGCAAAATGATTTTCAAGCTATGTCCAAGGTTTGGATAATTGTAAAGAAAAAACCCACTTAGCATCTTCCTGTTGCAGTTTAATGTCCCTGAACTTGCATCCTAATCTTTTTCCCCCTCTAGTTTTTTTTTTTGCACACTCCACATATATTCAGGTATTCAGTCTCTTCAGACTTTAAATCTCTACTGGAAGAAAAATAAAATAATAAAAAAATAATGTATCTTGCATTTCTTTTTTTAAAAGAGAAGGAAATGTAAAAGCCTGACATGACTCCTTTCTCACCTTTGGTTAGCACAGGTTTCCTGCTTTCTTCTTGTCCCCAAAATAAAATCTCCTCATTTTCTACCAGTCTTTCAGTGTCAGCTCCAACTCATTAGCTTATTCTACAATCTCATTACTGTCATCAGGTTTCACCTACTCATATGACATACTCCACTTCTTCAAAGTTGCTCTCAGCTTCTCACCAGAAACCATCCACGCCAACCAATCCTACCTAGCAGTCTGCGGGGTCCCACCCTCAGCAACGCATACTCACCTAAAAACGCCAAGACTGTTAACTGCTGTAGGAAATCCCACCCTCCACTCATTGCAGCTCCCTCCTTTCATGCTTTGCTCCTACTTCTGCATTCAGTTTTTGGCACCATCCCCTTACAGAACTTACAGCACTTCATCTTTGGCCTGCTCCCCCTTTTCCATTTCCATGTGGCATGAGAGCTACCCATAAGCACTGCTTTGTCTAACCCCCTATAAATCATAAATCATAACCCCCTATAAATCATGGCCCTGCACCTATCTAGCCTTTTTTATTCTCAGTCTGACATCCACAAGAGAACATTTTTAATCACCTCATTCGCAATCAGAAGCAACTTCTTGGTGTTGTATCCATCCACCTCCTGCTCTGCCCAAGACACTCAGTACAGCATCAAAGCTTCAAGAACAGAACGGGCACTCCAGGGAGCAAGAGCTCTGCTCCCTTGGGCTCCACCATGCAGGTATGTGATACACCATTCTCATTAGACTTGCATGTAAAAAACACACTTAAACATTTGCAGTTATAGTGCTGGTATGGAGACAGTGGTCTGACTAAGGATAAAAAGCAAGGCAAGTTTCACAGGGAATCTTTCCATCTTTTTCCACATGAGAATGTGCTGGATTTCATTGTTACTATACTACATTTCATTTCAAGGCATGTTTTTGTGCAAACTGCCTTTGCCATTTCACTCCTAAAAAATGTCCGTTCAGGATGTTTTTACTAAGAAGTGATGCTTGATAACTTGATGCTTCAACCACCTCAGCTGCCACTGATTACTTTCTAATCTCATCTTTTCCTTTGCTAGTATGTTGGGTTTATTTCTAAGCCTACAGCACCTCTACACCTGCACTAGCAGAGTTTTCTCTTTCAGCTACGAAGCCGAAGCATTACTCCCATTCTACTTCAGCAACATTACTTCTGAACATTTCCAGCAAGGTTACCATCATTCTTTCTGAGACTACCCAAACTTGCCTCATACTGTGCCCAAAAACAAGAAGTGAAGAATGGAAATAAAAATGAAGCCCTGCAGCTGAAGTTTTGAGGGGCTAGAGAAGATTTTCCCCACACTCCCAATTGTTATTAAGGCAATCAGCCCAGTCACACCAATGCACAGCACAGCCTCTCATGAGCAATCTCTGTGCCCAATGACAGGCAATCAGACAATGTGTCACAGCACAAACTTCAATTGTATGGTATTATTTTCTTCCAGTATCAATTTATGGATAAAACCATAGCTAGATTCATGATGCCAGTCTTGCTGCAAAATTAATAATGAACAGTAAACATACAGATCTTTAAATATTTTTCCTCATCTATGAAGTACCAAAACATTTGTTGAAGCAAGCTGTATTTGGAAGATTGTGATTTGTTTATAAATTGACCAACTCCATTGGTGAAAGAAAAACAGATTTTTATCAGTATTCTTCCTACTTTATTCTGATATTATAAACAGAAACATTGCCTCTTTGTATTCTTTAATATAATCACTCTCATTAAATGCTCAATGCAGACCTGAGAAAGATTATTATATTCTTTTATATTATAAAATATAATTTTATAATATTTATAAAATTATGAGTATTTATTCTGAGAAAGAATAAAACCCAACTTTTTTTTGTTTTAAAAAAAACCAACTCTGTACCTCACTTGTTCACTTTCACTTCTACAAAGCTTAATTCATCCAACCTCCACCCTAACCCCTGGGAGCATCTTGTACTTTCCAGCATCTGGACTGTATTTACTTTACTAAGAAGAAAGTTAAATTTGTTCATGAACAAAGAAAATCCCCTTACTATCTTCCCAGCTTGTCTGCACAGTTTTTTTAAGTTCTTATTTTCTTAAAAACATTATTGTGCCCTCTGGGGAGCTCGTACAATCTTCCTTGTGAATTCTATGGAAGTCACGCAACTTCTTCATTTACCATCTTCTAACATTGTCTTTTTATTATAAAAAAAACAAGGGGGGGGGGGAGAGAAATTACTATTTTTCCCCTCAGTTTTAACCTTCTGTTCACAAAAGGCCTTATGGACAACACAGGAGTTCATGTATGATGGATTAGGATAGCAGCCATTGTGTTGAGGTGTTTGTTTAGACAGTAAAAGTAACAGTTTTGCAAATGAAACAAATGATTACAGAACTAAGACCAGAGACAAATTTTTTAAGAGGAACATAGACAAATGTTTACTTTTGAAGCTGTACCCATTTTGATTGTATCCCTCCCCCTGGTCAGCTCATGCTAGCACAGGACTGCTGCATCTCTGTTCCTCCACTTTTCATCCAAACATCTGCGTTGTGACCCCACTACCAACACTATGGATGCAAATGGGCCAAGGAACACTTCCAGAAAAGGTGCACACTGCAGAAGACAAGCAGCTACCTCAAACTGCTTTTTACTTTCAACCACGTGTTCCTAAAACCCACCTACTTTTATCTGGTTTTATCCGAGCTGCTATATAATGCTTCCCCTTTAGTGCATTTAATAACCCTATTTTTCAAGGCACACTATCGGTTTTGATCAAAAGTAGTCAACTATAGCTTATGACTAAAAGCTATTTTTCAGCTTTACTCTGCTCCACTTGACATGCACCAGAAACCTTCATCAAGTTTAAATGAAAGCCAGATTGGCCCCTTTGTTACAAAGAAAATTAATGAAAGCAACGAGCAATGCGTGACATGCTAACTTTTTAATTAGGAATTGAAGGTTCCTGATGCTTTGTGATGCTTGACCCAAATGCCTGACTAATTTAAAATATTAATTTAGTTTAATGAGCTAATTTACTACCTGTGATAAGGGAAAAATGCCAGTGTAGAACTATACGGCAACATAAATTAGAAAACACATGCTAGAAGAAAAACATCTTTCTACAGGAGTGATTGCCTAAAGAAAACTACCTGCTGTTGTTTATTTTCAAGTTGAACCTCTGAATTTAATTTTAAGAAGTGACCCTTCAGAGGCATAATGATTTTTAATGTTTATGTCAAGTATCTTCTGGTCTCTTCAGCAACTCTTGTCTAATACCAAGGAGCAGAAGTTCAACTACAAATGCGTGGGAGGCTGCATACCACCACCACAGTAAATTCATTAGAGCGGGAAATACACAGTAGAGAGGTAACGATGAATTAAAAACGTAATTGAACATGCCCGTGTGAGAAGTAACTACTGAAGTGACTCACCCAAATACTACCATGTATAAAATAATGCAAAACAGATAGTTAAAATTTTGCATAAAGCTCTGTGGCCACACAAATGCTTGGACCAGCATAATTAAGGGGACAAAGCTGGGGCAGAAACAATTCCCTTGCCAGCGTTTACCTCTTCCACATCTGTGAAATGAGGACTTAATGCAATATTAACAAATACAAACATTCTGCTTCCCTGCATTTGTAATTGCCAGTTTCTAGACCGATTCAACATTATCCCTTCCCAGGTTTTCCTCCTCATCTCCAAAACCCACAAAGGACCATTAGTATGAATGAACACAGTTTTCCGTTAAAATTAGCTGAAGCATAGTGAAGATGCCACACATCTCTGTTTTAGGGAAGCATTGCCAAGTTATTTATCAGAAACAAAACCCTAGGAGATCTGTTACCAGTTGAGCAACGCCTCCCACTAACAAGGACATTTTGCCCCCTTTATGTGCTTTGAAGCTGTTCAAATTTGCCCCAGACTATGAAATACTTTTTTCTTTTGCAAGTGAAGGCATGGACAAAAATCAGTTAGGCAAATAAACTTCCTTTTCTTCAGACACAAACTGAATGTTTCACACAAGCTTCTTTTACTTTCAGCAATGACAACTCCTTGAACTTAATCAAAGGAATAGCAATCACAGCCTAGCAGGCTATGTTTTCTAGAGTGCCCATGTTTGAAAACGATCAGTAAGAAAAGATTCACTGCAGAGAAGAATCTGCAGAGAAGAACCAATGTATTTGCACTTAGTGCGTATCAATTTGATTTTACATGTTTCTAACAGAAAGAACACAAAGTGACTTGATTCTCAGTCTGCCTCTATGGTATCAGACTAGTTTCTAAGGAAACAGGGAGAATCCGAGGCAACAAGATTTCTGCATTTGTGCTGCTTCTGTAGCAAACACAGCATCAGCTGCAGAAGGTGCATGAAGCAAAATCCCTCCAAACCAATTAAGGAATTGAATCTTGAGCATCCTGAACTAGCAATTTAACTAGCAACCTCACTGGTGAGGCACACACCCATCTACTCAAGGAGGGAGAGCTCAGAGGTGTGAGGAGGATGCACACACCCACTCATCACCAGTACCAGCCTTCCTTCCTCAACAACAGTGCAGGAAGAGACACTAAAAATAAACTGTAATACCGTTGGCACCTAATACAGTCTGCTTGTTCATGCATGCCACAATTCCTCTGTGACTTTTTTTTAAAAAAAAAAAAAAAAAAAAAATATCTGACTGCCCACATCTTGTGGTACCTCTTTCAGAGGGAAAGCAAATTTTTAACTTGTGAGGCAGCAAGCGTTTTCTTTCCAAGAATTCAAAGCAGACCAGGTAAAAGGTGCTGATTTTCAGGAGCTTTCACACCATGAACTCCAAGTAGGTTTCCTTGCCACCGTGAGCACTGGACTTTGGAAAGGCTCACCCCAAGCCTCCCTGCCAGTGGGGCTGGTGGCACAGGGCTGCTTTGGATGATGTCCCTGTCTGGTGCTGCACCCCATGTGCAAGGATTGCACTCAGGATGCAGACAGACCCATGGACAGCTACATCAGGTAACTCCACACAATGAGGTCCTCCAGGCCAAAATAACCAGAATTCTTTGGAGAATTTAAAACTTCAGAGGTACATGGCACACTTCCGAAACTCCGAAATGAAACATTCCTTCTAGCAACCAGCCACATAACCCACTGCTTAGCAATGGAGGTTGCACATATGCATGTGTCTGCAAGAAGCAAAACAAGTCATGTCATCCATCCTCCTCACAACACAGCAAGACAGTTTCTGTGTATATATGGGATTTTAAAGAAAAAAGTTACCTTAAATTCGCATTTCAAAATAAATCCAGGTTTCCTTTACGTTCAATAGAAACTGGACTGTGAATTGAAAATAAAATCTTTCTAAAGCAGTTTCAATATGGGCGTTCAAGTGAGGCTAATTTCACTCCAGAGAGAACACTCCTCAGTTTGCATAGTTCTGTGTTGGTTTGGGCAGGGACAATTCTTTTTGCATACTTTTCAGAAGGAAAATGCCAATGCACCTCTAAAAAAGCAGTGTTAAAAACTTGCTTCCCAAAGTGTTTGCCTGAAGGGCAGCAGTCCAGAGATACAGCCCAGGGCTGAATCCCCCAATACATTACCACCAGGCCAGGATACTCTTTCACTGCAGAATGCACATCAATACCCATCTCTATCTATAAATCAGTGGAACCCTATTTTAGGCACAAAAGCTTCAAAATAAATCCTTCTGACCAACCTTCCAAATTAATTATGCAAATGCTGTACGAAAGCACACAGATCATTATTACTTCAAATTATTAAACCCCTGCACAGATACTCTGAAAGGGAAAAAAATAAATGCCTAGTTATACACATTGAATAATCCAGATAATGGCCTGTCACACGCATCACTCAATGTGAATCAGAATGATGGGTTTAGCTGTAAACACAACGTGGAAACGTCAGATAACTTTATTCTCACGTTTGGCAAGAACACACTTGTGTTTAAGATACCATTCTGTATTCAATGGGTTATATATATATTTAGCTTTTCTTCCTGTTGAGTTTCAAAGCCTTTCCTTACAAAACATACCCTGTAAGATACTCCAATATAGGTGAATAATCGTATTGCCCCTAACAGAAGAACACCGCTGCTTCCAGACTTGCTAAAAACACTGGAAGCAACAATACTTTGCTTACTGCATTGTTGTCATTCAAGCAAAGCATGGTTGGTTTTATATTCAAAATGACCATAAAGAAAGGCTGTACTCAAAAATTCCTGTGCTGAGGGGCACTTACCACTTCCAAGAGAGGAAGAAAGGCATATTTGCTGTGGGTAACTAACCTCCTAACACCTGCCATGGAAATAAGTCCCCAACACTTACTCTGGACATGTTTAGCAGGTAGGATTTTCTTCATTTCAAACGATGTCTTTCTAACACAGCAAGCAAACCATGCAGGAACTGAGAGACATATGAAAGGAAGGGGCAAACCTGAACAGGCAGAAGTAGATGAGAAGGCCCAGGTTAGACATGCTAGGGAAGCAGCAGGAACGGTTGTCATCCTCTTCATGCCTGGTACTAGAGAAATTCCTTATACCCACTGTCCATGCCTTAAAGCCAAATCTCAATATGTGTTGAAACACATTTCAAGACAACGTTATTAAGTGGAAATTAGGCTTTTAATGAAACAATTCTACAACTCAAGAACTTCAGGCTATCAGTTGGAAAAGAACAAATTAAGAATTTCAGCTACTGTCATTGTGCAGCCACTACATCAGATATAAATGCAACAAGAATGTCTATCTGCTGTATGGCACAGCAGTCTTCGCTTCCCCCTGCCCCCAGCTTTGCTTTCTGAGACCTTTAGCTACTTACATGTAAAACATAAGATACTAAATTTCACATTGAGATTATACTAGTTTTAAGGTATGAAGAAATTCTATAAAAATATCAATAAAGGAAAATAAATGCACAACTTCTTAAAGACACAGCTGGAACAGATTTAGGGGTTAGTCCAATGAAAGTACTGCTGCTGCACATTTTCGCCTGGTTGGATCACCACATTGAGACAAAGACAGATCCTGTCAGATATTGCTGCAATAGCTACTATAACAAAGTTTACTGATGAAATCCTTGTTTGTCATTCACCATAGGGATTCCAATTTTCCAAAGGGGAAAAGAAAAAACCACCCAAGACCATTAAAACTATACACAAGTGTTACAGTCAGTTTACAGAAGATGCAAACAAGAACAAAACTCCTATTTACTTACACCGAGAAGACAAATCCCTACTTTGACAAATGCCTGGACCATGCAAAGCTTCAGAAGATTGCTCAATTATTCTAACTTATTTTGCCACCAAAAGGAAAAGCAAAATTCTTACATTCCAACTCTGGAAGAGAATTTCATTTCACAATACCGAGGTCAAGATTTCTCAAAAATAGAAGTTATCAGTGCATAAGATGAAACTTTCTTTCCCCCTCAGAAATCAAGGGTTGTTTTCTTTTTTCTCAGTTAAGATGGAACATTATTTGCAACTTCATCAGACTGACTCACTTCCACAGGCTCCTCCAGCATACTTCTATCAAAGCCCTTTTGGGAGGGGATTATTTTTCATCTTTCAAAACTGTAAGCTGAATGATTCTCAAGTGCACAGTTAGAACAGTACTAGTGTGTATTATTGCTATGCAAAAAAGGATGCTATTTAATTTTATACGTTCCTCCCTCAAGAAAGGAAGGAGGAGATGTCATTTGGTCTCAATTTCCCCCTCCCAGGTCTTGCAAAGCTAAATCAAACCATGCCATCTTCTTCCTCACCTCTCAGTAGTTGCCTTTCAAACATCCTCAGCTTAGCTAGGCTAAGGACATCTATTGTACACATTTTGATGCCTTCAAAAAAATTTCTTTAAAAAATGGGAAGAAACATATACTGATCAAACAGAATGCTATAAAAAGTGCTGATTCAAGACTGCACAAGATATAGGTCAAAGACCAGCAGACTTAATACAAGTTCAGGCCTAAAATAAAATAGTACTGCAGAAGTGTAAGATTTCCTGAGCACATGCACTTCAGTAAATTTACACAATCCCCTACTATCTTTGCAACTCATTTGCTTCCACTGCTAAACTCAAGAAAAAATAGTCACTTTTATATGCTGTTTCTACAACACTTCCACATTAAGAACTTGTGCATCAAATGCAGTTAGATAGAGAGCAAAGCTAGGATAGAATTGATATCTTCAATTTTAGTCAAGCTGTTGAATGTTTTAATGTTTCAAGTCTAATCTCAAGGTTTTATCTAAGCTTTTTTTATTTACTTTTTTATAGTAACATTTGCCTATTCAGATTGGGTTTGGAAATCAAGACATTACTTAACACACCATTCATATTCACAGCTATCCCCTCCTTACTCATTTGCTGTTACATTCAACAAGCTCTTGTTGCTTACTTTATTTCTGTTCAGCAAAATACACATCTTTGTATCAAAACAACTGTAACTGCTTGACGAACACCTTAAACTGCCAAGTTGTAATACATAGTATCTCGTGAAGTTTCTCCTGAGTTTGCATCAACCTACAGGCTTACTAGCAAAGTGCAGATATGTTTCTCGTTTCCTGTTTTACCACCCCCCCTCCTCCTTTTTCAAGCAGGATTATTCTCATCCTTAGAAAGAGGAAGTCATTAAGTTCAAAATGTTTATGCTAAATGAAAACATATATATTGCCATCACTGCTATTCACTGACTATTGGGTGGTCTCAATCTGAATCCACCTTCTGACCAGGCAAATGCTTTCCTTGAAGAAATTATCAAAGCACAGCCTCAGAGACCAAGGATTGGAAAGGTATGAACCATCAGCTATTATAATTACAGTTCAGGATTTTTGTTTATTTTGTTTTTAAGACTTTAATATACCCACAAAAACATCCCAAACATCTGTTTTCAGTAAGTACTTAAATAAATATTTTCCCCAAATTGTTTCAGAAATTGACTAGTGCTGTACATTTCTTGGGATGAGGTCAGCAACGTGCATTAGCGCAGCACCTTTGTTGCAGTAATTAGCATCGGGTTTTGTGCCAGAGTGTGGTTGAAGAGGGCAATTAATAGCCTACTGGCATCCTACACTGATAACCTTCAGAGCACTGTCTGCAACTGCCTGTGATCAGTGTCTCCAACATGCCAACTTCTGGTCATACTGTTCTTACTCATAAACTCTTGAACCATTTCAAATTTCCTCTTACATTTGATAAGCATTAAAAAAAAAAACCCCAACCATCTTCAGTTTAGTACTTTGATAATAATGCATTAATGGGTGGCCCACAGAGGCTTCCCATACATAGAACATCCGACTATAATGATCCTTAGACTAAATAAATAAATAAATCCGTCGCTTATGCTTTGAATTTATTGTCATACTAATCCAAATTTATTATGGCTTGCCTTTTGCAGATATAAATTAAATTCCAGGAGAAATCAAATTCCAGTCCATCAGCACAGATTTTCAATTGCTTTTTTCAACACCATTTGTCCTTAATGCAGGAAAATGTACTTCCTCCCAACCTCAAAGTTTTAATTATTAAATAATATTTGGAAGAAGTGAAAAACTCTCTTCTGAGAAGAGAGCGGCAAAACAGTTCCTCAGTAATCATGAGCCTTTCAGGAAACTTGAATGCTCCTCCAGCACGCCCACTTGCTTCCCGTGAACAAGCAGTGTTCGGAATTATCTAGTGAGGTCTTCCAAAGTGCTGAGAACATGGTTTCTGTGCATTTTGATGTTCTATGAATCACCAAGAACAGAAGATGAAGCCAAGAAACAGTAAAACATGCATATGTACGAACAACAAGAGCTGCTAAGAGTAATATTAGACCTACCAAAATGTATCCTGAACGTATCAGGAAGACACTGACAAGATCTTGCACATTATGCCACTTCCACATTAGACTCTTTACTTTTGTTTGGACCCACAGATCAATATGAATGCCAGGAATTAATAAAGCTAGCAGTACAGATCACCTCTCCAGAGACCAGCCACATCTGTTCAGCAATGCCAAGCTGCCAGCTGGATAGAGTCCCAAAAGCCTTTAAAGGGTCATCATGCACAGCAAAAACTTGTACTGAGCTAAAAACCTTTTAGCCTAGCAACTAAAAAGGTAATAGGTATTCTGTTAATTACATTAATCACTTAAGTCATGTTTAGCTTTATTAATTAGGATGCCCAAGTTTAAAAGGTGAAACAGCCACAGTATTTAAATTCCTGTTTTGTTCTGGTATTGCAACAAAAATCTATTCTAAATCACTGCCATTCTCAAGACTAAACTAAAAAAAAAAGTTATGCTGCTAACAGATAAGCTAATGAGTTGAAATTTGAAAAGTCAAAGGAAGCATTACTTGTTGAATACTGCCTATTCTAAGCAACTTCAATGTATTAATAATCAATTAAAAACTTGATGAAAGACACCCTGGATCTCAGAAGAGACCATTTAACCACATAAGGATATTTAAATTAAATTTAAATATTTAAATGATATTTAAATTGTCAAAATGTCCTTTCCTTGTGAACATTTGATCAGAGCCCGTTCAGGAAAGAAATAAATGTAGATGTAGATGACATTTGCCTCCCTCCCCAGTATGTCCGTCACTAACGCACAAGGCCTTGCAGGGCACAAAAGCGCCCATCAAGTTTTTGACACAAGAAGCAATTTCTGAAATAACTGTCTGCTGGCCTACATGGAAACTGATCCTTCCAAATATCTCAGAATGGAGGAGTACAGTTTCAACTGTACTGTTTCAACCATTTCATCTAGAGGGTTTTTTTCCACAGCTGCAGGTGGCCCAACTTTCATGTGGGAAAGACACGGCTGACACCTTTAAATAGGGCAGGCACATGCTGAAGAGATCTGTTGTTCAGGATTACAACAGCTGAAACCCCACTGCGTCACTCCCCCTGCTCCGAGGCAATCACAGCCCGATACTCTCTTTATTACAGGAAATCATGCCTCTGATGTTCACAAGGTATTTCCAATTCTTATCCTTCAGCTTTTTCCCCAAGTTGAACCCAAAAGGTGAATCCAGGCTGGACCTCTTCACAAGCCCCACAGACAGCTTGTTTTGTAAGCAAAAAAGTCACTTACAAGAGCATAACTAAGATCAACCTGATGAAATTGGTCTGAACAATTCACATGAACAACTGGTGTGCAGCTTATTTTAATAAAAGAAAATAATTACTCTCAATTTTTACTCATAGCAGTGAGCTATGACCTATAGTACCAGGGGTTTGTTACCAGTCTTAAAAAGCACCACGTCCATGAAGGTTTGTCACTATGCTGTACTTTTTCTGACCACGTGCAACACTTCAGTACTACCAGTATCGCAGGGCAACTACAAGATGTGGGACACTACCCATGAAGGCCGCCTGGAATTATTAGCCACCACTCAATTAGCAATTCAGCTATTCATTTTATATCCCTTTAAGCAGGGCTTATTAACCACACTACACAGTAACGCGGACTGGCCATCTGGAAACGCAGATGTCATCTGCTCACCTTTGTAATCTGTTGGAAGGTTTTTCAGATGAAGTCGTATTTCATCTTGTGGTGCTATATAAATAAACAAAGTATTATAAACAATAATTTTTATCTGACTGGGGTTATGTCATATGATTTGCTTTCTTTATGAAAGAAAACACATACATAAAGTGTAACCAGATGCTGTTGGCAGAGAATCGATTTAATACGGACTCACTTCTAAAAACATGATTACAGATGTGGCCTACATCTTGAACCCAATGTTTAGGGAAAAATTCTCCCTATGTATAATCATTTCATTCATCTTCTATATTTTCTCTAAGCCTCTTAACTCACAAAAAATGTTTCCTAGAACTAAAAAAGTTTACACCCTCCCCTTTCACACATCCACCATGAAAGTAATTCAAGCATACCCTTATCAAAGAAAAGCTGAACATGTATGTTACTGAGGAAACAATGCTTTGTAGCGGCTCATTGCTATACCAGCTGTGAAAAGGCAACATTGCAGGTTAGAACTAAGCCTAGACTGAGCTTCTTTACTACAAACAACGCTTACCTGTGCCTGCACCTGACCTTGGAATTTAATTTTCAAAGAACAAAACCAGTTACTACAACTCTGCTCACAGGATTTGAGAAACTGAAGATTAGACAAGTTCATAGTTATATGAATAGAGAATCCAATGTTTAAGAAAAATTCTATATATATATGTATTCATTTTACTATCACTCTCCATTCATGCTCATATGAAATAAAACTAAAACCCAAAATGGTTCATGGTTACTGAGGTTATTGCCTTGGTAATGTGTTTATCAAAGGAACTAAAGTCTTGAAACTAGGTTAGGTAACTAACAGTGACATCACTTAAAATCAACTGTTGAAAGAAAAAAATCCCTTCCCCAAATTCTCTTCTGATCAAACCTTTGAAAAATAAAACTAAGTAACTCTAAAAGAGTACATCACCACTTATGAGCACTTACATTTATTGGTACAGCTCAGGTATTTGATTAACCTAGATTATCTTTTCCAAGCAAGGTGTTAAAAAGGTCATATGAAATGATGGAAAAGTTGAATACAAATCAAAACAGGGAAAAGTCCTATTTTCACCTAATAAATACAGTGTCAGGTGATGTGAAGAGAGTTTCAATTTTAAAATCCTCTCACAACCAGCCAATTTCTAATCAACAGATACATAACTGTATTTGCTTCTGAAGTCAGGAAGATCAGACTACTAGATTTTTTCACTGTTTAAAATGTTCCAAGCAACCTTTAACAGGAACTTTAAACATCTGTCACATCTGAATTAAACATAATTTTCAACAGGATTAAATATATATATACAAATATAGTTGTAGAAACACTGTCTTTAGTGGTGGAATCAGATTGATTTGAGGTGCAGTTAGACCTAACTGCTTGTTCAGAAAGGAAACTTTGGTGAGGATGGACAAACAAGGCAGTCTGCGCCTTGGCGAGCAAAGCACTCGTTTCTGCTCCATGAAGGAAAGGTTATTTCAGCGAGAGAGGCTGCTGGAGCATCCGAGTGTCGAGGCTCAGCTATGCTCCCACCCAAGCGTTTCCAGGTGCTTCAGTCAGGGTGGGCGATGCAGGTGGGCAGCTCTGCCCACATACAGTCTAGCTACACAGTACCTAAAAATTACTTCCAAACTTCAACTGCTATAGCCTCAATAAAAAAGAATAGCCCTGCTGGGTAGGTGCATTTACCTACTATTTGTAACAAAAGCCTTACTAGCAAAGCTTTTTCTTCAAATACCAAAATATTCTCAAATAGGGGTTTCTTTTATTTGACTCATTCTGAAGCATACCTATGTATAGGAGATAGGAGAAACAAATGAGGTTGTGTGTGCATTTGTTTATTTTCTTAATAAGGAAGACAAATTGAACTGCTTGAGAACCCAAACCACAGAGGTGGTTTCCAGACACATTAATAAATCTATGGCAAAACCTTCATTCATTTGCTAAGTGTGAAACTATTTCAAATAAAAGGTTTCACTGTCCCCAGAAAGGGTGAACATCAGCAGCTGTCACATCAGTATGGGATAAAATATGTTTCAAGGAGAAAGATAACATACTGCAGCATTTACACAGCTTGTATTAAAAGGTAATAATAATAATAATAATAATAATCTCACAGCCCAAGTCTTTCCAGAGGTTAAGCCAATATGCAGATGGAATATATAAATATGCCAGCAATCAGAATGATGAACTGAGAACCACAGAATTTTTATCTGGGTGTTATTGGCATGGAGCTGAGAGGACCCACAGATGCAGGCCCCACCACACAAAGAACTTGTATGCAGGCGTAATAACCTAAGTGCACTATTGCCTACTCGACTGGGGCACCTTAATTAGCCAGTCAAGCCTGAGCTGAGTTTGCCTTGTTTTAAGGCTTCCGGCATCCACAGAGAGTTCTCCAAAAAGCAATTCAAAGCAGGAATGTGATTAAAGGGAAAGCCTCAGCTGGCTGAGCTGAGCAGTGTGAATACCTCCTGCCTTTCCACTTCCTTATGGACCGAGCCAAAGAAAGATGTTGGGGCTCAAGAGAAAGTCTCAGTAGCTGTGGAACCAATTCCAGAACAAATCCCACCACCACACCCCCAGGAGATGCTACAAGGAAATCACTGTATCTCACAACCAAGTTAGTTCTACTTTTCTGCTTTTATAACCCACCTAATCTATACTAATACACTAAAGAGAGCACTCTAGAAGTGGTGCAGTTGCACAATTTTGGTCAAGTCTATGCCAGTTCAGTTTACCACGAAGAGCAAACAACTAGAAGATCAGATCCTCTTACATTAAATACAGTCGCTCAGACCTCTCAGGAAACTTAATTTCACACAACTGCAAGATAAATAAATAATTTGAAGTTGTCAACTGTAATCTTTTACGTTTTTCACAGCAGTTACACAACCTTGCAACCCTCAAAATCCACAGGCTCCTCCTGTAGATGACTATGATTTCACAACTCATCCATACTCACCTTGCCTCTGGTCAGAAATGGACATTGCAATAAGTTTCTGGACAGACAAATCCTACTTTTACAAATGCCTTAATAATTTAGGCACTTCAGGGCAAACTTTTTTCTTTCTTATGTAATACCCATTGCTGTAATCCACAGAAATATTTCCAAAAGTTTATCCTTGGGGCAATATGTAGTTTTACCCGTTCTGTCAGCTTTCTTTTTTCATCAAGCAGAACCTTATTGTACCACATGCATATTATAGTAAAAAAAACACACACAACAAAAACCAAAAGACTAAAAATGCTGTGTTAATTTGACTGTAATGCACAGTGCCAATACACTGCAAGTGCTAATCTCAAACTATACAACTTTTGCTCCATGAGGCATCCAGTTTTCATCTTCTGAAGTGCTAGACTATTAGAAACTATAAAGACTTTCATTTTTACCAGATAGGGGCTTCTAACATGGGTAGGAAAGACATAATAATAGAAAAGGAGTTAAAGACATGCAGCTGAACCTGAATAAGAGAAAGAGCATTAGCAAAGTTTCTCCCAGTTTTCTATGAATAAAGAAGTGGATAAGGTATGTTGAAGAGCACGTGCAGAAATATGGGGAGAAGAAAGCGTTTTGTGTATTGGGTATGATTCAGTTGTTGCACCCAGTTTCACCAACGTACACCAACACAGAACGTTATTGAGAACAAGGGGTGAAAAATACCCCCAAAACACTCTAAAAGAATTTGAAGGCCATTAAAATGATGGCTACAGTTTTTACTTCAGCAGCTTTACTGTAGTATCTATTAGTTTGTAGATGTCAAAGCTAATACTATCTTTTTTCCTCCTCTGTCCTTGAGAAGTATCTGCAGAAAATTGCGGTACTGCACACTCTCTACCCTGAGAGACCAACGTACTGGCATAACAGAGGCAGTGAGAAACAGATTCAGCATCATTCCTCTTCTGGCAGCACTCAACATCAGAAAGAGAAAACCACCAGCACACTCTACGTTCTTACTTCACACTGTATTTCTGGCTGAGAGGCACAATCATTTATTCATAAAATCTCTCAGCAAATTTGATTGCATCCTGAAGCACGTTTTAATGATTCTATCCCTATTTTAGCATATTATAGTCACTAATATTTTATAGATGTAGCAGAAGATGAAAGATACCATTATCAGCTAGCAGACAGTTGCAGCAAGTCAGAGGCAACAGAAACGAAGGTCAGGTACTCACCGTGCCAGAAAGCTGCACTGCTTCTCACTAAGCATGAGCTGAACACTTGGAACAAGGCTTCAGGAACCTCAGGCACAGCCAGGTCTATTATACTGGCTTCAGTTACAGTCCTTTCAGTGACTCTGGATGTCTCCTGTTGAATTTACTGCTGTAATGGCATTTGTGTCAAGGAGACTTCCTGAGTGAGCCAGAATTCAGGATAAATGCACGAAGATAGGATACAGAGATTAAAAGTACTGCCCAAATTGTCTGCTATTGGTCTTTTCTTACTTCAAGCACTCAAACTGCCTCTGTTTTAAACTCTGCTTAAAGCAAATGAACAAATGCCAGTAAAAAGTTTGAAGGAAAATCCAACATCAGCCAAATCTGGCATTGTCTGTTTCACTTATATAGGACCATTATGTCCGGTCCTTGGATCCTCTTTATTATGCCCTCATTTCCCCTGACTGAAGAAACCTCTGTAACAGAAAGCCCTCAGGAGCCATAATTTAACAAAGACAGCATCCAAACTTGATACAATAGCCATATGAATGAAGCCAGTAATCTGGGTATGGTTAGAGTTTTTTTTTAAAAAATATCCAATGGACAAAATTAAAAACTACATTTGATAATAAATCTTTTTATGAGTAAGCTTAATACTCTTCCTCTTGGCACAAGAATGTAATACTGTATTCCTTGCCAAGAAACAAAAAGCAATAGAAAACCCACACAGAACAAGAACCTAAATAAATGGAGTAAACATCAGATACACATAGTATTTTCAAAAAGTTTTACTTTTTTTTTTTTATATGGCCTACATCTCATTAACCAAAACTTTTTAAGAATACCAGTGCTCAAAATGAGTCTTCAGAAAGGCAGCAGAAGTCAGAGCCAAACCAGGGCTGGGTAAGACAAGACAATTGTATTGCAATTATTAACAAGCTCCTCCACACGCTTTACTATTAGGAGAAAGCAACAGCCTACACACGTGCAAACATGCCAGTCACACACAGAAAGACCCTGGGCTGATAGAGTATACATACAAATTTTTTCCTACAGAAATCAAATGGCTGAGAACCCAAAAGCACCGAGCTTAGGTGAGCATGGTGTTTGCACGAAACCCAAGGCACCACTGTTTTGATGATGTGAACAAAAGCAGAAGTGCTGCTACTCCTGTCAGCGCATTTAAAAGGTGCCCAATAAACAAGCTCTCTCTGAAGCTATGTGGCTAATGACATTTAAAATTGAGGGGCTCTGGTTTGGTTCATCTCACACTGAAATCCTACCAACAGAAAACAAGTTCACACTGGGGGCAATATGTGCAACTCTCAAAGTAATTTTCAGAAACTCTTTCTGTTAATGTCTGTATCAGGTCGTCCAACATGCTGATACAGCCAGAGCTGTTATTTTTAAACACAGCCATAGTCTATTTAACTAAAGCATCTTTACTCTGACTCAGCCAGTATTACTTTGATAAGACTCCTTAAGCATCTACATTGAAGCCTGCATATCACATCAAACAGAGAAAATACAAACTTTTGAAGAGGATGCTTCATCACAGTTAGGAAAAAAGGAAAAGAAAGAGGTCCAGGAAAAAGCTAGGAGGACCCAGTACTGAAGACCATAAAGTGCTATCTGCAGAACAACTATACACACTGTGGATTTGTATCATTCGCCACCTGCACAGAGACTGTGGAACAATTTCAGTCAACCTAAACAGCAAACAGCTTTCTGCTGTTGGAAACCCAGCATTACACTTCTAAAACAATTCCTCTGCAAAATCTGTTGGTAGCAACACACGTCATTTAACTAATGAAAACCTGGATAGAAAGAGAAGACAGGCAATACCATTTTCAAAGGCATGTAAGAGACTGCAAGTTACAGTTAAACAACGTTCTGGGAGGCAGGCTGAGCTGTACTAGACAGCTCATTTGTATACGGTTTTCCTTAATGTAATCCTTACTTATTTATATATAAAGTTGTCTTGTAAACATATGCATAAGTTCATTACTAGAACCAAGTGCAACCACATCCTTTCCTCTCACCAAATAAATAATTTGTTCTATACATTCATGAACATACAGACACTGTGGCCTATCTAACGCAATGTTGTTCTCTTATGGCAATATTTAGCTGCCATTTCTTATGCACAACTATGAAATTGAACCAAAAATTAAGAAAAGCAGTGGTACATACACATTTTTCAGTAGTGAAAATCTTTTTATTTTAGAATACAAAATTTATATACGTGCATTTTGTGCTGTGCACGTATACCGCAGGCTCTGGAGACAAGGGAAGGCTGTTAGAGAAAGCAACCCCAAGCACCCAACACCTTCATATCACCCAGGACTGTCACCCACTGGCAGCCCCATGGAGCTGGGATATGGGTGCGTGACACGGAAGCCAAAGAGCAGCTCAGCCCAGCGTGCTGAGACTATTTTAATTAAAATAGTTTCAAAGTTCACACAGTTTCTCCAAAACATTGTGTTTATCCCAAAGACTCTCCCTTTAAACAACTGTTCCCCCTCAGATGGTACTGGGACAGTAGGGGGAACCTTGTAACCCAGCGGCTGCCACATTGTATCTCAAAGCCTAGAGAAACAGCTTTCTCCTTCTTACTTTCTGACAAACAAGTCCCCTTGCAGAAGGCTCAAGTAACACCTTCCACTTACATTTCTGCAGTCCTGGTACTGCAGGTGGGATGCTCCAGAGCTGTCACCACCGAAGGATTAAGGGGCTGGAGTCAACCTGAAGCTCGACACCGACAGTTGCCCATCTCCCCATCCCCCTCTTTCCCCACAGGTTCTCACCAGTGCCTTCAACACCTCACACCCTCTCTAGTGCTCAGCCAAACCTCTCTTGAGCTAAAGTCAAATTATTTAAGAGAGTTGATGCAGAAAGGGTGAGGAAGGGAGGTATTCTGCTGCAATTCATAGTGAATTGCATAAGATCAGCAATCAGCAGGGCTTACACAAGAGAGTATGAGGCAGGGCCACACGGCCAGGAGGAGAGAGCAGATATCCCCTTTAGCTGGGTTGAATTGTATAACCCAAAATATTTCAATCAGATGGAAATCAGAGTCCTAGAGAAGAGTGACTAAAGAGATTATTATATTTATTGTAACAGTGACATGCAGACTTCTTATTTGACTGGGTTCTTAAATAGGATTACAGGGCTTTAATTTGTTTCTTTTAATTGGTTCTGGAGAGAGTAACCCAAAAACAAGTTTAGAGAGGGTGGAATAACCTTGGAGGGAGTATACTACATTAAGCCATGTCAGCCATAATAGCTTCCCCAGCACAAATATATGCTAGTACACATTCTTCAAGTTAACTAATAAACAGAAAAGTAATAAAAAATAATTACTTACACTGTGCATTTGCACATTGTAACCAGTAATTCTGTTGCTTTAATTTCATCTTTGAACTAGCAGTTATTGACAAGTAACAGTGGCAGCAGTGTATATTACAGAAGGCGTAAACAAATGACCTTTATCTAACTTTAATAAAGTAATAAAGGACAGACTTTTTTAACTTTCTTCAAAGAGATTTTTATAGCTAAATACCAGCAGGGTGTGGACTGAAGCTAAAAACTTTGAAATAGGTCCCTGTGAAATCTGAAACCAAAATACAGCAAAGGTCACCTCTCTGTGAAGAACTGTCTTCTCTGTATGTATACTATAAGCAAAGCTCTGTTAGCTCAGCCTCAGTAATAATGTAATTCAATTTACCCCCTGGGAATAGCAACAACATCAAGTTTCTACTACAAAGATAAATTTACTGCACACAATACCTGTTACTATACATTTGCAGCATGTTTGATAGTAGCCAGACACCAGCATTACACGGTATACCCCAAGCTATTTTTTCTTGTTAAAGGCTATCCCTGGTTATAAACGTGACATTGTTATTCTCACTCCCACTATTAACTAATTCTTTTTAGTCAATGCTGCACATAGTCTTATGCAACATGCTAGCCAATATTAATAGGAAAGGAAGAAATAAATCGGATTTGTAAATTTTTTTACTATTCCCCCTCCCCAAGGAGAAGATTTCAACCCTTTTCACCAAGGAAACATAATTTTTCCAGTGGAGAGACAGGATCTCCTAACACAAGTATTGGGACAGTAAGACTACTATACTTTGTCTGTCTTACGGGCTTCTGCAAAACAGTTCACAGGCTTAGAGACAAGAGCCATATAGCAACTCAGGTTCTTGAAATAGTTGAACATTACTCTGCAGATACACCGGGACTAGCAGTCTACTTTCCCAGCTACAGGAAAAGACCAGGCAGCTGAAGCTGCTGGCACTGGAACCACTGGGTGAGCCTGGGCTCCTGCCTGCCTTGCCTACAGAGCAGAGCGCTCCTACCTCCTGCATCTCAGAGCTCCCTTTTTCTCTGAGTTATGGCACGTGTGTTTGCCATCTGAGGAGAACTTGGGCAATCTTCATGTCTAAGCAAAGATTTCACAAGGATGTTGACTGCCCTTGCCGGAGGACACTTCTCAGGTGTAGAAGACATCCTCATCTCCATTGGTCTCTTTGGGTTGATTGTGGAAGAGATGGTATCATGATCCAGGCAACCAGAGACTTTCAGACTTAAGATATTTTAAAGGACACAGGATCCCACCTGGCAATAATTAAAAGTCACTTGATTTGATTAGAAGCAGTAATATGCTATAAACCACTGACATTAGGAATGGCAAGAAAAAGAACATTTTCTGTTGACCAGACAGCAAAAGTTTCCATTTTGAATGGTGCAGAGCTTGCAGCAGTCTGAAATCTAGCTCCTACCGAGGAGCTGTCTCAGGGCACGTAAAATTAGGGACAGTACTGTTTAAATGCATCCAAGCTTGAGCGAATGCACACAAAGAAAGCATAACATGTACGCAACAAGCATTAAAAGAGGAATTAGTATTTCAGTTTGCCCCCAAGTGCTTGGCTCACAGGAAAACCTCTGATGTAAAAAGGGAACCCACACTGCCCCTCTGCCACCTAAGGGCAAATTATCCAGGCACCTATAAAAAAAACCCTCCTGATGTTTTACAGCTTAAACATTTTATATAGTTAAACTGAGTTGTCTTGGGTTCACATGCTTTATGTTATTTGATATGTTTTAACTAAGAAGCTATCTGGATTCATTCCAAGATTTTTTTAAACTAACCTGGTTTTGAGTACAGACTCACTCATGCTAGCACTACACAGATGTATTCAATCTCTTCGCATGCTGCAAAACTATTTAAACAAAGTTCAAAACAGAGTAAAAAAAGGAAGGGGTACCTGACTGCCAGACCACTGGATCTGGCTTGGGGATTTTTTTTTTAATTTATTTTAGAAAGCCACAAATTTCAATGCATTTGCATGTTGCTCTGTGCATTTATTATTTTTTGTCCAATACCAGACCCATGATTTCGATTGGGTTGATAAAGAACAAGCCAAACACATGAAGAGAGCTTTGCTGGTTACAGGCATACTTTGCTTTACAAAACATTGTACTAGCTATTAGAAAAATGAATTTGTGATACAGATTTTAATTTCTCAGCTGCTCAGGATTAAATCTATGCAGTAAAAATATTTATGACAAATCGACTGAGTGATCTACTTTGGACACTTTGTCTTGGAGGATGGAGTTTTTTGTTCCAAATCATGCAAACGCATGCTCTCAACTGTGTCACTCCAGTCCTTAAGCCATTTAACACAGAACATGCACGTGCCCCTTGAATGCCAAGTCAGCTACACGTCAAAGACAAATAGCTCTGGATAGTCAACCCATAACAATCAGCACGTCAGTAAGAAATCTAATTTGTATTCAGTGTTATGTCCATTGATGGGAAAGGAAGAAGAAAAAAAAAAAAAAATCAACACATATCCATGATTCTTTCACAACCTCAACTTTAGGAATAAGAAAATCATACAACCTTTGGCCTGAAAATACAAAGTTTGCCCCTAAGAGGCAACAACTTCTATTTAGTAAATGAACTAAAGACCATGAATGTCTTCACTTTCTGCTTTCTACCCTGACAGCTGGGTCAAAAAAAATTTGAGTCACCAGAAGAGTTTTGCCTTTGCATACACTTTCAGAGAAATAGACATTTAAAGAGAGACAGCTGCCATTGAAAGCCAAAAATCGTACAGATTAACTGTAAAAACTACAAAGACAATTACTCCTTAACTGGGTATGTAGTGCAATGCTTCATGTGCAATTAAGAACTGAAACAAGATGATGGGCTTGTTGTGGGCACTATCACAACTTAATCAGACAAGAGAAATATCTATTTGACTAGTTATTTATTACGACAGTTAATACTACCTCAGAAGGCCTAATGCTATAGTCAGTTAACACAGGGGTACCAGGTATTAATTTTATACACAGCCTCTTGCACCCTGAATTTCAGCACCACCACAGAAATTCCAGATAATACAGCTGAAAACAATCATAAGAGAATACATGATCTTACCCTCCACAGGCTACTATACCATGAAACTCCAAATAAAGTTTGTATGTTCTGAGAATGAAGTTTTTTTGGTTTGGTTTTGGTGGTTTAGGACACACAGCAAATACAGGAGGTTGTCTGGTGTGTAACAACAATTGGTATATTACAAGAGAGCTGGTTCAAATTGCATTTTACTCCTGCTTTAGCAGTGGCCAGGAGCCTGGAGAAATTGTTATGCAACACATAAGCACTCCTAAAAACAGCTGCATATCCAAGTCAGGAAAACAAAGGTACTTGTGAGGTCACTACTTCTGTGTCATTGTATTCTAGACAGAGCTGGATGCACTGCCTAGTATTGTCTGCTGTTTCCGTCCCAAAATCCTATTTTCAATTTCACCTAATTTTGAATGTGTTAGGCTGAAGGTTGCCTCTGCTAAGCATCTGCTAGATCAGAAACATCTGCGACAAAACACTTCTACTCTTCTTGACACGAGGGCTCATAAGTATATTTCCCAATGCCATAGTTTAATTTTCATTTTTAAATCAAGGATATTTTCTTTGGAAAGCACTACCCAGTTTTCAAATACTCTATTTTATGGCCTTACTGATGCTTTTTATAAATACAGGGGGGGTTGTATATAAATTCATAAAGACTAAAATGTTATATGGGTTGATAAGGAAGTTCTGGAATACTGGATTATACGAAAAAAACCAATTTATGTTAATATCAGCAATGTCTCTGAACCCAACCAACTTACAGTTTTCATTGATTTAGCAATCTGAATCAGACAACTTCAGTACCAAATAATTTCCCCAGCATTCTGTCAGGACTTCTAAAGCTGCCAAAATAAGCATTTCTTCAACAAAATCCAGTCCGGGGGGGGGGGGGGGGGGGAATTTTTGTTTTTTTTTTTTCCTTTGTTGTTTTTAGGGCATTAGAAAAATTAAAACAAGGTT
>JAVJGJ010000062.1:20675561-20694439 GCA_035590215.1 Microhierax caerulescens
TGCCAAATTACTTCAGCTCTAGTTTAAAAAATTATATATATCACAAGGTTTCCTGGGTACCTCCTTTTTCAATCAAGGGCGTTATGTCCTCAAACTGCTTCTTCTGGGTTATGGGGTGTGTGTGTGTGGGGGGGGGGGTTCTGCTGCAATCTTTGCAGCTTCGTGAGCTGTACAGCAAAATGCTAAACACTGCTGGTACTGCATGTTCCCCATGGACAAAGGACCATAACAGCTCTCTGACCCCAGTCACTCCAGGAGGCAGCCTCCCTCATGAGTGAGGAAAGACGCTTGCATGGTCCAGTACTGATCCTACAGACCACCTCATACAGCTTCAGCTGGCTGTATGAGGAACCAAGTTTCTAAATGCTGAGGGATGGAACTTTTTCCATGCTGCTGAATAGTGAATCCTTAACCAAGGGATTCCCCAGTGCCTGCTGAGGAGTCCCCAGCCCTGTGCATGTGGTGGGAGACGTTGTCGCAGCCATCTATACATTATGGCAAGAGTGGATGGTAAGAGAGTGCTCTCTGTGGCAGAGACTGCTCAGGAATTACCCAAAGTTCGGTATTTGCAGCTCTCCTCTCGTAAGGCACAACCACGGTGGCAGTCAATACTGGCAGCTGCTCCAGAGTCCCTTTGGCTTAAAAGATAGAGACCTGCTGGCCTTTTGCTGTCACTTAGGAGGGTTGTTGGATGGAAATTGCTGCACAATCTCTTCCCATGCCTCCCCTGCTCCCCAGTGGCCAGATTTCCTTCTGGTCATCTGAAGAGAGCTGTGAGAATATGTACATTAAAGACAGGGATGTAGTCAAATATGCAGGATAACTGGGTTATGAGAGTATTATAAAGGAATACTATTTACTTTTTCCTGAATCGAGCTCCAAGTGTTTCCTGTCAGACCTCAGTACAATGGGACACAAATGTACAGGCCATTACGTTCACATTTCCTCCAAACTGCCGTCTCTTTCCTTCAAACACAGAGGACAGGAAAGGATGCTCTCTGCCCCCACTTGTGTTTCTGAACTGACTTTATCTCATTTGAAATGGATTTGAGACATTCAGCACTCGCTGTCTTCAGTAGGTTGCCTCCCTTTTAATCCCAGTTGCTTTAGCATGGGAGAGGTTGTAAATACAGAAGAATTCCTTTGAAATCAAAGAGAGCTTTGCTGGGGTAACATCAGCATGAACGCAGGCCAAATGAGGTCCGTGGGGAATAAAATGCTAAGGCTGGGGGGAGGGGGGGTGGGCAGGGAATCAAGATTCACAGGACTAGTCCAGAAGAATAGTAGCTCATAGCATATAAAAAACCCATAGTTCTCATTTCCTCCTTATCCCTTCAGGACAGGAAAGAACATCCTGCTCTTCTAATATGAGCAAAATACAAGTTATTTTTGGAAGTTAAAACTCATGTTCAGAGCACATTTTAAAAAAGACATCTCTTATCTGTGATTCTGATGATGCATTTGGAGCACAGCACATCCTTTTACACCAAGAAACCCACGTTTGTCAGCTCTGCGCCATCTACACTCAGGCAAAAGGTTTATGTTGGTTGAACAACAAGGCAGGGATTCTTTGTCATCACATTAACTATGACTCCAAGCTAAATTGCCATCTCTGATGGGGGGTGTGCTGTCGCCAGCCCCACATCTGGTGGGAAGCCCAGTACCATTGCCTAGGGGAGAGGAGCATAGAAGTAAAGACTGTAAGTCATGGACTGGGGGATGTGATTGTTGATTCAGTAGCTCTGAAAAAGGCTTTCCGTACCTATCTTGGACTCCATGGTAAGCTTCCACTTTCTTCTTCATTATCCCAAGACAAACTGGACAGAGGACAAAGCTAGAGAAACCCCCTGCCCTCAGCGGTGACGTGTCTTCGCACGCTGTGCTTGTTGTTCTAGCTCTGGACCCACAGAGGAGCATGTGGCATAATTTTCTGGACAAAAGTTTTGAAGTTTAGAGCATCATGTCAAATTCAGGGCCTTTTGGGCAAACTGTTGCTTTTCATCTTTGATGGAACACTTGAAAGGACAGCACAGAGACGAAATCAGCCTCAAATTTGTTAATATGCATAAACAATATTAATTCACAAATAATGTTTGGATTGTGCGTAGGTAACTATTACTTCCAAATGCATTTTTTGAAGCAAATAATGTCAAAGAATGTATGTTAGTGTAATCTCTAAAGATAAGGATAAACAAATTGTAGAGGAGTTAATGATTTACCAATTCAAGATTAACAAACAGCTAACATACTATAAAGAAAGTTCCACTTTCCCCTTAAAAACCATTCATAGGATGTAAGATTTTAGCTCTTCTCAGCGTCAAGGGCCCCAAATACCTAAGCAGACTCTTGGGAATGACCTCATCTGTAGTTCTGAGTGTATTCCCAGGGATGTGTAGGAACGGCTGGATCAAGAGCTGCAGGGCAGAACCTTGCTTCCCCAGCACGACAGGGCTCCCAAAAGAGCAGCACGGGCCAGCAGCGCCTACGCGGAGCTCCTTGGCACTCACCTGCAGCGTGCAAGCGTGTGCTCAGCACAATGTACCTCTGTCACAGCAGCCGTTGAGAGTACACTTAAAAAAACTATCCAGAGATATTCCTATGAAGTCAGTGGGTTGCTCACATACTTATAGCACTGATTTCCCTGGCGGGACAAACTGTGTTCAGTGGTTTTCATGCTAAAGGACGTGAGATTGCTTCTGCTGACTGACTCGGTTTGTTCTCAGACAGGAAGCGGAGAAGGGCAGCGGGACTGATGATCAGGTCTGTGCAAACAGACACTGGAAGCTCAAAACAAATCAGTCGCAGAGGTATGTGGATAGTGTGCAAGAGAAAAACCTTTGCTTGTCTTTGCCCAGCAAGTCCTGGTAATTCTTCAGAATGTGTTTTAACTAGCTCCACATCTGCCTCTTTCCCTGCTGATGACTTACCCTAAATTGTAAAGTCAGTGGTTTTAACCGGGGTATCTGACTCCCTGAGACTCTGCAGGGGAAAGATAAATGAATCTATACAGCAGACTTCAGTGTCATAGCCATTTTGCTAAGGGAGATAAGGAAACTGTGGGGGAGTAAAAGCAGAAATTCCATGTAACAACAGTAATGTGTAGTTCTACATACCATCGCTTATATTCTAGAAAACAATGCACAGATCCACTAAGTAGAGTTCTGAATGTGTATAAGTGTTATATGGCAGAAGCAGCAGCTCAAACTACTGTGCAGAAAACGGACCTTGGATTGTCTAAAGATAGATGGCAAAAAGCTATTAAGTATCAACAGAGTTCCCTAGGCTTCACCAGAGTGGGAGACACATCAGTACAAATTGAGTCTTTGGCCCCCTGTAGCTCTGCAAATCATCAAAAAAGACATTAATGTCATTAGTAAAACCAGCAAATGTGCCTATACTTATTACTTGTTTGTAATAAGATTCGGCTAGTGTATAATTAGCAGGCTGCAGAGGTCTTTTACAACCTCTGAGAATAGTCTGTCTGTCTCACTGAGGTTCACAGGAAAATTCCCTTTCTTTCCACGTAGTTACAACTTCCCCATCAGTTTCTACCCCTTCAGATGGACTGACATTAGCATATACAAACATGTCATATAAATCCATCTGAGCTATTACATCTGTACACATACGCACACATTAGTTTGGTTTGATTATTTATTCTGCAAGCACAGTCTTTGATCAGGAATGCTTGTTTCCCAAGAGGAAATAACACTCTTTCGCCAAGTAGGGTACTGAATTATGTTGTGTATTTGTGGTACGTAGACACAGGTTTACCCATTACCTGGCTTGAACACATATCATTGTGTATGGTTGGTTGAGCTGGTTCTCTCCTCTTCTGCGGGGATACTTATTCTCAAGGCTTAGGCATGGCTGTAGTAGGTTATTTAAGCATGTGCCTAACTAAGGATATGCACAGCCCAAAGGAGGCTGGAATGGGACATATCCTTGAGTAGCTGCTGAATTAGGGTCCTGATTTGGATCCCAGTGTCAAAAATATAAATTGGGTGACAGCAAATGGCACTGAACAAGATGGCAATTTGTGCCACCACTCCGCAGAAGGCTGGGGGGACTTTTACAACCTCTGAGTATAGGTACAGGCTTGGATGGTGCTGGATGGGAAAATGGCACTGAATTGAACATTGATTTGAAAATTGAACACAAATGTTCAGCTGACATTAAAGCAGATGAGAATGGCAGTGTTGGTGCTGGCCCTCTGTCAAGCCAAACTGTCACTACGAATCCAGCATCCTGCCTGGCTTTTGGGTAGGAAACCAGCTCCAGACCTTGCAGCTCTGCTCTGTTTTTCTACAACTGGGGGGCTTTTCAAAGCTGTTGAACCTATACATGAGAACTGGCTGTTTCACTTCCTTTCCCAACACCAGAGGTGTAAAGAGGCCAGCACACAGCCAAGAAAAGGGGCCGTGAATCAGCTGGGAGTTTCTGAACATCTGACTGGTACCCTTACTTGGATTGAGTGCTCCAGTGCTGGGGCTGGGGGCAGCTGCTGCTGCTGGGGACCAGCTCTCAGGTTCCCTTACAGTGTCCTCTATGCTCAGCTCGGTGATATGAATGCTTTGGGAAGCTGGCACGGAGGGACCCATTTTGTGATCTACCCTCTGTCACTTGCACCACTGCTGTGCCCCCCACGCTCTGCAAAAGCTGCTCTTGATTTACAAAACATGTAACTCAGACCGTGCCTCTCTGCCTTGTGAGCGGGTATTTGGGACAGTGACTTGCTGGGACTGTGGGAGTGGTTCTTCCCCGTCTCACGGATGAACAATATGGTCCCTTCACTTATGATGTTGTTATCAATGATTCAAAATGAGATAGCAAAAATACTTTCCACACTGTGTAACTAGCTTCCTCACAGAGAGATCCAGCTGCAGATATGATACTCATGCTCTAGTGCTTTCAAGGATTATCAGTGTAATTTTGGATGCTAATGGAAAGATAACACTGAGTGTTAAAAAACTCCCTCAAACAACAGCTGTAATAAAATGGGATTGTAGTTCTGTCACTGCTGTGAACTTTGTGTATGAACACAGGCAGGTCTTTGGGAGAAAATATCGTTTTCATCCACACATATGAGAGTCCAAGTTTTCAGATGTCCTAATGGATGGTATTTCAAACCCCTGTGCAGCAGGTGGTGTTGACATAATTTATAACCTGTCTTCCACCTGGGTGTTCATTTTCCCAACCTTTGACTGAAGTGTCCTGAGCCACTGATTTCTCTAACTGGATCCCACACTTTGTGCTTCTGTTTTGAAGCCAGCTTTACTTGCAGAGTCCTTGTGGTTTGTGGGGAACTTTCATTCATCACAAACAAAGTCAAACTGGTGATTCAAGACTAATGAACTGTTGTGAATACTCTGCTTTATCAGAGGAAATAGTTGGAGCCTGAAGTCTTGGTCCCTAACAAGTCTTTGCGAGGATATTAACATGTCTTGCCAAGACCTAGTAATTCCCTTGCAGCCAATGCAACATTCTTCAGAGGCCATAAGGCAAGACTGGAAAAGGGGATCATGTGCCTCAGTCCAAGCTGAATTAGCTACTTAAGAGAAACACCCCAAGCATATGACTTCTTTTCCAGACACAGATCTAAGGTAACAAAACACACCATATTTTGGTGAATCCATTCAAGACATCTACTGTGAAGAAGTCTCAAGTATGAAAAGGATGAACAGATTTTCAAAAAGGAAATTAAAACTGCCCATACAATGAAATATTCTTAGGAAAACAAATAGCTCTGATGATTTGGGTTAAAAAAGGAATTGCAGAAGAGGATATTGCACAGCTACGATTAGATTTCATTTGCCTGCTTTCCTCTGAGAAAGGTGTCAGGAGAAAAAAAAACCAGAAAAATGCTAAATGTATTCCCTGCAATGTAACTGATTATGCAAAATACTGTCCTTCTGGGAGCTGCCTACAGTAGGTTAAACCTGGCTTTCAGGAGATGAACAGCGGGTTTTCAATTATGGCATTTGAGACCTCCGGAGGGGGGATTATGAGAAGATAGTATAAGTCAGATGGCCCTTTTAAGGCACACTTTTTATTCAGCAACAGGATGAGCCCTCAGACAGATACTCTTGCAAGCACTCAAGGCATGTACAGTAAAGGGCAGGACAAAGATCCCTTGAAAGAGGCTTCAGGAGCAGTGGCGCATGGTTTGGGCTCGGGGTGGGGGGTGCCTTGGATCCCAGGGTGTTGCCATCGTTGTGCCCCTGCTGAAACGCTGTGTGGGTAATTAGGTGTGGGAGTAGCCTTGGTGCCTGCTACTTGGGTTACCTCTGTGCCACACATTGTTGCTGGGCTATTTCTCCAGCCTGAAGGGCAACGGGAATTTTACTGGCAGCTTCAGTGAAAACAGGCCAGCAGGCAGTGCTTTGCATCTCCTACACTAAGGATCTTTACTTGTTCACCATTCATTGTTCTGACAGTTGTCTCATTGATTCACTTTTTACATCAAAATTAATTCCTCTAAAGCTTATGTTCAGCCTTAAGCTTCAGCATGTGCTAATAGTATTAATCATTCTGGAAATAGCTCAGTCTGCTATCAGTAGCTATCTTGATGACACAGTGTCCCAGCTCCTCATTGCTTCCCTGCTCTCTGGGGGTGGCTCTTGAGCAACTAAATAGGTGCACAGCACGGGAGAGGGGTAGAAGGCAGAAGAAAGCAGAGGAGGACGTCCTTGGGTTGTGCCTTCTTGCTTTGGAGTGTGTGCCAAGGTGCACTTAGTTGCAGTGTGACTCAGTCATGGTTTCTTCTAGGGGAGTCTGAGCTTCCCCTATGCATCCCATCTGTCCAGAAGGAGACATCACACAACATGCTTGGGGTGGTAAAGATGGTCTAGAAACCTTCCAAAAAGGGTCCTACTGTCACAGGCATCAAGGGCAGATGGGACCTGCAGATAGGAGAGCCAGGTCTTGGAAATAGTCTAGGATCCTGCAGATCAAGTTAAGTGTTGGTGTTGCTGTGTGACCTGCCCATATGGTTTGGCCTTTTTACTAGCCAGACTTCTGTGTATGTGTCTCTGCAGAAAAAGGAAGGATATGGTGGAGGACTTTGAAACCTTCTCCTGGATATATTAAGAAGTAACACCATGTGTGGAATCACCATGGAGTTCATCCATGAATCCATGAATCAGCGGAGAAATTTAGAAAAACTAAAAATAAAATTTCCTTTTGCTTTCTTATTCAAAAAAATGCTAATGCCCAGTTCTACAATTCTCACATTTCTTTATCTAATGGACATTCTTCAAATGAAAGCGTGCTCTAGGGCAATGTTATGTTCCCTTCACAATCGCCTGTGCAGGTTTTCTCTTCTTCATGATCATATAAAATCTCACAGCTAGCTATGGCAACTGTGGAAAAATGCCAGTAAAGTAGCAAGGTTGTAAGTAACATATTGATAGCATCTTTGAACATAATTTAGCTACTGAAAAACAAATGATGGTTACAAGCATATGACCAGTCACCTGCCTGCTTCCTGGCCCATGGCTTAAGAACTTCAAATTAGTACAAAAATATTTCAGTTAATTAAAAGCCTTACTTTTATGAAGGTCAATAGGGATAGCTCTGCCCGTGATTGCACACAAAAAATTTCCAGTACAATTGGCAAATAACTTTTGATGTCTTAGTTTCACATTTTTAAATAGTACAAAGTACTCACAGATGTGACTTTTCCACAATCCACAGCAGGTGCCAGGAGAACAAACACAGGAGAACATATAGGGCATTTGGTGGTCTCAGGCGTACTACTGTACTCTGCTGCTATAGCGCAAGGTGCGCATGATGAAATAGTCCTTGAATAGAAAAATGTGAGGTCATTTTTAGCTATGGATAGGCCATGAAAATGTAACATGAATGGGATGTACATAGCAGTGGATCAAAATGCTGCTCTGGTAATTGTTTAAGAAATATTATGCTTCACTCACAAATCAATAGACAAGTCAACAAGTTCATCTGAGATTGTTGTGTATCTGTTTGAGGCACTTCAGTAGTACTTGAATTTAAGTATCCTAGTATCCCATAGCACATGTCAAAATATTGTATTGATAGTTGAAATTAATCTAATTACTTCACTTCTTTGGCACTGGTCATCTATTTTGACACTGTTGTCCTTCGGATAATGCCCATGCTTCAACTCGGAGCATACTGTCAACATTAACAGTGAATCATAGTTAGGAGAGAATAATCAACTTGCAACCTCATCTTTTTTGCAGCTAACATTTTGCCATGAAGTATGTTTAAAAAGGCTGAAAATGGACGTAAAATTGAAAGTTAAACGAGCTACTTCATGGCTTTTACTATAGCAGCAACAATACCTGTGTCACTGAGCAAATCTACTGAGAAAACTATTTTTGCTGTCAACAGTGTTGGAAAAAAGCCAGAGGTTCCGTTCAAGTTACAGCAGTAATGCCCAAGTTAAACAAATGTAAAAAAATGATAATTTTGTGATATTTTTTTTTTACTCCCTCAAAAAATGTGGCACATGTCTTGCATTACAGGCTAAAGCATCCTATTCAGGCACATTGCTTTTTAATCAAATGCTTGCCTTGACTTGTTGCTTGACATTAACCCACTGTTCCTTCTCTGGATCCTTTCCTCTGTCTCCGTGCTCCCCTTTCCCTTCTGCTGCTGCTGTGCTGTTTAAGTTAACATCAGTTCCAAAAGTTCCCTTTTAATCAGACCGAGACTGCTGGCATGAGCTGTCAGCAGTATTCATTTCTCTAGGCTCTTGCCTTATGTTGCATTGCCTTGGCAACAAGATTTAGGAGCAAGGCAACAGCCTTGAACTTGTCGGAGTCTGTTGCAACGCGCTGAGCATGTATTACTCTCTGGCACCTCAGGTTGCTATAACAACTACTAACAATAAAACTCATCTCCCAGCTTTAAATACAGGAACTTTTACAGTCTGTTTCCTGGCAGGGCTGCAGCAATATTATGTGAATCCTGGCTGTGCTTGTTTTGCCTTCTTCTTCCTTTTCGCACATGATAGCAGCCTCCAGGGGTGAGGTGACGATACATGAGAAGGACTTTGGCAATGGGCAGCACAGCCTGTGGCAGCAAGCGTGGGCGCTGCCGGTGCCGGGAGTGGGGCTGAGTGAACAAAAGGCCGAGTGACCGCAGGGACAATGCTGGGCACAGAGCCCCAGCAGCAAACCCCAAACACTCCAGACTGCAGGCTGTGCCCAGTGATGCTCAACACCTGCCCGCACCATGCCAGGCTGTGGCATTTTGATTTTTCCCCTGCTCCAGCAAAATACACCTTGCATGGGTGTCTGGGGTAGGAGCCTGAAGCCATCAGAGAGGAACTTTGGGTCTCTGTCAGCACAAGTGTTTGCTCCCATTCTTGCAAATACTCAGTTGGCATTACTGATGGGAATAAAGGAGCAGTGCTAGTGTGGAGAGAGATGCAAGAGACCAATGAATCTCATAGAATTACAGAATATCTCAAGTTGGAAGCGACTCATAAGTCCAGCTCCCTGCTCCTCACAGAACTACCTAACACTAAATCATAGTCCTCCAGACATTCCTTAAACTCTGACAGGCTTGGTGCTGTGGGGATCCAGTGATCAACCACCCTTGGAGTGAAGAACCTTTTTCTAACATACAATCTGAACCTCCCCTGACACAACTTCATTCCATTTCCTTGCATCCTATCGCTGGTCACCAGAGAGAGATCAGCACCTCTCCCTCCACTGCCCCCCTCGAGGAAGCTGTAGGATGCAATGAGGTCCCCTCCCAGCCCTCTCTTCTCCAAGCTGAACAAGACAAATGACCTCAGCCACTCCTCCTAAGTCTTGCCCTCCCTCGAGGCCTTTCATAAGCTTGGTTGCCTTCCTCTGCACACACTCTAATAGTTGGATGTCCTTCTTCTGTTGAGGCTCCCAAAAACGGCACACAGTGCTCGAGGAGGGGCCGCACCGGTGCAGTGCAGAGTGGGACAGTCACGTCCCTTTACTGACTCTCTATGTGTGCTTGATGCACCCAGGACATGGTTGGCCTTTTTGGTTGCCAGGGCAAATATTGCTTCATGTTCAACTTGCCATCAACCCATGATCCCAGATCTTTTTCTGCAGGGATGCTCCCCAGCCTCTCCTCCCCCAGTCTGTATGTATAACCAGGTTTACCCCATCCCAGGTGGAGATGGGTGGACTCATGTACTCATCATATACATGTGCCCTGCTTGGTGCAGATTGTCATGACACTAATGTCACAAATTAGGTCTGAACCACTGGTGCTAGGTATTAAAAAACCCCAGCTCTTAGCAGAGACAAGGCTTTTAGTGCCAGAAGAGGCCTTTATGAGGAACATTTTCAGTCAATGGAAATGCAGGCTGAGGATGTAAATTGAGCCAGTGCAGCATCAGGAATCATGGAAATTTCCCAGCAGCTCACCCACTGCCCTGTCACACCTTCTTCCTGTGGCTTCATTCATGAGGACAGTGCAAAGTACTCATCCTTTTCCTGTATGTCACCACCATGAGTATCTCGTGCAGACTTAACATCATTCTCACTTTTCCATAGCACCGGTCATATTTCTTCGATGTGACAGAATTTATAACCCATGACTCAAACAATGGGAAGGCTTGTTTAAGAATAACTCAGGATACAGCACATTGGAAGCATGGTGAGGAATGAAAACAGGAACAGAAAAGAAGTAGCATATTTTTCCTCCTTTATAACTGAAGCCCAGCTCCTGCAGCCAGGAAGCACTGGTGGTGATACAGTGCTTGGCGAGATGCAGGAGGAGGCTGAACTCTGTCTGAGCAAAGGTCTGTTTGTTTAGACAGATTTTAAAATGTAGAAATGGTGCTTTTTTTTCCCCCACAATTGCTGCCAGCTGAAGGACAGTGGTTGCGGATGGCAGGAGTGGCTGGAAGTCTGGTCTCATGCTGCTTTCCAGTGACTGCCACCCTGCAGGGTCAGAGGCCACAATACCTCAGGACCCCAAGCACAGAACACCACCTGGACCCACAGGTCTTTTAGAAATGACCCCAAAGAAGACCCATGTGGGCAACGATTTACTGCTGATGATAACAGAATTAGCGCATGGCAGAAAAGTTGCAGGCAAGGACCGTCCCTGGATATGCACCGTCTTTCTACAGGGATCCTTTTAATTGCTTCATTTGCTTTTTCAGGCTCATGCTTTCTCCTGCACAGAGTTTTGAATAAACATTCCCCATACTGAGTTGCTAAGAGCCAAGCACCTGACCTGACAGGGACACCCCAGCCCCCAACTTCTCCGGAGCTCCTCACATTCCATGCTTCATTTGGAGGGAAAAAAAAAAATCAGCCCAGTTTTTCTGACTCCTAATCTAAAGTTTTGGTTTCACAGATAAAAACAAATAATGAAACATAATGAGCTTTTGGTTTAAGGAAAACAGCTCGTCTGAAAAGCCCAGGGCTCAGTTCTGCAGTTAGATGTCAGGAGAGCTGTGTCCAAAGACCTGAAATACCATAGACAGGGTCTCAGATGGTCCCAAACCTCTGACAGATATGGGCTACTGATCACTGTCTCTTGGGCGTGGGAGTTAAAAAATGTGGCCAGGCACCAAACTAAAGCACCCAAAGAGTCTCAGAGTTCAGTGTAACGTACAGGGCATATGCCAGCACCCAGGCTTGTGCCTGAGTACTGACCACAGCCCGGGACTGCTGCACAGCAACTGCAGGGCTTGCTCTGTAAGGCCAGTGACAGGACCTGGGCTACATTGTTAAGGTTTATGGTTTCTACGTGGGACACGTAGAGTGTTTAATCCCAATTTTTCCACTTGTCCCGTTATCTGAGACAGACAGTAACCCAATATTTCGTGTCTGGACTCCTGCACCCACTGGAATAAACATCTGTTTCTTGTACTTCATTTAATATACTTGTGATTCACTTAATATACTGCACAGCACGGGACACCAAATTATTTCAACACATTCAGGCTCAAGGGATTTTTCAGCAGGTGAGTGGGCCTTGCTCACAAAGGTGGTGACTTCAGGAGGGAGTTGGGCCTAGTAAAATGTGGCCCTTAACTATGTATTTACAAATAAATTTCTACTATACTGAAAATGTTAATTAGAAACAAAATCCGTGTCTGGTCCCTCACTGCCAACCCCAGATGCCAGACACTTCAGTTAGCATTGCCCAGAGCAGATGTGCCACTAACCCAAGTGCTGCCAGGAGCTTGCAGGAGGACTCCTGTTTGCCCCCTGAGCAAAGAGTGAGAGAAGCGGGATCTAGCAGTGTTACAGAAGGCAAAGACACCTGGCCCCATTAGTTTTATTGCCAGAGCAAATAAGGAAACCTTCTGCAATAAAAATGCTTCCCAAGTGTCAGGCCAAAATACAGGCTGGTCACTGCACCCTGTTAACTGTGGTGCTGTTGAAGACTTTGAGGAAGAATGGCATCATATGAGCTAAGTAAAAGTCTCTCTTGTGCAATAAGCATGATTTTCATAATATTTAAATATGGAATATATCCATAAATATATCCAATTCATCAGGATATACCTCCTTAGCAGCATGGAGTTTTACGCAAGCTGAACAAACGATCTCCTAAAGCACTTAACAGGGCACCAGTGACCACTGTGGCCTCTTTTGCATGCAATTAGATCTAGCTTTTCCCATTGATTTTTCCTGCTAGAACAGACAAGGGAAAACTAAGAAGTTCTGGAAATGGCTATGAGTCTCACATTTCACTTGCAAACAGGCGAGTTCAGGTGAGGAGGGATGTGTGCACACCGTTTGGTGTTGAAGCAGAGCCAGGCAGAAAATTCAGCAAACATTTCATTTTTATCCTTCCTGTTAAAGGTTTACAAATGAAGTCCTAACATCTGGTATTTAACTGAAAAGAGCAGACGTGGAAATACTCAGATATCTACCTGGCCTGCTGCTGCCTCCCTTTCCTTTCCAAATGCAGCTGCTGGGAACCACCCAATCATGATCAACTTCCAGTGCTGGCTGGATAAATTGTCCTCCCAAGAAAAACTAAGATAAAATCTCTAGATAGACTTGTTTCTTCTCTCCCTGCTATCTTTTCCTCCAAACACACCATTTGTTGTTGCAGTTTCTAGTTTCACTGTTTCCAAACATACTAAATTTATTTTAAACATGATCCAAAAGGACTCATACCACATGTTTGAAACCTCCATTTAACTCAGAGCTGAGAGCTTAAAATACAAGCAATTTTCTGCTGAACTGTTTTCAGGCCCTTCCTTGCCTTGGCACATTACAAAGCTTCTGTTATGTACTACCAAAACATTGCCATTAATTGTTAGGTAATTTTCTAGTGTGGAATTAGGAAGAAAACCGGACTTAAAAGTACTTGCTGTCTCCTGCGTGGACCCAAGCATGCCTCTGGGCTGGGAGGATGTGACCTTGCCGAGCGGGCACAGAGGCATGATTGCAACCAAACTCACTGCGGGGCTTTTGTGAGTAAAACCACTTGCACGTGACAGTCTGCAGGACAGCCCCTGCGAAACACAAATACAACTGGGTTAGTTATTGTCCAGGCAATCCCAGTGCTGTCACATGGACAGGAGGGGCTGTTTGGCCACGTGTGCAATCTTGTAAAAACACATTTTGGCCCGTGTTCATGGGGGTGGAAGTGACCTCCCTCCTCACGTCCAACCCTCTGTGGGTCTTGCTAAGATGTTTCCCAGCTTGGAAGTGGTGCTGAGGCTGCAGCACTTTGGGACCGTGGCAATGGGAGAGCCCAATGGTGTAGTGGCCCTGGCCCCTGCGGTGGGAAAGTGGGGCTTTCGCCTGTCCAGTGTCCAGGAGATGTCCCAAGGCACTGGAAGGATGCCATGATCCAAAAGCCAGGCTCCACATGAGCAGAGCTGTAGCATCCCCTGTCCTCAGTGAGAGCTGTGCAGGTGCTCAGTCCCCTGCTGTAAATCCCCATTTCCTATCGCTGCCTCCCACAGCATCCTGCACCTTGATTGCTGCTTCGAGGGGAAAAGAGATGTGTCCCAGTCACAGATTAGTCACTGGGTCGGCCTCAGCACCACAGTCTCACTAATATGCCAAACATCATCTGCCATGAAAAGGCTGAGGGCTTACTCAAGGTGGACAGGGGTCATTTTGGGAGATTAGATTGCAAAGCAAGTCTAAATTTCACAGGTGCCCGACAAGAGAAGGTGAATGAAATTAAAGTTACAACCACAATAAAGACATCATGAGTACAAAGGGGTTGATAAGATAAAGAGAGTTCTTTTATGTCTTACTTCCTGGCCTTGATCACTTGATACAGATCAAGATTACAATGGAGTTAATGGCTCTGTCACTTGGTGAGGTTGGTCTCAGGCAATTTTCTTTGCAATGTGTCAGATCTTTCTCCCTCACCCCTCTCTTTTGTAATCTGATGCAAACACAGCATTATAAGAACATAAAAGATAGCTCAATCAGGACAATTTAATTAAAAACAAGTTACATTGAAGCGCTTTCATAAACCACCTTTGCAACAGAACTTGCACCATTTTAGTCAGCATCAAACAGCCACTTAGAGAGGACAGTTTCATCTCTTCTAAACATTTCAGATTATATATCATAGACAGCACTGCCTGATAAATTAATCATTAAAATATTTTACATTATCTACATTGGCAAGTTCATTAGGGCCACTTCAAAGCTTCCCAGAGACCCAAAATGCCCAGGAAACAACCATCAGACATTTTGGCTTAACTGGAAAGCTCATTCCGCTTTCTCTTATTTAACTTACTAGTCATGTATTATTCAAATGAAATAAATAGTGCTGCCTTGTGTGCTCATCCGGCCAAACCCTTTAGCAGCAATCAGCTGGCTCATTCAGCCTGGGCATCCATCAGCCTCCACATGGGCCATGTCTCAGCACCAGTCCCTCAATGCACTCCAGAACTCCTAGGGCTCATCCGTGGGCTTAACTCTGGTCCTGCTGGGTTAGGCCCCTGGTGGTACTGGGATGCTCACAGTGTTTAGACCTAGGTCTCTGCAGACAGGCAGGACACCAGCCCATATGTCACAGTATGATTCCACCTGTGCAATGGCTGTTTACTGCAAAGAACTGGTTCACAAGCATATCAGGAGATATCTGCAAAATGCTTTCTGGCCTCAATACGTGTTTTCTTACAAGACCATTTCTCTTCTGGAATGAAGTTCCTATGCAGAATACCCATCAGTTTGTCATTATTTATTCTATGAGGAAGGGGAGGAAATTTGTCTAAATTTTAGTGCTCAGTGAGTCAGAATCAGTTGGAAGTCACCTGTGGGTGCAGAAGCCTTCACAACATGGCTCTACAATACCAGGCACTCAATAGCAACTAAGAAGCTCTTGCAGACCTCAGTGTTTTCCCTTCTATTTTCTGCTTCCTTTAGCACATTTTTAGGAGATGGGAATGCAGATATATATTTTTTTTTAACCTTTATTAAATCAAGATCTTGATCAGGAAGACAGAATGGGGACACATTTTGGTCACCAAACAACACAGTAAGGTGTTTTCAGTGGTAACTTAATTCCTTTTAAATTACACAGAGACATCAGTATGACATTGATAGTCAGTCTGTCCAAAGCGGTGCTTGTTATTTCTGTCCTGAGCTGGGACAAAAGTAGAGAAAGTTAATCAAATTAAATCCTCCTGATTTGCTCCCCTTCCACTCTGGGGTTGTAGAGTAGCTAGAGGCATGACAGATCTGCTCTGATGCTGTAGCTGCTCTGTGGACTCTTCGGACTAGCTGTGGACAGGCAGGATGGCACCTCCAGACTTGGGGGAATTAATGAAGCAAGTTTAATGGAGATTCTGAGCTTTCCCATGCTCTGTCCTTCCCTTGGTATGCTGGACTGTATGATCAGCCTGGTTATTTCATGCTGTGGACAGTCCCCAAGTCGCACTCCCACATAAGGAGATGTATTTTCTATCCTCCCTGTATTTGATTGCCACTGCTCCCACGGTCTGTTAGCTAACCCAAACTGATTTAATAATGATTCACTGGCAAAAAACAATCAAACAGTGGCACAGGCTATAAGATTACCTTGTGTTTAACCACTGTCCTAAATTCAGCCGAACTGAAAGCTCTGCAGGGTAGGAAGGGAAGAGACCAGACACCCTTAGCTCTGTCCCTGGGAAGTGAGTGTAGAACATGTGGATCATGGCAAGGGGGTGTCGGAGTCTCTTTCTCCCTTGGGTACACTGTGTACGAGCTGGGCAGCACAGGAGAGGAAAAAGCATCCCCACAGTGCAGCACTTGGTGAGCTGGAAAGGCACGTGACAAACATTTGAAATGTTTCTGACTGATCCATCCCCCTTCCCTAGGCCGGCACAGAACTCCAGCAGGTGCAGCTCTCCACAACCCTCTATTAAAAGCCACAGCCAAATGCAAAATCTAACCCTGAATTATTATTATGAGTCAGAAGAGGCTGAAAGGACCTTTTCACAGCCCTGATTGGATTCAGCTGTGGAGTTCGCCATTGGCAAATGATCTCCATGATCATCATGCCAATGTTGCAGTGCTTTTAAAATGTCCTGACATGTGCTTTAGTATGAGCATCGCTGGATTCTGGCCGGTTTCCAGGAAATGAATCTTCTCAGCAAATATTCTGCAGGGTGAGCATAACGTGGTCTGTAACACAAATGCAAAACACGGCTGTAGTTTACCCTGAGGGGGACACTGATGTGCTGATCTAAATGGGCCCTTCCAGCCCAAACTGCCAGGATTGTATAAGAGCCTTGCAGGCAGGGCTGGGAGATGGGGTGAGAATAATCGGGAAATGGCAATTAGCTTCAGCCAAGGCTACTAATGAGGAAAGAAAATTCTTCCTGCTGTAACAGTCATGATCACCAGCCTCCCCCTCCCCTCTCTCCCATCCCTCCTCAAGGAGACCCTACAGCCCTGGCCCCATACAATGACCCTTCCCAATGTCGAGATGCTGGTTTCAGGATAGACCTTTTATTCTCTTCTACTGCATTATGAGTTTTGCTGTGCTGTGTTATGCCCTAGATTTTACTTCAGAGATGTGCGAGATAGAGCTCTGCAATGTGGAGGGAGCCGCAGAGGGCAGCAGTTGCTGGCTGGGGCTGGCTGCAGGATTCGGGGCTGCAGGAGGGCTGAATTGCTCAGCCTGGAGAATGGTCTGAAAGAAGAGGGAGTCAGACCCTTTCTAGATGTGCACAGCAAAAGGGCAAGGGGAAACCTGCAATGAGGAAATGCTGCTTGGGTATCAGGAAAAAACTTTTTAGTTCCAGGGTGGTCAGCACTGGCATGGGCTGCCCAGGGAGGCTGTGCTGCTCCTTTCTTGGAGATATTCAAAACCCAGCAGGACAGTTCCTAAGGAACCTGCCCTAGCTTTGAAGCTGGTCTTGCTTGTAGCGGGGGGTTGGACTAGAGACCTCCAAAAGCCTCTCTCTCCCTGAATTATTCTACATTTTCCTCACCTGCTTTTGCTTCATGCTTCACCTGGAAATATGCAAACAGTCAGCGAGACCCAGGCGGTTTAGTAAAAGCCTGACTTGTGTTGGCGTGCTAGACGCAGCAGCAAATGTTTGGCAGTTTGTGGATAAAGCTCTATGAGCTACAGCACTGTTGTGGACTGAATGTGGAAGGACGAAGGGCAGAGTAGCTGGAGGCTGCGCTTTTTCTCCTCTGGAAAAACGCATGCAGTCTGGAGCCGTGTACCTACACAGTTGTCCGGTACCCGTGGGATGCTGTGTGCAGTGCTCAGCCCCTGCATCTTCAAGAGCCCACTCACAAGCACCATGCAGCCAGCCGAGCATCTCCTGTCCTACTGAGTCCCAGGATGTGTGGGAAACCCTGAACGAAGGTGGGTCCCACTGAGCACCACATTTTCCTCCTCTCTTCATCCTCTGCAGAGCGACAGTTATGCTGGGTGCAGTGACAAACCCCATGCAAGAAGACCGGCTGCAGCACTGTCACAGCACGGGCGCCGGAGGGTCCCCAGGGTCCCGGCTGCTGCAAGCAAACCCCTCCGGCCTGGATGCAGTTACAAAGCATTTTTTTTGTTTGTTGTTGTTTTGGGCTTTTTTTTTGCCTTTGTTGCTTCTTGGTGGTGATCTTCTCATTTCTGCATTTCTGTGACAGCCTCTTGGGTTTGTCACTAGGCTTGACTTATGGCCCACCTGTAGAAAACTGCCAGGGGCAGAGGAGTGCGGTGGAAGGTATTTTCGTTAGCGTGCACGCACGGCAAACGGGCAGATTTCACACCAGTTCCACTGGCCGCTGTGACAACAGGAGCCTCGTCCCTTCCAAGCAGAAAACTGCCGGTAATTCACCTAGAAAAGCAGCCGGGACCCTTTCTGCCGTGGGCTTCGGGCAAAGCAGTGGGAAGCCAACGTTTCCCCGGAGCCGTGCTCAGCACCGCAAAGCCAAAGCTGCGGGACGCCCGCAGCCCGCCCGTACGCCCCCGCCGTGCCGGGCCCTCCCCGCCCGCCCCAACCGCGCCGCCGGTGCTGCCGGAGGGAGGGGGCCGGGCTCCCATCCCCGCCCCGGGCCCGGCCCGGCAGCCGAAGACCGAAGCGGCTCGCATGGGCGAGCACCGGCCGAGGTCCCGGGGCCAGGGCCCGGCGGCGGTACCAGACGATCCGTCCCGCCGTTTTTTCGGGGGAGGCACGGGCAGCCGGCTGCAACGCGCTCGGCCTGTCCCGGGTTTCGCACCGGCTTCCCGGCCCGCCTCCCCCACAGGACGGGGCCCCCCTCCCGCGCTCCCCCAGCGGGGACCGCACCGGGCCGTCGGGGCGGGCTGCCCCCACCGGGCTTAGAGGATGGCCGGGGGCGGGGCGGGCGCGGTGCCGCACTCACTCAGCTCCGGCGCCGCTGTCGTTGCAGCGCGGCGGCGGGACGCTGCGCCTGGGGCTGCCCCTCGCCCTGCGGAACGACCCTCGTCCGGCGCCGCCGCCA
>JAVJGJ010000062.1:20694634-20741547 GCA_035590215.1 Microhierax caerulescens
GCCCTGCGTGGGGCTGGGGGAGGCCCGGGGGCGGCCCGGCTGGGCTGCCGGTGGGTGTGGGGTGCCGGGGGGTGAGTCAGGATGTCTGTGCCTCCGCACGGGAGTGCTCGGGCTGCCCTACCTGTGGCCAGCCCAGGCCGGAGAGGCCTGGTTTTGAGGTGGTGTTGCTGGTTCCTGATAACGTGAGCTTACGTGCTTGTGTTGAGCAAGTTTATTCATAAAAGAGAAAACGAAAAGGAAGTTAACGGGAGGATGAGCCTATCTGAAGCAAACGGGCCATAAACCCTCAGGATGGTCTAACGCAGCAGCCACAGGTGACCCCGATGCAGCCTGACCTGCTGGCCTTGCCTCCCCCCCCCCTGCCATGCCCCCTGCCGCAGCAGGCCTCGTGTCCCCAACCCAGGCCTGGTGTCCCCAACCGTTGCTGGCCTGGGGTTGCAGCAGCCCATCGCGCTGTGTGCCTGAGGGAGGCAGGAGGAGGTGTCTGGCTCCTCGGCAGCATTTTTGTGGTCACCCTTTATGTGACTTGCATGTCTGATGGAGGTGCTATCCGGGTAGGATCTGGCCTGGGCTCTTGGAGAACTGACTCCTGTGGTTTGGGTGAGGCGTAGATAATGTAAGTCTAGACAATGCCAGCTTTTGGGATCCAACTCTAACTGCATTGATACTTTGCAAGTTGCTGCTTCTCTGCCTTAGTTTCCGCATATGTAAAATGGGAAGTGCCCTCAGACAGAAGGATTGCAAAACCGAATTGGCATAAAACAACACATGCTTGCAAGATTTAATCGTAAGTCTTGACAAGCAAATGCCTGGCCCTTGATGTTCCCTGTTCCCCCATGGTTCACCCTCAGTACGTCTCTAATCTTGCCAGTGGAACATAGTATTAATGCATTCTCAGCTCTTTGGTGAGGAATAAGAATGTTTTATGGGGGGGCAAAGTTTGTTAGCTGTTTCAGTTTTGCCCTTTGCTTTCTCAGGCACAGTGGAGCTTATGAAGGCCAAGTAAAGAGCTGAATGGTATTGTGCATGAGCAGAGGCAAGAAGCGTCCAGACTTGGGGAGCTACAGAGGCAGGTAACATGGCAGTCTGATACCTTTGAAAAAGTTAGGTCAGAGAAGGGGACTGTGTCTTGCACTGCTAAATCCGCTATCTTCATTTCAGCTGTGTTTGGTTTTAATCACTAGAGTGATAAAATAATGATAGAGAAGATGTTTTAACTTGGTAGAGGCTTATAGTTATGGCCAAGAAAGGAAAAGTCACCTGTTAAAAATTATAGGGGGACTAAAGTAAATGACTACCAAAAATACGGGAGAAAATAGCTACTCTTTCTCTGGAAATTGAAGACAATTTTATTGGAAAGTTTGTGAAGGTTTTTTGTTTATAAGTGATTTTTTATATTGTAGGGGTTATCTAAGTTAGATGTTCTCCTTAACATGGCTTTTGTTGCTAATCTAGCTTAGTTGCATTTTTAATATTAGCAAGCAAATCTTTCAACAGTGAGAGTACTTATGAATGAATTATCTTTTTCTTTTTCTTTTTTTTTTTTTTTTTTTTGTCCTTGAGAGAATCTCTTGCTTGCTAAGAAAACTGTAGCTTGTCAGCAAGGAGCTTTATCACAAGGCAAAGCCTTGTTATTCCTTGCCTATTTAAATGAGACTTTCAGGCACCTGGAGACAAAGCGCAGGTCAAGAAAGGAAGCTGTTCTTATGAATTTGTAGAAAGGGATTCTTTTCTGCTGGCCAGTTGCTGTGTTGTTGCTCTCTCCTTTCTGTTTTTCCTCTGTCTGAACATAAATCAGCAGCAGTATTATAAAGTGTTACAGCAACTCATTACAGCGGACAGACAAAAACCATCACAGTATAATAAAGTTCAGTGTAGCCTATGAATTTGTCCTGGAAATAAATCTGAGGTGTAATGTAATCCCAGCAAAGGCACTGGAGTCAAGATACCAATTTGAGGCTTTAGTGTATGGTGCCTTTTGAGCTTGATTTGCTTCTTGTGGTCTGGGTTGTAAAACATAGTGCACCTGTGGGCAGACAGTCAGTCACAAGTCTGATGTGCTCTAAGCTTCCTGTGATGAGATGTGTGAATGGTGGTCTTGAGTTCAGATTTTTACACCTGAAGGCATCAGACCTTGGTTCAGTTTCTGGCTTGGTTACAATACTGCTGTGTGACCTTGGTCAAATTATGTCTTCCCATGGCTTGTGAAATGGAGGCTGGTTTTTTGCCTTCCTGCTTAGATGGGAAACATCACAGGGCAGGGACTGTGCCTTATTGTGTTTTGGCATAAGACTGTAATGTCTCTTGGGCTTCTGGGTAGTTATAGAGGTATAAATAGAGTAAGTGCCTGGATAAGCAAAAAATGTTTGAGAGTTGCATACTGTTTGCTTCTCCCATGTATGATCTGTTTGTAGACATGGCTGTGAAGTGAGCTGTGGAGTGCACTGGTCAGAACAACATACTGCATAGCCTGGTTCAAGCAGCACAGAGCCTACCAATCTTGCCCTGGAAAGTGACAGCCTTAAAGTTGTAGGATCCCAGCATGTTCCTGAAAATTTGAAAGGAATGGATAGAGAAATGGGAAGGGTAATATCCCGCTTTGGGCACCCTTTGGAGATGTGAGTGAAGAAAAGATGGAGAGAACCTCTTCTGAAATTCAGGTTACTTGGTTTTCATAGGCCTTCAGGCCAGGCCTCCCCCACAGCTTGAACATCCTCTGCAATCAGCTGGTGCCTTCTGCTGCAGCCTTCATTCGCGCCAGCACAGCAGCGTGGCCTGATGCGTCACTGTGCATGGTGCTCCCAGCAGGACCCAGCTGTTGATGGTTTCTGGGTAGTAAATTGAGAGGCTGATATTCACTGCAATGCTAAAGATATATCTAGTGCAAAACCACTGCAAGGGAGGATAATTGGCCTATGCCCTTGTTTTGCCCTCTGATCTGCTGTCTTCATCTAGCCAGTGCCCCACCCCTGTCTGCGTGACACGAGATGAGATCTGCAGAGCATTTGCCAAAGGTCATTAGAGAAGGTTCCCTTAAGCATCCCTAGTTGTCCCTTGACAGTCACTTGTGAGAGCAAAATGGGCTATTCTTCCTGCTAGGTGAACGAATGTGCAGCCCAGAGGTAAATACGGCCACTGAAAACATCCCTGTATATGTCCTTGGGAGTAATTTCTTTGCCCTGAGTTAATCTGGTCACCAATCCACTATGAAACCCTGGGCTATAGTGAAACTTCTAAAAATTGCCACCTTAACTTGTCCATTTCTGAGTCCTGATGTGCGTGGCTTGCTCTCAGCAGCCTGTGCTGCTGTGGCCACCTCTGCCCTCAGAGTGAAAAGACTGAAAGCTGTTCTTTGTGCATGTTCCGGGTGGGGCTGCTTCTGATCTGTGGGTAGTTGGGACCATCAGTTTTCCTGGCTGTCATAGGGCATGTCTGAGGTGCTCTGGTTCTTGGTGCTGCCCACATGCAAGGAGGGTTGGTACGTGTTAAGCTCGTGTGTCATCATTACTGGGCATGTCAGTGTTTGACCAGATGGGAAAGGTCCTTTATGGCATGGACCAGCTTTGGCTCTGTGGCCTCAACCTGATCCCTCATTCTCAAGGAACATAAGTTAAGTGGCAGGACAGGAGAAATTCTGGGCTGAGAGGGATGATGTTGGCACACTTGTCCTCAAGGGGAGTTTTCTGTGGTGATGGTCTCCAGCCTGTGCATGTGAGTGGCCTGGGATGGCTGGAGAAGGTCTGAAGTTTTGTGCTTTATTTCAGTTGCAGGTAGGAAGATGAGTCCAAAAATTACAACAGAGCTGCTGAAGCAACTGCGGCAGGTGATGAAGAGTCCCAAGTATGTCCAGGAGCCTGTGCAAGCCTACATAGTGCCCTCTGGAGATGCACACCAGGTATGGATGGATGGATTATGGGAATGATTGCACTTTCCTTCCCTGCAAGAAATAAAAGCCAGGGATAACTAAAATCATCCTTCATTCGCTTGCTGTAAGAGTTCTAGCATAAAAGCCTGGGTAACCTGAGAAGCATCATGTTGGAAGAAGTTTCTGGAGTCTGTTCAGGAGACTGGGGTTTTTATGTTCTTGTAACAAATCAGCGTGGTTGTTCCACCAGCAGCTTCTCATCAGATTGTCTCCAGGGAGCTCACGCTGTAAAAAAGGGAGCTTGCCAGAGCACTGGCTGTCCCTGTCCTGGCTGTTGGGAAGAAAAGATTTACTAGGGGAGGAAGAGGCATTATCTGGGCTTTAGTTTCCCCATTAGCACCTCCTGATCAACGCATAACTCTTAAGCGAGGTGGCAAAGGATTGGTTGCAGAACTTTCCCTTCAATACATCCAGTTCTTGCTGGAATTTGCTGTCTTATGCTAAAGCTCTTCAGATTCCATGCAGAGGGAGGGGCCTTTGGAGAGTGGTGAGGGGATGGGCTGCAATGACACTTCTATTCCGATGCTGCTTTGCATCAGCTTGTTTTGTGCACTAAAGACAGGAGGGAAGTCTGGGCCCAGGGTGGTAACCCATGGCGGTAACTGTGTTGTGTGCAGTTTTCCACTATTAAGATTTCTGTAGTCCGTAACATAAATTTTAAATTGCTGAACTGCCTTTTACCTTCCCCACCTGCTCATATGCTAGTTTCACTCTGCTGTTAGGAGACCCAAGAACTTCCAAGGGTTTTTCCCTCCTCAGCCATTTTCAGGAAACAAAAGACCTGAAGCTTTCCTGGCTCACACCCAAAGCTCCCTTTTACCCCAGGGTGCACGAGAGCAAAATACAACTGAATCAGGACCTTTGCCCTTGACTTGGCACTGGGGTGAGCTGGGTCCAGACTTGCCTGCGCCTTGGGACCATATGTGCAGCATCGTGTTTCCTCTTAGGGAGATCCAAACTTGGGCAGGTAGAGGGAAGGCGATTTTCCGCAGCTGCTATTGTCTGCTGCATTCCTGCCTCAAGCTGCCTCTGTCCATATATAACTCTGGTTTCATTTCACTAGACGTTAAGTGCTGTCATGTGAGTTGAAGAATGTGACCCTCAGGACTTCTGGGTTTTTCTGTTGCTTTCTTTTCCTTGACAGAATGCAGTTAAGCAGAGAACCCCATGTTGCTATTTCCTGCCGGGCAAGTTGGTCAGGTTTCTCTGCAGAGCGAATCTATCTGAATGGAAACAATTACTGAAAGCTGATGATTCTGGCGCCTCCTGACTAGCTAGCGCAGGATTTTGTCTGTGAGGTTTGGGAATTGGTGCGATTTTAGGCATTGGTGGGAACCTGTTGATCCTGGAGAGGCCTACTGATTCCAGGTAAACTGTCATGAGTTGAGATTTGCAGCTTCCCTCTCTTCCAAGAAAGCAGTTGTTTATTGCATGCAAATGAAGAACTTTACAGCCCTGCAGTCAGATTTTGTTCTTGGGCAGCTCCCTCCATGACTCAGAAGACTGCGGTTTAATGATACCCAAGCTTTTGGTGGCTTGAGCCATTTCCTCCCCACAGCCCAAGCTACTTATTGCTGTCCTTGCCTCTCTCAGCTGTTCCTGAGGCTGCCCTGGGATCCACATCACAGAACTTGTCAACAAAAAGGGCTTTCCCTCCTGTGGTGCTGACAAAAGGTTTGGATTGGGGGAAACTTTATTCCCTTCTTGGTTGCAAAGGAACCCCTGGATTGGTCCAATGCTGATACACCCTGATGCTGCAACTTGCTGACTAATTTCTCTTTGTAACACTGGAAATGTTTGAGGTTTGAGCTCTGAGTTCTGTGATGCTTTTAATATTGGTTTTCCAGCCAAGGCTAGAAGACTTAGGTTGTAATAGTGCCAGGAGGCTTGCCACCAGTTGTATCCTTTGCTTTCCATGCTTAGTTGTGTAAAGAGCTGAAAGACTTGCAGAGCTTCTCAAACACAGCTGGCTCTGACTCTGGTTTAACCAAGGCTCCTGTTACTTTGGACTTGTGGCTCTTGTAGCCAGCCCTGAATGTTGGCTGCTTTGATTTTTGAACCTTTTGATGCTGGTGATAAGTCAGAAGAAATGGACTGTTTGCCTGGGGACCTGGGTGGTCCAAAGGCTGGTGAGAAAGGAGGGGAGTAATGAGCCAAAAGTAGGCTGAAGGCCATACTAAGAGCCCTGCTTCCTTACATGAGTGCTGGGTGGATCTTGTGGCTGGAGGTGTCAAAGGATCATGAAGGGGTGAAATGCCACGCTTTTGGAAATGAGGCACCTAAGTCCTTTGTGGTTTGGTTAAAAATACCTGTCTGACTTTTTGGGGTGTTGCAGTGGTAAACACAGGATCCATTTTTATGTTGAGTCACCCGGTTTACATTGAATCTGGAGTTTGCCTGTATGGGAATATTCAGAGATTGGAGGAGCATTCTTCTTAATGGGAGGGAATGATGTTTGGATTAGGACTTGGGTTTGGAGCCAGTCACAGCTTAACTGGGGCTGACTTCTACCCACAGGGCCTTGACTTGGTGAAAACAAATTTGGTCAGATCTGGCTGGTCTTCCATATCAAGGAAGCACTTGCCCAGCTTGGGGCCCCATGTTTGAATTGGCAGAGATACTGTCTTCTGCTCAGAGCTGGCTCCTCTGACACACACTTGTTCTGAGCCGAGGAATCAGCAGAGTTATAAAGCAAGAGACTGCTTGTGCACAGGTTGCACTGACCTGGTCCAGTTCTTACCAGTGCAGTTAGGTTCTTGGCAATGAATACCGACCTCCCTCCAAGTACACAGCAGTGTATGTTCTTTATGGCATCAGTGTCATAGCTCTAACGGCAGCAAGTTGTACTTTTCTTTGCTGATCTTGGTTAACCTTAGGATGGAATAAGCTTTTACGTGTTAATGGCCCAGCTGTGCAGGTTCTGGTGATAAGCACCACTTTTTTTTTTTTTTTTGAGGTTCTTCCTGGCTTAGCTGAGGGTTTCTGTGATGCAGCCCCCAGTTTTGTCTGCATGTCAAGGACTGACAGGTGTGGTGGAAAGCAGACTTGAAAGGCCCGAGGAGAGCCAGGGTGAAGGTCATTGGAGCTTCAAGACAAGCCTCAGGGTAATATCTTGCTCTGACTGTGCTGCAGCCTGTACTATGTGTGGCGTGTGCAGGTGTTCCCCTTGTAATTTTAGCTTGTGCAAAACGTGGACTTATCTTTGCACAGTGGGGGTTGCTACATGGAACAGAACAGGTGGGTGTGCAAGAATTCAGACTGACAGATGAATGAACCATCTTCCCCTCCAGATCCCTCATACTCCCTTCTAAAGCCCATCTGCCTCATTGTAAACTCTTAAAACATTCCCTGGATTTGCCTGTGAATGGGACAGCATGAGGTATTTCCCATGTAGTCAAGGTCTTTGATAGTTTTAGATGTGGTAAAAGCTGACCTAGACTAACAGACTTTTTTTTTCCTTTTTCTTTAAGATTTTTAAATTTTTTTGATCTATTTCATTGTTCTATGCTGTCAATGCAGCTAGCTCAGTGTTAACCCTTCCCATGAATGTGAGTTCGCTTGTCTGCACAAGCAGACTAGCCTGTAGCCTCTGCTGCATTGGTCAAGAGAAGGGGAAGAGAAATTGCTGGTCTGATTTGAGATGTTCTTAGTGATATGATTCACAGTGGGAAATTTCCAGCATCCCCTTTAGGTGTTGGACCCTGGGAGATGGTATCCCAGCTTTGAGCTGAGAAGTATAGGAGAGGGGGAGCTGTAACAGTCAAGAGGCTGAATGACCATTAGGAGATGCCGAAATGGGGGATATTCCTCAGGTCCAACATCACTCTGCCTTCATGTTCTGTCCTGCTGCTGAGACAGGCAGCCAGGGGAACAGGCACTTGATTCTGTTCCCTGAATGACTTTGTCTTCTATCAGCTGATGCCTGTGTCATTATTTGAGTGGGATTGGTGGTGATAGTGGTGTGTGGTTGGCTGATGGGGATCCGCCCCATCACTTAGAGGTGTGCAGAGGGCAGTCATCCCTTCCCAAGGTGGGTATCCTGACCCTTCTCCTCCCCCCAGTTGCTGAGCATGTGTCACAGCCCTTTGGGGCTGGACAGGAATAGACACGGGGAACTGGACTGGCTCAGAGATGAGGGCACCCGTGGTCTCAATACCCACCCCATTTCTGCCAGCTTTCATTAGTGGTTGGATAAAATAGAAGATTTATTGGGACCATATCCCAGGAATCTTGAATGGCAAACAGAAGCAGAAACTGCTCAGCCAGATACTCTTTTGGGCTGTGGGTTTTGCTGTCCCGAGGCTCAGATTCAAAGTGTGGTGAACGGTTGGTAGCTGCTGCCTAGGGCCATCTGCAAGGAGGAGAGAGACATAGCTGTTCTGGAGGGGTGACCGAGAGCAGAAATAGAGTTGGTCCCAGGTGCTGCAATTGTGCTTCTCATACACTGCTGTGCTTTGAACCCTCTGCTGCCTTTAGAACAGTGAAGAGTACCAGATTTGAAGGGAGTATTTTCTAACAATCAGGTGATTTAAACATAGCCCTGGCCAGAGACAGGGAAATGCAGTATCTATCGCAGTAGGAACTAAACCCACCTGAAAATTGGGCTGTGACTTCTCAGCTGAGTCCCTGAAATGTTTCTTTTGCTGCAACGCAGCTGGGTGCAGAGGAACTTTGTGGGCAGAGTAACAGTTTGGTTTCAGACCATTTGTAAGGTACAAATCCAGGGGTTTTGCAGCTCAAACATTGGCACTGTCAGCCTGGATTAAGATGATTTGCTGAGTTGTGCTAGTTAATTAACAGGTCTACTCAGCAGTTCTGACCTCTGAACTTGCCAGAATGGAGTCCCATGAAAATGGTGTGTGGGCCACTTCAAGGTACAGTTGTTCTTTTAATTTTGGCAGCTCCTGTGGATGTTGGGTATCTGTGCATTGTCAGGCTCTTCTGTAATGCAGCCAACAAGATGTGTCAACAAACACAGGCTGTGATGGGTCTGAGATGAGGATGGACTAGTAGTCTTTGATTCCTGTTCACCCACCAAACCGTGATCTGGTAGTTGCTGGTGTAGTTGGGTTTTCAGTAGGCAAGGAAGAAGTGAGAGGATCAGCATCTCATTATGGAAGGTCATAAGGGTTAAAGTTTTTACAGTTTTATTATCTTGATGATTTTATTTCAATGTCATTGTTGTGGAAAAGAAAGTTGTTTGTTGCAGTTTAACACCAGCTAGCAGCTAGCACCATGCAGCTGCTTACTGCCTCCCCTCACAGTGGGATGGGAAAGAAAACCGGAAGGGTAAAAGTGAGAAAGCTCGTGGGTTTGGATAAAGACAGTTTAATAGGTAAAGCAAAAGCAAAGGAATTCATTCATCACTTCCCATTGGCAGGCTGGTGTTTCGGCTGTCTCCAGGAAAGCAGGGCTTTGTCATGTGTAACAGTTACTTGGGAAGACCAATGCCATCACCCTGAACATCCCCCTACTTCCTCTTTCTTCTCCCAGCTTTATATGCTGAGCATGACGTCATGACCCCTTTGGTCAGTTGGGGTCAGTGGTCCCAGCTGTGTCCCCTCCCAGCTTCTTGTGCTTCCCCAGCCTACTTGCTGGTGGGGTGGTGTGGGGAGCAGAAAAGGCCTTGGCTCTGTGCAAGCCCTGCTCAGCAATAATGAAAACGTCTCTGTATTATCAACACTGTTTTCAGCACAAATCCAAAACACAGCCCCATACCAGCTACTATGAAGAAAATTAACTCTGTCTCAGCCAAAACCATGAATGTCAGTGAGGGGACTTCACTGGAGATAGTGAGTTTTACAGATTTTATGTGCTGATTACTCTGGTCCCCAAGATCAAGGGGTGCTTCTGGTTTCTCTTCCTTTTACATTGCAGCTTCAAAGGCAGCATTTGTTTGTTGCCCGAAGGGGAAGCTGAGTGTGAAATAAACATCTGCAAACTCTGAAGAGCACTTCAGTATTTACAGATGTTTGTGCGAGAAAAGTGCTGCAGCTTAAAAAAAAAAAACAACAAAAGACCCAGTTGGACATAAATACAATATAATCACAGATGATTAAATGTTCCAGTGGAGTAGAGCCCAGAATTTTTAACTCATGTCATTCTCTCTGTAGTGTCCTTTAGGAGAAAAAGCTTATCAAAATATTTTTCATCAGCTGATTTCCCCCCCCCTCCCCTGCTGCTATAAATAATTGCTGCCTCTTTTGTTTTCTAGAGCGAGTACATTGCACCCTGTGATTGCAGACGGGCGTTCATCTCTGGATTTGATGGCTCTGCAGGTACCTTTCCAGAACTTGGGTTTTTGCTAATGTACGTAATTCCCCTGCAAAGAAATAATCTCATTCATGGCATAGAGGCGGTATGGAAAAGGAAACCTATCCAGCTTGTTTGGACTGTTTTCTTCCCATTTCAGCATCTGCAGAATTATGTCTTGGCTACCCACTGGAATTATGTAATATCAGTGCAATAACAAGTTTTCAGAAAATGTTTGACCCCTGCATGAACCTCTCATAAAGTAAAATCCTATTAACTCTTCAATGTAGTGCTTGTAACCTACAGTCATTTCTTCTGATGTGCTGCCAGTACGAACAGAATTTTGCATTGCCCGTTTGGGCAGGATGAATAGTAAACGGACTTTAGCTAGCCTTTCTGTTTAAACAGAGCCAGGGCCAGTAACACTGCATTTGGAAACTGAATGCTGTGGAAAAGTTTGCTTATCTTGCCGAGACAGGATGTTTTCTTGGCTGTAGGGTAGGTCTGTGTTTCAAGAGATCTATTTTTTAACTTAACTGTATCCTAAGCTCTGCAACTTACTCTGTTGTGTGATTGTTGGAAACTCACCTTAGTGTCTACTGAGGTCTTCCCCCTCCTGCCCCAACTGTAAATCAGTTTAATAAATACTGCTACCTATGTGTTTGGAGGGTCCGTTCATCAGTTCCTGTGAACTGCTCTGGGACCTCCTGTGGAAGGTGATAAAGCCAGGGCTGTGGGCTGCTGTTAATGGATAACATGAATCCTGTATTAATTTCACGCCTTCTGCATGGCCTCTTCATAACCTTCCTCTCTATTTTGAGCCCTTGTTATGTACTTGGAAGGTCTGTGTTCCCAGCCTACTGCTTGGCATATCAGTGAGGCTTCACACAGGGGCTTGTCTTGTGTTACTTGCTTCATCTTTTCAGGGCGAAGCAGCTTAAAATGAAGTTTGTGTTGGGGAGTTTGGTAGAAAACAGTGAATTCATATTTGAAACTCTGCTAATGTGGGCTTCAGTTTCTGGTGACAGAGAGTATGGTCAAGATGCAGAGACTCAAAAGATTGATTCAGTTTCTGTTTGTGCTGTGGTGTTTTTGTGGGTTTTTTTTCTGAATCGCTAGGGGCAAGGCAGCTAGTGTGCCTTGCTGAGATGTCACTGCCCCTCAGCTGTTTGCCTGCACCCCTCCATCTGGAGTCAGTGGAATAGGACAGGTACTGAAACCAGCAGCAGTTTGTATTCGTTTTTCCTGTCAGCCATCTCTGCTAGAGCTGTAACATTTGGGAAGGGGGTGCAGCCAACAGCTGGGAGTGATACCCATGTCCGCTAGCCTAGTAACAGTTGTTTCGTATGGATGGCCAGAGCCCAGGCTTCCTCCCCATAAGAACATGTGATGGGGTTCCAGGGATGTCCAGTATGTGTTACTGTGACAACAGCCAAGTGGAGACCACAGTCTCTGTTAGAGAAAGTCTGGAAGGTCCCATTTACCCAGTTCCACTGACTGGCTGAGATATGCTTAAGCTGAATTTATCTGAGGTGATTCGTTAAGCTGCATCCTTGTGCATACTGTCTCTGATAGGATTTGGAAGGTCATAGTGCAGGGTGAGCAGTGAATATCTCCACTGAAATTGGACTAACTTTTGAATGGTGAGCAGAGCTGCCTTTTGGGGTGTCGGGGTGCATTTTAAACACTTGCCCTGCTGACTGTGGCTCTGCATGGTGACCGCCAACCTCTAAATGACCCCATCTTTCTGCCTTCCTGCCTAGGTACTGCCATAGTAACTGAACAGCATGCAGCCATGTGGACAGATGGACGCTACTTCCTGCAAGCTGCACATCAAATGGATAACAACTGGACACTCATGAAAATGGGTACACAGCAGGCTGGGATACTGCTCCGCTGATAAACAATCACAGGCTATTTGGTCACTTTGCACATGCTACAACTTGTGCTGTAGAGATACCCTATCAGGCAGGGGCTTAGGGATATCTTGGGTACACTGCTGCTTCTGCTTTAGTGTCCTGTGACTCTTCTTACACCTGCTAATGAATGTCTAGACCCATGGGTATCTGATGCATTATCTTGGACTTTTTGGGTAGTGTGGGAACACTTCAGTGTGACTACTTCTTTGAACCTCTTTTTTTCTTTTTTCTCTTAAATCCATGGAGGTCTGAAAGATACACCAACTCAGGAGGACTGGCTAGTGAGTGTCCTGCCAGAAGGCTCAAAGGTGGGAGTGGACCCTTTCATTATTCCAGCAGGTTGGTTTTACTTTATTTTATCTCTGGGTTGGGCAACTAGATTTTGCTTCCTTGCTTCTCTGGCTAAGCTGTTGTGTGATGGTATGTAGCCAATGATGTTTCAACCCAGATAGGGTGGTGGTTTAAACTATTAGGCAAAAAAGGTTGGATTTTGGTTTGAGGCATGTATTATGAGAGCTCGACATCAGTGCATTGGCTCCAAAACACAAGAACTACTCTCTGGGCTTGCAGTGACCTTAGTTGAAAAGCAGAGTCCTGAACTTCCTTTTGCCTGTGCTGTGGTTTGTCATGGGCACTTCAGTACAAAGTTGTTGAATGCCTTGGCCAGCTTGTGAGCCAGAACACCCAGGCAAAACTGACGTTGATACTCCTGCTTGGTGGTCTTGGCATCTCTGCAGCTTTCCCTGTAGAAATCATATTCCTGGAGCAGTACCATTCATATCAGATGAATGAATATCCATCTAGTCATGCTTCAGAGCATGGAGCCCAATCCAAAGGTCACTGGAGTCAAGGGGAGACATTTGTTTGATTCAGATGGGCTGAGGATCAGTCTTGTGGCTATGTGGAAGCCCATCTCTTAGCTTGTCTAGCTTAGCTCTACCGTGGTTCTGCACTGGGGTAGAGGACACCCTTAGAGCAGCCTCTGGGGTGGCTTCTTCCAGTAACTTGTGTCTCCCAGCTGGAGCAGTTGTTCAGCTCAAGCATGAGGCTCCAGGGCTGCAAGGTTCTGTACATGCTACTGGCTGTAACAGCTGTGTTTGTGGAACTGTAATTGCAATAGCTTTTGCTTTGTTTTTTAAGGGAACGGGAAGAAGGAGAGGCTGGATGGAAAGAAGGAACCTCAGATTCTTGTGTATGCCCCCTGTGAATGGGGCTGTTGTTGAACTAGTGTGTGTTCTTCAAAGCTGTCACTCTTAAATCTTTTTCCCTTTGGTAGATCAGTGGAAGAGGATGTCCAAAGCCTTGAGGAGTGCTGGTCACGACCTTGTGCCCGTCAAAGAAAACCTGATCGATACAATCTGGACAGATTGTCCTCAGCGACCCTGCAAGCCTCTCATCACGCTGGACCTAAGTTATACAGGTAAGAAGCTTAACTCTCAATAGACAGGAACTGTTTGTACTGCCCTATCCCCCTTTGCTTTCCTCTTACAAAGTAGTGAGAAAAACACTACTGCAGCGCAATAGGATCCACTGTGAATAGGTCATGAAGGTGACTGGACCTCAGCTAACGACCCCTTTGTCCTCAAAACTTCAAATAGCCATTTACTAGAGACTAGATAACTTCAAAATGAATCTATGGGTGTCTGGAGGGCAGCTCGTTTGAGAGTTCCTATCAGTTACTAGAAAGAAATGAGGAGCACAAGCACAGTATGTTTTGGGTACCTCCAAACCCCAGTGCTTGGGCTTGTGCTTACATCATCATCCCCAGTAAGGCTGGTGACTGTAGCTTTTCATACTGTGTTTTGCAGGGGTCAGCTGGAGAGACAAAATTGTAGCCCTTCGTTCAAAAATGGCTGAGAGGAAAGTCCTGTGGTTTGTGGTAACAGCCTTGGATGAAGTAGCATGTAAGTCTTTGCATCACCTTTCTCAGTTCTAACTACAAAATAAATGTCCTTGGAAAGGAGGAACCTTGCCAGGGTGAGAGGCACTTATGACAGCTAATGTGTTTGTTAGAGGTCACTTGTATCAAGTGCAGTGGTGGTAATGGGTCACAATGACCCTGTATTTCTACCCAGTGCCTCAGTACACCAGTGCAGCTCCTGAGTACTTTCTTGGCCCAGGAAACACCTCAAATCAGCACCTCTGAAAAACAGCCCAGGCAAAGGGAAGATTATATATAAAGCCTAAGGAAGTTTGAAGGGGGGAAAAAAGACCTGTGAGATTTTCTGGCTGTAAAATATCCTGATGCTGCCATACCCTATGGGAAGATGGAGACTTTTCTGCTGTGAAGTGTGGGCTATAAACAAAGCAATGCAACATGTGGCTTTGTATACATAAGGCGAGGGTGGGGTACACGGGGTTCACAGTAGTTTTCCTAATTGTCATTACCCTTTAAGTCAGTCTCTACCTCTCCAGTGTTTGGCGAATGCTTTGGTTAAAACAAGTAAGTCAGGGCTCAGCTTGTATTTCCAGATCGTTTCAACCCAGGGTCACAGACTCCCACTGAAGAGGCCCCTCTGTGTTTGGGGCCCCAGGATGACTAGGTCTACACACCCTGGCTCCCAGCCCAGTGTGTAGGAAGTGAGAATGGCCAGAAACAGCAGTGGTTTCCCTGGGACTGGTTGTTATTAGTGCTGTATATCCTTTGTGCAGAAATCACCAGTGTATAGACTGGTGCAGTGGGAGCATAGCGCTGGCAGGGTGTGAGTGCTGCTCATGCCTGTGTCCCGTGTCTGATCTGAAATGATAGAAGTTAAGGTGGTGTGTTCCTAGCTCCAGCACTGCCAGTGCAACGTCTCTGGTGCTGGGTGAAGCCAGCCTGCTGAGGTCTGTGGGCTCTCCTGGATCTGTGGCACTGAGGAAAGAGCTTGTTTCATGAAAGAAGTACTTCTGAGAGTGGTGAATATGACTCCTCCCTGGGGAGGCCTGTGTGAGTAGAGATTGTGTCTCTCACCTTTTCAGGTGCATCTCCAATTAAATTAATGATAAATTGGTGCCCTGAGGTGGTTTCAGATTGAATGTCTCCAGCAAAGCCAAGCAGGGTTATGAATCGAGGGTTTTAAGATGGACCAGAGGAGGTCATGAGAGAAGCTTATTTCTGGGTGCCTGGTTGATTTCCTGTTCAAAAAGGGGAGAAGTTGTCTTTAATTTTATCTAATTCAATTCACTGTATTAAACTCCAGACAAGTTTCTCCAGGGATATAGAGAGCTCAGAGGAGGCTGTAGCCTCCTTACAGCATTGGGAATCAGCTGAGAGAGGAAGTTTGTACCCATGCAGTAAAGAGTTCTTTGTGGCTCTTTCCTGCTTTCAAGTGACCTACTCCTTCCCTGGGGAGAATCAAACTCTATTTTTACTTTTGTGGCAGAATTTGCACAGTTCAATGAATACAGTGCTGGGCTGTGATTTAGGACATGTTGGTTCTTTTCCCAGCTGTCCTGCTGGCTGGCCTTATTGCTTTGAGTAACTCATTTCAGCTAATTGGATATCCTGGGGTTTTTATTTGACCCTAAAATCAGAGGTTTGGAAATTCTGCACATCTACTTCCCTTCTTGACTTTGAAATTGTGTGGCATAAAACCTTTGTGAAAAAAACTTAAGACTATGCAGTCTCAACCTGAGACGTTGGAGGCACCTAAATGAAGCCTCTTTGGAGTATTTTAGTCTTGCTTAGTCTGTCTCCCTCTTCCCTCAAGTATCAAAAGGATTGGAATGAAATGATAACTTGTAACTTTGATGTCTCCTGGCTGTTGAGAAGTGAGCTTTTGTTGCATTGCACAGACCAGAAAGGGCAAATACTACTTTTTTTTTTTAAATTTTATTTTATTTTTAGCTTGTGTCCTTGTCTTTTATGTTTGCCTGTACCTGCTTTCTTCCACGCCAGCCCTCCTTGAGAAGTTAAACCCCATTTCCTTGCCCGATGGGAGAGTTTAAACTGCAGTTCTGGTGCCATCTCCTGGCAAAAACTTAGGATTGCGGGAAAAACAGCAGGACGTGGGACAGCTGGGTGGGAGCTGGACCCACGGCCTGTACCCGTGACGACTCATTGCTTGACTGTGTTTTGCTGAGATTATTTTTGGCTTTCTCTAATGTTACAAAAGATGAACCAGGACTGTGATTCTTGGCATTCTTATTTTCCAGGGCTTTTCAACCTCCGAGGCTCTGATGTTGAGTACAATCCTGTGTTTTTTGCATACGCCGTCATAGGAATGAACACAATCAGGTGCTTGTATTCCCCTCTTCTGTCCCCCAAGATGCATTTTTCTGTGGGAGAGCTGTTCTAGAAAAGCATTTGTCTTTTCAAAACGCCTACGCTTGGGCACTTTAATGTCCTTTCTGAGCACTTTGTCTTGAACGTTAATTACTCTCCTCCCCTGGCCAGAGCTACAGAGGCAGCAAAGAGCTCTGCTGCACTCCTCAGCACCTTTGCTGTCTTGCTGGGTGACTGTGGGCATGATGGCTGAGCCCTCTGTCACCCTGAAATAACTTGGAGCCTTGGGTGAAGTGTGGGTAAGAGCCAACGCTGGCCTGGATGTTGGAAAACTTTCCTCTAATGTCATTGATGAGTCATTTCAAAACTGCAGGGACTGTGTAGGAAAGTTTCAGGGCTGGCTTATGACGGAAGGCTTCTTTCCTGTGACTGCCCCATATAATGAGCCTCAGCAAGCATAAGTCTTTAGAAGAAAAAGAAAAGAAGCTGCTAGCTCTGTGCATCTGAGGTAAAACCTGGCTGGGTGAGTACCAGTTGTATGTGAAGGTGGAGCTGACCTTTCCAATCCAGTAAAAGCAAGAACAATGTGGTACTTGGAACAGTAGCTTTTCAATTTCCAGACGTTGCCCTTAAAAATTAGAGAATGGGCATTATTTGCCTCTCTTACTCTGCTGCTTGACGCGCAGTGATGGGATCAAAAGCCATTTTGAATGTGTCATACAAACAAAAATGTTATCAGCTCCTTTCCTCTCAGTAGGGTGGTACGTCTTAATTTCAAAGAAGGATTTAAGTTGTGTGAAGGGCAGTGGTTAAAACAATATAGGACAAAGTATAGTGCATAATTAACTAACTCCTTTCTCCCTGAAATGTCACCAGAATGGTTTCTCCTTCCTTCCTTTACTCCAGCCACTGTCAGATGTGGTCCCACCTATCTGTTCTGTCCAATTTGTTTCTCAGGCTCTTCATTGATGGTGACCGGATGATGGACCCAACTGTGAGGGAGCACTTACAGCTCGACTGTACCCTGGAGCCTGAGTTTAAAATCCAGGTGATGCCCTACGGATCTATCGTGTCAGAGCTACAGGCTGTTGGTGCAGGCCTCTCACCCAAGGAGAAAGTGTGGCTCAGTGACAAAGCCAGCTATGCTCTGACTGAGGCTATTCCCAAGGTTAGTAGCCCATGCAAGGGAAAATACTTCTCTCCTCTCTGCTCAGCATAGTCAGGAGCAGTGTTAATAAGGGCAGCTGGCCTCAGCTTCCCCTCTGCAAAGCATGGTGCAGGCTGGAGCTTGTGCAGAAGGGATCCAGCTATGCTGAGGTATCGAGAGGTTGTTAATCCTGGGGTTGCTCTCGCTGGAGCTGCCCTTCCAGCTTGCTAAGCTGATTTATCCAAAGAATTGTCAGCTTAAGATAAGACAAGTATAGTGAGAGAGGGGAGGCGGGGAGGGAACAAGGTGAATTGGGGTCAGTCTGCCCATGGATGGAGCATCAGCCTTACGTGGACGAGCAGTGAGAGCTGGAAACTTGCAGAAACAAGTAGGGAAGTTGAGCAGGATTTTTGGGAGGGGGCATTTGGCTTGATCTCAGTGTCCGAAGTGGCTTGAAGATATCAGGCAATATGTGGTGTCTTGTACCGAAGACAGGAGGGACAGGGTGATAGAGTTGTTGCAGCAGGGAACCTTGTGAGGACACATACAACCTGCAGGCACTGGTTGCCCATGCAGTGAGTGTGTCTGCTGAGGGACCGTTGCAACATCAGAATAATTTCTGTACAGCTGTATGTGCTATATCTTACCCTTGAACTTCGCTGTCTGGGAGTCATGCAGTCCACTTAATAGTCCAATAGTCATGAAAGGAGATACTCAGGGAAAGACGCACCAGCAACTATGGGCAAATAAACTGGTTTCCATGCATCTTGTGTACACGTCTTGTTTGCCAGAGTTCACATCCCCTGGAATGCCATCCAGTTTGCAAAGCTATTTAGTACCAAACACGTATTGTGAGTGAATATGGGTGGGAGTTAGGGACCAGTGAATATTTTCCAGATGTTGCCTTGGAAGACCCACTGAACACAATCTGTGCTTGTGCTAGGTTACTAAACAGTCCGGGCTTCCCACCTGAGAATCGCAGGGCTCAGTTGAAGATGTTGCTGAAGGAAGAACTAAATTGTAAGAAGTGTTTGGCTGTAGGTCTGCAGGTGGGTGAACCACCACCAGGTTTCTGCTCCACCAGGCAAGCAGGTATCTCCTGCCTGTTTCATGTACTGTGTGGTTGTGCTGCAGGTGTGTGTATGATACAGCCATACCTGTGACAACAGAGCTAACTCATGAGGCCTGAAGGCTTTTTCAGTATACAGGAATTCTAAGAGTGGTCTCAGCTTTGTGTCTTCCCTGCCTCAAGGAACTGTGCATTAGAAAGCAGGAGAAGAAGGACTGAAATGTCTTGATTAAAAATCACTTAGTCACTGAAAGAGCCAAACGTTTCCCAGTTCCTCATGCTGGGCCCTTTTCTCCAGCTCTAAACCACTTTACACCAGCTGAACAACTGGCCTGGGGTGCTTTGAAGAACCCCAGTGTTAGAAGTCCATCTAATGTCTGTCTCCATGAAAGCCAAATATTGACACTGGCGAAAATCCAGTCCATTATTAAACACAGATCTGCAAACCCTTTATAGAACTGCCTACAGCTGCATGTAAATATGCTTTTCACAGAAGGTTAATAGAACCTAACAGTCTCTAAAAAACCAAGCCAATCTAAGAATCTGACTGTTCAGAAGTTTTGTCCTGACTTTGATAAAGGACTTTCCTGACTTGTGGCTTCTTCAGTACTTTAGTTTCTGCATAGTGTAGTATAATTGTCTTGCTATTTTTAAGAATTTGGAAACTCTAAGCCTGTAGGATTTGCGTGAAATTGGTCTTTGCTGAGGGTCTGCCAGACCTTTCCCATGAATTTGAGTGGTATTTATTTGTATGTCGGTGCATTGAAAATAGGAAAACAGCATGGTGCTTGGACTGTGCTTGTGTAGATGCTTATCACATCTCCTGATATATAATGGGTAGAGCAGAGAACTGTGGGGCAAAAGACATCGTTCTTGTTCCGTCTTCTGACGCTAAGGGTGACGAGGCTTGGGCAAGTCACCTTAGTTGGTGTATTTCTGAAGACATGCCCAGAACCAGCTAATCCAAGGACAGCTGATGTTTGGGGAAGTGCACAGTGGTAAGGTAAGTTCTTAATGCAGGGCTGCCCTGTCCAGGCATGGGAAAGCTTTGTCTCACACTGCTGATGTAACTTTCTTTCAAAAGTGGATGGCATGTAAAGCTCATCTTTGCAAAGGCCTTTCATGTTTCTTGGGGCCTCGATGTGTTTGTCAGAGCTGCTGATCGTTAGAAGTGATGATGCTCAGTGCTGGAGAAGCCAGAGTTTTGAGGGGACTGCCAGGTTGAATTCCAAGGCTTGGTACCGAGGCTGGGTACCCTTTGTTCCTTGCTGCTTGGGGGTGATGGGTAACAAATGAGGGTGACTTTTTAGGTCTCTGCACAGCCTAAACTCCACCTTAGTCCCTGGGATTGGTGTTTCTTACTGGCTTTCTCTTGGCCTTTAGTGTACATCAGTAACTTGAAACCCATGGCTCAGACATTGATATGTATGGTATTTAGGATATCCAAATCTTCACCCTGCTTCATGGCAAGCTGTTAACCCTTTAGTTCCTTGGATTTCTCTGTGTCTGTTCTTTCTTCAGTCAGGGACTGTTTCTCTTTATTCCCCAGTACACTTAGCTGAGTGCTGGCAACCAGTATCTCACAGCACTGAAGGTTGAGAGAGACCGCCAAAGTACAAATTATGGCCAGGCTGAGATATTAAACCTGTAGGATTATGTAGTCTGACTAATCCACAAGTAATCCCTGTCCTTCTGCTGCAGGCTTACAGATACCTCACCCCATATACCCCCATCTGCATTGCAAAAGCTGTGAAGAATGCATCAGAAACGGAAGGCATGAGAAGAGCACACGTAAGTGAAGCCTTCAGAGCCTCCTTGCACATGGCAACAGGTTTGGTTTATGTTTAGGGAGATTACATTTTCCTTTCAGTTTTAGTGTTTTGGATTAAAAAGTAGATAAGAATTTGGGTGGCAGGGTAAGAATGGTTATCTGTCAGACATCTGCTGTGGAAGCAGTTTTTTTGCTTGTTTAGCATTCCCTCGGGATGAAGAACAACATTTGGAGTAGTGGGGTATTACCAACCGTACTCTGTTGGAAGACTGTGCAGACTTGAGAAGTGTTGTTTAGATTATGGGTCCTCAGAGGGATGTTCTTTCCCCTTTGCCAGTTCTGTTGTCTTTCTCAGTGGAGCCTTCAAATTGTTATCGCTTGAATAAACACAGCCTAAAGAACACAGAAATTCTTCGACGCATGGTGCAAAACACCAAGATGTTCCGAAACAGACAGTGTCCTCAAAACACTTTGGTTTTGTGTCATCATCATGACACTCTGGAAATTATGCTGATTTCTCATGAGGCTTTGTATTTTCAAGCAAAGAAGCTGCCTGTAAAACAGGTTCATAGTGGGGCTGAAGTTTGTCTTGCTTATTTCCTGTTGATTTTCAAGCAGCAATTTTTGCAACACAAGAAGTATGCTAGTTAAAGCAGGGCTGGCAGTTCTAGAGTTGTCCCATGTTTTCTGCTAGCTTCTTGGGAACTGCTACTTTCAATGCTTTTCTTTTCCTGTTACTTAAGGGGAGGTAAAAATACTTGTACTGAGCAGAGACACTTCATCACTTGCCACCTGTGCCTTGCTCTTACACACTTGTTTCTTGCTTCTTGCCTCTGCCTGCTGCAAGCGTGTAGAAAAAAGGAAGAAAAACAGGGGTTTATCAGGCAAGAGAGAAGCCAGGAGCTGTGACAGAGACACTGGTGCCTGTGTACCCAAAGGGCATGTTCCCCTGCCACATCACCAGTTGTGTTGTGTGGTTGCCTTCCACGATCTGAAATACAAGATCTTGTGTGTTAAAGCAAGAGAGACTTGAAAGTTGTGTGAGGTAAAGCCAATGTTTGCTGAGTACTTGCTAATTCTTCACAGTAAGATACTTCCCAGCAGTAAACCTTTATTAATGTTTATTTAGTTGTCCAGATACATTTCCAGTGCTTGTGTTAATTACAGGGTGCAGAACTTGGAAAGACCACTTAAATCATCTCTTAGTTTGTGTTTCTGAAACTTGCAAGGTGAATTCTTTTGCATCAAAACCTCTTTATACTATGGCTTGATAAATCTTTATTCTTCTCAATTCCCTTTTCTTGTGCTTAACATAGATTAAAGATGCTGTTGCCCTGTGTGAGCTCTTCAACTGGCTGGAGAAAGAGGTAGTGTATTTTTTTTTTTAACTTGGAGATTTTATTGCCATGTAAAACTCTGCATTAGCATAAACTTTTTGGTAGTCTTTATAGTGCCTTTGCTAAAAGTGGGGAAACAGTTGGGGTTTTACCTATGTTTTTTAGAGGGATTTCAATCAAGCTTTCATCCAAAGCTGAATGAATTGAAAACATACTCTCATTCACTTTACACAGACCAAAGCCAGAGCATATGAGAAATAACCTGAACAGGCTATTATAATATAGTTTTAATACTGTCTTGTGCTGGTTTAGTATTGTAAATCATGAAATAGTATCTAATTTGATGCAAAGAATTATTCTCATGAGTCAGTGTTGTCTGGCAGTATGGACAGATTTGGCATTTATGAATGGAGAGGTGTAGTCATGCCCATGTGCAGTGAAAATGCGATAAAGACAATTTACTCGTGTTTTGTCTGGGTTAGAAGTACACGGTGCAGGTGCAGAGTGCTAAATGGTACTCAGCAACTTAATAAGCTGTGCTCCTTCTGTGCTGCTGCCTGAGTCCATTGACTTTACCTATGGAGATGGCTTGATTACTTCCAGAAGGTGCCTTTTTACATGTCTGAGTACCTCAACAAGTCTGCCTCAAGGATTATGAAACGTAACTCTTGCTCCCCTTTGCCTGCTGTCCAGTCCTGGGGAAGTTGTGTCACAGGTTTTAATTTATCAAATGCTGAAAGTAAAATTTCACATCCTTTTGTTTTTCCTGCAACTGCTTCAATTTCTGATTTAAAAGCATAAAAATTCTGCTAATATCATGGGCTGTTGGGGAGAACTGATTAAGCTTAGTGTAACCTGTCTGTGAAGAGATATTGCCTTGTGAGGTGCTACCTCTCTGTCTATCTCAGTGAAGTTAATACTGCAGTAACCACTAACTGCTCCCTAGCCAGGGTTCAGCTGTCCTGTTTTGACTGTCTCTGCTTCCCGCTTCTCACATGTGCTGCACAGTATTGCTAGGTTTGTGTTTGTCATTCCTGGGGAATGAGGACAGAAAACCTGGAAAGGGGCCACTTCAAGAATGGGTTTCATAATGCACAGACGATGCCCAGTGCTTAAGCATATAGCATTTTCTTTGCTTGCTGGTGTATTAATTCAACCTACATCTCTGTCCACTAGGTTCCAAAGGGAACAGTAACAGAAATAATTGCTGCAGACAAAGCAGAGGAGTTTCGCAGGTAAAAAGTAAATCCTCTGTGAGGGTGTTTTTGTGGTGGCTTTTTTATCCTTCTTTTTGTTTTAGTCTTTAGAAATCTAGAACATGCATATATTTTACCTGAGGACAAACCATTACTACAGGATTTCATTGAACACTTGAAAGAGTTGGGGAAGAATTGGGTCTCTTGGGAGATACAAGTCCCAGCCTACTGGATCATATCTGCTTTCCTTTTGAGATAGCAATGAGAAATGGTGCATGTTAGGACAGTTAAATACCAGACAGTTGCTTTCTTACTATGTAGGAATTGATGTAAGAGTTTCTCCTCTTCTGATAGGAGAATGAGCAGCATTTGTATTGAGAGATATTCCCATGTGTACGCCAATAGGACCTCTAAAAATGCCTTTGAGCAAATAAATAACAAAGAAGAAATTGTTCAGGCCATCTCATCCCTGGGTGGTCTGTGTGGTGACGTTTTTGCTTTTAAGGAAAGGCTAGAGATGGAAGGCAGGTTTCCACATGGTTGGGAGGACAGGGCTCTGATCTGTTCAGTTCTACTACCTTGAGTGTACTTGCCCACGTGGCTTTCAGGGCTAAGGGGAAGGCTGAGGTGATGTGAAATTAAGGATGGGGTACTCCAGGTGCCACCGGTGCCTGGTGTACTCTTCTTGCTTCTGCTGTAGCAATAACAATCTTTTCTTTCAGCCAACAGAAAGACTTTGTTGAATTGAGTTTTGCTACCATATCAAGCACAGGTCCAAATGGAGCCATCATTCACTACAAGTAAGAGAAACGCAGCTTTTCCTTTCATCCTTCAGCAAGCATAGTTGGACTGAGCTGTCTGGCTGCTTTGTGGAGTCACAACAGGGAGATGTAGTCACTGTTGATTGCCATCTTGCTTTATTCCACCAGAGCTTCTGCACTTAGTAAATAAAGATCTCTGCATGCTGGCAGCATGCATGTGCTATGATGCTGATCTGCTCAGGGGCCATAGAAAAGGGCTGTTTTGGGGGCAGAAGTCTGCGAAGGGTGAATACGAAGTCCAAACTGTTCTGAAATATGTCCAGGAACAGATGTTGAGGGTTTTGCTGGAAGCACTATTTACTGTAGACAAATATATTCCTCAGTATGATCCCTGGCTCAGCATGTGTGGGATTTCCATCACTGCCACAAGAAATCAGAGCTGACAGTCTAAGCTGGCACTTCAGATGGTTTCTGGACTGCAGACATGGGCTGGAGACCTTAAAAATGTGGAACAAAAACTTTTGTGTTTAACTAAACAGGCCAGTTCCTGAGACCAACAGAACGCTGTCTGTGAACGAGATCTACCTGCTGGACTCAGGAGCACAGTACAAGTGAGTGGGATGAATGGTGCTGAACCTCTGCGTTTTCTGTTCCCGGTGACCACCTGCAGGGTCAATTCACAGCTGCCGTGACAGGCACGGTGATGTTTAGTTTTGAGTGCGGTGCCATTTCCCAGAGAGCCTGCTCACTGTATCCCCTCGGGAGGGAATTTTTGGAATTCTGAATGTAGCCAAGTGCATCAGTCAGTGGGTGACTGATTCACGACAGGAGGCCTGACCTAGGCTCAGGAGAGCAGACGAGGGCTGCTGACAAGCCTTGTTTGGGGTAGGGGACGAGATCTAGAAGTACAGTTCCCATCTGGGTCCCATTACCAGCGTGATGGTAGCAGTGCTCTAGCTGGTGCATGCTCCTGTCTGTTGCAGCTCTGCTCACCTGGCCCATTGGTGTTAGAGCTGGAGGGAACAGGGAGCGGGCCTCACTGCCCTGGTTTAGCTGTGGGCTCCCTACACAGCAGCCTGCATGGCTGAGTGAGGCACCTACCCTGCCAGCATCTGCTCTGTGGGCAGATTTGACTGATGTTGAAGTCAGAACAAGGTGGGGTAATGGAGCAGGACAGCACTGCCCTGTGGTGTTCTCTGCCTTTCCAGAAAGGCAAGGTTTCTCATCCCAGTGGCCACTGGGGTCTCAGATGGTTTTGGAAAGGCATTGTGTTGGTTGACTCATTCAGTGCTGTTTTGACAGTGCTATTCAGTGGCCTCTGTCTCTGCAGCTGTTTACCGTGGAACTCTTGACTGCATGGAAAATGAAAGAGGTGATGTTTTTAACCAGTGTAAATAGATGAGAAACAGCTTGTTCAGAAAGATGCAGGACAGGCTTGGCTGCTACTTTGAGATGAGCTTTGTCTTTAGAGCTATGCCTTATTGTAATGTCAGTCAGTCAGAGCTTTGAAAGAGAACCATACAGACACTGTTTGGTAAGAATTTACAAGGACATCAAGGAGATCTCCCCCCCCCCATGGCCTAATTAACAATTTCCTTAGTGCCACTATGAAAATCAGCCCTTTGAATACGATGTAAGCTGGACATCAATGGCACTTACTACAACACTGTGACGAGGATATTCTACTTGTCCCTGCTGAGAGGTTAAACCATGAGTTCTTTGTGACCGTGGCCTGTGTGTGCTGGGGAAAAGCATAGTTACTGGAGTGAGTGTTTCAAAGAGAACTCGGGATCTCCAGAGCCTCTGTTTTTTGACAGCAGGCTCAAAAAGATATTTGTAGAAGGAACTTGGAGCCAATTTCTGACATCTCAGACTAACCCCTATCCAAATGTTGGATAACTTCTAGAAATTTTAGCACAAGACATCCTGAGGATGAAAGGGACATTATACCCCCTTATGCTTCCCTTTCCTGAGCTGGTAGATGTCATTTGTGCGTAAGTATATATTTTTAAGCTGCTAATGAATCATCTTCCATACAAATAGACTAAATTTGATGTTCTGTTTTCAATGGGTAGGTATCAGTTGCTAAACCTTAAATTAGCATCATTTTTTTGAGCAGTTTAGATTCTAATTTGTGAAGAGCTTTGGGACGCTTATGGATGAAAGATAGCATTTTGAATTGTAAATCTTTATTGCTACATCTGGGACGTGTGTTCAGGAATTTTTGAGATTAGGAAGCTGTTACATCATCAGTCTTTTGTGGCACAGAGCAGATGACTTCACCCAGTTACAAGCTAGGTTGGTTTGCTGCAGTGTGACTGGGTTTTCTGTGCATTCTCACTTTGATCTCTTTTCTTCCAACCCTCACCCCCATCCCTTTGCTTCTTGCATCTTTGTTTGCCTCTGAAGAGATGGTACAACAGATGTGACCAGGACAATGCATTTTGGCACACCATCAGCCTATGAAAAGGTAAATTGGCATCTCAGTGTGGTTTGCAATCTGACTCTTACGATTAGAGATGATTAAACAAATTAGTAATGTGCCCTACTGCTATATAGTCAAAGTGCATTATGGAATATCATGTATTTAATGATATGTGACAGCATTTTGATAAAGACTGGAAAGGAGGCTGTCAGACTTCAGACTTCCAAAATACAAACTAAGTGATTTAGGGAATGACACCTTTCTATCTTAAAATGCATACCTCTCATCTGAGAAATGGCGTGTCTGCTCTAAGAAACAATAAAATCAGTGGGCTGAAGGTAAACATTACTGGCTTGCTGGGAGTTAGTGGGGTTTAACGTAGCACAAAGCTCAGTGTCTGATGCAAAGCTGCAGTGGTGGCTTGTGTCTAGTGTATCATATCAAAAACCAGTCTCAGACTTACCTGAGAAGGTAAGTGTTGGAAGTTCAGCAATGTAATTTTGTTGATTTGAAATTGCTTCTTTAATTAAAACTAATGTCATCGTTATAGTTCGCTCAGTGATGAAAGTATGCTGTAGGGTATGCTCAGTAAGTAAAACTACAGCCACAAAGAAAATCACTCATGTAGGTCAGGTGAACCCTACTGCTAAACCTGCACTCTTGAGTTTGTGACACACTCCCTAATTAGCAGAGAAAGATCTTGGGAGTCATTTAAAATCTTTCTGCTCATGGTTTGCTTTGGCATTGCCAGCCATAGGAGAGCACGAGCAAGTCTTTCTAGATCCTCCACCATTCGCTACAAGATGCAGTCTTCCTCTCCATTGCTGGGGAAGGCAAAGTTTTTGCCTCTCCCCGTTTACTTATGGAACACATTTCTTTGACAGGAATGCTTCACCTATGTCCTGAAGGGACATATAGCTGTGAGTGCAGCCATCTTCCCAAATGGAACCAAAGGTGGGTTGGTGAGTTGGAGTGTTTTGACCCACAGCAGTGACCTCTGAAGAACCATTACGTGGTCTGAGAGCAACATTGTGGTTGACAGGTCCAGATGTGTTAGGCACATGTTGATGTAACTATCTGTCTGTTTCCGTCACAACGTTTTGGATTCTGGATTACTGATGTCTTCTCTCTCATCATCAACCAGTGCTGAAAATTTTGAGGAGAGAAGTCTGAAGGGTGTTCAAAGTGCCCCGGTTCTAGGATGATGCTGATTTTCAACAGTCAGTGGCACTCTGGCAACACCTGTTGCCCTTCTGTGCTTGGAGGTTGTCTTTATGCTTTAATCATGGCCCTATCAAAGCAAGAGGTCACCTTACAGCTTCAAAAGGACCAGCCAATTCTCTCCCAGTTAATGTGGAATCTCTTTTGTTTGTGAGCAGCATGGGAAAATGACACACAAATGAGCTGTTTTGATTTTATGCAAGAGAAGCTGTGACATATACTCAGTCCTGGTGAATTTGTTGTGGAGCTATTTTCTCCCTGATAAGACACCTTACACACAAAGTTGCTTCTTTTCAGAGTTTTCTGCAGTTTGGATTCTTGGGAAAAAAAAGTGTAGTGGTACGAGAAACCCCAACTGAAATTGGAGGGTGTCTGAACTTGGGCACATGGGCTTGCTGTTCACATGCAGGCAATGTAAATTCTCTGCATTGTGGTTGAAACAATCTGAAATGGCTGGCAATCCAGGCAAGAAGTCTGGCTGGTTAGTTCAGCACATACAATTGGCTGATCTACTTCGAGTTCACTTAGTGCAGCTACCTTTAAGAAAGGTGCTGAATTCTCTGTGGGACATTTAACTGCTAGATGCTTTCCTGAAAACCCCAGTGGAGCAAGCAGCAGTGCAATGTTTGTTTTACAGACCATCTTCTGAGAGCTGGGTAACAGGAGAGAGAGAGGGGCTCCTTAGCTGAGAAAGGGCTTGAACGTCAGGCTTGCCAAATCTGCCCTGTAACTTCTAACAGTCCAATTAATTCCTTTCTTTGTTTTTTGGTGTTTTTTTTGAGGGGGTGCTGGTGTATTATTTTGCTTATTTGGTTGGGGTTTTTTTCCCATGTTTTCCAGGTACGAGTCTTCAATGTGATTATCAGCATCTCAGAGGGAGCCTGACTTGTTCAAATTCTCTCTCCATGTCTGTCTCTTTTCCTTGGCCTGCAGGTCATCTTCTAGATTCCTTTGCCCGCTCTGCCTTGTGGGACTGTGGTTTGGATTACCTGCATGGGACAGGACATGGAGTTGGCTCTTTCCTAAATGTACATGAGGGTCCTTGCGGCATTAGCTACAAAACTTTTGCAGACGAGCCTTTGGAGGCTGGCATGATCGTCTCTGATGGTATTTAGCATCAGTGATTCTCTCTGGTTGCTGGGGAGGGACCAAGCTCTTCTAATGTGCAGGGCGAATAAACCTGACAATGGTATAACGAAAAGGTGGGATCATAAGCTCTGGTCCTGCCTCCTGTTATTTTAATTGTCGTTTAAGTTCTATAGGTAAAGACCCTCATTTTGGCTCTTTCTCCTTCCATAAAGCATCTTTGCAGTCGGGTGCTGCAGGCCTGCTTCCTGCTCTCTGCAGTGCAAACCTCAGCAGAGCTGTGATGCTGACCAGCCCAGCTCTGGCATGCTGCCTCCTGTTCTGCAGTGGAAGAGCTGGCTACAGTACAAGGTGGACACCAAGTTTTCAGGAGATAATCCTGTCTTTGCTATGGGCTTTTTGAGGCAGCTGTTAAATCTTTATGTGCCTTACTCTTCCAGTAGTCAATTAACAGCCTGCTGGGGTTTGCTGAGAGACTTATGTTCCTTCAGGGCTGCAAAGTCCTGTCAGGGAGTCAGGGGAATACTCTCTAAAATAAGTGTTTTGGGGAAGGGGTTACCCACCTGCCTTTGATAAAGATATTAACATTTTCAGAGTTCCTGGTATTTGGAACACATGTACTCTCTGCTGTCTTGACTTGCAAGGAGTCTCTCTGAGCTTGAGGGCTGTCTGTCTTGTTTCCCCTGTCTTTGAGAACTTTTGCTGTCACCTTGCTCGGGGCTTCTGTGCAGATTAAGTAGAGTCAGAAATTTGTTTGCTTCTGTGGATGCCTGATGTCAAGATTGCTTAGTGACTTCAGTGGACTAAAGCCATGGCAGGGAAGTTTGGCCATAGGGAATAAGTATTTGCACAGTGCAGCTGTGTGGCTTAGTTAATTACTGTCTGTTTCTGCAGAGCCTGGGTATTATGAAGATGGGTCCTTTGGGGTCCGAATAGAAAATGTCGTGCTCGTGATCCCTGCTGAAACCAAGGTGAATGACCTGCTCAGGATACACCTTCCTTCATGACTCACTGCTTATAAAATGTAAAGTACTGGAACTTGAGATGGGACTAAGTTTCAGACAGTTGAATCCTACTCAAGACTCCTGGTCTCCAAAACCCTGCTTTGGTGGAGAATGATTCTCTGATTCTAAGTCTCCTTTGCTAGTGGGAGCACGGAAGACAGTTCTGCTTCTGCAGAGTTTCCATAGGTTGAAATTTGTGTGTGAGAGTTTTTCTGAAATGTTTCCTGTCTGGATGTCAAAGATCAGAGGCATCTTTTTTCAGCCCCTTGGAGTCATCGCTCTAGAGTTGGTTGATCTTCTCAAATTGTGATTTTCTTCTCTTGATAGAGAGTCCTCAGTGGCAGTAGAACCAAAACTACAGACAGAGTTTGACATTTTAATTGCCAGTCTGGCTGGGTTATGCTTTTAGAAATGACAAACATGAAACTGAGTCCTGTACAATTGTGACCTGGGACATGGCCTTTAAAAAGTGACCACAGAAAGAAATAACTAAGGTTTATATTGCAGTTCTTTGCTGGAGCTGTAAGGAAAATGTTATTGTAAGTTGTTGCCCTTTCGTCTGAGCATTCCGTGGGTTGTTCTGTAGTGATGACATGAACTGAGGAATAAGTGTGATCTGGCTAGAGCTGTTCCAAAAAATCTACAACCCTATTTTTCTTTCTGCTGCAGTACAACTTCAAAAACAGAGGGAGCCTGACTTTTGAACCCTTAACCCTGGTTCCAATCCAGAGGAAAATGATTGATGTTAATTTGCTGACACAAAAAGAGGTAAGCGAAACAGCAGGTTTGCATTGCCTTCTTTGCACTAGAACCAGCGTGTTATGTTCTGTTTACAAGAACCACTGGACTCTGTTCTGTTTCGTACATCCATAGAGTAATCCTGACCAATTTGACTTAATTTTAAACTTGATCCAGCTTTGAGTGGGACGGTAGATTAGATGAGCTCTCCAGAGGTCCTTCCGATCTAAATTATTCTGTGATGAAGGCAGCAAGGACCCCTCTGATGTTTTGGTGGTTCCCTTGATACGGTTGTTGATGCTGTTATCATCTCTTCTCTTTTCCTACTCCTACATTAATTTGCTTCTGTCAGACTATTGTGCTGTGTCCCTGGAGACATGCTGATGTCTGTCCCGTGTTCCTGTCTGTATCTACTTGTGACCAGTCCCATTCAGCCACACTACATTCTGCAGTACATACGGACTCCAAGCAGACATCACTGATACCTGCTTAGCAGCATTTATCTCCTTAATAGCTTTATACTCTACCCTTTCTATTTACGTCTCCCACTACCTTCACCATGGTGTGTTTCATTCTGTTTTTCTACCGTACTCTTTATTTTGCCTCAATCCATCCTCCTTTTGTGAGTGATAATCCTGTTTGCATTTCCTTTTTCTGAAGAGGACTGTGAAGAGTACCAAGATCTGCCATAAGGTTACTTGTTCAGATCAACAGGGCAATTGTGTCTCGGTTACAAATTTGCAAAGCTACTTACTAGACTATGCCAAGGTAGCTGTTCTGACTTGCTGGAGGCAGCAATCTGCAGGGACTTTAAATATGTGTCAGCTGAACTGAACCTTGGCTCCTCTGAAAACCTGGGACGAATTGCTTCAGTTCTTACCCATATCAAATTTACAAGTCACTTCAATAGATCAGAGGTTTGTCTTTTTAGGATAGGATCCCATCCCAGGCTAACAGCTCAGTCCTAAAGGGCACAGTGGCCTTTGGCTTTGTACTGTGTGTCTTTGGCTGTACATAACTTGTAAGCGCACCAGTTCTTCTGTGGTTATGCTGAATGTCATACCCCTCCGTTTCTCTAGTGTAACTGGGTGAACGACTACCATCAGAAGTGCAGGGAAGTAATTGGAGCAGAACTGGAGAGGCAAGGCCGTCACGAAGCTCTTCGGTGGCTAATCCGGGAGACGGAGCCTGTCATCAGAGTTCAGTAGCAGCACAGTTGTCTGCGGTGTGTAGAACATCAGGACTGCTCGGTGTCACAGTAAGGTCTTCTTGGCTCTTGACACCACTGGGAGAATGTTCTTCAATAAACCTTTGGAAATCAAGAAGGGATTTCATGTGGTGTATCTCTCCCCGCAAGATGGGTGGGTAATTTGGGGTAAGGAGGGTTACTGTCTGAACAGTTTTTTGTGGGGAGGGGTTGAGAATAGAAAGCAAACAAAATAAATAAGCATGTTGCCTTTGAAACAGGGGTCTTACTAAAATAATGGTTCTAAGAGGCAATACTGGAATATTTTATACTGTCTGGTTTTTCACTGTGAAAACTCAGTATTTTTGCATACTTGGGTTTCAGTTGCTAAGATGCTGCCCACACAGCAGGACTGATTACTAAATAAAAGATTCCAACCCGCTGTTTGCTCTGTCTGCCTTCTCTTGCAGTCAGTGATGTCTTGGGTTTGACAGCTTGAAGAAGGGCAAGAACCGGATAATTCCACCTTTATGTGTGCATCCAGCTCAGACAGTGAAGAAATATGTATAGGGCTGCCCTGTGCTAGGCACTGGGCAGATGTACAGAGAGGCCTGACAGCAGCAGTCAGTTCTGCCTGTGTTTTGTGACGGATGTGGAAGGGATGTGGTGACACCAGAGGTTTATGTGTTCAGACCACCCAGGCCAGTACTTTTGTCTATTGTTATGGCTTACTGAGTACTCTTATAACCCTTGGCAGTGCAGCATGTGAGGGTAGTATAACGGAATTAGAGCTTTTCCTGGATACAAAGCAATTATTAAGATTTTTTTTTAAAAAAAAAAATAAAATGCCTGCAATGGACAAAAGAAGGCCCTTGCAACTTTGACTCAGAATCAGCCTGGCTTTGGTCACCAGGTGTGCTCTGGATGGCTGAGCAGCACAAAAGACATCTCGTGGTTGAGTGAGCTACTGCAAGTTAAACACTGGTAGGAGAGCTCTCCCTTCTCTGCTCTGTGGTCTGAAATTCACTGTGTGCAGGTGCATTAAAGCATTCTTCATGTTGCAAGATGGGGAAAGAATACTTTTACTAAAATAAGTAGTCATTCTGTAACATTTACACTGAAAGTGTTTTGATCAAACCTCAAGTTCAGTCTGAGATCTAAGAAGAGCAATTGGGTAACAGCAACTCAAATGCCTGAGGTTTTAAAGAAATGTTCTGTGTAAAGGGATGTGTTGTACCTCATTTTCTTCCCCCCAAGAAATTCTGAGAGAGAAATAATAATCTCTGTTCTATGGCATGAAATTGGTGTTTCCTTTGAGAGTTCTGGAAATTGGAAGCAGTATTGTGGAGCCAAACAAAAGGCCTAGGAAGAGGAACACAAGTTGCCTGGCCTTCTAGCTATGTTATCCAAGAAGGTGATAAAAGTGCAGTAAGTGTTTTAAAAAGGTCATTTTCACACCCTGCCCTCTGCAGATAGGTATATGTACTTAAATCTCCAAGTTGTTTCCCAGTGCTGCCTGAAGTATTAGCTTTCATCTCGGCTGTGTTTGTGGAAAGCCAGCTCACACGTCACCCAGTCTCGTGAGGATGCGCTGTCAGCTCGAACAGATCAAAGAAAGCATTTCTGTGAAAGGTGCACAGTGCCTCTGTAGGTCCTGACTGTGCCACAGGATCAAAGGACGAGCGAGGGATCTCCGAACACGCTGTGCTGAGACGGATCGAGACTTTCCCAGCAAAACCGATGTGCATGCAGCGAGGCCGAACCGTTATGGCGGTGTCAGCTGAATGCTGCAGCCTCCCCCCGCCGGTGGGAGACCTCTGAGGCTGGCAGGCAGCTGCTCTCCGGGGTGATGGTGGAAGTTCAGGCAGATAACTGCTGTTTGGTGTAGGCCTGTGGGGGGGCTGCACTGCACACCACAGATATTCCCAAGAATGGTGCCCCCGATGTCCTGGCAAAGACCTGGCTTGGGTAGGTCTCTCCTCAAACTCAAGGGCAAGGGTTTCCCACGGGAAGGCAGGAGAGGAGAATTTCTACCAAACGGTGGAACATGACAGCCAGGGAACCTTTTGTCCCCTTGACACAAAGCCATTACACGACACTGAAAGTGATTTGCTGGGTTTAAATGGCCTTACTAGACCTTTTCCCCACCTTGATTCCTTCTTTGCAGTCAGATGCCAAGCTGGGGCCATTCCCATCCAGATCCCAGAAATTCATGGCTCCTTCCTGTCCCAAAGTTCCTTCCAGTGCACAGGGCCAGCGGTGGGGTGGCCTAAACTTGTCTTCTCCTCTAGGCACCAGCCCAGAGAGCCTCAGCAGATACCTCCTGCCCATCACTCCCTAGCCCATCTCTCCAAGTCCTGTGGGCTTTTGTTGTGGGGAGTCTGCCACTGTGTCTTGGTCACAGCTTGGAGATCTTCACCGCTTTCTCTCGGATTTGGCACCTCAGCAGAGGGAGACGGGGCGCTCTGCAGGGCAGGGCTGGCTGACACACATTCCTGGCTCGAAGGCATTTGTGTCTCTCCCTATTCACTCCTTGAAAACACAACTACGTGTTACATCCTTTCTGTCTGAGCTTCAGGTTTCCAATGGAAACTAAACTTGGCTTCTTTTTTCTTCTTCTTCTTCCAGGTGTTATTCCCTCAGCGCCTGTTTTTCCTGGGTGGTCTCTCCCTTCCTCTCTCCTGTGGAAGGAAAAAGTTAAGGAAGAGAGGAGCAAGGAAAAGAATGAATGGAAAGCAAGTTCCTCTCAGGTTTGGGTTTTATATTTTTATGAGTGTCATCCACAGAAATGACCATAAAACTACGATGTTCAAGGGAAAAGTTTAATTTGGTTTGATTTTTTTTTTTCCCATAGAGGCTTTCTTTGTTACTGTTGCGGGAAGGAAGGGGCATTTTCAGTAACAACATGCTTAATGGTCTATTTTCAAGCTATTCAGTTCTGCAGTATTTTTAACCTAGTGGGCGTCTCACAGTTTTAGATCATGCTGCAAAGCACATTTCTGCTCCCTGTACAGCCTCTCTTACAGGGTGCTTACTGGGGTAAGTTGGTCTGGTCCTATCACTTCATCCAACCCAGGAGGTCAGTGAGCAGTTGTACCTCACCACCACCTGATCCTGTTTCTACCCATGGGACACAACTTCAGCAAATGCAAACGATACTCGAGGTCCATGTGGCCGCTCTGATTTACGTCACCAGAGTGCTTTCCCCACTGTCCCCTGCCTAGCTGTTTGTCAATGGTTGTGCTAGAAGTCTCCAGCTATGCTCTTACTGTGTTTGTGGGCTCTGAAATTCTTTGTTTCCCTTGGAATAAAAATGTTACAGAAGGAAACAGACCCTATTTTTCAGAGGGGAAAATCCATATTGGCTTTACTGTTCAGTCCCGTATCATGATGTGTGCATTGGCAGTGTGCCCGTTGGTGTACAAGGCTTTTAAGGCAAACAGACCAGTTCCCCTTGGGCAGAGGCGTTCGTATTCATTCATCACTAGCAACAAATGCACCTTCCCTCCATAAGCCAGGTGACTGCTTGGCTTCTCCACAGTCACCCCTCCTTCCTCAGTCTGTGGGTATTACCTTAAGTGTGCCTGGCAGCTATAAAATCCAGTTGTTTTTTTTAACTTAAATGGCTCATAACTCACCTGTAATGGAAACCTCACTATTGTTCGGATGACTATTGAACCTATCAGTTTCCATGACAGCTATCGAGGCAAGTTTTGATTTACCCCAGCCCAGCCTTAGAAAGAAAAAGAAAACTTCTGAGAGTGTCGTTGCTGAGGAGTTCCTGACGTTCAGGCTGCACGTGTGAATTAGTTGCCCAGTAACGATGAGGGGCCAGGGTGTGCTGTGGGGCACGGATGCTTATTCCTGTGGTTCCTTCAGGGGATAGCGAAAGGGAGAGCCAGGTGGATGAAGTAGCCAGATATTAAAGCTGTCCTGAGGACCAGCTACCTCTTCTCTGTTGCATGGTGCTCTGTGGGGTCTCCTCTGCGTGGTGTGTGGCTGAGGACAGCATGGAGCACACCTGCATTTGCGTGATGCTCGTGAGAGGCTGAATGAGACCCCTCAGTCATTCAGGCATCTGCCTGACCAACACCTGCTTGTTGGCACCTCGTGCCTGGAAAGGACCTGTCTTTGCTCAACGCTGTCTCCTTTTTGCACTCAGTGGGGGTGAGCTGGCTGCTGGTGTTAAGGACTGTTGGCATTTATTTTTGTTGACTTGTAGCAATTCACACCTTATTCCTGGAGCCCTTCATCTTTTTTGGGAAGGAACTGCAGGCCCGGGCATCTGGCAGAGGTGTCTGGAGATCAGGAGTTTATAAATAAGTCGCTTGGTGTCAGTGCCCTCAGCTTGTTTTACATGATTATGACAAAACTCCCCATGGCTTTAGATGTAGTAAGAAAAAAAATGAAACAAGAGCCTCTGGAGGGTAGAAATATGAACTGGGTTAGTGCTTAATTAAGTTGCCTATTAACAGTTCTGTAGCAGCCTGGAAGAATTTTAATGTACCAATTAAAGCAAGGAGCTATCTCCTCAGCTTTCCACCACCTCTGGGGACGCTGTCAAGAATGGGGAGCTTGCAGATCAAGTCCTGTTTATTTTGCTCCTTCCAGCTTGTTAAAATCGTTCTAAATTTGGGATGTGGCTGATGCCTATGGATGTGTTTGCTTCCGTGAGGCCATAGAGTGATGTCTGTCTGATGAAGATTAGCATGGGAAGGAAATGGGACCATAATGCCGTTAGACCCCATAAACCGCCTCCTGTTTCTTATGGTTTCTCTGTGTGGCTGCATGAGGAGGCGGGGGTTGGTGGCTGTAGGGTGGGTGGGGATGTCGGTTCGGCATATACAGCCTGGACAGCTGGGTGGGCTCACAGCGTGTGTTTGGAAGGGTCGTGCCAAGTTATCCTGCCTGTTTTCTGGCTGTCCTGTCACCATGTTGCAACACCCTTCAGGAGCTTGTCTGGCTCCATCATAAGGTGCAGAGCTGGGAGGTTCCCCCTTCAAATGCACCTCGTGCGAGGTGATCAGAGAGCGTGGCTGCTCTGATGACTAGGAACCTTCTGTTTTACAGCCAGAAGGTACTTAAGGCCATTCTAGCTCTGTTTGCTCAAACTGCTCTTTCTCCCTGCTTGTCTCCCTACTGAACACATGGCTGAGCAGCGCCTGTACCTCCTGCCTCTGACCAGTACGAACGGGCTGCCCTTGTGCAATCACTGTGCCCCAGCCCACACTCATCCTTGCTCCAGGAGGAACTCTTGAGAGGACTTACCAGCAAAATCATAAGGGCTTTAATCATCGCATTCCTTGAGAGCTGGATTTTTGGAAGAGGAGGAAGAAATTTAATCCCAGGGTTGGCATGTCATGTTATGTTCTCAGACGTTTGTAATGTACCCTGAATTTGGACAGGCCAAGCTTGGCCACAATGCCCTAAAAAGAAAAGACTGAGCAGAAAGGGTAGATGAAACCTCACTCTCTGGTGGAGAAGGGGCTCAGGAGAACAAGAACAGGGACAAGATCTCCTCTTGTCCGTTTGTCACATGGTCTGGACCCCTCCACGGTGTCTCTCAGAGGTGGGGGTCTGTGGGGGGAAGCAGCTCAGGTGCTTGGCCAGGAGGAGAGGAAGGACAACCAGATCACTTCAGCCCTCGGCAAGACAGCAGGGTGGCGGGGCCTCTGCGGGCACCCTGGCACTTTGAATGGGAAGCGAACAGCTTTCCAGCCACAGCCCTTTGCGGTGGGCTTGGCCAGGGGGACAGGGACACAGGCAGAAGGGTCTGAAGGAGATTCACGTTGAACAACCCAGCTTATGGACAAGGCAGTCTGCGGCATCATCTCTCTTCTGCTGGCTGCTCAGGCAGGGGCTGCAGGCAGGGGTTAGAAGAGGCAACAGCAAGGCTTAGAAACTGGGGTCAGAAAAATGTGCAGACAGGGTCCGAGCTCCTTCAACAGGCTGTCAGCCTGATGGAGAGGGGGTCCCGCATCTCCCCACTCCCAGCCCAGGGCTTGATCCAGGAGAGAGTGTTAGTGCATGTAACGCTGACAGTGATCCTGACCACAAACACACCGGGAGCACACAGAGCCGGCAGAGAGCAGCCGAAGTCGCATCAACAGAGAGAAGCCCTTTTTATTTTTATTTTTTCTTTTCATTTAAATTGCTTACATTTTACTGGCCCAAGGGTTGGTGAAGGCTGCAGGGGAGTTTGGTTCCTCAGGGCTGTCCATCACCAGCTCTCCTGGGAGCATGAGCTCCTGGCATGTTGTTGCCCTGCTCCCGTGATGCACTGGCTGCAGAGCAATTTCCATGCTCAGATGGCATTTGAAGAAAAAAAATCCAATCCTATCTATTTTTCATGTACCTGCTAGTGGCTTGCTCTGGCCCCTGGTGTCATGGGAGCCTTTTGCCTGTAGAGCCTGAAGGCGAGTCACCTCCTGTGTGAATGCTCAGCTGTGACCCCTTTCTTGCAGCAGTCTGGGGCAGTTTATATGGGCTGGCAAAAAGGTGAACACAGCGCCTGGTCCCTGTGTCTGCCAGACATAGAGCTGCACTGGACTGATCCTGCTTTAAAACCCTGTTGTAAACATCCCCCCAAACAGAGCATTAACCAACTGGAGAGGGTCTACCATGAGCCCTCAGTATCCTCTCCATCACCCCAGCATCGTGTCAAGCAGCCCTGGCTGGGCATCTCCAGAGCCGGAGCAAGTCCCTGCTCACTGTGCCCCATCCCTCTGTGCATCCTCTCTCCCACACAGATGCTGCTCCCCTCTCTGTGGTGTCAGGGGACTCGGTGAGCATCCTTTGTTTCCATTTGCATTTGAAGCACATCTTCCTATAAACACCACCATATTCCTCTTGAGATTTTAATACAAAATGAGCTGGGGAATTTCAGATGAAGGTAGCATTAGTTTAGAGTGCCACGGTCTTCTAGGAGGGGGTTTAAGGAACTTGGAGTGGTTGTGAGAATATCTCTGCTCAAATCCAAACAGGCAGTTTGGTAAGTGCAAAGTTGAGGAAAGTGTCCTCTTCCTCTTGTATCCCATTAATATTTAGGGCTGGGCTTGAATTATGCATTCCTTCAGGGTGTGCTTTTATCATCTCAGTGCTACAGGATTAGCTTGTGCACCTTCTCTGGGTGCTTAGAAAAGACCTTTTCATAATATTTGCAAAATTTCATATCTGAAAGGCTTTTTGCAAGCGAAATACATGCCATGCCATTAGTCGGAAAAAGCAAACCTTCCCCATCCCCACCTGGAGCTTCTTTAAGACTGTACAGCGCTGACCCTTACTAGATACACAGGATCCGGCCTCGGCTGGAGATGGGCTAATCCAGCATGACTTGGTTAGAGGTTGCGTCCACAATGTTTTTTTATACAAGAATGAGGAGATATGTGATGATATTAGATAGAACCAGACCAGCTCCATACACATCCATGACCCTTGACACAGCCAGCTCGTTTGTCTGACCTGTGGACAAATCGAAGTATGCTGTGATTAAATACTCCAAATTATTGACATCTGTGCTATAAATACCTGACTTAATAACGCATCTTCCTGCTGCCTCACAAAGCCTGACGGTCAGTTTGCTAAAATGAGGATAATCTGAGCACAGCTTGATCAGGGCAGGGTCTAGGAAGAATTCTATTTTTTTTGCCCAAATATTCTTTTTATTTAATTAAGTAAAGCCAACCATGGAATTAGCATTCCCTTTCTCCCTTCAGGAGCCTGAGTGCCTGTGGAAGCTCAACACCACAGCAATCACTGCGATTTCAGAGTTGGTTGAAACAAGGGACACCAGGAAATATTTTATCTCCCTTTTGAAAATATTTTGTAGGGTTATTCTGTTCTAGGGTGAGATGATAAGGTCAGGATAAAGCCATGAAAAGTTTTGATAAGCAAAAACCTGGAAAAATTATTGAGCTGAAAGAGTGATATCCATCAAACCATTTAGTTTTCATTGGTTTGGAAGAAGTTTTGTAAATACTGGCAGTCCTAATGGGATTAATTTTTAAAGCAAAAAAAGAACCGAAAAACAAAGTAGAGGTTGGGAATTTTCCATTTAGAACGTGTTGGAACAAGGCAGTCTGGTGATTTTTGAAACTGTGTTAAAATATTTTCTGACATAAACCTGATGAAACCTGGCCCTAATCCCCCATGCAGATTGAATTTTGATGAACTTGAATCTTTCAGATAAGAGACACAAAACCATAAAAAACCCTTGAAGTCAAACATTCTGCTGAAAACCTCCTGCTGCAGTGATTGAACAGCTCCTGAGAAAGAGGAGTAGCAGCCCAGATGCATCCAAGTGTGTGTTTGTGCTATCAAACAGAGCTAATACTGTGTGTTTGCTTTCTGTAGTCAGTGGAGAGAGACAGGTAACCCCAGAAGTGATGTAGCATACTTGTGGGTTGGAGCATCCTTTTGGGGTTACAGACTTCTCCACTGACTTGGCAAGCAGACAGGGCTTCTTCCAGCCATCTCAGGCTCGTGGTTACAGTTAAGTGGAAGAAATAAACCTGTGTTCAAGCGACCAGGCTCAGAGTGACATGCAAACCTCTCCTTTGCTTCAGGCAATGCTTCCTGCTCAGGACCTTTGCTGACCCCTCTCTGGGCACAATGCTGTGTTATCACTTCAGAAGTGCTCGCATCATTTACAAAGTTCTCAACTATTCAGATTTACAAAAATGTTTCAAATCCAGGTCAACAGCACTGGGCAGCTATGAATCAATCAGGTTTTGAACGCAGCTAGGTGAGAAATGCTGAGCGAAGTGAGCAGCTTGATGGACCACGCTCGTGGCCGGTGGCTGACTGGGCATCGTTGCCGATGCTGAGACCTGCTGTGGCATCCATTGCCAGGCAGTACAGGGGCATGCCAGTACAGGCAAACCACATCCCGCCTCTGCTGCCCACAGCTGAGCAGTGGTAACACGTGCTTTTTCCAGCTGTTGTCTGCAATATGGCAAGGCAGTTTAAAAGGGCTCACCACCCAGGGCAAAGGCATCAGGTGCTGTTACCATCCTTGGGTTTTCCACAGGAGAACGAGAACAAGCATCTCCACTTGGCAAAGCAAATAACCCTGGGCATTGATGCTTTTGCATTTTCTTTGCTGAAGGCCATGGGTGATGGTGCCTGTGCACCTTGCAGTGCAGGGGATGTGATAGAGATGCCTCATGGAGTTAAGTGTTCCCCACTGCTCGCTAGTCAGGTGGCATTGCCATGCTTCTGTTGCAGAGCAGAGGTGACAGGAGGCAGGTGCCTGGGCCATTGCTTAAAAAATAGCCCCTCTTCACAGGTGCACTGTTTAAAAATGCTTTTTATTATTACCACAGGAGCAAAGTTGGCTGTTTCCATATCACTGTAAGGCAAACATCATGTATGTACCCCACAGCAAGTCAGCAACACAAGCTCCTTCCCTGGGCAGGAAGCAACAGGTAAGACTGTCGCAATTTTGGGATAACCGTCCCCTTAGGAAGCCAAGCTGAAATGTAACATCTCCTGCAAAAAGCTCCCCTGAAAGCACTGCTGGTTGTGATAGTGTGAGCAGCCTGATGGAGAGATACCCAGCTCCCTTGCCCTTCCTCATAGGGTCTTTCCACCAAAAGCTGCAAACCCTATTTTTTATATTAAAGGTTAGCATAGCTACAGGGAGGCTCAATAGGACTCATTTTTTAATTGTGAAATATTGATAGAGACAGCTTTTTTGCACGCTGTCTCTTGCTCCTGCAGCACTGGTTTTAATTTCTTATCAACCCTGGTCTCTGCAAGCAACCCCAGCTGAGCACCAGGGAGGTGCCAGCATTAAAGAAGGGCACCGTGGGCCCTGAGATGGGGGTAGAAAGCAGGAATGGCAACTGGCAGTAAAAGCAGACAACCAGAAATTAATGCTGCTTTTAACTATGAACTCAGTAAAAATAATCCTTGAATCCTACCGGGCCTAGCTGTAAAATCACACAGATTTTGCTTTAATCATCAGCTGAGCGTGCTGCACTCTCTGCTGCTGTTTCGGGGAGGGCAGTGTAATGCCTGCCTGGCTCATTAAATGTGCTGTGGGCTGAAAGATGGAGACTGTGTAAATCCAACACCCTAGCAAGGGGTGTTGACACTCAAACTGTGGGCTGTTCGGGATCAGCCTTGCTCAGGATCAACCCTGCTCATATCACCATGGCCTGCTATGTCCTGCCGCTCCTGCCCTGGGATGGAGGATGGGATCCAGGGCAGGGCTCACCCACCTTCCTCTGCCTGTAAGCCTTCCTCCTGAGCCGTGTGGGCTGTCTTAAGAAGAGTTGGGACATCTTTCCTGAAGTCTTTTCCTGAGCCTGAAGATATGAAGTTATCTTGCAACATGTGTGATCACAGGCTGTTGTACGTGATCTGGATAAATGGGAAAGCTCCTGAAAAGCTGGGAGGCTTTTCTGCAGGGGCAGAAAAGTTGTAATAATAGTACAGAGGGGGATCACTAGAAGAAGGCATTCTGGCTCCATTTATTGCATTCTCTGTGTACAGAGGGACATCGCTCACTTGATCACAGGTCAGATAGATAATCTTTGTAGGCTGAAATATCTGAGGCACAGTTAGACCTACAGCATGAAAAAAGGGTGAACTTTCAACACAGAGTGGAAGAATTGTAAAAATCTAGAGAAGATGCAGCTGCTGAATCAAGAGAAGATGTGCAATGGCACCAGGAAAGCAGCAGAGTCACAACTAACAAGGTAGTGATGCTGCAGTAGAGCAAGTTCCCATTATCTTTAAAGAACAAAGCAAATGAGCTTTTTGCTTCTATGGTCAAGTGTTTAAAAGTGCATTTCATATACATAGAATTTTTAATACAAGCTACCCCACCATTAATAGCAGTCTACATAGCATTAAAAATCGTACCTCCGTCGCATGATTTTGCCAGTTTTGAAGCATCAGCAAGTTTAGTTTTAATCTGCTGTAGAGCTCGAAATAGTCACTGTAAGGATGATACTCTTTTGCATTCAGTGCATTTTTTGATATGAGAAAACTAGCAAGCATTAATTTAAAGTGATTAATTCAGGAACATGCAAATGTGAAGGCTGTATGGAAACACATAAAGCATGTGTTGCAGACCCGGAGTTTGGTTCCTTGGTTTCCTTGGGTTCACCACCTCACAGCAAGCCTTCTGGGCCCAGGTAGAGAGAACAGTCTCTGAAGCAAAAGTGCTGATACTGATTAAGGATCCAGGATGGCTTTTGGGTTGATGCTCAGCAACCTGGGTGACAGAAACTCAGCAAGGAGGGGGACCTACAGGTGGGGGTGGGCAGTGAGTTGGACATGAGAGCCTGGCCAGGTAGGTCCGTGAGGTCTGGAGACTTCACATGCAAGACACCTGAAACAAATCATACCCAAAGAGAGTGCTGGGGAGCTCCTTGGATGAGGAAGGCAGCATGACCTATCCCTGCTTTATACATTGCGTCTGGAATAAGATTCTCAGCTATCCATGACATTTTTCACAGCACTGTGAAAGTACTTTTGAAAGAGAGGAAACAGCAGAGGGAGCATAGCCCTTCCACAGCTCTCCTTGTTTGCTGGAGAACAGTCAAGGTGCCTACACCATCTCTGCCCTAGTGAACAGGGCAGAAGCAGAGTCAAACCCAGCACAAATTGCTCCCAGTTAGCGCCTGTCCCCAGGCTCAGATAACTTTTGGGAAGATGACGGCTGTAAGGCTCCTCTGTCTCACTGGGGAGCCCCACAGTGCTGCAATAAGGAAGCCACCGTAGTGATTTGCTCTCCCCTTTTGAGAACTAAACATTGGCTTGGTCTGTAACACACACATCCCAGCTGGCAAAAATGAACTAGATCATTAAGGCAATAGAAACAGTCAGTGTACAGAGGAACATGAAAAAATGACTCTGAGATGCATTAACATTTTATGCATTTACTGGGATAAAACCCCATGTCTATAATATTAAAGCAGAATGTCAAAGAGCTTATGCTAATTTAATTAAAGGTAGCATGCTGGTGCACGTGGGTAAGGAGCTGAATTAATATTGAGTACCACCCACAGATTTTGCCTGCCATGGATGTGTTTAGTCTGGGACATCCTGATGTGCTCATGGCAATATTTGTTTTTCTGGACAGAATGAGTATCCCTCCATCACTCTGCCAAAATTAGACAAGAGTCAGATTTTGCACTTTTTGGTCACAAAGGTGGCAAACTGTGGTGTAAATGCTATCTCTGGGCACCCGGGCACCAGTTTATCCATCTGTGCTAGAGAGGTGGGAGACCTTCTCTGCCTTTGCTTTCCATGGGGGGAGAAAGAGAGAGGTTTCTCAAGAAAGCCTGAAGTGGTGCGAACAGCCCCCAGCCTTTTGCAAAGTATGAAACAGGATTGCACTCTTCTGGAAAAAACCCCAATTTATTAATGGAATTTAAGGCCTCATAAAGGCACCGTAAGCCTTCGGCCTCACACTTTATATGTTTATATCCTGATTTTTTTTGAACATTTTCTTTTCCTTCGTGTGTGGGAAAATCATCCTCCATGAGCTCTAGTATGGTGTGATTTTGAAAACCTTGACCTTTATGCAGAGGCCACAAAGGAGCTTCTCTAGGCAGAGACAGGAGGTGGTGAGATCTGCCTGCTGTTTGGGTGGAGAGATGCATCCTCCCTTTCTGGCATGTTTTCCCACTTCCAACAGTTAGAAATGAGAGGGATGGATGTTCCTGTTATTTATATAACAGGGACATCTTCAGTCCTCAAAGCATAAACAAATACCTCACCTCCTTATGTGCTGGACCTTGGTAAATAGATGACTCTTTAGGAAATTGTCTCTGGGCCCAACTCAGACGCCACCAAGCTAATGGTAGAGTTTTGGTGGATTTCAAAGGGACACAGATCAAATGTTTTGCTTGTCCCAAAGCTGGATGCAGAAAAAAGCTTATGGCTTCGTTGTGATGGGCTGAACATAGAGAACATGTTGAAGTCTTTCAAAGTTACCTGGTAGCATCAAAGCTGCCAGACATCTTCTGAAATGCTAGATCCTCTCTGCTTCATCTCTGGCATAGCTGCATTGTGAAACAAATTTCAGTTCTTTCCCAGCTTGGGCTGGGAAAAGGGAGAACAGGCAGTTAAAACACTTTTGGGCAAAACATGGTATCAGTCCATAATATTGATTTCACACGTAGATCTTCATATCTTACAAGGAGCTGTTTGAACACTTTTGCCCTCTGCAAATCAGGCAAGGAGCCTAGGCCCATCGCAGATGGAGCTACACAGTTTGGGGGTGAACCTGTAGCCTAACTTGAGTCCATCAGAATCAAAGGCAGTCTGTCTGCTTCACTGGGGCATCGTCTCTCTGCTCCAAAGAGCTTGGTGGTTAATAAGGGTGCCAATAAAGTGGAGAGTTTCATTGCTAACTGTGAGAATTGTGGGGAGAAATGCATCTCTGAGGGTATAAGGATTGCCTTGCTGGGGAATAAGATGGTCGTTATAAGCAGGACTGGGTGCAGTTTTAATGTGAAGAAAGTAAAATAGGAATAAGTTGCAGCATAAAGTTTCTTAGTGCTCTTTTTCCAGGCAGAGAAAGTGCTAAGCACAAGCAGACTGAATGGGCAACAGAGCTCCAAGACTGCAGCAATACCTTCTGCTGGTAAGTAATAAGAAGAGCAAACCATTTGCTGGATGGCACCTGTAAAATGGCATATGGAGTGTGTGAATGCCTTTGCAAAGAGAACTGCTTGTGTGCTGAGGTGTCTGTTCTGCAGACTGAGACGCCTGGTCATGAGTTTAGCTCTGCCCATGAGCTATGAACGTGCTGAAAATTGTTATCATGGAGTAAAAGTATCTAGTCCCATACAAGGTGGCAAAACTGAACTCTTAGAGAGTCCATGTGTCAGTGAGAAAGAGGGAACGTTGTCACCCTCGGGGATATTCAGACGGGACCCTTCTAGAGCGTGTCAGTGCTGAAACACAAGCAGCTCCAGCTGTGTGGTCAGTATAGCAGAGTTTCAACAGAGATTGCTGAGCCACCATCCTCACTGGTCTATAAAACACCTTGCTGCTGCCTCATAGCACTGGCAGAAAGCTAGCACACCGCCGTTCACAAGGGTGCAGCTGCAAACATCTGTATTCTGCAAACAGGAGGACTAAGAGACAGACTTTTCTTCTTCCGTTAAAGCTGAGCTTCTCAACGATAAACACCTACTTATGAGAGCTGGAAAAAACTAATATGCCAAACTAGGCATGAAATCTGCAATAGTTAGGACTTGGATTTACGCTTCGTTCTGCTTCCTGCTAAAGGGCATGAATGAAGCAAGTTAATAACTTACTTGCCTGAGGAGCTGGAAAGACTGCTCTCATCCCTTGAAATTCCCCACTGGCTACCAGGTTCTTTTATCATCACACCTTAAAGTGAAAGCACTCTACATTTTTGTTTATGATTGTATTGCAGAACGTGACTTGGAAATGACCTCACAGGAAGGTCTGACATTGCTTTTTTCAATGACTCTTTAGGGAAAAAAGCAGACATGACCCTCTGCTAAATTACACCTATGTTAAAGTAATGCATTGCCACCACTATTGACAGCATCACACCTGGCTAAACGAGTGTGAAGGGAGGACTGGGACCAGCATGACTTTATTTTCCACTTAGCAGAGCTGCTAGGGTCTCCCCTGAGGCCAGAGGGGCCTAGAAATACCTCCTTGGATCTGACCTGCTTCCCCCAGGTTTGACAGGTCCTTAGAGATTGTGAATCAGCCATAGTGATTTGGGCCATTTGGAATGTAAATAAGGACTGGATTTCAATTTCTAAAGAAGATTTCGTTATTTTGGGCTACATCAGTGGGAATGTGCTGTAAGTGATTTGTGAGAAAGGTATTTGAAGCCAGTTCATTGGGTATGAGCTGCTGAACTGCAGCGGTCAGAAAATCACTTTTGGTCCATCCTCTGCCCACTGCACTAAGATCATCCATCCTTTCCCCGTTCTGCCTTTTCTTCCCAAAATGCTGCGTGTGCAGGAGTTTGGGCTACGTGACTGTGTCCCTTGCTTGCTGTGTTGAGGGCGAGGACTATTGATTCATTTCCTTAAGCCCAGGGAGGAACAGTATTTCTTGTTCATGAAAGTTCTTACTCTGTTCAAAGACAGGTTGTCTGGCAGCCTGAAAAATCTGAGCGCAAGCACTTGGAGGCAGTGCCACGTTTTGCCTGTGAGCTGTGACCTGCTGCCCCCCTCCCTGCTCCGAGGTGGAGAGGGGAGGATGCTGTGGGGCTGCACCACAGCCAGCACTGTTACAGGGACAAGTAATCCAGTGTCCCTTGACATGACCCCAGTGGGCTGTGCACCACCATGGGACCAGATCCCACACAGCCATCAATGTGCAGCCCATCTTGGAATCATAGAATCATTTAGGTTGGAACATCAAGTCCAACCGTTCACCCAGGACTGACAAGTCCATCACTAAACCATGTCCCTAAGCACTGTATCTCTGCATTTTTTAACCACCCCCCTGGGCAGCCTGTTCCAATGCTCGATGGCCCTTTCAGTGAAGAAATTTTTCCTAATATCCAACCTAAACCTCTCCTGGGGCATCTTGAGGTTGTTTCTTCTTGCCCTGTCACTTGTTATATGGGAGAGACAGACCCCACCTGCCTTTAACCCCCTGTCAGGGAGCTGTAGGGAGCAACAAGGTGCCCCCTGAGCCTCCTCCTGGCCAGGC
>JAVJGJ010000062.1:20747760-20772909 GCA_035590215.1 Microhierax caerulescens
CCCCCCCCCCCCCCCCGCGCCCCCCCCCCCCCCCCCCCCCCCCCCCCCCCCCCCCCCCCCCCCCCCCCCCCCCCCCCACAGGGGCCTGAGAGATGGGAAGCCACCCCTGCGCACACAGACTGCACACATGTGCCTGGGCATGGGCTTGCTGGAGCTCTTTGCTGCTGCAGATCCCTCCCTAAGTTTAGGAGATATTCTTGGCCTTTTAGTTCCATGAAAAAGATGCTTGTAGCAGGCATTTAAATTTTTATGAAGTGCTTGCTTTATTATCTTAATAAATCCTTGTTTGGTTTGCAGAATGCATCCCCATTGAAGTTAAGAGTTTATATGAAAATTAAAACGGCACTATATCTTCTTAATTAGACAAATGTATAGATAAAAAGAAACAAATGTCAGCTGGCAGTGGAATTTAGCTGTGCTGGGAGGGCTCTTTTTTATTTCTCTTTCAAGATGCTTGCAGAGGTTAATGCTGGTGCTGCAGGCATCCAAGGGGCAGCAAAACTGTCCCTTATCAGCAGGCAAAACACAGGCACAGTCCATTCTTCTGTGTTATGCATCTCATTCTTGCTGAATTACTTATTTCCAAAAATAAGTTACATAATTATAATCACACAAAAATTAAGCGGGTTTTATTTTTTACAGGTGAACTGCCAAGGCTGAGCCCATGAAGCCTTTGCTCTGGCATATTTTTTAAGGTACACTAACTTACAGGCTTAATTGGCAAAAAATGGTGGGAGAATATTGATCACTGAATTTTTTATTCAGATTGTTTTGGCTTTCAGAAGCAGAACATTTCAGAAGCAGGTCATTATTACTTCTTCCATCTCCTAAAGACTGTAGCTGTAAATCAAGGGGAGTTGTGTGATGTTCTCTATTCTCTACAAGACATACTTTTTTTTTTAAGGACAAGAAGGAAATTTTAGCTGAATTGTGGGAATAGTTTTGTTCTAGCTCAGAGCTGGCCGCAGGGTGGACCTCAGGCTGCATTTGCTGTCTTAGCTATGCATGGCAGAAGAATTTCTGGTTCTAAATGGAATTTAGTGGTAGAAACTACTGTGTTTTGAAGTAAACTCTTCCAGATGCTGGCTCTGATGTCCAGAGTTTTGGTAATTAGTTTTGTCCCATGTAATGGGTTGGGATAACTGCTGCTCTGCAGCAGTCTAGTGCAGCAGAGACGGTCCTGGCTGTAGGGCTGCTCATCTTCTTTCTTGTGTTGAGGTGGATGGAGACTTGACAGGAGGCATCAGCCTGGAGATCTCCTACCAAAATGTTTCAAGACACCCCAGTTCTTTTGTGGCTGTAGCACTGCTGGCTGCAGCGGCTGTCTCCTCTCCCCTCTTTTCTTAAGCAGGCCAGTACACCTAAGAGAGCAGCGGCTTTGGCTTTGCAAGGAGCGCACTGGCTTCGCAACCCTGCCCTGCAGCTGAGTCCTGGCAAAGCTGTCACTGCAGTGGCTGCAATAGGGGTAGAAAGCAGAGGAACAAAAACTTAATACAGGGTTTAAACTGCTGTTGCCAATGACCTCTGCTCAAAAGGGTTTTCATCTTGACTTCTCCCGCTCCTTTTAAAACTTTTTGAATTAGGGAATTTGTTCTGCTTTTAAAGGGAACGTGACAGATTCAAGGAGTCTTTCACACTTATCGAACAAAACCAAGACCATCAAAACACCCCCCTTGGTCAGGGCAGTCTTTTTGTCTATGGGAAATCACAGATGGGAAGTTGAAAGCAGTGCTGATATGGGCATGGAGGGAGGAGGCTTGCAGACCTCACTGTGCCGCCAGGTGCATGGGTAAATCATCAACCTCTTGGGAACTGGGACCAGTTCCACAAGCGCTGTGAATCTGTGGGCACATCTCACTAATCTGCCAGCGTCTGGGTGCCCCGTGCTTTGCTGCTGAGTTCGGTCCCTGCCGGGTGGCTGAGCAGGGGCTGGTTACTGCTGTGCCTGGGCACAGTTCTGCTGCAGGACATGGGGTGTGCGTTTGGGTGGCAGCATAAACGTGCTTGAGGAAGTTTTTGCAGGACGACAGCCCAGATCAAATTTTGAAGCATTGAACTGTGATTGCTTGAGCTGGGGCTGGGCAGGGACTGAATGTGTTTGCTGCCTGGGTTATCTGACCTTCATCTCCCCTGGGAAAGGCAGGATGGGACCAGAAGGCTTCCTAGGGAGAACAGCCTTTTGGGGGAGAATTCCTCTCCCAGGCACACAGCAGCAGCCGTCATGAGTTATGTTGCAAGTGTATCTTCCAAATGCAGAAATCAATTCTGAATATTTTATGGCTTTAATTACACTACCCTGCATGTGATGCAGAGAATGGGTTATTAGGCTGCCGGATGGTAATTTCCTTCTAGGATGACGACCTTTTTTCTCATGCTTTTCCTGCTTTGGATAGCAAAATATTGCATGCAAGAAGGCAAAAGTTCATGGCAGCATTGAACTAGCAGTGAGGCTCAAAGCAAGAGCTGGCAGAGCAAAAAGTCTCCACTCATTTCCAATACGGCTCAATAGCTGGGCCAGCAGCAGTATATGGATTTCAAAGGGCAGGGTGGGGAGTGTTTATCAGAAAGTCGTTCATACCTGCTGCCAGATAGATTCTTCTGCAGTTCGATCCCTGGGTTCTGGTCTAACATCCAGGACAAATGGATGGGTGTTCAAGAGCAGATAATTCAGGCCAGGGATCCTACCTGGCCCTGCCATATCTGGTTCAAAGAAAGGGACTAAGCTTATTGCTGTGAGGTGCCACCAGACTCACTCTTCGCAAGCACGGTCAAAGCCTGGACGTTGGAGCTATGTGTAAGGCTTAATTTCCACCAGTGGAGCAACAGCAGTGATACTACAGCTCTCACAGTCAGGGTCTGGACTTGCCTCTTCGTGCTTTCTAAGCTCACCTGCAGCAGGTCTGTTCATGCAGGCAGGTCTGCAAGTCTTGGAGAAGTCAGGTCCAAGGAAACAACTAAGACAATATGAGTACAAACCAGAGCCTTGATAAAGAGTTTGGCTTTTCCCATCTAAGCCATCTGTCTTCCTCTCCCCTGGTATCTTTAACCAGTGTTGATCTTTCCAAGTCATTTATTTTGACAGTCTGTGTGATGACATAACAGATGCTGTCTGCTCCAGCAAGTAAAGAGTTCAGATGGCTTGTTTAATGTATGGATGAAAAAGGCCATTGCCCTCAGGTTGTAAGGCCTTGGCCTATCATCACATCAAATCTCACAAATGAAACAGGACTGAGCTGCTTTCATCTTAGCATCTTCCAAGGGAGTGAGTCTGGTGACTGAAGGAACCATACAGTCTCTGCTGAGACTGAACTCCAGGTCCTGGGCAGCCTGAGAGATGCTATGCAAGCGCTTTTATTTGTTCTGAGATTTCCAGATGTTAAAACACATCCCTACATCTTTGGGCAGCCATGGGCTAGGGGATCAACCACATCCCCTAGAGCACGGTCCACCCTTTTGGCCAGTGTGTGAGTGCTGGAGCTGCTCTCATCTCTGAAACAGGCTATGCTGCTGTACCGAGCTGTTTAAAAGATCCATGTGCTGCCCTGGCAGAGGCTGTGTTTCAGAGGTCATTGCTTTCAGCCACCAGTTGCACTTGGTTGAATTCAGAGGAACTGGTTACAGCTGGAAAATAGCTTTCCTCAGTTCCATCATTTATCAATGACAGAAAGTACACACATTCCACTTATCTTCTTTGGGACTGGATTTATAGTCTGATAAAGTCAATGGCAGCCTCTTCATTGACTTAAGAGGATTTTTGAGCTAGTTTCTGTTACCACCCAGTACAGCAAAAGTACACTGCCTTTGCAACTCAAGGAAAAATAATCCAAGTTACACAAAATCTTACTCCCTTGAATGGTTCGCATTCCTTTTCTGGCACTACTTCCCATAACCATGCTGTCTTAGGAAGTCTGTTTTGTTATGGTGCAGAAGAGACCTTTTCCAAATCACTTCCAAATACACATTCCGGTTGTGGTTTTTTTTTGCTTTTCAGTGCAGCTAAAGGCTTATTGCATGTCAGTCTTCAGCAGATCTGCCTGTTCAGGACCTGCCTGGCTCCCATTGTGAGTATTCTCTGTGGAGAAAGGAAATGACAGTTCTGGTACAGCACCTCCCATAGCAGGAATTTCTGTGAAATTTTGGGTTCTCTTCACTTTCCATTAAACCTGTGTGCCCTCACAGACCCCTGCAAATACTGAGAAATTCTGTGCGTAAATCAGGCATTTCTCATTCACCTCTTAAAAATTCTCAGTCTTTTTCTTTTTCCAAATGGTATTTTTTTTCAGGAGTTCCTGACACTCATGTGAATTTGCTGTGCATTTGGAAGGTGAATTGAAAAGCTTTTAGTTGAATAGATGTCTATCAACTCCCAGTCTGAGCTTCTCATCATGGTTACGATGTCAGCGGGGGGGAGATTACAGAGAATATTATCAGGGAGAAAAACTGGGAAGTTTTGTGAGAAGGAGCCTGAACCAGTCTCTTCCTCCCATCCTTCTTACTTCCATAGGGCTTGCTGCTTTGGTGTCCACAGGAAAGCCCTGGTTATTATTTCTTACAAACAGGGAATCAAGGCAAGAGGATGGTCTGACAGCTTTCCTTATTCCCAGAATCATGTAATTTCTCTTGTGTGTAAAAGAAAAGACTGCATTTCCCTGTAACTCTTCCCTTCTGTTCATTGATCTCCTGTTGCAGCACAGCCAGGGGAGAGGAACAGCTGCATTTGCATTGCTGCAGATCATCTTCTCGTATCTTGAAGATTTTTCCATCCCAGCAGAAGAGATGATCTCTGTCTATGTTTATCTTTAATCTCATTCCATTGCCTATGGTTCCTTATGTGATTTCATTAAGTGTCCCTTATGCTTATCTTGGAGAAATTTAGAAAAGCACGGAGATATCTGTGTGATGAGAAGGTGATGAGAAAGTGTGCTCTCAGAGGTACGTAGCAGGTAGGAAAGAAATAATGATTGCAAGATATGTGAATGCTATTGCTATGGGGGTCAGAGTTAAGGTTAATTAAATGTCTTCATTGTGCATTGTCTTCCCCTTAAGGTGTTTGAGAGCCTTGTAAGAGAACCATTAACTCTGAACAGCCAAGGTTTTTAATGAATATTTTTATTGATTTTGCTTGCAACAGGTTTGCTCTTAACTTACCTACAGGTACTCTTTGTGTACTTTGCCTTAAAACTATGTTTAAATTTCCCCACTTCATTATTACTAACTGGTAAATTTTTAATCAGATATGGCATGTAAATATTCTTTCTTTTTAAGACAAAGCCAATAAAGTTCATACTATTCATTTTTTTTCCAAATCTTTCTACAAACATGATATGAATAAAATAATCTGAAAATTACATGCAGCTAACTAATGTGGCTCCTACTGAACCAGGCAATTAAACCATCTGAATATGAATGGCTTGATTATATGCAAAACTATATGATTTAGCATTTCATACACTCTACAGGATTTAAGATTAAAGAGAACATTTTTGCATCTAGATAAAGATCTGAAAATTGTTAGGTCTCTTGTTTATAACCTGAATCTCAGTATAAGAGATTTAAACGGGTATGAAGTATGAGCATTCGTGATTCATTTCTTCTATATGTATGAGCATTTCCTTTCAACATGCCTGCTTCTCAGCTTGCATGAAAACTGCTGTTTTGCTGCCATGGAAATGAGAAATTCTGAGAGTTAATGGAATGATGAATCCATTGCTTGAAGACTTTCAATCAAGGCTGGCTGTCTTGGAGAGTTATTGTTCTCATTGTAGGAGGAACCAGAGGAGGTAGTGACCTATGTCTTTTTTTAAGGCCTTTTTCTGGCCTTAATATGAAGTCTGTGATGCAAATTGCTTTTTTTTTATTATTTTTTTTTTTACTCAGTCTAGCCAGATCTTCTGGAGGTCTCAGCTCTTGCTGATGGTGCTGAATGTGTCTTTGGGAATGCTCTTGACCTGATAGTGTTACAGTTCACTTGCAGCAATGCTATGGAGCTCCGTGATATTTTGGTTTCTCCCTTTCTGCAAATCTTCAAGTAATGGTTGTCCATGTTGGGACTGTGGGGCAGGTGAACTACACAGAGGTCTCCAAAGTCCTTGTCTCTGGTCCTCCAAACTGGGGATCTAGCTGGAACATCCCTTCCGGATTCAAAAGACAGCTGGGCTGGGGGACAGGGTGTGTGCTGACACTGAGTTGGGGTGTAGGCTGGAAAGCTGTCCCGAGTGCCCCAGGTTAGTCACAATCATGACTTAAATACACTGGCACCATCTTCTCCATGCAGTGGTGGCATGTCATCTCCATGGGAGTTAGGGTGATGCAGACAGCTGTGTGTGTGGAGTGGATCCCAGGACTAGGATGGTGCACGTGGCACATTCTACACAGGTATGTCCCTCTCGCCCATACGGATGCACCTGAACCTGGAAGCAACTGAGTCCTTGGGGAAGCTCCTACCACTCATAGATGGGGAGGCTCACTCAGATGTAGGGGAGATGGGTAGGATCTTCTACCCATACCTTTCCACTGGGGCAGGGTGGAAAACTCAGGCTGGAAACCACCAGCTGGGCGCTGGAGGAACCCTTGGGGGCCGGTAGGTGTTTACTGCACAGTCAGCTGGTCCCCCCACCATCTGCAAAAGACTATGTCCGTTAGGTGGAAACGTCTCATGTGCTGGGCTGGCCTCAGATGGACACCCGCTTCAACCTTTTTTAAATGAAGCACCCACACTCCGAGTAAGGCTGAAGGATGAAGTAGTCCAACAAAACACAAGCAATTCTGTGCCTGCTGATTTATTCAGCCGCTGCTTACCAGGAGTGAAAGTCCAGTCTCAGGAACGATCACTGGTCTTGCTCTGATTCATACTCTTTCCATGAGCATCTGCTGCTGGCCACTGGTAGAGACCAGAAACCGAGGGAGACCAAACTGTGGTCTGAACTGTAATGGTGTTTCTAATATCCATACTGGGAATTATTTTTGACAGCTCACGTTTTACCACTGCTTGCGTGGGCAAAGATTTAAGGTTTCTACAGGTCGTGACTCATTTCATCCACATCATGTGATATTAAAATTCCATCTCTAATATGTAAGGTCCAAATGGTGTTTAGCAGCAAGTGGGAAATACAAAGTGGTTTTAATTCATAGCTCAACAGCTTCCTGGGAGTCAGTCCCCATACTTGGAACGATGACCCTGCACGTGTAACATACATGAAGCAGTGGATTGTCCACCTCATATTAATACACAGCTGAAGCAGGCAAACTGGAAGGGTTCAGCAGGCTGCATGATTTAAAACCTCAGCTGGATGCCCACGCTATTCATACATTTGTCCTGCATCAGCTCACAGATGCCTAGCTTACAAGAGACTTAAGCTCACTAGAGGTCTTCTGTGCCTTAGCACTGCTTGTTACTCATCTAATAAGATCTTTCAGGTCTCTTTTGTTTTTACAAAAGGACGTGTTCAGCTCTGCTCCTGTTCAAACAATCTATCAGCTCTGTGATGTAAAATACAACAGCAGAGATCCGAGACCATTAGTTAAAGACATAAAAAATCACGTCCCAATTGTAAACATAAATTTTTGTGAATTATTTTTTTATTGACGCATGTTTAGGAAATTTACATATAGATTAAGCCCTAAATATACCAAATGTCAGTCTGTTTACATCCTGACACCTCTGCACTGCTGCTGTGTATGGATTGGGTTCAGAGCTGGAGCTCTTTCCTCATTGCCTCCAACTGCAACGCCGCAGCAGCGAGGGTTAAACGTCACCCTTACAGGCCACAGACATGCTGGGGAGGTGTCTTCGTTGCTCGGAGTTTGGTATGAACTTGTCAGAATTTTAATGTATGTTGCCTACAAAGCTGATGAGCCTCCATCTGGAGACATATAACTGATTACAGGGTCAATTATTTCTCCTACCTGAAGAGCACAGTCCTTTGTTCATCCTCACTTGTATAAAAACAGCAGCAGTGACTACTCCTTGTCGGAAGGAGGTTATCTTTGCTGAAGGCACTCCATGGGCTTGTACCCCATACAGGCAAACACCTCATTTCTTTTTGGCTTTGTCTTTTTTATCCTCTAAATCTCATTTCTTGGGCATTTTAAATGCCTCCTCCCTCAAGGTGTTCTTGTAGTGGGTAGCGGTTCATCAGGACGGATGTATAGATAATATCGATACCCTTGTCTTCACGGACGGGGCAGTATAATCTAATAGCTGAAGCACCCGAGGGGTCAAAACAGTGGGATAATGTAGAGTGATCACTTACTACTAAAGTATGATAGCACTGAAGGAGAAAATAAAAGCTGGTGTAGCAAAAGAAGGCAGAAGGTTCATTTGAATTGTTTGGATAGTGATATAACACAGCAGGAATATGCCCACAAAACCTTACTGATAGAGCCTGCCTGCCAAAGCAAAGGATTTGAAATCTGCCTTGAAGGCTTACTGTTTCCTGCTGCAATCTTCTTCTTCCATCTTTCTGTCTTCATCTGGAAAAAAATAAATCAGGCTATGATCTGTCTAAATAAAGGCTGTGCACAGCGCCTGGCTGTGTGTGAATTTGGTGCTGTTTGGATCTCCAGGTCACTAGAACGAGGATGAGCAGAGGTGACAGCTGTACCTTGACTACCTGGAGCACTTCGCTGCAGAATTTGGAAACCAGAAGAAATAGAGAAAATTCCTAAAAATGTAATAACTCATTTGTGGATTTCAGTTGATGCATTTATTCCTCCATCAGTTTGAGGGCTCAGTGTTTGTGGGCACTATTTTACAGAGTACCCACTGTAACATTTTTCTTCCTCTCCCTTTTGCTTTATTCCCATGAGCTGAAGCCAGCCTGTCGGGGGTGACCAGGGTCCCCTCCAGTTCAATGGGGGCAGAATTAAATCAATTCTATAACGAACTGGGCAGGGCTGATGTCAGCCTGGTCTGTAGGATGATGCCAAGATGGCTGAACCGTGGGTGATAGATGCAGTTAGCATCTGCCTTGAAGTCACGCAGTGAAGATTAGAAGATCTGTGTCGGTGAGGGAACAGGATCTGAACCCTGGTGAGCCACACGGTGATGAAGGCATTAGGATCCCCACCCGGCGTCACGGGAATGTAAAAGTCGCTGTTGCCTTGCTGGAGACTGGAGGAAATGATGTGGTCCAGGCAAGAAGTACTTTGCAAGAGATGCAAAGAAGTTTTCCTTGCTTGGCTAAAACATCCATCTGAGATGATAACATCCCAGGCAGCCAGGGAAATGTCCCCAGGTCTTCAGGGCAGCCGTGAAATGAAAACTTTCTCCTAACATTTGATACATTCCCCTTATTAGTTACAGCCCGGTGGCCACTGTCAAACACATATTAATTACTCCTCTATTTTTTTCCTTTTTAGCACCTGCAAGAAGCTTTTCCCTTCCATAAGCAGCTCTTTATTGACCAGCAGTTTGTTATTGATTTCTGTATTCAATAAAAAGTGTGGTAAATGGGGACATTAAATTACTCTAGAGCTCTCACTTTTAAAAATGCAAGGGAAAATAGGACACTATGATGTGTTTTGCTAACACGTGCAAGGTAGAGGGAGAAAGTTTGCTGGGGAGGGACTGCCAGAAGTTTGTGTTTTGTTTGCAAACAGGCAACATTTGGTCTGTCACATGTGTGAGTACCTGTACATTTATGTGAAGTGCAGCTTTTCCTCCTGAGAACTGGAAGTTATTTCTCATTTGAAGCCCAAGTCCATTCATTCTCATTTGGATGAAGAATTCATTGTGAGGCCATATTATGACATTCATTAGGCAGAACGTTGGGAACAGTCCCTCAGAATGGATAAATGTGCACAGCTGTGAGCTGAAGGCCTGGGGACTGGATCTTTGGCCACAGAAAAGATGTGAGATGTGGGAAGTGGTGGGATGCCCAGGTTTCCAAGTCAGTGACCTCAGCTTTTGAGAAGCTCCTCATTCTGGCAGATGGCTTTAGAGTTCTTGCAGACAAGCTTCTTGAGGTTGAGCATCCTTCCCTGCTAGAAGTAAGTGTATAGTGTGTATGATAATTCGCTTATACACAGCTTGCCTTGACCTACAACAAGCATGAAGAAGCTTTAGAACAGGCATGTGTGGTTATGACCTAGCTAGTGAGGGTGAAATTTGGTGTGAGGATGAAGGCAGGAGGCAGGTTAAGTCACTGTGAAAGTAAGACAGATACCAGTCCCTTTTGTACACTGGGCAAAATGAGGCCCCTTTTTTCCTGAAGTTTCCTTTCAATGTGATTCACAGTCCAAAGTCTCTCTAAGTGCATCTGGGCTGGGCTTGGTTTTCTGGATGATTTTTTTTTTTTTTTTTTGCATCAAACAGGGAGATGAAAACTGGGTCAGGTAGTGTAAATGCAACTAAGCAATCTGGTCAGTGGGGGAGGGCAACTGCAGGACTGGGCTGTCTCTGGAGGCTTCCTTAAATGCATGTCCCAATAACTTTATGGCCAGAGAAAGGAAAAAAAAAAAAGGCATTGCTTTACATCTGCTTGACTTCTTCCCTTTTAGTGCCATAGTAAATAGATGTGTGACTCCTGATTCTCCTTCCGTGCCTGTGGAAGCCAGGACAAATTGATTTTGAGCTCTGTGGAATTATGTGGGGGTGGTGCTGGGGAAATTAGATGTTTCTTTTTTTGCCTGCTCTGCTCTACTGTAATTCTCCCCGGATGCTGGATGCTTGGGTATAGGTTAGGGAACGAGCCACAGTGACCTGGCTTTGCTGCTGCTGCTCTCCTGTCTGCAGAGAGAGCTAGTACGGCTGTTCTGTGAGTGCCGTGTGCGGGCTGCTGTCCGGCTCTGTGAGCTTCATTAGCAACTGACGGAGCCTATCGTAGGTACACGCATTTCCAAACTGCAACTAAATGTTGGCCGTGCTCCCAGTGGGTCTGAAAAGTGCCTAGCACAGTGCTGCTGGGGCAATGACAACAGGAAGAACCTGCCCAGTGTCTCTGAGCGGTGACGGCGCTGAGCCTGTGGATACACGAGCCCTTCGCTCGCGGTGCTTTGTTAACTAGCTACTCCCGTCCGAAGTTTCATGGGCACCTTTGCTCTCCAGGCAGCTGCATTTCCAGGAACACAGAGGTGTCCCAGTGGCCGGCTGTGGTTCCTGGTGGTGCCTGAGCAGCGGCGGGGACCACGGCTGGAGGCATCTGCCCAGGTTGCCAGTCTCCAGTGGTGCACACTGGTGTGGCTCTGCCCAGGAACAGCCTCTGCTCTTTGCCAGGGGGGTGATGCCATGAGAAAGGCAGAACGGGAAGAGAATTTTTTTTCCAGGCAACCTCTCTCTCCGTGGCAACAATCTCTGCAGTCTGAGAGTTCCACAGCTCTAAGCTTGTGAATGACGCTGCGTCTGCAGTGTCACATCAAGCTGGGATTTGAGCACACCGAGGGTCAGACTCCCCTGTTACCCACCCCACTTAGGTGCTGGATTTGGCTTTGCCCCAGTTCCTCAAAGGAGAAGGAGGAGAAGTGGGGAGGAACTGGGTCAGACTGGGCTCCTGCTGAACCCTCTCTCCGGGCAGTAGGGATGCAGGCTGCTCAATTCCTGCCTTTCCTGGGCACAGAGGGCAGGCACCAGAAGCAAAACTGAAACCCATCTGAAGCTGTAGAAACTGGACCTGGCAGACCTGAAGGGAGGAAAAAAATGGGCAAAAGCCTGCTCTGTTATTCCTGTATGACGTGGCGATGGGTGTTGTGGTGGGCTGTTGAGAGATTACTGGGACTGAGCTGCCCTCCCAGCAGGCGCTGAACCCTGTATTCCCAAGGTTTGCCTTGGCGGTATTTGGGGTCTGGGGAAGAAATAGTGGCTGGAGGGTTACACCTCAGCTACTGCTTTGGTCACCAGGAGGGGCCCCAAACAGCCATGGGGAGGGAAAGGGCTGGGGCTGCCATGGTGGTACCGCTGGCGTGGGGAAATGTCTAGCTCCCACTGATGCATCCTCTCGCCCTGGAGGCAGCTGTGAAGGGAGAGAAACAAGCCACAGTGCCTGGCCTCCAGAGATGCCTGTGCTTAGCCCAACGCCTGCACAGAAGTGGGGGAAAAAAAAAAAAGTGGGGCTTCTGCCCTGGCACCTCCACAAGCTCTGCAGCCCCAGCACACTTTAACCCTCCCTCCGGCAGCTTGCACCATGTCTCTGTCTTTCCTGAATGAGCAGGGACCTTGAGTCTCTTGGTCCATTTGTCCTTTTTTATGAACACGCCAATTCACTTAAAATTCTCCCACACAATCTTCCTCCCGGCTCTCGCTCGGTCCATTTAGTTGATTGCCGCATACTCCTGTTAGTGCTCTGTTGGGCTGCTGATGTATGTTTAGTAACTCTCCATAGCAGACCACTTCTAAAAACGTACAGTGTTAAGAATTTTTGACACAGCAAGCTGAAAAGCCAGGGATACCTATTTCAGGGGGAAGCCCTGCTCTTGGCCTCCAGCCCTCTCACTGACATGGCATGATGGGGTTGACAATAGAAATTTTTGGTCCGTATCCCTGCATTAAGGTTAGTTAAGCAAGGTTGGGTGATGGTGGTTCCCCCCCCCCCCCCAGTTAATTATAGTTTGGCAATCGTGCTTTGTGATGATTGGAACAGCTCTGCATATAATAGATGTACTCAGGTAATTACCTTGTCTGTTTAAAAAGGCCTCGTGGACAAATAAATTTCCCTTTCTCATTTTTTTCCTCCTTTTGGAGAGGAGGGGAGGAGAGGAACGCTGAACAAACAGTGCATGTGTTCCGAAAGAGCCCTGACGTATATCACACACGGGCACGCAGAGGAGCGGGTCTCCTCTCTCCTGCGCTGCGGCACCATGGTCAGAGCCAGGATTCCCACCCTGCAGCATCTTCGCGCTACAACTGCGCTAAGTAATAGCAAAATCTTTTAATGGGTTACGCTTGGTGCTTTCATTATATGAACCCGTCAGGCTCTATTTCCTTCCCACACATATCGTGCTGTTTTACAGCTTTCTCATGCCTTGGGTGAGAAAATGCTTCCTCTTACTTGCAGCTTTGGCTGGAGAACTCTTTTCTCCCTCGCTCGCAGCTCTCCCCACACAGCAGCTCCCTGCACGTCTAGGGGCAGCCCACAGCTCCCAGTTTAGGGGCAGCCCATGGCTCCCAGTTTAGGGGCAGCCCATGGTGCCCAGCGATGAGGCTGGCCACGGCGAGCGATGCTGGAGGCTGCCGCTTGCCCTGGTGGCAGCTGGGGCACAAGCACAAGGGGCCGGGTCTGCAGGCACTAAACGGGGTCAAGCTGCACGCTGCTCCTGCCGAAATGATTGCTCCGCTGGTGGTGCAGGGAAATTGCTCCAGATTGGATTTAAAAGCGAGCGAGCTCCTTACTGCTGTGGGAAGGAGCAAGTGCCTCGCTGGCCAAGGTTACCTTTGAAAGGGTCGACCTCCGCTGACAGGGGCTTGGATCCGGTCACATTCCTATCGTGTGGCTAAAAGGCACTGCTGAGTGACAGCAGCAGTTATTCGCAGAGTCTTGCTTTAATACAGCACCTCACTTATTTTACACCTACTACCCGTGGATTGCCAAGGGAATGAATCAACCACAAATGCTTCTACTAATTAACATAATATGCCATTTTCTACATACAAGATAACCATAGAGCCAAAATTTTACATCTGGGGCTAGAAGGAATTGTTTGCTGGAATTCCTTATGATTAAATTTCTAGTCTTGCTGTGTCCTTAGGAAAAGAAATAATTATAAGAGGTCATTTGTTAAAAAAGGTTCATGCATATGATTAATTTATTGCACTTCAGCAATTTACCACGGATCAGCTGGAAGAGGAAGACTATTTGCATGTCCCCAGCCCTAGGCATATATATGGGGCTAGGCTAACATGTATTTACATGACAATATATTTCTGTAGGATGAACTTTCAAAACAGTAGAAAAAACCCAGAGATTTTCATGGAATTGCTCATATTTTTGCCAAGCCTGTGCTATTACTGTGCTGTTATTCTATTACAGAGCTCAGACTGTAACCTGGCAATATTTCCTAAAGGTGGTAGTACTGCTGTTGGAGTTAACGTCCCTGGAAGATGTTTTTCAAGTCATATCTTGCTAGCAGATAAGGTTCTGCCCCAGCCCACTTGAACTCCTCGGGTCAGGGCAGCCCTTGGAGCTGCCAGGAAGGCCAGGAGCCACCAAATGGTTCATTCTCAGTGGACTTGGAGCCATATTGATGTCAGGGAATGAGAGAGATTACGCATTTCTAGCAGATAATTTTTTGCCTTTCAGAGTGTTGATTGCTCTTATGTATTTATATTGCAGCAATGATTAAATACCCCTTAGTACTGGGAGATGACCCAAACAATTTACATTCTAATAAGTAAAACAGAGAAGAGGAAATATGGTTATGCATCTTCTACAGAGGATGAACTTATGAAAAGTTTAAGTGGCCTTTCCAGTATCATGCAGAAAGTGAATAATAAGTAAGAAATAAACTAAGATATCCAGAGCCTCAGGCTGGAATTCTAATCACTAGATCATCTTTCCTGGTCTAGTTCATCCCCAGAAGTAAAGAAACTTTTGCTAGTACATTTAGACAGGTCAGGACAGATTTGTCCTTGTCACTCTGTAAAGGGAAATATTTACACTCAAGGGCTTCCTTGTACAGGGAGGAGGTGGCTTGGGTGGGAAGAGGAATCTCAGCATGGGATTTTTTGCATCATCCTTCTTGAATTTCTCATACAGGAAAAATTAAAAAACCCAGCTCTGCAGGGTTCTGCCTTTCCGTTATAAAGATTAAAAACACAGCAACGTGGGGTCCTTACAGATTGGTGAGGCTGCATTTGCTGGATCTGCCTGTGGCCCCACAGGGTGGGAAGCCCCCAATCTGAGCGTTGGACAGCCATGGCCACCAGGGCTCATGAGCTGCCCTCTGCCTTGCTGCAGGTCTGCAAGCTATTGTTGCTCCAGTCGTCTTTCTTGTGCAGAAGGACCCGTGCTTCTCAGCAGAAAAGTACTTACCACTGCCTTAAGCCCAGATTGTTGTGCTTCATCAACAAAACATGGGTCAGAAGAGACTTCTTAGGTTATCCTGTAATTGCTGCCTTTGGAAAGACCATCACTGGATATGGTAAAAGCCAGCAGAGGCTTTCTGTCACCTTTGCTCCTTTTGCCATGTCCCCCTCAGCAACCAAGGGAGTGGAGACAGTTTCATTCACTGACAAGCAAGAGGGTGGGGAAGCCTCAGGTAGAACCTTTCTGGGACTCAGAGCAGCTGTAGCTTTTCAAGCAGTCTGTAAGATGTGGATCATCTTCTTTTGAGCTTCTCCAAGCTTGACCCAAGTGGGAAGTGTTGCTGATGTAAGGACTTCTTTACTGGTCCTCTGACAGTGCTCATACCAGTTTTTATTATGAAATAATTTTGCACTGTTTTGGAGTTGACTGGAGTTAGAACAGGATGTCTAGTAGGAAGGTGTTAGGATTTGATCCCAGCTGGTGAAATAAACTTCTACATCGTGCAGTGTCAGAAATTGCTTGCATAAAAAGTGCGGCTTAGGGCTTTCAGTTCCACTCTTTGGGCTGGAAGGCCAAGGAAAAGCATGCACAGATGTGTGCGTGTGGCTGAGAGGACTTCGCAGAGACAGGGTTGATTTTTCAAGGGTTGAGAGGTGGCCCCGTGCAAACCTCATGAAGTTCAGCAAGGCCAAGTGCAAGGTCCTGCACCTGGGTCCGGGCAACCCCCAGGATCAGTACCGGCTGGGCAGAGAACGGATTGAGAGCAGCCCTGAGGAGAAGGACTTGGGGTGTTGGTGGACAAGAAGCTCAACATGACCTGGCAATGTGCATTTGCACTCCAGAAAGCCAACCGTATCCTGGGCTGCATCACAAGAAGGGTGACCAGCTGGTCGAGGGAGGTGGTTCTCTCCCTCAGCTCTCATGAGACCCCACCTGCAGTACTGCATTCAGCTCTGAGTTCCCCAACATCAGAAGGACATGGACCTATTTGAGCAAGTCCAGAGGAAGCACAAAGATAGTCAGAGGCCTGGAGCACCTCCCCTAGGAAGACAGGCTGAGAGAGTTGGTGTGGTTCAGCCTGGAGAACAGGAGGCTCTGGGGAGACCTTATAGCAGCCTCCCAGTACCTAATGGGGGCTTGTAAGAAAGCTGGGGACAGACTTTTTAATGGGGCCTGTAGGGATAGGCAAGGGGTAATGATTTCAAACTAAGAGAGGGTAGATTTATATTGGGTATTAGGAAGAAATTCTTCACTGTGAGGATGGTGAGGCACTGGAACAGGCTGCCCAGAGCAGCTGTGGATGCCCCATCCCTGGCTGTGCTCAAGGCCAGGCTGGATGGGGCTGGGAGCAACCTGGTCTAGTGGCAGGTGTTGGAGCTGGGTGATCTTTAAGGTCCCTTCCAACCCAAACCATTCTGTGATTCTTTCATGGTAAAGACTCCCAAGGACTTTCATGCCAGGAGAGTTGCCAGGTCTTGTTCAGTGGAGTCAGTAAGGGTTGCTAGATGGCAGTGGCCTTTTTTTGCTGTAGGAAATGCTTTCTTCCCTGTTTATTGCTATTCATTTTTTGTGTAGCAGAAGCCAAGTCAATTAGTTAGAGAAGGCCAGCAGCCTGCTGGGAAATCTGCAAAGCTAAAACCAGCATTAAGAGAGTACTTAGATAAATTGCTGAATCTGCGCTCATTAACACATAACAAAAGTGCTTAAACATGAGTTTAGGCATGATAAGCTTAAGGGACTTGTTAAATAATGTAAACTCTAGAATTTCACAAGCTCTGTCTCTGGAACAAAGATGACTGTGAAGATACCAAGTAGACAATTTTATTAAAGTTTGTTTGTTGCTTAGTCTAGCTTGTATCAGTCAGACTTTTTCTTGAAATGAAAAAGAGCAAGAAATTTCAGGAGCTTTTGATTTATATTTTTCACACTTCAGAGGCTAAACATCCGTTTTCTAAAGTAAAGTCTTGCCTTTCAAAGCAAAGTATGTGAAGAAGAGAAAAACCTACAGTCAGGATTTGCCAAAATCTTTTGAGGGCATCATAGAGCTAATGCCAGGCTCAGTGGTTTTCAGTTTCCAGTACAATTTTTCAGACTGAGGAAATATGAATAGTTCAGAGATGTTTGAAATCCCTGTATTATTGTACCATTATTTCTTATAAAGCAAGTCCAAGACCCCTGTAAGCCTTTCCTCAACAAACAGGGAAAACAAACAGGGATGGTCTGAGGTCTGCGGTTATAAGGAGATACAGAGCAGCAGAGCTGGAAATCAGGTGGCTCTGTTAGCTGTCAGCATAAGCTTGTGTTCAGTGCAATAAGCCCATTCTCTCACCTTTTTCCTGGGAAGGGGTATCCTCATCTGACCATGAGCAAGGGGACCAGAGTTCATTGTTGTCCAAAATGCTTTACAGGTAAAATGCTCTACTTGCTGCTACGGCTCCTGGGGACTAGTCAACCCAGGCAGAGCCACAGTGGTTGACTTGACCCAGGAGGGGGCTATAAACCAGGCAACTTGTTTTCAGGCCAGCAGGTGCAGCCAATGAGGCATTCACTGGATTAATGACCAAGCAAGAAAGGACCATTAAGGGCAGCAGGTAGGGAGTGTCAGCAGGTTCAGCTGACCCCTTACCATTTGTATTCTGATAATGTTTTGCATCTAGCTCCTGGGGCTATCAAAAAGGTACATAAGAGAAGCGTTGCTAAGATAAGAAAAAGAGACAACAGAACTTGCTCTCCAAAACACAATGAAACAGGTTTGAAACATAATGAAACAGCAAATATGCTTGTGTGTATCTTCCAGTACTAATGAGCATCCTCTTGCGTGCCCATTTTTCTTATTGCGTTACCTCAACAACTCATGTGATGTTACAAGGTCTTATCAGGAGGGAGGATCATGCAGCAGTTGGAAGTCACCATCAGAATCTCTTTGCTGCGACAGATTATGGTTCTGAAGGTAAGGAGATACACTGTAACAGGTATGTGCCTTCGTTTTAATCTTCAAAATAAATAAAACAGAGCAATATTCATAGGCTTGCAGGTTTTATCTTATTTCAATTACCTGTGGTACAAGAAAACCCCTCTGCCATGCACAAAGAGCGATGATGTACTTCTCATGATCAGAAGAAACATTTGTCTGTTTGTTTCCCAAAAAGCTCATACAACAACAAATATTTCCGTCTGCCTGCTATGTCTCTATGTAAAGACATGTGTGCATATTTGTTTTTAGAGCTGAGTAATTGGAAACAAATCATTTATTTAACATGTTTTCCTTCAGCTAAATCTACAAATAAACGCAGTGTAATTGGGAGAGCAGCTCTGTGCCTCCCAAAGCAGAGAACCTTTGAGTAGGATTGATATAAAAGCTGTCAACAAGTCTTTCCTGAAGAAAATGTTCTTCTTCGTTAAAAATTAGGGAAAAGAAACGTGGCTTTTAGTTTTTATCATTCAAGATAAAGACTTCAAATAATTGACAAAAGCATCAGGGACAAAGGAGTAGGAAGCTGCTTTTTCAGAACAATTCACTTTCAAAGGCTGGGACAAGGATCTGTTACACCAAAGAAGAGAGGACTCAACTCCATAATGAAATCCCAGAGAGCCTGGAATTTCTGTGTGTTCAGGACAGGGTTTGGATCTCTGCTGCACAGCTAACAGCCCAGCAGCCCCGCATCAGAGATCCTCATGCGTGCATGGTGGGAACGTGACCTCTGGCTCAGAATACCACTTCTTTCTGGTAAAACACAACCCGGAGAAACGCCTCCAAGAATAATAAATTATGGAGCTGAGGAGGAATATATTTGAAAAGAAGCCACCGTATATCACTGCTGCCTATGACACAACAAAGTCAGCTATTTTTCTGCACCTCTTCTCAGCTCTAGTGGATCATTTTATACCGGGAAGTAAAACTCTCTGTCCCACACCAACAAATACCTGCTGTTCTTTGATAACAGGGCTATTCTCCTGTTTCACTGCCAAAAGCTGCTGCAGGAGCCGTTGGCTGTGTGGTCTTATCGAGACATGAAATGTGGAGCTCCACAGTAAGTGCACAGGCTAAATGTGGTTGCTAATTCAGTATATCCTCTTGCTTTCAGCTTCCTCTGTGCTGCCTTTACCTGGTCGTGGTTCTTCTCATCTAAGTGGTATCAGTTCATTACAAAATATATATTCATTTGTTTAGGAAGTAGCTTACTCTGAGTGTGTTTTCTGCATCTCACTGAGAGTTAATGGCCACAAACTCCGTTGTCTGAAAAATTTATTTGGAGTGATGATTATGATAATGTCTCTTGGGGTGCATTTATCATTCATGCTTCTGAAGTGAGTCCTGTGGAAAACAAAGGTTGACGTATCTGTTTCCCTGTTCAATTAGCAGCATTAGTTGCTCTTAAAATATTAATCTTTCAAGCTAAGTCACAAAAGTATTTGTGGAAAGAAGACAACCCAGGGCTACAGGGATGCAGGAATGCAAGAGCTCTTTGCAGCAGCGCTATAATCCAGAATGAAAGCATTTGTAACAGTAAGTATGCTGCAGTTCTTTGATACCTTTTGTCTTGGGATTACAAAGCATCTCATAAACCTCAAACCAGTACTAATGTTCTCCTTAATGTTACAAGGCCACATAGAGATAAATTATAGATTCCAGATGGTTGGGAGAATCAGAGGAGTTAGAGACGGTAGAGTCTGGTCTCTTTTTTCATCAAACTCACTTTTCTTGCACTCCCTGCTGTTTATTACTTGAAAATATGCTTGTTCCCTCATTTCATCCTAACCTGTTCTTTATTCCTTCCACGTGTGGGACTTCCTGGCCAGCTATTCAGTTGACTTTCCAGAGGGTATTCAGGGACCATGGCATCCTGTCTGGCTGCCCACAGCTGGGACATCAAGTATAGAGTTTGCTGCTCAAGGTGTTGGGATTTCAGGATGTGGTACTCTGAAAATCAGATTCCTTATTTATTAGGCCAAAAATAGAAATGCCTTTCTCATATAAACAATGCTATAAATGAGTTTCATCATCTTGGGCATGGCTTGAGCGCATCCTGCAAGCCCCAGCTATGTAGGAGCTACAGTTTACTTGGACACGCACACTCAGCTGGTGGGCGGCAGCAATGTTCTGCTTGTGCCTGCTGGAGTGGGGCCTCTGCTCCAGGAGCCACTGGCAGCGGCACCCTCAGCATCTGAAGACACAGACAACACCAAAGTCAGGATGCAAGTGCTAAATTTAGGGTACTGTTCTGTGGTTTTGTTTGGTGGCAATACTGAGGCTCCAGATGTGTTGAAAGCAACGTCTCATTGCTGATCCAGATGGTCCCTTTAATTCCTTATATCCCTCCATTTTTTATCTGTTGTCTTACCAAGGAAAGCACTGATGGCAAGAAACAATTTTTGATTCTGCATTTGCAAATGACCCAATAAGGGCATGGCTTATGAATGAGCCCTCAAGTCACTGCTGCAGTAACATAAGTGACAAATAGCAATAATTATCATAATAATGGAGATGGCATCTATTAGCAGAGACACTAATAGAGTTCTAATAGGAATCACAACTGGGTGATGCTTTTTAATCATAATTAATGACATGTGTTGAAATATGTTATAGCAGGACGCTGTTGATTCAGCAGCTGGGTATCTAACAATCTTAGAACTTTCCCAAAGGAAATTTGGGCCAAAGGTAATTAGTTAGATTATAGATAAAGAAATTTCTTAAAACTGCAGTTTCCTTTGTTTGTATAATTGTAATGTATGTGCAATTTTTACAAATTTGTGTGCATGTATCAAGCATGAAGTGTTTAGGCATGTTACCACAGTGTCACCATCCTCTTAAAACACTGAAACACAGGTTGTCCTGAGAGTGCCACTGACAGAAGCCATGCACTAAGCAAATACCAGTCAGGATCTTCTATGTCAAAGCAATCACTGCTAGTTAGTAAAAAATTGTATTAACAAATGCAAATCCCTATTTTGCCACTAGCTGACCTGCAGCTCATCCCTTAGTACAAAGCTAGGAAGATAAAAGAAGGTTTTGCCCTGTTCTAAAATCTCCAGTATTTTGTGAACGCGTACATTCAAGCTCTGTTTGGGAGGAATGACCTACGGGCTCCTCCCTCCCCATACAAATGGGAGTGCAGCTCCACCTTCACCTTCCCTAGAAAAATTGCTCCGATGTGGTGCCTTCCAGAGCCGGTGACTGCTAGGGACATTACTGAGGTCAAAGGCTCCTGTCTCTCGCTGCCTCTGGGTATCCTGTTGTACGTGGGCGCCCGCGGGCCAGCAGCGCGGCTGACCTAGGAGCCCTATCGCTCTGCCTAGGAGGTGCTCCCTTCTCCGCTTTGGCGGTGCACGTGCCTGGTCCCCGCGCTGGTGGCTGCAGTCAGCCCTTCGCTCAGGGGCTGCCTCCTGCACCGGGAGCCCCTCTCAATGGCAGAGGCTAGGAGCCGGTGCACGTGGGCCATTCTGCAGGGGGTGATGCTCGCTGGGATGCGTAGTGCTGGAAGGGGTGGGGAGGAGGTTCATGGTTCAAAAGCAGTCACGGCTGAAACAACTGGCTTCAGCAGTCACTGTGGGTTTCCTAGAAGCGGAGGATTTCAGAGGACCAAGGATAGCCCAAAAGCAATGAGAAGGTGTCGTTCCCTGGTGGACAGAGGTCACAGTTCCTCTGGAAAGGTCCAAGAACAAGGGACATGTCCTGAAACAAGAGAGGACTACCTCACAGCAGTATGAGTCAAGATTTTATGTGTTTTCTTCTGAACGTCACTGCTTGCTCTAGTAGCGTATTAGCACCGCACGTCACTTGTGCGATGCCGTTAAACAGCAGTATCAGCATCAGTGGAAGGTGATAGAGAAGTGGCTGCCCGTGATTGATTCACCCTTCCCTCCTCAGGGGACTCCCCTGGTCTTCCATGGAGAACACAAGGATGTTGCAGCTGTTGTTCCTCCTTTTCTTTGCCGGCTGGGCTACCCATGTGGTAACCTCTGGTCTCTGGTAGGACTTCCCTGTCAGTACAGAGACTCTGTCATCGACGGATCACAACGCCTCCGTTCTGTGTCTCTGCTAATGAGCAATCACGAGTTTCGGGATGTAAATCTCCTCGCATCTCTCCTTAATGATACTGAGTTTGTTACAATCATTGTTCTTCTGACATCCTATCTATTATGCCACCATTTATTTAGCATTTTTTTTAAAAAAAAGAAAATAATTATTCCACTCTGTTCTTGTTCCAGATGGCTTCTATAATTAGTTTATTACTTTTGCAGATGTTGTATGAAAACTTCAGGATGTGAGCCAACAATGGAGAGATGAAGCTAATGAAAGTGAGTTTTCAGTTGATTATTCACAATGTGGAAATAAATATATTCTGCGTGTCAACTAAGTGCAATGCAGAATGCAAAGCATGCATCTGGAGCATTTGATTCCAAATGGTGTGTGTTGTATCAAAACCTTCAGGTCAGGTTCTTGTCCCCTGCTTCTATGGGCAGGAGTCGAGGAGAAGCCAGGTTCTTTTCTGCCCAGAAGACTTTGGTATCATGATCAGGAATAAGACTGCAGAGTCCCATTTCCAATCCTTAAATGCTGTTATTCAACTGTACCTGGATGCTTTCTGTCTCTGCTCCAGTCCCCAGAAAGGAGGGTGTCCCAGTTTGGTTTTCATGTCTGCTTTCCTATACTTCACTGGTTTTTACAGCAGCTACACCGCAAAAGCAGACCTCCTGCCCTCCCTTCATATGGTAATGAGTTGATCACATATTTACTAATTTTCTGGGACGGCAGTTATTTCATTAAGGGCAATTATTAATTCCCCTTTTGGATATGGATTGCAATTTAAAAAAAAAGAAATAATAATAATAAAAAAAGACTTCAAAGAACCTCCCTTGCATTGGAAACCAGCATTTCCCTCTCAAGAACACCAGTACACATTTATAAGCCCTCCTGGAGAGGTTTCAATGTTAATATCCTTGGCTGAAAATGCTTGGTGATTAATAGCATTGACTGGCTAGTTAAATACATGATCAACTTGGGAGCAGTCATGCTTCTCAAGTAACAACAGTAATTGACAGAATGTTCAGCAAATAAAACTAGCTTAATGGTGTACTAATATATAATTAAAATACCTGTAACTCTTTCCCCCACTGGGGATACAATGCTGCCACAGAAATGCCAAGTGTTTCAGTTTAAAAAAAAAAAAAAAGTATCAGATTTAAAAAGATTTTTCTTTCTGAAGCCTCCCTCCCCCTCCACCCCATAAATAGCCACAGTGGTAATTTTGTATGCAGAGGTGCCAGCAAACACAAGACCGTTCCAGTTTACAGTTGCTCCCGCGCATTGTGCCTGCAAACAGGAGGCAATGTGTATTTAAAGAGCTGATCATTGGCCTCCTCCCTTTCTGCCTGAAACCTAGCCCACCTACAGCTCAGGGACGTGAACTATTTACTGCAAAATAATAATAAAAAAAAATAAAAGCGAGAGTGTTTAGCAATGTCACCCTGGTGGTGTGAGTGGACGTGGGAAAATCCAGACTCTAGCGTACAGCTTCTCCCCCTCCGGCTGGGCTGGTCCTTGCTGGCCAGCCCAGGGCTGAGCACCGTGCAGGATTCTGAGCAGCCCATCTGTGCCCTGCAGTGCAGAGACCCTCCTGCTCGTATGCAAAGTGTCAGCTTCGTATTCTTCGAACTTGCTGTCCTGCCTTCGGTCTGCTCCCACCCCCTCTTCAGGCACATCCTAGAAGGGATTTACTGCCGGTGCACATTCGGATGTAGCGCACGTCTTGAGCTTCGAGTGCTCTGCAGTGCTGTGGTCCAGATCTTTTGCCATCCCTGAAATCAGGAGCGGTGGGGAGACATTAACTCTGAAACCGTGCATTACACTGAGCTGCCAGACACAACTAGAAAACAAAGCAGTGTGATAATCTCCTTTCCCCTACCGCTGGCAACGCATCTTCAGTTACAAGAGAATTATGACATGTAGTTCCCCCATCTTCGCTGGCACTGCAGCTGATAGTAATCAATGTATGTTATCCATCAAACTATTTGTTTTATCCAGATATGTTATTAACCTTCTTTCCAGCAATGCAATGAGGTCCAGAACTGTTTGGAAGTGTGTGTGTGTTCACTGCTTTTACAGATGGTATAGTAAAAAAATTAAAACTCCATCAAACATCAGGTCAGATTCATACCAGTATAATTCTTCTGCAGCTGGTGTAAAGGCTGAAGGAGGGCTGGAGCCCAGCCCTTCCTATAGAAAAGCACTAAATAACATGGTCAATTTTCTATTAGAACAAGAAAAAAGAATAATTTTTTTACCTTTATTAATTAAGGTAGCTAACAGGACAAAAATATAACTAGAATGCAAGCAATGACAGCACAGGGCTATCAATGGCAATATTTTGTAGTATGGAAGTAGGCAGAGGAAGCAGGAGCAAGAAATGGGAGTATCAGAAATTTAAATGTAGTGCGAAAATATAATAAAACATGAATCCTTGTCCTAAAGACCTTCTTGCCTTTGGGTAGAAAAAGAGGGATTTTTCTCATAGTTTTTCAAATTGGGAGACGTGGTTAGGATACAGTGACTTACTACAAGTCAGACTATAGGATGCCCATGACTTATCTCTAAGTGTTGGGAATTGTCTTCTTTTTTTAGAAGACTGACCACCTTTTACTCCAGAGGGAAAACAGGCTCAGACAGAAATAGTTATCAGCTGCTTAACTGGAGAGTACTGGGAGGACAGGAAGAGATACAATGAAGATAAATGGCTGCAATAATGGAAAGTGAGCTATTTGGTTGATTTTATGCAGTGATCAGCTCACTGAGACTTTGGATTACAGTTAAATCTTCATATTGCACAAAAAGTGAAAAAGATATTTTTTTTTTATTATATGTATGTTCACAAATATATTAAATCACAATTACAAAATACTCTTCATTTTACAGCAGTTCCGATCTCAAAACAGCTCCCTTCCTCTCTTTTCATTATCATCATTCTCTGGCTGCTGCTTGGACGCTTTGTGCGGCTCTGTTACAGAGCTGACATCTGTTGTGGTGCATCTATTCTTGTAAATAGGCCTATCTCTAGTACCAGCCTGTGCCTTTTTTAATCCTGTGGTTGTTCATATTGCTGTTTTCTACTATTTTTACTTTTTAAGTTAGCAAAACGCCCAAAAAGATGTCATCGAGAAACTTTGCAGCTGTTTTGCAGAGTTATGTTATTGT
>JAVJGJ010000062.1:20778566-20804915 GCA_035590215.1 Microhierax caerulescens
ACAAAAAAAACCCCACAAAACAACACCCCCCCCCCCCCCCCCGAGCAATGAAACAAGTCCTCTTAAAAGCTTAATTAAAATGTGAAACCTTTGATTTCAGGCAATTAAACGAGACATTTTCTGCCTTTAAATTGAGTGTTCTGATACTCTCTAAACAGAATATGCTTATGGCTGGAGCTGTCTTCAAGATTATAATAGTCCAGATCAGTAGTGCCTCAGATGTGCACCTCAAAGTAAAACTGACTGCAGAACAGAGGCAGAGATTGCTTTGCAAACACTAATGAGAGCTGAAGATGCTCCGCTGGTGGCTGTTAGTATTGACGGCTGCTTCTGAGGCTGAAGGACATATGTTAAAAACCTATGGAAAATTGGAGAATTTAAATGATGGTGCTTCTCTGGAGTTAGATGGCCAAGTATAGGTGCCCATAAACTGTCCAATGCGTGTTTGGGAGCAACGTGAAAAGCCCACTGTATGTTCAGGAGGAATCTGGAAAAGATGCCTTTTTTTCCAGCTTAGCCATTCATCTGTTCAGCCTAAGGCATCCCTCAACATTTGCGTGGGGGCAGAGGGAGAGGATGGGCTTGATTGTCAGCCAAATCTCAGCTTCAGAAAGTAGCTTTTACCTGCCTAAATCCACTTTAATTGCACATGGTTGGAGCTTTTGCTTTTACACCGTGCCCTAAAATATTGAACAGCGGCATGCTAGGCAATTAAATATCTGTCATGCCTTCTCCCAGACCTAGCAGCACTTTGGGGATATATATGACACATGATTTGTACAATCAGTTAGTGAAAACTTTGTAAAGCACTTTGGGATTCATCTGAATGAAAAGTACCACCATAAATGTAAGATCATTCTCATTATCATTAATATTCTTTTATGAGGGACCTTATCAAAAGCATTTTGAAAACCCAAGTAAATTATATCCACCAGGTCACCTTTATGTACTATTTTATTAACTTTTCAGATGAGGAATGGCTTTGAAAGAACAATATTTCCTTACGGAGACAGAAGTGGGTTTGGTCCCTATTGTCATTTATTCGCCTCTGTTATGGTGACATTACAGGCTAGAGCTGAGGTCGAAGCCCCGTTGTACTAAAAGCTGCACAAACATGAGAGGCTGGTGACATTTTGAAAAACTTAAAATTTAGATAAGCTTACTGGGTTTTGCCCATGCTGAGATCCGTGCCTTCGTGTCCCGCGCGGTACCAGCTGGATGGTGGGTGTTCCCAGGGATGGGGCATCATCTCGCAGCCAGGGTGTCTCTACAGCTTTTGGGGTGTGAGCCAGCCCCAGGGACCCTGCACCCTTCCCTTCCCCACAGGTCACTGCACTGCCGGCATGGACGGTATTTCTGCAAGAGTCGCAGAGCGCTGCTCCTGCATTAGCTCCTGGTGAGTTTTTCCTCGTTGCCAGCGTGCAATAGGAGCCGGCACTGAATCTCTTCCTTCAGTTTCAAGGGGGCATTTCACCCCATGAGGTGAGGGGGTGCCTTGTTTGACAGGCTCACTGTTGTGTAGTTTGTTTTCTCTACAGCCTGGGCTAGGTGCTAGCTAGTCCGGGTGATTTACTGCCCTGGTGAACTGGCAGCCGCATAACTCCTTCCTTGGGTCCTGTTCACCTTCCACAGGGTTAAAATAAATCACTGCTGAAGTCACCTTCCTAATTTCCCACAGAAAGCGGCACAGACAAAGAATCTCTTTAGTTACATCTGTACAAATAACTCAGACCAAGGGTTTCTCTCCTGCTTCAGCATCCTCTGATTTTCAGCCTCCCCCTCTCCCCACAAAGACAGAGGGTTCTGCAGAAGAAATGCCTGTTTTGGTACATCTGATAGCAAGTAAACACAAAGAGTGATGTCTTCCAGCAGATACATATATTTGAGTTAATTAGGTACAATAAAGCTTTCACATACCAACAGCGCTTTCTAAGTTTCACTCATTACATGCCTGGTTGAAGGTTTAATTTTTTTCTTCTCCACTGTATCAAAAATACCTTGGATTTTTTTTTTTTAATATTCCTATGTCTCTATGTCCATTTCCTTTCTAGCTTGTCTGCATTTACTCTAGCCTCTGCTGTGCTCTTTAGTCAGATAGCCCTTTTAATTTTTAAAAGGATGTTTTTTTTTCAATAAACTCTGCTCAGCCATGCTGATTCTATCCTTCGTCTTCTTATTTTCAGCTCAAAGGTCCAACCACCATCTGCTTCTCTTGCATGGGTTCTTAAATAGCCTCCGGACTGATTACATTAGCCAAACTCATCCTTGGTACAACTCCTAGCGCTGCTGGAGGAGTTACTCTAGGAACAGATTTGCTGCAAGTTGTTACAGAGCTTCACTATGCCCTTGAGCCTTCTGTTAATCATTTTTCTCATAGTTTTAAAATCTGGCCTTTTAAAGTTCACCCTCACTGCATTACCCCTAGGAGAGTAACCTTCTATTATGATATCAAACCTAATTGCACAGTGATTATGATTACCCAGTGGATTTCTTACTCTCACCTCCCTTAACTCCTGTGCATAATTTAGCACAGGGTTGAGATTCGGTTCCTCCAACAAAGGACTCCCCCGAAAAGCAGTCTTTAAATAATGTCAATTAATTGGCTTTTCAGACCATGGGTTTTTCAGCTGATAGGCAGCAGATGCGTGGAAGTCATAGCTCCCCAAAGCATCAGCCTGCATCGTCCCAGTGGTGGTCCTAAGAGACATCCAGGACTGATCTGTAATGCCTTGTGCTGTCCCCCCATGGTCCCTGCAGCTTGCCCAGGTGGCTTTGGCACTTGAAGAGTAGTGTCATGGAGAGGGAAGACCCCTCCCCAAAAAGTAAGAAACCCAAAAAAGCATAAAGTTTGGAAATGCAAAATCTCTTTATGTGACAAGAGAAAGGAGGGAGGCGGTGGGGTTCAGTGGCCTGGCAGTTTGGTGACTGCAGTTCTTACAGCACATGAGTGCTGTACCTTAATACAGCTGCATGCCTCACCGAAGCCTCTTGGAGCCTGTGCATGCACTCCTGATTTTCCCATGACCCTTTTTAATGAGCATGATGGCAGACCAGATCAATTTGTTTGGTGGTTTCCATGAGCTAAGAACAAATGGAGCAGTCTGGAGAGAGAATGTTGCTAATCTCAGCAGGTAATAGCTCCTGGTGACTGTGCTGGATTATTACAAAAATGTTTACGCTTCAAGGGCTTCTGGAAATTCAGTGGAAATACTTAGGGCTGAGTACATGACAGAGGTATACTGGTCTTTTCAGATTTTTGAGTTGGAGTACTTTAGCCGAGGCTCAGACACTCCTTTTAAAATAATGGTTAGAAAATACAATTCACATAAAAAAATTAATACTCATTTTCTTTCTAAAACAGCCATGGTAGCTTTGAAGAAATGAAGGAAATGCGAACCGGCTCATAAAGATTAATTCATCACAGGAGAATTTTTCTCTATGAGAGACAAAGTACGGTAGGATTCTAACTGTCTGCGATAAACACAAATGAATATTTTCTGTTTGCCCTAGTGGCTGTTAATATACGTATTTATCTTAATGCATTTGGAAAAAAAAAATTAAGTAAAATAAAAATAAAGCTCAATGGCTTGTTCTAAATGGTTTCCCAACGTTGGCAGAAAAAGACGTACAAGGCACTAAACATGCCTTTGCTAAATGCTGTATGAGTATATACCAATGGTGCTGAAAACAACATAATGGGCTATTGCCTTCCAGCTTTGTCATTGTGGCTACGCGGTGTTGTTGGGAAATCTCCTGCTTCATGAGTGGGACGTGCTGAGCAGAGACTGGTGCTGACATCGAGCCAAGCAGCAGCTGTGCTTGGATTGATACCAACCCCGCACCTCCCCGCCGTTCACCTCTCGCTGACGTGAAGTCCTCCCTGCTGATGGTTCGTCATTTCCTTAGAGACATGAGATGGTATGGCAAGGTAAAGCACTCTCAGAAACATTTGGGAGCTGCAAGCCTCTGGTTTTACATGGATCTGGCATGCCACTTGAGTGTCCTCTCTGTTGCCTCTGGCTGACGGTTCAGTATTGCCCCGACCATTTTCTTCGGCTGTTGTTTGCAGCACTTTGCTTTTCAAAGGTGATCATGCAAGAGTTATTATTTGTTCAGTCAATCGAATCAGTCACTTGGTGGTCACTTGAGTTTTCTCTGTGCACCCTTTCCTTTTGAATAATTTCTTCACTGAGATACATCCAACGCATTTGCACAAGAAACTTAGGTACAGATGGGCTGGATTTCATCTCTGATATATCAGGAAAACACATTCTCATCTTTAAGGACTTGCATTGTCGAACACTATGCAATAAACATAAGAATAAAAATCACAGCATCATTTAAGTTCAGAATAAATAAAAAAAATTCCCACTGATTTAATGCACCTAAAGGCTTCCCCTCCCTGCAGTGGATTTCATTATGAGCACTGAATGCAAAGAGAAATCCAGCCTGGCAGCATCCACTTAAGTCTTCATTTTGCTGCACTCAAAGCATCTCTACCACCAGCATCTACAATGATATGAAAGGAAATAGTGGACAGGTACCTGTGATAAGCCACATCACACCCTGCCCATGCCACCAGGCTGCCCCAGGCTCTGTGTGAGGTGGATGCCACTCTGGGGGAGAGGGATTACATGGGTCTACGACCAGGTGGTACTAATAGGTGAGCTATGTCCCCATTAGGTAGCTAATGCACTCCTTGCAAATCTTCCTCTCCTGAAGCCAGTCTAGCCAAACCTGAACAGACTCATAAAATCAATGGGAGAGTTTTATTAAGGACTGAAGAGTGTACCCAGCCTGTGCAGTGGGGGATAATGTGAACGATCAGTGGAACGGAGGGCAGAACTGTGTCTGAACCAGGAAGCCAAAGGCAATAATAACTAACATGTATCCATAAAAAATTCATGGGAAATTTCATCTTGGGTAAAAGAAAATGAATAACTATGTTGATTAAGTATTAAAAGTTCATTTTATTTTTAGAAGTACTCAGAAAATTGAAAACATCTGGGAACATTATGCGATTCTTTTTACGTAATATCTTCCATTTACATTTCATCAGTGCTATCAGCTTAACCCTGGCCTGTACGCAGGCAACCCACAAGACCCGGTTCTGTTTCTTGCTGGGCTGCAAGAAGTGGCTGAGTTCAGACATTTCTTCTGCTGTGGAAAAAGCAGTGTGTGTACAAGTGATGGTCTATACCAGAACGTAATGCCCAAGCCCCTCTACACGTCTGACTTCTAGCATCCTACTAGCAAAGAATGACAAGTGTGAGGGGTAGAAAAATGTCTGAAACTGGTTGATCTGTTAAGATGTTGAATCCCTGGGAATTTGCCATGGAACATCCCATAGGACTAGCTGTGGATCCTGTTAAATCACAAGCGAGAAGCTTCCAGAGAAAGCTTTGATTGTCAAAGATCTTTTGATAGGTAGTGCCAGAGGTTGGCATTTAGAAGGTAGAAAGTTAAGTGCCTTTAAGGGTCTATTGCCACTCCTGCAGTGGCAGCCCCAGGTCTGCTGATACTTAACTGCAGGATCTTTTACTCAGGAAGTGCTGTGACCTTATTCTTTTCATTTTTCTTTAAGGAGGTGAGACGCAGAACTGTTTGGAGTATTAACAGTGCTCAAACTGTGCACGTAGCATTGTGTATCCCCTGGGGCAGAGACTCCTCCAGAGAGCAGCTGGGAGTGGGCAGGGCAGGTGATGTGGAGCTCCAAACCCTTCAAACCAGAGAGGGTCCTCCACAGGTCTCTGGCAGAGAGTAAAGCAAAAGGGCAGCAACATTTGGGATCACCTTCCTACTCCAGCAAGCATTCTTGCTTTGGTCCAGATCTCTGCCATTTCCATCAGGTACAAATACACCAGAGCAAATGTTGTTCATACGTTGTTAGAAGGCTCATTCACAGGCTTTGCAGCGCCTCTCTACATGGTGCTGCATGTAGAGGCAAGTCCCTGTCCTACAGAGAGCTCTGTTCCACATCCCACAGAGTAATCACCTTTCAAGGACAAGGCTCGTCATTCCCTCCCATGCGGAGAAGCTGCCAGCAGGAGGGACCTGGTTTCATTCGTGTGTGTTGGCGAGATTATGGCATGAGGTTAACTCATGTAGGACTCACCAGATGTCTCTCTGTGGAGTGGGCTGCTTTGGAGAGCAAAAGAGTTCTTCAGCCGATGCCTAACTGGAGGAGTGAGTCATACATCTGTGCACGCTCCTTTCTCTCAAGGACACGGTGCCCTGTGGAGGTGGGGGTGCTCCTTTCTTGCCTGGAGAATCTCACATCATCACAGGCAGAGTATCAGAGGAATGAGGAAGAGATGATGCATTGACTTTGCTTTATAGCCTGCCTCCTTCTTAGTCTCTCCGGTGGGTCAGATAAGCCCTGTCTAATCTTGCATTAAAAAGTTTTACCAGTGCTCGCAGCTTTTTTTTTTTTTTTTTTCCCTGTTTTAGCTTCCCTCGCTACTTGCTCAGCTACCAGAAGGTACCGCACCCTTTAAGTGCTTGTAAAAATGTGCTTCTCTGGCCGGTTTCTAGGCAAAGAAAAGTAGATGGGATGAACTGAGGACTAACTGAGTCTGAGCAGAGGCTGCCTAGAAAGTCTAATTGCCGTGGGGCAGTACGGCTGGCCACACTCATAACAAGCACCGAGCACCGTTGCTCAGCTCTTCATCAGTGTTGGTGGGATGATTCTGCAGAATGGGATGCTCCCAGTGAGCTGTGCTGAGTACCTGGTGCAAGAAACAGTATGTGCAGGGGCAGCGGCCCTTGCAGGGGGTCTCGGGAGCTGAGGGAACCAGAGAAGTGGGGTATTTATCCTGCCCAGCAGGTGTTGACTAGTCTCTGGAGCTCATGGTGACAGAGGGGTTGGATGGGTAGCGGGGTCTGGTCTTTCTCACTGCCATCAAGGACTCTGATCTGTCCAGCTTGCCATGACGAAGTCATTAATCTTGATGACACTTGCTGAAGCCAGCCTTTGGCACACCAGAGTAATGCTTTCTGCACCTGCCCACAGACAGGTCAGACAGCAGAATTTTCACTGTCTGTGAAAGATGTGGAGCTGATTTCTAAAAGAGGCCCAACAGCTACAAAGGAAGCAGATCAGGAGATGCCCTGCCTTGGGTACAGACTGGAGGCAAGCAACCCATTTCTTGTAGTGAAAGGAAAGCAAAGGATGGGCTGTGTTTTCAAGAGTCCGTATCATTCCTATGACAAGTCCAAGACTAACATTGCTATCTTGTTAGCTACTATACAATAATGTAATGAATCCCACAGGGAGGTACTCAGCAGGACAACAGACCGGCCAACACAAAGCACTAGTGCAAAAAAAAAAGTCCTGCTATTCAATATAGTTAGTAAATAGTGCGTGGAGGCACTATTCCAGGGCAGAACGCAATGCAGCTCCTATTTTGGAATAATAGCATGATATTAAATTGTAATGGTATAAGACACTTCTCAGTGACCTGACATTGCCCTTCTTGAATGTGTCATTAGATACTTCGGCTTTCTCAGTTTTCAGACACTATATAAGCATGGAAGGAGTGGACTTTAAGGAGGAATGGCTTTTACAACAGAAAGTAGGAGCTGTTTCCTAGGAATCGTTTGTACCAGTGACCCCTTGTTTCTTTGTCATTTCCTGCCATCCCCCCGAGTCAATACTGCACAAAATGAAACATGAGTCAATAATTTTTAAAACTCCAGCAACAAATGCTATCAGGCTGCGACATGGAAAGGAAAGGATAAATGCACTGGATGAAGTTTAATATTGAGCCTCTGTGTAAAGGTTAAATGTTTAATTTCTGTCCACTGATAATCTACCTTTTTTTTTTTTTTATCATGGCTATAACTCTGGAGGAATGAAAGTTCAAATGATTGACCATAAATTGTAGTACAGTCCACTGCTAGCAAGGTTAGAGTTAATAGATTATCGATCAGTGTAACGATGAGTGGAAAACTAATTTTTTCCCATCAACTCTCTTACTGGGTAGTTGCTTTCTAGGGGCCAAAGATGTAACAAAACTTTGCATGGAATTAGCTCAGAGAGTTAAACAGTATGTACATCTGGTAGGTTCAGCCCAGGATACTACCAGAGACCTCTGGGATTCCTGTAACGATACTATTGTTCAGACATATTTCAAAGCTATCTTTTTCTTTACCATTGAGACTGGTAAATCCTTTGTTGAGAGCTGAAAAAGGTTTGCAAACACTGAGATAAGAGGACTGTATCTCCCTGTACCATCGCTTACCGACACCTGTTTGCACTTGACTAGTTTTCCAATTATACAGAATCTTTTCAGCACTGTGAGGGGGTGTCCCTGGAAGAGAGGTTGCTGGTAGTCTTGTGGCACTTGAGAAGATATCTGAGTATGTGATGGAAAGCAGCTTTTGAAGCACCAACTGCTAAAAACTTTGTGCTTATAAAGAAGATATTAATAGTACTCGAAAAATTATTTGTTCTGTGCATTTCTAAGAATTGAGTGACTGAAAAAAAATCCCTGCTCCACCACTACAAGAACCCCTTGGACATTAAAAATGTCCTTGACTTACCCTGCTGTGTTTGTATGGCACAATATCATTTACAGCTTCCAGTTTTTCGGATGAGGAAACTGAAGCTTGTCAGAGCGTGCAGGAGATGGGGAGCTCAGGAGAGGGAGGGAGGGCTACCTGATACCACAGGGTGTAGTTACCTTGTGACAAAGCATCTGGCTCCTTTTTGGGACCCCAGGACTTAGGTGGACACTTGCCACACTCTGATCCTATTACATTGATTTGGGCTGGGTACCAAAGGTGGAACAGGTATCCGGCTTTGATCACCCGCTGAAAGTGAGATCAAAGCTTGAAAGTCTGATGTGGGAGAAAATAATTTATTCCCTATACTAAAGTGTCAATATCAGATCTTGATTTGCAAAAGCTTACTCTGTGCTGACGGGATGCACTAGCACTATGCATACACACAGAACTCTAAGGCAATGTATACTTCAAAATTCAAAATTTAAAAAAACAGCTTGCTATGCCATCCATAGCAGTGGATGGATGTGAGATATATTAACGGAAAGAAGCCATGGAAAGTAGCATGGGAAATCAGCAGTGACCTTTGCTCAGCCAAAGCTCAGAAAGAAATGTTTTTTCATCCTTGGAGAATTTTCCTGTTGTAAGACGGAATGAAAAAATCAAAATCTTGATGTGTTTTCCCATCAAACCAATGAGCTGTAAATAAATACATAAAAAGATAATTTCAAGCACTTCATTTTGAGCTCTTGACATTTTCCAGCCTTTAATTCTCTAAACTACAATTTTCAATGCAATAAAACTTCATCCCCTCTCCTTTCCCCCCAGTTCTTCAAATTACATTTTGTTGGGGACTTCCTGCCTGGCTCTGTTAATGAGGAGATGTTAATTAGCCACCTCAGATGCAACCAGCAGACCGAGAGCAGCAATGGTGGTTTGCACGGGGTGGGTTTAGCTTCCTTCTCCCGTGTGTAAATGTCGGGATCCTGTTGCTGAGCCACCCTGCCACAACGAGGTGAAATGCTGATGCAAACCCGTCTTTCATCGCCCTGGTGGAGATGCTGGTGGGAAAAGTGGCTCTGGCTGTGGCTGCTGCTTTGTCATCAGTTTCCCCTCCAGACAGATTTTTCTGGGAGTTGGCAGCCACCCCTGGCTTGTGGCCCTTTGCCATACAGGGACAAGGGCTGACCCCCCTCCTGACCATCTCTCCGGGGAAGGCAAACGGTCTGGATAGAAGACAGCCACTTGTGAGGGGTGGGCCAGCAAGGCAGGTTGTGAACTTCTGCTCGTGAGGTTCCTCCTTCCTCCTCCAGCTCTGGGTACCGCCACAGCCTGTGCTGCGGGTGTCAGAGGTACCATTGCTCAAAGGGTCAGCCATCTTATTTTGGTGGCATGTAGTTTTACTCGTGTGAACAGGTGTCTCATACACACACACATGCACATATACACATAGTGGAACATAAAATTTGTGTTTCAGTTTATAGCATTGGAACAGGTTGCCCAGGGAGGTGGGGAAATCGCAGAGCTGCGGCGCTTAGGGCAGGGACATAGTTTAGTGATGGACTTGGCAGTGCTGGGTTAACTGCTGGACCTGATGATCTTAAAGGTCTTTTCCAACCTAAATTATTCTACGATTCTATGATTTATGTTCATACACACAGAGAAGAGAAAGGTCAATGTGTGTTTTGTAAAGACACAGGGCACTTGTTTGTTCATGAGGAGAGAAGAAGAATTGATATGTTTGGGTAGGTGAAATGGATTATCTTTAAGCATTCTGCACAAGACAAAAAAGTTTCTATTTGATGCTGGTGTGAGTCTTTCCTAAAGATAAGCCCAATCACACTACTTTGGCTGGAGCCAGCACAATGAAGCAGTGCCTTCAAACTTTCAGAAGTACGAATGTATTATCCTGCATGTTACTGGCTTAAATGGAAGTTCACCCTGCGGAAGCAGGTAGGTGCACTTGGCATTTCTGAATAAAGATTAATACTTCTTGTTGCAGCTTCCATTTATATCTTTCCTTTAAAGACTTCTTTTCTGGTTATTCTGGTTCCCATACTGCAGGTTCCTAGATAATAAAAAACCACTCTGGCTTCATGCAGGAGCAATGTAAGATTTTTTGACCTAATATTTTTCCTTCTTTTAAACCCCACCATATACATTTAGTGTGCAGGAAAAAAAAAAAAAATTGGTGTGTGTGTGTGCACATTTGTGTTTTTGCATGGCAATTCCCTCACTGGGAGATGGTCCAGATTTAACCCCCAGTCCTCCGTTAGTGCAGATAGCTATACAAATAAAACAGTGTCTACATGGAGTAACTCCATTAGCAGACACCAAGCGTTGACTCAGATCTTCCTTCAGATAACTCTGAACGGGAGCATGGCATATACCTGAGAGTGCGGACAACCTGGCTTTCCCATCCCAGACTAATTTTTGAAACAATTTCCCAGAGTAATTTCAGATAAAAAGATAACGTCTTCAGCATTTTAGTGAACTGATAAAATCGATTATTGCTGCAAGGCAATTGGAAAATTTCATTTTTCAACATTTTTTTCTTTTAGATTTCTGACCCCCCTCAAGTAATATCATTTATAAAGGATCAGTTGTTTAACACCTCCCAAGTGAAAAAAACCCAGACCTCGCAGCAAAATTCAGGCTGTGAAATTATCACAAATATCACTGAATTGGAGATGATCTGCCTTTTCCTGGCACCCTTTGCACTTTCAACAAATTCACCAGGTATACTGCGCTGCATGTGCATGGATGAGCATATTTATAGAAGTGACGATGATGCACATGAAGTCAGCACCACGTACAAATCCTTCTGTTCCTTATTGTACTTTTGAAATTTTGCAAAGGTGATACAGACTTTTAAGGCCCCTTGCTGCACAGCACTGTGACATGGCCACATCATCTCTAGCATTTGCTTCCATATAAAATATATCCAGATGTTTGCCTTGTGGCAAGGATGGGAGCAAGCTGAAACAGTAGCAAAATAAATTTTGTAACAAATAAAAAACCTAACACCTTGTTCCTTTCTTCAGTCCCAACAGTTTCGTTGTTTGCTTTTCTTGACTTGAGTCTGCAAGAAGGAAGCCCAAAAGGAGATTTTTTTTTATGAAGTGTCCAAAATTGATACCACTGCCCTGACACAGCAGCAGCAGCGGCAACATAAAAAAGAAGTAATGCTTAGCTACAGAGTTTTGTTTTCAGACAGATAATCAAAAGGGAACTCAAAGAGATATTCAATTACAAGGAGACCTGGTGGTTTGAGCAGCATCCCAGCACGACGTGCCCCCGCTGCGCCTGCAGGCACACGAGACTGGAAAGCGCTGGTGGGGAGGAGTGACAGTTTGTGGGGGATGCCGGCTTCAGCAGTGTCCATCAACAGCTCTGCTGCTGCCCGGCCACAGCCTCTGACGACAGAGGCCGGTGGAGCGAGGGGGAGAGCAGGGGATGTGGGAAGATCCACCACGAGCTGGCTGCTTGCCCTTCTCCCTGCTCCTCTGCTCACATCATGGGGTCCCGCTCCTGCCACAGGGACTAAGGCAGCATTTTCTGAGTGCGTCACAGAAAGTCTTAAAGCTGTGCGAAGTGACAGAGATGCCTCCAACTGTGCCACACTCAGATGAGAGTGCCCAGATATATAATTAGATGCCAGCGGTGGTGAGGTGCTACGCAGCAGCTGACGCAGATGTCTCACCTGGTAATCTGTTATCGCTGAGACTCAGTGTGTTATCACATCTTTGCAGAGAGGCTGCATTCATTTGAGGGCAATGATGAGACAACAGCAGTAAGAACCTTTAAGTTTTTCCATTTGCTGATGTTCATGCACCTGAAGTAAGGAGGCTGCGGCAACTGCGGCCTGCTTTGCCCACCTGGCTTGAGAAGACTAGTTGGAGTAATAGCCCAAAGAAATGGTTCTCCAGGAGTCTCTGATAGACGCATAGGCACTGAGTGTTTCCAGGGGAGAGACTCAGGGAGAAACTTACTCTCAGGGGAGACCTCACTCCTGGCTTCAGCTGCCTGACGGAGGGTGTAGGGATGGCAGAGCCAGACCCTTCTCAGCAAAGCACAGCAGTGAGATGAGAGGTTGTGGATACAAGTTGCAGAAAGGGACATACTCGGATGTTTTTTCCTCCAATGAGAGTGGTCAAACATGTGAACAAAGGCCCTAGGAGGCTGTGAAGTCCACCCGCAGAGATATCCAAACCTTGACTAGACACAGCCCCAAGGAACCAGCTCTGAGGTGGCCCTGTCCTCTGCAGTGGTTTGGACTGGAGACCTCGCACTCCACCACCATCATGCAGAACAGCATTAGACTCATAATCTGTCAGAATTCAGGTGAAGTTTTGCAGCAAACAAGCATGGCAATGAGAGCCTTCTCCCCTCTCCAAATTTCCTTTGTGAAGATATTCCATAAACTTTTCCTGGAGAGGCCAGGATAGGCTCCACATGTAGCCTTCTGGTTTTCATCCTGCAGAAGTTACAATCCTCCTTCGCTACCTGTAAACCACTGGCTTAATCTGTAGCTCCTTGGTGACTTTGTTCCAGATATCACCAACTCAATCCTTGCTGAGTTAACCAAGACAGCATCCACCACAAAACCACCACCCGAGTCTCCCTCTCCCAGGAGTTTTTCTGGTTGTTAGCAGGGGTCTGACATTCACCCATGGCCTGCAGAATCACTATGTTATTTAGTTGCATTAAAGTAATCTCCTTAGAAAGGACTTATTGATGACTTGTACTCAAATGTGCAAATAATATGCTTGTAGAACATTAAAATGGCTCTAATAGGGTCATAATAAATTTCTTTTTTCAATATGGATGATTAGAAACTTCAGTAGTTAGAAGCTATTAATGTACTCACCGTAAAGCATGAAAGTGCATCCTCATGAAACCCTAAATGAGAGTACTGCCTATAAATTTTACTGGAGGTGGAAAGAGCAGTAATTATATGGCTGGCATTAGATGTAGCACTTTCCGCAGAGGTACCAGTGGCAGATCTTTACCTCCTGTTGTTAAGCACTATTTTTGGGCATAGCCAGTAGGCAGAGTACACTGTAAATAATATTGTTTTCTGTGATGGATTTCTGCACAAACAGGAAGAAAGAAATTTTTTATTAAAAGAAAAATTGGCAAACAGTCAAGTGTAGATGGCTTAGAGATTGGCGAGGCAACAAAGAGCATTGAGCATCTGCTCAAAGGTGTCTGACTGGCCTGTGTGGATGGTGCTGACTGAAAAACTCATTAGGCAGAGAAGTGGGTTAGGGATTATTGTCCAGGCACTGGCATGGATGTATTGCAAAACGACCAACTCCTTTGGCATTCTCGCTGGCAGGAGTAGTGGAGCAGCCAGGGAGTGGGTAGTCTCATGTGGTGACTAGTTTGCACCCAAATAATTGTCTGAAACACCAGATAAATTGAAAAAAGTTTATGAAGGTTTTTTTCCTGCTTGTCTCAATTGGGCAGTGAAATGAGATGCAGGTAGAGCCAGCGTTGCTTCCTGCCTCCCATGCAGCAATTATTTTGCAGGACCAATGACTTTTGGAGGCTTTTCTCCTCTTCAGCCCTCCTTTGAGGGTCCCATCCGAACCAAGCCCACCTTGTATTCAGTATAACACTTCACCAAAGTATTTCTGTCCTTCTCCAGTTTTATTACTGCAGTGTGCTTCTTTCTAACAAAATGTGTATTTTCACTTTTGGTTCTTGGAAGAAGTTCCTTGGGGCAGGGCAAGCTATTGTACTTCTTAGTAGGACCCCTTGAGTAGCAGGACCTAATTCTCAGGCTGGAAACTTCAAGTGTTTGCGACACAGATTGTAATAGGAAGCAGCTAGCTGGCAAAGCCTTCTGATTTCTCATCAAATAAATGGAAAATATTAAACACAATGTCATATCTTTCTGCTAGAGCTAAAAATACCAAGGAGCATACACCTCTTCTGCCATCTGAGCAATCCGTCTGGTAACCTTTGATCATGTACATGGAGCAAAACAAGCAGAAAACAACCTTTATTAGGAATACAAATAGTTGACTAATGTGATATACAAAACAATTTGGTTTTGCGTATCAATCTTATGAACTGTTAGAGTAGGAATTACTCAATTGAACAAAAGGTTTTAGAATAAATTTAAAATTTGAAGATCATGACAGGTTGGATAGAACTGTCTCTGCATATGATATTTCTTAAGTTATATGAGTAATTTTTTTAAAATGTTGAGTCTTTGTTCAGAAGTCAGGAGAGCTGTTCTTGGGCACAGAAGTGATTTTTGAGGGAAAATGGAAGATCATCTTATATTGTTCAGAATCTCTTGAAATCTTGCGCTCCAAAACTTTTCCTGTGACATCATTATAACATCAAACCCCAGTGGCAAAGCTTTTGGAAGGATTAAGGTCTTCTGATAAATAGAATGACACAAAGGAAACCTCAATAATTTCCACTTGGAAGCTCTTTTGCAGAAAGCATAGATGTGGGCATGGTTCATTAACCCAGCATATCTTTTCCTCTGTCTTCTGCATCGCTACTTCAACGGTCAAGTTATATGGTGCAGACCTCAGCAATAAATGTTTTGCTCAGAATTATTCAAGCATGTAACAGAGAGAACGTGCAAAAACTCAGCTCAGAGAAATTTGATTTAAGGTCTCGATTTCCTTATTCTAGGAGAAAACTCTCTGGTGAGCAGTAAGAACCAGCAGTTTTAGAAGACATGTGAGCAGGCAGAGGTTGGGGCATCAGACTCAAAGACTGTTAGGACTTGATCAGAATTTAGAAACATGTGAGAACCTGCTCAGGGTGAAGGAGACAGTACTGATGCCTAAGGGACCTGTATGTGATTTATGGTTTATATCTGCCTGGGAAAGTGCTTGTGTGTTGCCCTAACCCTCACCAGCAAAAAGATTCCCCGTCAGGCTTTGCAATACTGTAAATTGATGTAATGTGTGGTGGCACTACATAACCCCTTTTCTTCTGATAATCACTTTCCCCTTTATGGTGAAAGAACCTTCTCTTGGGCTGTTTCTGACATGAAGAATGCCACTGACATTCATTTCCAAGCCGAAAGTATCTTTCTTCTCTCCTGGACCACTTTGTCCCTCACCTGATAGATTTCTGTGTTAACCTGCAGTTGTATTTATCTCTACAGAACACGCTGGGAGACCGTTCACGTAACGACACTTTAAGCCAGATGAAGTTGGCTGCTGCATGTTAAACAGCCAAGACCATGCCAGATGCCTTTAAGAACATCACAGGATGTTTCGTGGATAAACGGGTAGCTGATCTCAGCCACGTGAAGCAGCACAATCTCCACGACCTCAGAGCCCTCGTGTCACCAAATGTCACAGTGTACAACATGATTAAATACATGCAGCAGCCAACACACAACTCTTAATAAAGGTAAAAAGAAAGCACTCACTCTTTTCAGTGTATGGAATATGTCTCACAGGGCCACGTTCAAAAGATCTGATGCTTCATCAGTCTTTGCAAATACATTGATTCCAGCCTGCCCAGAATTAAATATCAGGGAAAATGTCCTCGTACCACTGCACTGGGAATATCACAAGCTGTAATTAGTTAATGATCCTAATGTTTCAAGTCTCTTTGGATGAATAATTTCCTTGTTGAAAATTGAAACTTCATATTAACCAAATTATTCCTATTTGGCTGAGGATTTTTTTTTGGAAAAAAGAACAAAAATGTTGATTTTTATATGCACAGAAGGCATCAAATTTTTAATTTGATGGGAACAACCCTGGCTTTGCTTAACTTAAAGCCAAATAAAAGTAAAGCAAATAACATGAAACAAATTATTCATTTTCTGGGTAAACAAAATATTGTACTTCACCAGACAGCTTGTGAAGAAAAACAATGTCTGGGATCAAGCAAAGGAATATTTTGATTAGATTTTTTTGGTATGGTTACCATGAAAAAAAATTCACAAAGCTGTGGGTGCTGGGTCTTTAGAGGATGTTTCTGGAGGACAGGGGCTCTCCCTCATCACCTTAGCCCGTGTGTCGGTACAAGCTGCCTGTGTTGGGCTCACCATGGGTGTTGAACAGCTGAAAGACTGCCTCGTAGTGAAGATAAAGACTTGCAGCCTTGCAGGTCCCTAACAAATGCAGAGATCAGCAACTATATTCATGCCAATTTAGTTTTCCAGTCTCAGCTACTAATACAGACTTCCTTTACGGTCAACGGAGGGAGGGAAGAAACATTTCCAAGTGAAGATTTATCTCATCCCAAGACAAGTACCTAAAAGAGATTGGATCCTTTATGGACATCCCTCTCTGCATCTACTATAAGGTGCTGGGGCACATCTTTTGGATGGGTAGAAATGCCCAAGATGAATTTCATCTTTACGTATTACTCCTTATGCCGTGGAAATTCTGTGCCAGATATTCCTCCTCATTATTTCTACACTAAAAATGAACACCATTAGCAACCTGACATTTTCACTGAGAGGATCTGGTTCTCTTTTTACTCACACAGATATAGAAAAAAGTGCATCTTCATTAAAGCCAACAGATTTTATCTAGTGTAAAGCTGGTGGAAGACAGCGGAGGTCTTTTATGTTCTCTGCACACATGGCATGAAGAATGAGCCCTGCCTTGAAGGTGTTAAGCACAAAAGGCGAGTCATCCAGATACCTTTGCAGGCTACAGCAAATAATTGTTTCTAGCCAACACTTGAATTCTTTTTGCGTAGGGGAAGATTTGGGGTCAGGTAGAGGCATGAAGGCAGTGGGTTGATGAGCAGTGATAATGTGCAGCTGTGGCCTTGCCTAGAGGGCAGTGGGTTGATTGACATGGATGATGTGCAGCTGTAGCTCCTTACGCATAGTGGTTAAATAGCCTTGAGGACTGGGGGATAGCTGCTTGGATGGAGGAGGATGAGGGTGGTTTGGCCTCTGGAGGAATGAGAAACAGCATGGACAGTAGAATCTGACCAAGGGTAAAAGCCTTGTTGCAGCCTGCTTGTGCTGCGACAGCTGGTGCCCTGTGTGACGTGACCTGAGTTGGATCCCGACTACAACAGGGTCACTGGTGGGTTTTGTTCTCATTTCTTGCTGTACACTGCATGGTATATGCAGTGCAATTACATCATTTTCTGACACCATATGGCCTAGGACTTTTTTTTTTTTCCCAACAAGAACCTGAGGTTCTTGCTTTAAGCAAATGGTTGAGAAGAAAACAAGAGGGTGCTGTACCACTCCCTAAACTTTTCAACCTGTTAGCATGAGATGGAGAAAAGTTACAGAATGTCTTCTACGGCACCTTGCCCTTAACAAGTGACGATGGTGAACATGTATGGCACAAAAGTTGTGGCAATTCAAGCGCTCTGTTCCCTAACTGTGCAGTGTAGTGAAATGAATGAGTGAAACTGCTCTTTGTGAAGGAATAGCCTGCTGGCACAGCCAGGAAAACACCACTGCCAAGGTGAAAGCCAGCAGTCCACCAAGTCAGGATGGGTGAGTCATATCTTACTGCTTTTTTTTCTCCCCACCCATCCTTCTATTTGCTCTTTGGAAGCAGAGGCTGCTCCTGGCTGTGCGTCTGCATGGGGCATTAATGGCCTCGTGTCTCTTGTTTTTTTTTGTTACAACAGATAGACCTCAATGAACAAAAAAAAAATAATAATAATGCAGGGCAGAACTGGAAAATGATAGCTGTTTAGGACTGCCTCGCTGAAGGCTCAAAGCTTTCCTTTCTTGAGGACCCACCTGGCAGTCCTGTCCTTCAAATGGTTAGACTCAGCTGTGCGTCACAGGGGCTTTGTGCAATGATTAAGAGCTGAGGTGTACACCAAGCTAATAACACTGTTGGTTGTGGTCCATTGATGACTTAAATTTGCAACTTATTAGAGAGTTTATTGGATTGCCAACCCAAGCATTTCTTAGAATAAACAGTTTTCCCTTAATTTTGCTGAACCTTCACATGCTTCGAATATGATGGTTAAAGGCAACACAATTTCAGCGTGTTAAATATAAGCTTTGGATGTTCAGTTAAGCAGAACTAATCTAATTTTTAAAGCGGAAGGCTTTCCTCTAACACATGGAGTTTGCTGAGGGAATCAGCCCTTAGTCCAGCTGGAAGCAGAGGGAGCATGACAGATTTGGTGGTAGTGCAACACCCAGATGATGCTGGGGACCTCGGCACCTGGGCTGTGTCTGCGGACAACACCTCTTCCTGCAGCAGCTCCTCTGCAGCACCATTTGGGTTGGCACGAGGGAAGAAGCCAAATGTTTCTGCTCCTCCTGCATCTGAGACCCAGTTTTAACCTGGACTGGGTTCAAACTTTGGAAAGAAAAAATCTGGGATTGGTTGTAAACCTGTGAAGTCTTCTGGGTACGGGATCTGATTTCTAGCTGAGCAATAGGAAGTGAATTCTGATCCCATCTCTGTAGCCACGGCTTTCTGTGGCTCAGGAAGAAGCCTGGTCTTATTATCATAGAGAAGACTGAAAAATGGAGTTTCCCTTGAGGAATTCTGATATTTAGACACTTGTTTTCATTACAAATTGGGATGAAAAATTAAAAGAGCAAAACTTTCAGAAAACAAAAGCTTCAAACACATATTGATCTATAAATGTCAAGTTGCATTGTTTCAGCACGTTTTATTCTATGATGTTTTGACTGTCTCTCACAGAATTTACTTTAGTATATTGACACTTCGGGATTATGTTATTGGTAACCTCTGCACCTGTTCTGTCACGATAACATTTTGTGGTGTAAGTCCATACTCCAGTTATGCAGGGCTGGATCTCAGTGCCTCGTGGGGCTTGCAGTCCAATGAGGGCAAATAACCTGCAATGAATACAGAAAAGTCATGGGGATTGCTCTGATCACTCCGATGCAGAGTTTTAGGTTGACTTGGTCTGATCAAACATTTGCCTTAACTTTGAAACTATTTTATATAAAGAAATTTTTCTCCAGAAAATTTAGACTAGGATGGAACAGAGTTTTCTGAGGTAAAACCTTCAACAGGCTTTGTGGCTAACGTTGAGGGTTCTTAAACCTTTGCTCTGCAGTTACTCTGTTTTCTTCAATGCTATTTCACGTATCTATTTATTTTGTGTTTGTACAAGAAGTGAAATAATGTAGTCACTAAGCTGCCAACATTTTTTTTTCTAATTGGGATGCTGTGAACTGATCTTTCACATTTTGAAACAGACGTGGGTATAATTTCTGCTTTAAGCCCACCTTAGTCTTGCGACTTCCCTCCTTTTTAATCTATCTGTCAGATTTACAGTGGATATTGATATCAGCATTCATAACAGACTACTGGAGCTACTATAATCACGACAAGGCTTGCAAGGGCAGGCCTTAACTTTTGGTAAGCTAGCTGATACAATTGGAGAAGCTTTCAGCCCCCTCACCCACCAAGGCATGTTTTGCTTTTCAGCTTAATCAGTGGGTCTAATAAGAAAATTTCTTTCCCTTTTTTCCTTCTGCAAGGAACCTGCATAAGGACAGTGGGGCTTGGTTTGTAGCCCATCTAGTAAGATGTCAGATGCCATCCTGACTCGTTGCAGGCTGTATAGCATTTGATATATTCCATAATGATATAGACCATTACAGAAGTGGAAGATTTAGGATATTTCCTTCTGTTGTCCTAGAATAAAAATGGCATCAATGAAATAAAATCCCTCTCTAAATAAGATCATCTTCTGGGTCAGTTATCTATAGTTTATACCCCACTTTTGTTTTGTTTCCAGAAAAAAGATCTGCCCTGATGGCTTAGGTTTGTCTCGGCAGATTTCCAGGGGATGAGGATACCAAGTGTTCATGTTTTCCAGGGAGGCAGGGAGCTGAGCATAAGAAGAGGGTCTGCAGAGCTCATCCGTGTTGAATGCTGAAGGATCTATGCAGGAGAAAGGCAGCACAAGTGTTTTGAGATGCTTGTCCCTTGGCAGGCATCTTGGGTCCTCCCTGGGGCCATATGGGAGCAGTGGGGGTCTCACACTTTGGAATCCTTGCTTTCCACTGCTGCTGCAGGTGGCATGAACTGGCCTCTCCCTGTCTGCTGTTCAGACACCCTCTGGGACCAGCAGGCTGAGATATGTAAATATTGGACAGATAATGTGCAGAGAGGAATCCTGCCCTTTCAACAAAAATCAAGCCAGGGCTGAGCTTTCTCTCTGAGGAAGGAAACATTGCACCCTTGTGCCTTTCAGCAAACGGGGGGGTTGCCCTGAGCCTGGTGGTACTCGTGACCCCTCTTTGGGGTGCCAGGATTTGGCCAAGGCTGAATCATCACTCCTGGCTCTGCTCCTGCATCTTGATGCTCTGTGCTTGCTGTCACATTGTAAAGTCTGTTTCTTATTTGGAGTTAAAACTCTGGAGTACAAGTGATCTGGTTTTATTGATTTGAAAAGGCTGAACTTTAAATAGCTGTTGTTTAAAGTGCTGGAATATTAATATTAGGTTAGAAAGATGTCCCTGACTTGTTGTCCCGAACATTGGAAAAAACATGTATCATACAATTCTGCTCTTCCAGGATCATTTGTGACTGTATTGTCCTGCAATAATGTTTTACCACTGTGGTTAGGATTCCTTTTGCTGGGCTAGACAGGACTAGAGAGGATGATCCAATCATTTATCCCAGTTCCCCTCAACCTCAGGAAATCATAGAACAAAGACTGAAGTCAGAAGCGCCCACAAGAGCAAACACCCTGTGTCTTCAGGCTAACACAGTCCAGAAGATGCCTGTCAGCACTCCATGACACGCTTAAGACCTTTTGAAAACATTAGACCACAACTGTCAAAAAGTCCTTTGCATCACAGAAGAGAGCAGGAAACATCGTAAACCGCTGGTACAGTTTATTTTCCTTCCCTTAGCAGTTTTCTTAAATAAATCTGAACTATGTGTTTAGCATTATCACCTTTTTTCTGGTCCAGTAAGTGTACATACATATGCAATATACCTACATGTGCGTCACATGGATATGTATGTTTGATTTACAGGCATGCATACTCACTTACCTTTTCGGCTGCTCTCACTTTTTCAGTTATTTTTTTTAGTCAATAAACTTTCTGATGGTAGGAATGTGGCTTTTAGGTTTTATTGTGAAATGTTCTTAAACTGTTCCAAATCTCCATTTTCCACTGTCCCTCAGTTCAGATGTTCCCTTCTGGCTCATTTGGTGCATAACGGTTTTCAGTGCAGAGCGATTTATTATACTACTTTTTAAAGCAGCAGGTAGATGGAGTCCTGGTTTGGGTTGTGTGTTTTCTCTGCATATGGCAAATGTGATCAAATTAGAGTTACTGCACTGTGTCACTAGCTAACTTCCAGCTGCTTGAGGGGTTTGTCTTTAGATGTTGCAATGAGGTTTTATATCTGCGTCTCATAGATGCAACCCCTTTCAAATTTTCCTTTTTGCACAACATATTATTCTGCTCACCAGATAGTGACTGTTCCAGCAGTCACCATATCTCACGCAAACTCTTTCTAAATGTCATTGGTGACTGTAATGATCAAATGAAAGTAAATTGTACTACAGAAGGACTTAGCAATTAAAAACCCACAACAAAAAACACCTCCCAGCCAAGCAGAACTGCAAACAACTCAATATAATTATTCCAGCCTGTTTGAACCCGCCTTTTGCTTGCACACTCAGATCTGCAAGGCACTTCTTCTCCATCAGGGCTGAATCACTCTTTTGCTGACTTCTTATAATACAGTGTAGATAAGAGCCCTTCAGTGGTAATTTGCTTGAGTTCTTAATAAGGAGAGATTTTAGAAAGCACAGACTAGTGTATGCAATAAGCTAAATATATCCATATCTGTAAGCAAGCCGCTCAGTGTGCTATTTCTTTCTCCCTTTCCCTCCCTTGTGCTTTAGAGACTAAAGCAATTAAAGGGTTTGGGTGCGTTTTATTTCTCTTGGTTATTTAAGCTGCATGCCTGTACACTTTGCAAGCTGCTGTTTTCACAGCTGTTCGCCAGGATTTGTGGTTGTGAACCAGGTGGTACTGCAAGAGTCCAAGGATGCATCGCATGCAGCACTGCTGCTCTGAGGGACCCCAGGGGTTGACTGAGGTCCAGGCTTAGGCACTGCCCAGGCAGAGTACCCAGAGTGATTTGTAGTTATCACGACATCTTTGACATGCAATTTATGTTTGAAGGGTGCAGGTAGGTGAACTAATATTCAGTGTACTGGAGTGCTGTTCTCAGCCTGAGCAAGGGCTTTCCAGAGATGCCAACAGAAGCTGCTCAAGGGGGGAGCTCACGGATGAGTTTAAGGCTGGGTTAGAGAAAGGGATACTTTGACCTCAAAAATAATGAGTAAAGTGATACCACAGTCAGAACCTCCTTTCCAGGGTTATAAGGTAGTTCAGGTATCAAGGGACTCAAAAAAAGTGAAAGGGGCACTTGAGGGCAACATCTTGGCTCCATTGTGCTATTCACAAAGTATCAGAAATCAGTGGTGTTACACCATGACAACAAAATGGGAAGGTGCTCCTGTGTTGTTGAGATATGGTGGGGACATGTCTGCGTTCTGCTTTGTGAATGGCACAAAAGGCAGTTTGACACTGATCTTTACAACAAGTCATAGCCAGCAATAAAAATATTTGGGGGAGATCTTCAATGGAGGCTACCAAATGATGGCAGTTAGGACACACTGATCAGAAACTCGGATGTTCGTGAAGTGGTCTGCACAGCCATTTTAACAGGGACAATGGGGAAGAACAGTTTAGGTTGTGCACTTTCATGGTTGGGCTGAGGTGAGCAAAAGAGAAAGATGGGTTGGTTTTACAATGAACCGTGCGGTAGCTAATGTGCATCCATTTATTAGGAGGCTGCAGGGGAAATTCATCAGAAGGCCAGATAGGATCTAGGCACCAATTATGTCCCACTCGAACCTTTGTGCACAGGAATGAATTTCACCTTGTCTGACCCATGAAGGTGTGTGACTACTTATCTACCCTTTCCTTAAGACTTCATTTTTATAGTTTCAAATAGCTAGATTTTTCTTTTTCAATAGTAACTTTCCTTGATGTACATCTGTTTCCAGTTTAATACGTACCACTAACTCTCCATGAATGGCAGAGATGTCTTTTGTCTGCAGTTTAACATGGAGGCAACTGAATCATTCACTCGTACAGAGTGAAATCCATTTCTTCTCCAGTCCTCTGCAACTGAGGTAATGTTTGCAAAATGCTTTGAAGATTAAAAGCACAACAGTATATAAATACTAAGTATTATTTTTATATCTTTATCATCGATGCTTTTAAAATTAACATGAAAAAATCCGGTGAGTACCCAAATGCCCAGTAAAATGCATATCCTTCTAATCTTAATGCTTTATTTTAATCTATGAATCTCCTTAATCCTTGAAATTAATTACCATGATTAAAAATGGGAGATGTGTTTTCCCAGAACAATCAAATTGTTCTGTTGCAAGTTTTCATATTCATTTCACATCATTATTTTCATTTCTTTTGATATTAAAACACACACACGTTCCTGGATATGACACCTTCTCTCTCTTTAAAGTAAGAAGGAGCCTTATTTTGCTACTTGCTCACTATGGCCAAAAGTGACCCCATACAGTGGTAACCTCAGAAGGAGAAAGGGGCTTACCTTGTCTGCCTTGGGGTCTCCTATATGGGCAAAGCCATGACTGTTGGCTTGTCAGCCAGAGCTCCGGAGACTGCCTTCGTTCATCCATGCACCCAAAAGGGCTGACTTACAAAAAGGACACCTTCAACAGGCAGGGCATGTTCACACTGCTGTCTGTGCGCCAGTGGAAGGCAGTCATTACAGTTACAGCAAGACTTATAAAAATGGCAATTTGAGTGTAGCCCAAAGTCCTGTTTCTTTTAGTTCTTGTGAACTGTCTGATTTCTACTCCAGTGTTAAGAGAACCAAATGTGAGAGTACTTTTGTTGTACTGGGGAATCAAAATGGAACAAAGACCGATACTTTAGTGCCTCACTGGCGAACCGGGGCAACGCACGTATTTCCTGACAATCAAAGCAAGAGGAAATCCTCTCTGTGGTTGGGTCGTGATCCAGCCTTCTCCAGATAGTGCTGATATTTGGATCCAGGTTTGTGTCTCATTTCTGTTCAGTGCCTACTGCAGTTTTGCACACCTGAGCCCTATTCCTTATTAACTGTTCACAAAGAGAAGAGGGAAAGTATCCAAGTCCTTACACTGTCCAGATTTCCTGACCAGAATCAGTAAGAGAGAAAGGGAGAGGAAACTATTTTAAAATATTAGTGTCAGTATGCGTTGAAGAGTCTCTGCATGCAGCACTCACAACCTGAGGCTTTAAGGAAGTCAATTGAATGGTTCCCTGGGAAGATCTTGCTTTGATATATAACACAGTTCCTTTTGTTCCAAAAATGGCAAGAAGAAAGGGGACAAAATGTGTGAGCTGAAAAGGAAGAGAGACTGAAATGGAGTCACATCACAGGTGCTGAAAATGGAACTTTTATTGTAGATCACAACAATACAGAATTTCTAATGCAGAAAGGATTTGAGAATAGAAAAGGCATCCAGTGTGCAAGGAAGGTACAAGAAGATACGTCTTTTACTGCCCTTTATTTTTTTTTTTTGCCCCTCTCATCAGAACGAAGAGGAAGGTCAGGCATGAGATGTGGAGATTATTTTGGCAATACAGACACTATTGTTGTGGTATGTGACAGACAAAGCAGGGAGATCATCCATGTGGAAACAACACAGAACAGATTGTCCAGAAAATGGTCAGTTGGCTGTGGAAAGAGGTGCGGGAGTGAGGGGCAGGGGAAAAAAGCAATCCAGTTTAGCCTAAAATGGGAAGAGAAGCAGTCAAGCAAAGGAACAAGAGCTGAAATGGGGGAAGCCTGCAAATTGGTTAAGGTGAAGGGACAGTGAAAGTGTGGAGTCACAAAGCCAAATAGGATGGGGACAGCTGGTTTTCTGAGGGTTACACACAAAGTCTTTAAAAAGAATCAAATAGCTGTATGTTTGTGGTCTGGGGGATCCGGACCGGAGGCTCAGCATGGCTGGGAAATGGTTCGTTTGTTCTTGAAGAGTCATTGTAAGAATGAAAATTGCCTTGCATATACAGCTTGCTATCAATTTTTTTTTTTCCCCCAAATGGATACTAGCAAATCTTGAATGCTGACTGAAAATGCATGGTTTTGAACTTAAAAAATAAATAAAATTTGAATTCCACTTTGAGGAAATCCTGATTTTCTTCTCAATGTTAGTTACCAACTGCAAGTGACACAGAACAAAGACTTTCCACAAATGCCCTGGCTCTGGATTGTGACTAGACAGCTCGATATAACCACTGAGTTTCTTTGGCCATGGTCTTCTCTGTCCTAGCACTGGCCAAAGGTCAGGGAGGAGCTGGATGGCACAGAGGATGGTATGTGAGGGTGAGCGTGGCTTGAGAAATGCAGTCTGGTGAAATGTTGGAGTGCCCACCAGGAGCAAGGTGGAGCCTGACTGTGGAAAGCAAGAGGGAGCCCTGACACGTAGGAGTGTTGTTGAGTGTCCCCATGTGTGAATGGAGGTGTCCAAAACCCACTCTCAAGGGCAACTGGGCAAAACAAGAAACAAAGGTCCATGTGGCCAACACATGGGGAGGGATCTACTCCTCCAAGTGCCCAGCAAGTGAATGTGATATCAAGGGTTGGTGAAGGAAGGGAGTCCATGCAGCCATGGCCATTTTCTATTTAGTCATGGAGAGGGAAGGAAAGAAAGAGTGGGAGTAATCTGACATTTCCACATTTTCCAAAGCAGAAAGTTCCAGGTTACCACTCAAAATGACAGAGCTAGTGATTACAAAACTGCATCTTGACCTCCCTTCCTCCCTGCCTGGCACTGCAGAGGGAGGATTAGCTGTAAGCTCTG
>JAVJGJ010000062.1:20805015-20841440 GCA_035590215.1 Microhierax caerulescens
CTGCAGAGGGAGGATTAGCTGTAAGCTCTGATGCTGTGGTCAGTGACTGTGCTCACTTTATTGCTTTGCCTATTTCCTACTGTGGCTGTGGAAAGTAGAGAAAAGCTTTTAGGTAATGAAAGTTAGCCCAGGAAAAGGATCTGATCTGATGAGATTCCCCAGAAGACAATACCAGCTCTAATTCCTTGAGTTTAACTTTCTACTTCCAGAGGATTTGCCAAGGAAGGAATTTAATTTTTTTCCCTAGACAAATGTATTAATATTTAATAAAAAGCAAAGCCAGATGACACTTCTAGAGAAAATAAAGAATTTACATAAACCTTTTGCTGTATTTGAACAGAACAAGATAAATTGAGGGGGTTTAACTCAGATATTTTTTCTTTTCTAGAAAATAATAAAATAGCCAAAAGGCTTCAACTTCAGAAAATGGTTTGGTTTTTTTTTTTTTGTGTTACTCCACATCAAGTCATCTTGGGATTTAAAGTATGTATTATATTCTCTTCCCCACTAGTTTGTCTCCTGATTCTGTCTTGTCTTCCTAGCCTGTGCTTGCCCCCAGTACCAGGCACTGGGAGAGATGGTTACCAAGAGAGCACTGAGTCGAGGGAGGTTTTTCTACCTCACATTGTCTCCTCATACCCTGCCTGTGTGACCAAGGCTAAGGCCTTTTATTTAGCCATTTCTCAGCATTTTCCTTCATGAATGTTTGTTTTCACCCCCTTTTTCATGACACTCCCTCAGACCTGCATCATCTTTTTGAGGTTGTCTGGAGTCTAGAGATTTATATGGATTGTTTTAAAACCAAAAGTTTACTGTCAGGGAAGCAAAGATAAAACTTTCAGCAGGTATGTAGGTGTAGAGGCGTGAAGGCAGTGGGTTGATAGCATTGATAACGTGCAGCTGTGGCCTGGCCTAGAGGGCAGTGGGTGGATTAACACGGATGATGTGCAGCTGTAGCTCGTTCCCACTAAGTGGTTAAATAGCCCTGAGGAGGGTGGGAGAGGGGTTGGATGGAGGAGGGGCAGGGTGGTCTGACCTCTGGAGGAAGGAGGAACAGCATGGACAGTAGAGACTGACCAAAGGTAAAAGCCTTGTTACAGCTCGCTAGCCTGACTGTGTGGTAACAACTGGTGCCCCGTGTGAGGTGGTGATGGTGGTGCCCTGTGTAGCTGAGACAGGTGGGGAGAGCCTGCGACTCCCCAGGAAAGGTGAGCTGTTGGGGACAAGGAGAAGGGAACCTGACCGCTGTAACCCAAACTGCAGCAGGTAGGTCTGCCTGATGCCAAGCTCGCTTCCCTTCCCTTTGGTTTTCCCTCAACAGCCTGTCGGTTCTGAACTCCATCTGGATGCTGAGGCATGCAGATTTTACCACGGCAATTGACATTGTCAAGGCAAACACAAAAGTCATGGGTGCCACAATACAGCATCTCCAGCTTGGTACACTGAAGAAAGGTTTGACTTTAGAGTGACCCCGCACTCACCTATTTCACTGCTTTTCTCTTCCCTCCGCTTGTACGTACACCCTAGAGGTGCGAGCATCAGTAAAAGACTGCTCAGCTAGAGATCGTTTCCCTCCCTGCTCACCATTTTCCTTGAAAGACTGCACAGAGACGTTTGCTAACTCTATTTTAGAAGGATATATCAAGTCTTCGACGAGGACCCTGCACAGTCTTTTTCAGTATCACTTCACTCTCCATTGCCAAGCTTTTAAACAAAAATAAACCAAGATAATGTCAATAAATCATCTTTCCTCCTTTTCAGCTCAGCACCAGTGGAGGACTGTGGTAAGTTATCATGTTTTTAACTATGAACCTGTCTGGCTCTTCGTCATTTATCTTGTGTCTCCCACTCTGGTCTGGCTCAAGGCTGAACATTAGCAAATGATGAATGCGGGGCTGTCTCTCCTGGTTTGTACTGGCATTATTAACCCGTATTCTCCTGAATATTTCATACCATAATACATTATTCATGAGTTGCTGGAGTTGCGGCAATTGGCTCTCAGGTTAGCTGCCCTGTGTGTGGGAGCAGGACAGAAATGTTTGCTACTGACAGGTAATCCCTGTTTTGCATTCTGAGGGATTTTCCCTACCCCTGCGATTCTGAGTATTGTAAAGCAGATTAGTTAGTGTAAATTGGCTATTTGACATGTATTTACACCAGTATCTGTCCTAATGGTGTTTTTTCAGGTGGCTATTGTATTGTATTTTGATTTATTGCGAATCTAAGAACCCCAAGAACCAACTGTGTAATGTAACCACTCTGTGGCTGTAACACGTAGCCAGCTTTCTGTTGATTAAATAACGATCTATTATTTTTCCTTTGTTCCCTTATTTGTTCTATTTTTTTTTCAGTTTGTATTCTTTTTTTCCCTTGATACCTCGCCTCAGAAAACAGCTGTTACATACAGACAGCAGCAATAGAAAAAGACAGATCTTGTATTCTTCCCAGACATGGCCCAGCTTGCATGAGACAAACCTCTGGAGGTTCAGAGTTCACTAACTGGGCAGTCAGAGCTGGACTCTGGAGGTGTGATGGTTTCTTGCTGTGTGTGTAGGAGGCGAGGTATTCAAATTCAGTCTGGGAGCGAGTGAAGGGACACCTTTGCATCATGCTGTGTTTTACTGTCTGTTTAGGTGTACGTGTCCCAGAGCAATAGCTTTGTACCTGATGTTTCTGCAGGAAACCCCTCACTGAGAAGCAGCTCATAGTGAGTGCATAGGCTGGGGTCTTCCTGGGAAACTGAGGCACCTCTCTGCTGATCTCCTGACCATGAGGCATGCTTTGTTTTCAGATTGATAGACGTGATTCACATCTACGGTGGTAAGTGAGCGTAAGGTCTTGAGAAATGTTGACAACTGTTGCTCGTTTGTGGGCTTTAGGCTTTCTCATCGTCTTTTGCTGTGTGGTTGTTGAAGTGGATGACTGATGACTGTGGCAGATCTCCAAACAAATAGCAGGCACAGATTTCAGGTTTCTTATTTCAAGGACTATACCCTGCATTTTGTTCCTTTGGGGGGGGGGGGGGCGGGAATTGTGAACAATTTTGACCCAATTCAGGCCAAGAAATTCTCCAGAACTTGTCCTGTTTCCTCCCTTGAGCTCCTGTACTATGGTGGAACAAGGTCCATACCACCACTGTCTTCAACCTACAGAACGGCATGATTTTGTGCTCCTAAAAGATAACACTTAGACACTCTGGCAGAAACTAAGGGAAGGGCCATAAATCTGTGCCTCTAGCACCAGTCTAAGTAGATGTGGCAGAAAAATGATGAGTTGGGAAGCATAAGTACTGAGAAATGGAAAGATGTTCCAGTATCCCTGGTCATATACAGCAGAGGTGGCTGCACTTCTGTTGTCAAGGAAATACAACCTGAAAATGGATTATGTTGCCTGCAGCTGCTTGCATATGTACAAGATCATAACAAAGAGATCATCTCTAGGAGAGCTCAGGGTCATGGCTGGAGGAGCTGCATTTTTCTGCAGAATATCTGCAGATCCCCCTACAGTGATGATTACCAACCTGTGTGTCGTGTAACAAGGGGCTAAATATAGCTGAGACTAGAGACCCTGGAGGTAGATGGTTAATGAGGTGCTATCTGGGTAAGAAAAAAGAGAAAGAGGGAAATGAGTAGAGAGGCTTGTGTATCTGATTCAGAAAAGCTCTGAAGTGTGGAGTCATACAGGGTATTTTTGGCTTCAGCATGTATTCCTTCCTTCTCACCTGCATAGGAGATGAATCTTCCCTGTGGCTCAGCTGGAGACCTTATTGTCCAGCATGACCGCTTTGCTGGTGCATAGACATGGAGCTCATGTACCGTTTCATCTTGCTGCAGCTTAGCTGCTGCCAGCTCTGCCTGTGTAGAGGGACAGAGCAGCTGATGGGGTGAGTGTCTGGCAGGAGCCCCTGAGACCTCATCGATCCTGTGCTTGAAGTTAACTGTTATGATCGGCTTGCTTACAGATCCCCTCTCCAGGGGTCCTGGTGTCCTCCTGACTTTGGGCTTTAGTGAAGGATGAAGTCTCACATGTAGGAAGGGAAGGGCAGGAGGGATCCAGGGGTCAAGAGGGTCAGTGCAGAAGCTCTTGGAGCTGTGGTCACATGCATAAAAGGCATCAGAGGTAAGCTATAATATCCTGTCCCACCCTGGACAAACTATTTAACCTTCCTATTATTGAGCATGAACATTGACACTTGTTAATCACAGCCTTGGGGACTACTGGAGACAAGTCTAGGGGCTCCCAAAGGAAGGTGTTGTAGATGGTTTGAGTCTACGTGTAAATCTGTCCACTGCCACTTTTTCTCTGCCATCAAAAGGCTCACACACTGGCAGCTGTGCAAGAGATAATCTCATTATCTGCCTATTCCCATTGCAGGAAAGACCACAGATATTGTTCCTTGCTTCTGACCGGTGGATAGTCTCCAAATTGCCCAGTGACTCAGTTGTTGTGGGTTCCCTTAACTATCCCATTGCTCTGTGACAAGCCTCTTCCCTCTTTCAGCTGTGATGTGAAATGTTCTTCTTGCATCCCTAGCTTGCCAAGACACTAGGGAATTACACACGTTTGAACAAGCCCCATTGATTTCCTTCCTTCTTTCCCATGTTGTCATTTGAAAATGGTCTTTATGGAAGTATTTCACGTGAATGTCATCAATTTTTATATTAAGACATTATAAACTGTATGTATGCTAGTGGCCCTCACTTTCTCAATATTTAATTTTCTTTGATATGTTTGATTTATTTTAAACATAACTATGGACTAAAACCTAGCAATTTAGATTTCAGGAACAGCATTGATTCAGACTTTTCATGTGCCATAAATCAGTTCCTGCAATGTAGTTTCCCTTTCTTTGAAACAGAGACCATGTTGTTGCAAGGTGGGCAGTAAGATTATGGTAATCAATGATCATTCTTTGATTGAATGTGGATGCCCAGAAACATGCAAAACACTAGTGTGCCACATATTCCTGGTGTCTATAATTTCCACCTGCCCTTCAGGCTGAATGGTGCTGAGTTGCTGTTCAAAACACATTTAGATGCTCTGGGTACAGCAGGATTTTCAAGGTCTACAACCATGTGCAATGAAAAGATGTGATAAATGCTGAAGTTGTTTCCTAAGTGAAATGAAGAAAACGAAAATTATACCAGTGCTGATGAAGGTGAGCAGCAAGCCTTAGATTTAAACAGGGAAAATGACAGCATTATCAGTCAGGTATCATGGCAACCAAGTAGCCTAGAATTTGCTGTCAACTTTCCAATCATATTGTCTCTTTACCTGGCATAACAAGGTGCATTTTCCTTTGGGAAATTTAATCCCTTCTCCATTGGAGGTCATTCAGACGTTTAAGACCTGACCGAGCTCAGCAACTTGAAGAATTCAGATTGCTCCTAGATACCTGCACCTAAATAGTCGTATAGGCAAAAAAGGAAAATAAAAAACCAACCCCAAACCACTAGACAGGTCTGTGAAAGCCAGGCAGAAAAATCACTGTTGTATAAGACACCCTGTTTGTTATTGCTGCATCTTGGTTGATATGAATTTCATGCTCAGTGTTATCCAGTGGCTGGAGTTAAAATACTGTAAATCCAGATCTTCTCTAGAGACAGCACAGGTATTTTTTGCACAATGAGCTGAACCAAGGATGCTAGCAAGGCCAGAGGTCTACCACAGAAAGCCACCTTTGAATGACATGCTTGTCGTCTTGTAGACACATACACTTGCTCACGTCTGCATTACAGTCTGGGATAAGAGAACTGCAAAAGGCTTTAGAAGGATGGATTTAGTCAGGGATGACTTCTCTTTGTGGCGCATAAATGAGATTATGATGTAAAATAAATCAGTATCAGAATGAGAAAGTAGAAAGTCTGAGATTTGGAATACTTAATCCTTGACCTGTTGCTCAAATGACGGTGAGAGCAATCAGGCTACTCTGGAATCCTCTTACTGAGTGTGTGATGAACATGTAATATATTTCTAAATTATGAACTGGAGGGGATTTATTCAGACCTGGTTTTCTTTACTGTCTGAGATAAGGACTAAGAACAACAGCTGCAAGATATAAATGTAAGACCATGGTTGATGCAGATGGGAGTACAACCTTTTCCTAGCAGATCCAGGAGAGAACTAATTGCTTCCTTCAAATCCTGTGTATACACAATGTGTGCAGTTTCTTTTATCATAGAGGTATCAGCAATGGGCCAAGCTATGACAAAGAAAGTTCTTCGGTTTTCCTGATTGAAGGACTGTACCTATCTAGTAGTGTATAATACAACAAAGTCACACTGTGCTATTGCTTTTATGCAAAGCTTTTGAGCTTAACTGTATAGCCTACACATGACCTTTACTCTTTCATTTCTTTATTGAATTTAAATCACAGATCCGAAAGCCTTTGCATTTTAGTCAATTTCTTGCTTGCTTTTAAAACCAAATAGAGGATGGATTAAATACTGTTTGAAAACAAAAAGAAGTGTTTGATGTTTGATTATTCAGAGAGTCACAGCAGGGTTTAAATCTGTGTTTATACTGGACACATTACTAGTCCAGAGGGAACCAAGCAGATTTTTCACCCTGCTGCTAAATTTCACTGAATGTGAGAGTCACAGAATATCATTCAACCAGTATCATCCTAGGCTCATCTTTTCTCCAGCAAGACTGAGAACTGGGACAGGACTTTAGACCAAATTGCATGTCGCCATGGAGAGGTCTCTCACAGAAGCTCTCCAAAAGCCAAACTCTGATGATTAAAGTGGTAGGATGTTTGGAGTAGTGGTTCTGTTTGATGGGATTGCAGTGTGGTTATCTATGCCTGGGACTTGAGGTGCTCATCGCAGCATAATCATCTGTTTCCATATCTCTCCAGGACTACATGTGTGTGACACAGAATTCAAGCCCCAGCTCAAGCAAAGCAGTTCTGCTTTTGCTGAATTTCAGCATCAGGAACCTGTGCGTGTAGCCTGTGCTCAGCTGATCTTTTGTTTGGAAGTTACCAACTGTCACTGTATTTCTCTGGCACAGTGCTTCAGGTGCCTCTGAGTCTGTTTCTGGGTGTGCCTAGATGTACTTTAACGTGGGAAGCAATGTATGTAATTCTCCTCCCACCTAAACATGAATTTGCCTAGTATGATCTGGGAGCTTGCAGATGGTTTGTGGTCCGAGGGCGGGCCAACAAAATCTGGAGGAGTTTGTTTTTTGCTGGGTCAGTGACAGAAAAGGCTGTACTGGGAAGGATGCTGTTTGGAAAGGAGACAAACGTTGATGACATGAGTGCTTGTCAGACAATCCCTCAGGGCTATTTTAATTAACGCACGGTGTCCCACAGCCTTGCACCTGTTGCAGTTCCACTTCTTCCTCCACAACTGCACCTCGGAGAGAGGTGTGTGTAGGGAAGAGGAGGATGGGAGCTTTTTTGGTTGTCTTCCACATGAGGGAAATCCATTGCTGCTGCTCAACAGTGTTTAGCAGTCTTCTTAGGGCTGCTACAGTGGCCCAAAGAGGATTTACAGAGGAGCAGAATTCATCCCTTTTGGTCCCCCAGACTGTGTGAATCTGGCCTTTGGGTGTTATATCCTTCCATGGAGAAGATGCCCCTTAGTCTGCTTCTTGTTTGACTTTTTTTCTCATCTTTATTTAAAGATTCTTTTGTTATATGTTTACTGCCAGAAGTTGTATAAAAAACAGTAAAAACCTTTCTAATTTAAACATAATTATCTCCAAGTCAGAACTAAGAAAAAACATGCTGTCCTCTATATGTGTGTTGCAGGTCATGTAAATCATGTTAAATGTTGGAATTAGACAGGGAATCTTGCAATACAATGTGCTATGCATAATTTGCTGTTTCAGACACACATATTCTCTTCAAAAGCAGAAAGCAAAGTATCTCTTCTCCCTGCCTCACTTCAAAGCCCTCCCCAAACGGCAATCTATGCAATGCTACAACACTAGCTAGAGACATCCATGCCTCAGTGAAATAAACTGAGAGCAGAGGAGATGACTTCTTGCTGGTATGAGAAATACTGGACTGACGTAATTTAACAGCAGACATTATGGAACTAATTCTGCATCTCCCGTTTTTTGACTGGTATAGCAAACTGGCAGCTGCCAGACATGGGAAATGATTTTCTAATGCGATTGCTGTGAACCATCCTGCAGTTAAGAGAGCTACTTTATTTTCCCTTTTTTTTTTTTTTCAAACAGAAATACCTTTGCTGCATTGGAAGATATGAAGTATAGGAAAGCCTATGCCCTGAGTTTGTCTTGACTGATTGCCTTCTCTTTGTGACTGATTTTAACTGCAGTGAGCAAGGGATCATGCTTATACAGCTCAAGAAATCAGGCTGAATTGGCTGGTGAGGGAGATGGAGGATGGATACTCTTCATTTAGAATCTTGACTGTACCATCCCCTTCACAGACTTGTCACAGGGGAATGAAGGAGGGTAACAGAAAGCCTCCACACTTCTTGCAGGGAGGCTAGTAGATGGTGTTTTAGCAGAGATTTATGATATCAACTACATTTTTCCATTGAACTCCTCAGAAACTCATACCAGGATTGCTAGCTTGTGCTGTTGCTGCTGCTGCCGGCACATGGTAATTCCTAGGATATGTACTCATGGCTGCCAACCTTAACATGCTAGGTGCTGTACAAACACCAGCCTTCAGTGGGTGAGGTTATAATTAAATGTATTCCCACAGATCGTGAAATATAACCTGAAGAGATTTAAAGTGGGCCCTTCCACCCTGAAATACAAGTCTGACTCATCTCGGCGCAAGAACTAAGCGGAGCTGAAGGCAGACCTATGCCGAGGGGGTTGTGCAGCTGACGGGGTGGCTGTTAAGCTGCAGGTGCTTCCATCCCCCACAGAGATGTGTCAAACTCCTCCATCACACTGGTGGAAATCAAATCACGTCAGCTCGAAGAGAAGGAGATTGGTATGCCTATTGCTGTCTCCATCCAGCTTCAGTTTCCATTTTGACTTCAGCACCTTGCCATCTGCATGAAGCAGAAGGGCGTAATTTATCTCCCTGGTGACTAGAAATTCAGTTGCAGTTGTTCTCACCCTTGTTCTCCACATCCTTTTAATTTTCCTTCTGTCACTCAGCCTCCCTCCCTTCATCCCACCTGGGGCCTCCCATGATTGCTGTTGAAGGAAGACAAATTGATGTGCTATTGCGTGGATGGGCTCTCCAAATTACTGCCAACACGCCCCTCAGTGTGTGTTCTCCCTGGTTTGGAGAGTCCTCTCTCCTCTCCCTGCTCCTCCACTGGGGAGAGGCCAGGAAGGCAGCAGAGGACCAAAGGTGGTGGTTTTGAGTCACAGTGGCTTATTCAGCCATTAGTGGCTGAAGGTGGGTGGTGTGGGATCTAGCAGTGACATCCTGCTGAAAGCCTGGAGGTTTCTGTCCTAGAGGTGACTTTCAAGTAGCGACATCCCAGGTCCTGGGGCTGGACAACCCTGGGGTCTCTCCTCATCCAACAGTGCGTTTGCTGTGCTGGGATCCCTGTTGGAAAGGCACGGGGATTTTGCTGCTATCGTTACAATCAGGCCTTGATGGGCACTGACTGTCACTAATGCTAATGCTGTAGAGGCTGGTGCTTTAGCTCGTGGTGCCACGCTGTCTATAATCAGGTTGGAGGTATTTTCTGCTGCCTCTGCAGTCTGACTTCCCCTTCCAGGAAGGGACGAGCATGAGTCAGTCTCTTTCTCTGCTGAATTTCAAAGAAGTCTGTATACTAGCTTGAAAAGGGTTCCCAAATTCAGAGAGCTCATGTTAGCTGAGCAGCATCCCCCCATTTGGGACAACCTCATTAATTTATGGGCTGCTAATTTCCATGGAAGTATCTTTCATGAACAAAATCTCCCCCAAGGTTCCTGCCTCTTTGTCAGCAAGCATCAGAAGCTTGTAGCGAAGCCTTGTATTACTAAGATTTCATTACTTAGACTATACTCCAGAGCACTTATTAATGTACTGTAAAGCAAAAGGAATAATTAAAAATAAACTATGCTTGTCAAAGAAATAAAGTGCATCTTATGCTGCGTGATCCTGGCTTTTTTTGATAATTGCCCTTGTTCATTTTGCCATTAATTCAAGGAGTGAAAGAATTGCAGTGCGATCTGCAAGATGTTAGAACAGTTTAATGATGCTTTTCTTTAAAGAATGAGGAACAGCACCTTCATTTTCTGGAAGTGGAGAGCCAGTGACAGAACCCCTCAAGTCTTTTACGTCAGGGTTTTAATAGAACAACTGATTTCAAGAAAAGATTACGAAGCCACTGTACACAGCCTACCTGTTTGAAATAGAAGCAGTACTAAAAACATTTAGTGATCTCTCTCCAGGTAGAACAGGTGTTTTCTGTGGTAGGTTAACCTTTTTGCTTTCCTTCTTGGTAAAAAAATCTTTTCTGCCATTCTGGCAAGACAGTGACCAGTAGAATATAAAGATGAGGTTAAAAGCTGACATCTGGAGACAATATTCAGAGATGGTCACATGTTCCCCTGGTCCTAACGTGACATCTTTAGAGCTGAGCCTGTACAGAAAGAAGAAATGCATTTTAAATTCAATCAAGCTATTATTGTCTCAACCTGTGGAACAGAACTGCACTTGCTTATCTTCCCCTCAGTATCTTTGTCTGACAGGAATATAGGAAGAATTGCCTCCAATCCCATTAATGCACTCAGGCCCATTCAGTTGTATTGTTTTCCCAATGGAAAATTAGGGAAATTAAAAAAAAAAAAAAAAGTGCTTATGGAAATGTTGCCAATGCATGCAGATGGAATTCAAGAAAAAGCATCATTCATATATAGTAGCTGTTGGCGGGTTTTTTTGCTTTTGTTCAAAATAGACTTGCTTCTCATTTCTGTACCCCAGGGAAAGAGACATTTGCAACTAAAGATGTTTGCAACTAGAAGAGTAATTAGGAAGAACAACAGCATATATCTCAGAACTATCAGTACATTTTGGGCTTGTTCTCTGTGTTGTGTGTTTGGTTGTTTTTTTTTTTTTGTTTTTTTTTGTTCTGACCTAATGGGATGTGTTTCTCAGATGTAAATGGTACAGAATGGGGGGTTGTTTATGGAATTGCTTTCCAGAAGATGTTTGCATGCTAAAATGATACTCCATTGGTTAAGTTCAAACCATTAAGAAAGATAATAACCCATTCTATCCATAAAGACAGGCCTGAATGAAAACCTGTGATTCAAATGCCCTGCCAGCTCTGTGTCTTTTTCTGCCCTTACTAGCTGAATTTGTCTAGTCTATTCCTATTTTACAGGTGTATTGCTGGATGAGCTTGAGGAATTCCTCATCCGTTGTGACTCCACCTGCACAAGATCACCCTCCATTTATGAACCCTTTTCAATACTCTAAAAGCATGTTTTCAAGGACAGTGCTACCTAAATCTTATAGAACAATTTTCACCAGCAGTCATCAAAGTACCTGAACAACTAACATAGGAAAAATGATGGAGAAATGATGTGGAGGAGGCAACCCCAGGTGATCCCAAAGCCAGAAGCAGAAAATAAGCACATCTCCACTAACTGGAGAGAGTCTTGGTGCAGTAGACTGACTTGCTGAGGTACAGTTTGACATCTTTCTGACCCTGGGAAAAGGCTTCCATCGTTACCCCCATTCAGTCTCCAAGAAGAATTTGCCTGGCCTCCCTCCAGCCTCTGCAAAGGGGTTGGATTGTTATTCCTGGTGGTCTACTCTTTAATGTCTTTAGCTCTGAGCATGACCAAACAGATCTCATGGACAAGGGAAGTTTGGCACAGGGTTTCTCATCCCTGCCTTGTCTGACTGACAGAGGGAGGGTGGTCTCATGTTTTTGATTCTCAGGTGGTTCTTAGGGGCTCTGGAGTCACAGTGCAACCTATTTGCTGAAAAATCCTTTTTGGACTAACCACCCCTCCTTGTGTCTTGGTTTCCCTCTTATTTCCCTCCTTTGACACTTTGCCTTTTGAAGCCTGCTTTAATGTGACCTTTTATAGCAGAAACCTGCTCCATGTTTGCACAGTACCTTGCATGGTGAGATCCCGAGGCAACTGTAGCTGATAAAAAGAATAAAATCCTTTGAGAAAGGGTAGCAAATTTGTTTCCATGCTACTGAGATGCTTCTTGTTAAACCTTGAAATCTTTTCACCTATGGGTACGAATGAGATTCTGTATTTTTAGTCACAGTTCTGTTAGGATGAATATGGGTAATAGTTCTCATAAAATACTGGTACCTTGACAACAGAGTAATCCTAGTCCGTTTCTAGCTTTTTCTGTTTTTTAAAAAATCAGGGTTCTGAGACGTTGAGTGACTTTTATTTTCCTTGTGCATTTGTTCTATGATCTGAAGCCTCAGGTAGGAACAGAGAGAACAGAAGTTGGGAGACCCATGGTTGTATATTTAAGACAAAGTAACAGAATTTTAAGATGTTTTCTTTTCTAGGAAATCAGATACACTTTTTATTTTATTTTTCTAATTGCAGCTGCTAGTTCAGCTGGAGGAAGAGCTCTGCACTGGGTTATGATAAAGACAAAATAAACAGCTATCCTAATATCAAAAAAAAAACCAGTGCACCCCGATCAGATTTTCTTCCCCCTAAGAGGGAAAGGACTTTAAACCAAGGGAGAAAATGTCAGCTGGGGTCAGCATGGGCACAAGTTCAGGCTTTTAATTCTGGCTGCTCCTATGGCTCCTGCAGTCAGGAGTGATCCAAAGTCCCCTTCTCAAGGCTGCTTGAGCCTGCCTCCTTGTTTAGCCGGTGAAAAGCAGAGCCTGGAGTGTTTCAGTGACGTACATGTGGCATGGACTTACAGCACGGCTTGCTTCTCTTTTTGCTAAGATGGTCAGACATTCTCCAGTAGGGAGTGAAAGGAATTGCCTGAAAACACCTTGAGCCTGGGTACCAAACTAGCCTCCTAAAGTCTGTGCTTGGCTTTCTGTGCCGGGGCTAAAGAAATTCCTTTCCAGAAACCTTCTGAATGTGTAGGAAAGGGTTGCATTTGCTGGGGGAAATGCTGATGTAAGCAGAGAGAGATGGACTTTATTCATAGTGCTTGAGAAAGGCAAAACCTTTGAGGAATGAATGGAGAAGCAACCTGCAAGATTTAGACACTGCTAGAATCTAAGGTCTGCAAGAAGATGCTTAAGTCCTTGGTTGGAGTTACGGGCAGCACAGCTGTGAGATTCGCAGTAAATGAGAAAGGGTGACAAGGAGGGTGTGAAAGGCAAGCTCTGCTTTAACCTGTGTTTGAACTCATGCTAACAAACAGCCAGACAGGAGAGAAGGAATGGCCGAGGCGCAGGCTTTGTGAGGGCTGACTTATGGTTGTACTCTTTTAAGTTTCTCTTTTGAGAAATCAGTGGAGACCCATGCAAAGATAGCAGCGAGGCAGGAGGAAGAGAAAAAGCCGAAAAATTAATGCTGATTAAGAAGAAATGCAATTTTCTTAGACTTGTGTCTTGGACTCAGTTAAGACCAGATTAATTTTAGAAAGAGTTAAAAAGTTCCCACTGCCACATTCCCAGGGGCCACTGGAATGAGCTACATTATTCACGTTATTCGAGTTCCCATGGATTGACCTTTTTTTTCTGCATTATATATGCAAAATATATACCTGTCCATATGGTGGGTATTTGGAAGGTATAGGAAGGATGTTTCTAAACATGTGACGGTTAAGCTATTCAACTTAAGTGATTGGTATCCCCAGAGTGCTTGCCTATCTCTTTTTCAGAAAGGAAAGGGGTTTTTTTGCCCTGTTGTTTTTGTTCAGACAACATAATCCTAAATTAATCCCTTAGCTGGTGGGGAAGCCTGACAGGATGCAGCAAGGAAGGAGCAATGTGTTCTGCAGGCTGCTTCTGGAGGTTCATGTCCCACCTGCCAAGTATATTGGTGCTGTTACAGCAGTCTTCATACGGCACTTACAACTGTGCTGTATACTCTTCCTCATTCAGCGTGGATGTGAACTCATAGATGAAAGCACCTTAAGAATTATCACTCCCATTCCAAGACCACTTTGTGTAACATACCTCAAGAGGTAAAGTATTTCTAGTCCACTCGATTGCATGACAGTGACTTGTACTGCCCCAGCCAGACACCTTGACTCCCACAAGACCAGCAGTTCTTTCTTACTGGGAAGCCCCTAGTCTCTGAGTATAATGGTTTTAGCTGGGGTTGGTGATGCTGGAGAAGGCTGAAGGGCAGGAAGGAAGCTCTGGCATTTGCCGCGGGTGTAATGCCATACGCCCTGGCTGCAGTTCGAGATTTGCAAGGAAGAGACAACCGTGGTCTCCTACCTGAGGCTTGAGTCAGACCAGGTCTGTAGGCGGCTGGCTGGCTGGCTGGCACGCCGCATCCCACCCACAGCCGTGAAAGCTGTGGCCCGCGGGCATGGGTCTCCATCTCAGCCGAGGAGACACTTTTGTAAAACCCAGGAACAAGAGTGAAAAGGACAGATTCTCGCTGTAGGAAGTGACTTCCTACAATGGGCTGCCTGACCCCATTTGCACAAAAGGAGGAAAGGTTTTGCTTGTAGGATTTAACCTACTCTCATGTTATCATGGCCTGTACAAAATCTTGCTTCACGTGAGCCTCTCTGGAAGAGATTTATGATTTCAGAAGTTATGTTGTAGTTGGTAATTTAATAGTCTCACTTAACTGCAATGATATTCTTGATTTTCTTGCCTTAGAGTCAGCAGATGACTTTCACTACTGAAAGCACAGCCAAAATTGTATGTCTTATTGCTTTTTTGGGGAATGGGTGCTGTCAAGATACATATTTCCAAACTGATATAGATCACATTTTTTCTTTTCAGACCAAACCCTGTCTCCCCATGTCCTTGCAAACAGCTGGGAATATAAGACCACGGACACAAAGAAAAGTCTGCAGCCAATGCCACATTGTCAAAGTACCCCATTTATCTTATGTCGATAAATCAGGCAGGCTGAAGCCATTTGTCAAAAAGACGTTTGAATCAGATTCACTTTGTGTGCAGAGGATGGTTGGGAGGCTAATACTTGTTGAATAATTAATCAGCTCATGATTTGTTTGAAATACAATACAGAAACAACAACAAGAACAAAATGAGGCTTTCAGCTAATATGGCTTGAGCATTTGAAGAACATTTAATTATGTCATCCTTTGATCAACACATGCAGACTTTAAATATAGACAGAGAAAAAGACTTTCAATGGGGTGGTTAATAACCTTCTTGTTGACTCATACACACTATTAAAGAGCAAGAAACCTAATAATTTCTGGCCTATTCTTTTCAGGATGGAAAGCACTGTCATTTCTTTGTCTCCTAAATCCTCTGATGTTTCCAGGCAATATTTCTTGTGGTCTTGGAAAGCTGTGACAAAACCAACAGTGGCTGTACTTCTAGTCTCTGACCCATGCTGCACAAAGCAACTAACCCCTACCATAACATTGAGTGGCAGAAGCAGTCTCTAGGAGACCTGGCAGAGTAGACTTTGCATATCCATATGTTCCCTCTGAGAAGTTAACGATGTGTCATGGCCCCTTCGGTTGGCCAGTTTGTCTAAAGCTACAGCTTCCACAGAGCAAACTGGGGAGTTGGGAAGCTCGGTGTTATTTTGAATTTTAATGTACATCTTGCTCGCAAGGCAGTGTGACTACACTCTCCTCTTAACAACAGTTACTATTTAAGGAAATAGCAGGGAATCCATCTTCTCTATAGCATGAGTGGAGAAGCCATCTGCTCCTGTCTTTCTGGATGGACAGCAACATCTCCTGGGGAAGGCTAATACCAGTTTCAAACTCAATCATGAGTAAAGGGTTCCTCGCATTTATCATTCTTATCAGATTTGAGGTAGATCTGTACATTGTCCCAGGCTTGTGGAGCTAGGGGGCACGGCCCTGTAGGTGTTCCATTTGTTACCCTCACTAATGACTCAGTAGGTGAGGTGCTGGTTAAGCATATGGGCCTTGTCAACATCCCATTAATTCTGCATCCCACTAGTCCTGCTTCTTTACAGGATCTCTTTGCTTACCACAGTGTGTCACATCCAATACTCTGGCAGGAATGACAACACGCAACATTTTAAATTCAAGTCCATAAGTTTTTGGAAAGTGGAGGATGTCAATATTGTAAGGAAGATTCATGGTCTTCTAGAAAGTACTCACCTCAGAGATGAAAATAGCTGGTGGGGTCTCACCTTGTCATCATTTGGAACAGAATGCCTTTTGCTGGTATGTTGAAGGTGTCATGTCTAAGACTTATAACATCTGGTCTGATGGTATTTTTATGGTATTTTCGGGGGGGGGTTGTTTTTTTTTTAGATTTAAGAGACTTTTCAATCTGAACATACCTTGTAGGGTTACAGGCTAAATTTAGGTGATAACTCTTCATGGACAGTTCATGGGTGATGCTAAATATGGTACAAGATCTTTTACTATTTAAAGGTACTGAACAGGGGGGTTCCCATGGGAATCTGTCTGGAATTTCAAACAGCCTCATATTTCAACACTTGTCATTTGTATGGTAGCCCACCTTTCGTACTAGATTTTCAGAGCACCATAAGCATTTGCTATAGGCAGAGTCAACAGAGGACTTAGATGAAGAAATTCGTATGTCCATTTTATAGGAATAAATAAATAAAAAAGTGAGTTTGAAAAAGGTTAAATGTTTTGTCCATGGCTTGAGAATAAATCAAGGGCAGAACCTGGGACAAGACCCTGGAGTGCTGACACCTATTCCCAAAAGACAAACATGCATTAAAAAAAGGAGCAGTAAATTGGGCAGTGCTTCCAAGTTTTCTTGATTAAGGAAATGATTTGTACAGGCCATTTTCTAGGAATTTATTGCTGATTGCGGCTTCCTTTAATGTACATGGAAAAGTGACTTCCACGCTTACTCAGCAGCAATTAAATGGCATGAAATATCAAACTGTAGAAAGTAAGAGGGAATGCTCAATTCGATAAAAAATCCACGACTTTTTGGTATAATTAAGAATGTCATGAGGAGTATTCATTTGTGTGTTGGCTTTTTTTTTTAATTTTTGGAAATATATTTTCATAAGCCCTTTGAGCTGCTCAGCACGCTGCGATTTTTGTTAATTTCCTCTTTACCAGGTTTATCAGCCTTAATTATAGCTGAAAGCGATCTTTGTCTCAAGAAGATGAAAACCCTTTGTGAAAATCCGTTGATGAGGTTTGTTTCCAAGCCCAGATATATTTCCTAATTAGTTCCTTGTTGTAATAGGTTGCATAATTAACGAAAACATGGGGAAATATTCAAAGTAATAATTTTCTTTGAACAAATGTATATGAAAAGGAGAAAACTGAACTAGTGCTTTAATTAACCTGCTTTGGAAAAGCACTGTCAACATCAAACTGAGTATTAGCTCTTCTGGGCCATGCAATATTTTATATCTTACCTGTCTGTTAATCTGTTTAGCCTAAAGATCTGACACCCCCAGGAACAAAATCTTTTATTTAAACAAGCTAAGCAAGGTCAGGCTTAATTAGTGTTGCACTTGGATAAGAAAACTTCATGGGAAATCCCACATTTCCATTTGTTCCGATACTTCTGGGATGCCTGTTTCATGACTGGCTATAATGACGTTGGCCAATGTCAACAGGGATCAGCAGGCTCCAGTGACACCTTTCCACTTTTCCCTCGCAGCAGTGCTGGGTGTCACCAGTTCAGCTTCTTGATCTGACAGAAAACTTGCAGTGGAGAAACTAAAAAATAAATACAACACTTGGATATGACGGTGCCCTCACAGGGGTGACTTTGCAGGCTTGTCCCCTGCCACGTCACTCCTGGGCCCACCTCTGTTGATCCCTGGACCACCCACCAGATGCAGATGGGATCCGTTATTTGGCCCCTGAGACTGATGTTTGGTAGCACTGTGGGACAGAGCAGGGATGTGTGTTGATGTGCCGGTGGGATGACTGATCTTTTCTTGGTTAAGTTTCAACTCAGTTCCAAGATCTTCCCTGGTTTGGGGAGTCTTTCCTGGATGACATTGTTCCATGTCTCCATCGTTTCAGACCTGCTGAGGCACTATTTGTGTACTTCAAAATTTGCTGCTGTCCATGGACCATATGTTGTTTCAGAAGACTGATACTGTGGTTAAAGCAAGTTCAGGGCTTTCAACCCTTGTCTCTGCCATGGATTTGCCTTAACTCAAAATCACCCCCCCACACCCCCTGCCCTGCCCTCTTTCTAAGTTAGTCTCTTTTCCAGCATGTGCTCTTAAAACATCAGCTTGCTTCTTAGGGTTCCTTCAAGGCACCATTATTTCTTATTGCAAAATGCCACAAGACTCTGATAAAATAGTGTCCAGCAAAAGGAGCTGCGTGACTTTCACTGCTAGAATAGAGCAACTGGCGCCTCCTTCCTCCCTTCTGCAGCAAGGACACCTCTCTCACTGCTCAAGGGGGCAGCAAGGGGGGGTGGTGTCTCTTCGGAGAGGGGTGCTGTTGCCCTGGGTTGAGAGGGTTCATGCAGCTCCCTTGAGAGCCAGAAAGGATGAGATGTCAGCACCCTGCAGTCTGCAAATACACTCAAAGTATTATGAGCTTTTCTTGGACATGCTATAGAGTATCTCCAGGGAGCTTCAAAGAGAGCATCTGCGACTCCCTGCTTTTGATCCTTTGACCTCTGAAGGTCAGAGTTGACGTTTGATTGAATGCCATGCATTTGTACTGCCTTTATTACATTTATATCACTGAGGCACTATTCCTGAGACAACTGCAACATACATTAGCAGTTGCAAGGTCTGCTAGTGACAGATAAGTCTATTCTCCTTTTTGGATAATGTACCCTTCTGGTTTTGAACAAATGAGAGAAGTGAAAGGAACAGCACTGTGTATTTTGACCTGGCCTGTTGTATAAAGCAGGCCTGCTTTCTGGCACACAAATATAAGGAACATTTAACACAAATCAGAAGAGAAACCTAGCCAGAATACTCCTTCCTTCCCTCTCTTATGAAAGACTTCACCCTTCCCTGAAAACCAGGACATGATTCCTGACTGATGACAAAATAAAGGAAGAGTTCACAGAATCACAGAACCACAAAGGGTTTGGGTTGGAAGGGACCTTAAAGATCACCTGCTTCCAACCCCCCTGCCACGGGCAGGGACACCTGCCACCAGACCAGGTTGCTCCCAGCCCCATCCAGCCTGGCCTTGAACACTGCCAGGGATGGGGCACCCACAGCTGCTCTGGGCAACCTGTGCCAGTGTCTCATCACCCCCACAGTAAAGAATTTCTTCCTAATATCTAATCTAAATCTACCCTCTTTCAGTTTAGAACTATTACCTCTTGTCCTATCCTTACAGGCCCTACTAAAAAGTCTCCCTCCAGCTTTCTTGTTGGCCCCTTTAGGTACTAGGAAACCACTATAAGGTCTCCTTGGAGCCTTCTCTTCTCCAGGCTGAACAACCCCAACTCTCTCAGCCTGTCATCACAGGAAAGGAGCTCCAGCCCTCTCATATTCTTCATGTCCCTCCTCTGGACTCAATCCAACAGGTCCATGTTCTTCTTATGTTGGGGGCTCCAGAGCTGAACACAATGTCTCAGGTGGGGTCTCATAAGAGTGGAGTAGAGGGGACAAATCCCCTCCCTTGACCTGCTGGCCACACTTCTTTTGATGCAGCCCAGGATGCAGTTGGCTTTCTAAATTCAGAGGAGGTAAATTAAAGGTAGTCAACTTACTTGGAAGCTTTTGCTGTTGTAAGAATTTATGAACAGTGGAAGGGAAAAGAATGCATGGTTGCATTTATATTCTGAATTCCCCATTGCTATGATGACATTAAATTTTCAGGATGTTTTTGCATATATAAAACACAACAGCTGTCCTATGGGAAGTATAATTACAATTAAAAAAAAAATTACAATTAAAAAAAAAAAGAAAGAAAATAAGTTATGAGCATACAATCAACCCTTGAGGGAGGGAGACAATATCTGAGAGAAATGATAGAATTGAAGCTGCCTGAAATCTTTTCAGGCACAGCTTAGCAAGTAGTTAGAGGAGAGGCCAGAGCAGAAGTTTCCAAAACCGAAATACTAAAAAATATATTAAGGAAAAAAAAGTAGCAGAAGTGGGTATAAATATCTGGAAAAGGCAGAGAGGGATCTAGTGTTCACCACCTGCTTTGAAATAAGAGCAAGGAAGCCAAAGACTGGGAGCTCAAGCTCCCCGGAGTAGTGGGAGCCAGATTTAAAACAAGTGAGAAGAGCTGGTTCTTCACAAAATTTGTGGTAGACCTGTGTAATTCATTTCCTGGGGATATTCTGGAGGCAAACTTGCATGTGTTCAAAGGAAGGCTTGAGAAATACTTGGAAAAGAGAGCTTTTGGGGCTTATTAAATAGGCAGGCCACAGGAGGCTTAGGGGAAATATCATGTATAATGTAAGTTTTATTTTTCCCTAAGGGCTTGTGTTCTGGATGGTGTCAGACAGTATGGCCATTCCCACGTTTTTTTTGCAAAAGTTGGTTGACCTTTAGCAGCATGAGAATCTGGAATTTGGGTTCATTGCCATTGTAGAGAGAATGGCAAAAGACTGTTCAAATATCAGCCCTTCCCCATCTTCCCAAGTGTTAATAACATGGCACATATGAATGATATCCATTTGTGAGACTTTAAAAAATGGTAGAATCAGATAATTTTTTTCCCTTTTTTTTTTTTCCTTCCATAAAATTGTTAACTCCTCTGCCTTCAGTAACATTGTTAACTCCTCTAAAAGGTCACCACTTAGATATGAATAGCACAGCGAACAACAGATAATGTGCTTTTCCTAGGTAGCAGAACTGAAATAAAGGCTGGGAAGGGCTGCAGGCAAGGCTGCAGGGCAGAAGACAGATATCATGGCTTTCAGTTGTCCGTCACAGGTCCCAAATAGGATAAGGGACACAAACTGTGAATAAGCATCTGAAATCCCAAAATTAAGAGTCTGGCAGTGTTTGTATCTCATTTTTCAGTCCTTCACAGTCCTAAACAGACTGAAATGGAGGCATAGAAAAAGCACTCCAATCACCTGGCAGCATCATACATTCATTAGGAAGAACTAGACAGTACACATCAAAGCCCCAGTAAAGGCTACTATGCTTTCTCAGCAGCATTCACTCACTTTTGGGGGGTACTTTACCCATCTCCAAAGATTTTGTGGCCATTTGATATTTTCACTCCTTGTAGCTGCCATTTAACCAAGTTTAATCCTGTCCACTTTCTCTGAGCTTGGACAGCCCAAGCTAAAAAAACAATCTTCAGACCTATGATCAAACACAGTTCAGCAACCAGCCTTTGAGATGTGTCTCCTTTATGTCTCTGTTCCTGACCAGGGATCATCCCCCCTGCACTATGGTCCATCTTCTCCAGGCAGCCCTACAGAGGCAGGACAAGGCAGTGGAATGGCTACATCTCCCACCCTTGGACACTGAGGGAAAAACAGGGATGCCTTTTGGCTGGTAGATCCCCAAGTGACAGAAACTGCTGGGTGGCTCTGCAGAGACCAAACTCATGTCCATGCAACCTTGTCATTGGTGTGCTCTCTTTTCTCCCCAAGTCCAGGTGTAGCCCTTGGGGCACAGGACAGCCATCCTGGGTGTTTTGAAGAGTTAAGTGCCTGGTGAATGCTACAGCTTCAGGGAAAGGACATTTACAAAGCCAGAATCCGGGTAGATCATACTGACTGGCATCAGACAGGATAGTAATTTGTCTTTTCCTTCCCCTTTGGCCTGTTTCTCTCACCTTAAGCTCTAAACACTTCTCAGCAGAGACCATAAGCTGACTTTATGTTTGTAGATCATCTAACTCAACAGGGTCCTCCTTTTGATGTATTCTTACAAAACATGAAATAATAATGGTGACTTTGCTCTGGTGTTTAATAAGATGGAGCCTTCCAATCCTTATTGCAACCTCCAGCTGTGTAGAGTGTAGGGCCAGGAGGGATGATTAGATTATCTAGCTTAACCACCCATAAAACACAGGATGCAGAATTTCATTCTCCATCACAGCACAAATAATAAATAGAATAGTCCAAGGCAAACTCTAATATCCAATTTTTAATATCAACTACAATATGCACGTAGAGGGAGACATTAAACAAACCCCTGTGTCTACCAATCTACAACCCCCCTGGCAGTACTTACACATTTCTTATTGCTCACTAGCTTATTTACTGTGAAGGAACAAAGTTAATGCTGAGCTCTGAAGCATTTCTAATGTGAACGAGTTTTGCCCTGTGGTTTTTCATAATAAGCCCCACCCTTCTTCATCTCCCTCTGCTTCCCCTTCTTTCTACTTTTCCTTCTTTACCTTAAAAATAAAGTGAAAATATGCCCTTTCTATGAAGCAAAATTCAGATTAATTTCCTTTAAGTGCTGCTTAGTGTCCAGGCTAGTAGCTTGAAGCCAGCCCTGTGAATCACAGGTTTGATTGCCCTGATAGGGCAGCACAGAATGTCTTGCTTAAAAAGAAAGCATGTAAAAAGATATTAGAAGGACTGGGTTTTTTTTTCAGGAGGAAAGAGAAAGACAAAGTTTTATGGGAAAACTCTATTAAAGTCATCAACTTTCCCTAGCTTCAGGTCAAAAACTGTACAGTATTACTGGAATAATATGGTTTTAGAAAATTTCAGTACAGCCTTTATTTTTTTTTTTCTTTCTTTTTTTCTTTCTTTCTCTTGTCATGTTTATGCCTGGGGTCTTTTTATTTGATCACTGCTCTATTAATGGCCTTGAATCAATGAATGAGCAACTATCTACAAAGTAAAACAAAATGCAAAAAGGTGGGGAGCAGGAGAAAATAGATGCTGTGAATAAACTACATGCCATGGGGAACAATGCTTACTTACCAGTGAGCCCTGGAGGCAGGAGAGGATGAAGGGGATCTCTTGTTAAGGGAGACCTGGCAAAATTAAGACGACTGGGAATAAAGTAAGACACGGGGGAGATGGCATGTAAAGTTGTGTGGAAAAATCAAATCTGTTCCTTCTTTCTCCCAACATATTGTATAGCTTCAATTTGTCATTTGCTGCCTACAGATAATAAATGCAAACTGTTTTACCTTAAGGCTGGGCTTTGAAGACAAGTGTCACATTTTGCCATTAAGACTGAAGAAACCTGGGTGTTATCAGGGTCTGAACACAGCCCACCATGGGCACAGTGAAGTATCTCGTCAGCTGTAGGAATAATGAGCCAGAGAGAAAGAATTCACATGCATAAAATTGTTAGTCATTACACTTACTATAGTGAGTTTAAAATTTGTCCCTGGTCTGTCATTCACAGCGATCCCCTAACCCTTGCATTCACATTGCTGTTCAGCAATGTCTCCTTCATTCAAATAGCTCAGGGAAACTCATCTCATATCCCTTTCTCAGCTTTTCAATCTGTAAAATGGGAGGCAATGCTTATCTTGTTTAGAAACACACAGCCAAAATTAATAATTAGCATCTTAAAAATGCTATGGAGAGTCTATGTATGATTTATTTTCATAAAATAGGAACACAAAATGAATGAGGACTTTGTCCTACAATAGTCTCACATTTTAAGCAATTTTATATGGAATTTGTAGCATTTCACACCAGTAGGACTGGACACTTCATATTCTGCATGTATAGATTTATATTTGCTTAAAAATGAAGTATATAGTCTTGTGGTAAATCTTAAGGGATTAAGCAGGATTAGGCCTCGATTATGCTAGGTGTTCTACAAACATATGACAAGGATCTCTTCTTGCTAGGGTTTATAATTTTGAACTTTGATCCCACTCCCAGCAATTTTAGAAGTACAGAGATAAGCGTTAGTTTAAATACTTTCAATGCCATCATATTCAGTGAAACAACCATGGGCTTAGCTTCCCAGCATTTGTATAATCACAGCATAATTTTCACTGTTATGCAAAAAAGTTTGAGAGTCTTTTTCAGGGGGTGAGGGCAGAAACATTTCAAAACCTTGCACATAATGTGAAACTTGGAGGGTAATACAAACTTTCAGCTGACCTTTACTGATGCAGCTGATGCGTGGTAACCTCTTGTCTCACAGTTATGTGTCTGGATGGTCAAGTCCATGATTGCATGGCCCCCAGCCAGCTCCCACACCTGGAGTCCCTTCAGCTGTTTTGGGGTGCTTCACCTCTTGCTTCATTGCAGAGACAGGTTAAAAGTTACAGCAAAATGCTGTCCTTGCTGTCAACAGTGCAGAGGAACGGGAGGAGAAAAATTTCCCCAAACCAAGGGCTGGATTTGCTGCAAGTGAATGTGATGTTTTGAGTAGTTTGGTGGTAGGTGGGAAGGAAGGAAGGAAAAGAAAGGGAAAAGAAATTGGTTCTTATATTTTCTATGCCCTTTGACTGTAAAACAAACACCTGTGTGTGTGTGTGGGGGGTGGTGTTTAGGGGGGGGGGGGGAACATTACTTATTACAGAAAATTAAACCCATTTCTTTCAAATCACAGGCATATGATGTAGTAGCTTCCACTACAGCTTTAAGATTAGCGTAAAGTGCAATGTGACCAAGGCATTACAGAATCAACTCATTTAGGACTGTACTCTCAGGGGCTCTCCGACCTATGCCATTCAGCGTCTGATCTTCCCCTTCGCCCCCTGGTATTATCTTTTATTTTTAAGGCCAAATTGAGTTCAACAACACAGAAGTCTAAAACAGAGGAACCTATTGCTCTGCACACATGGAGCAGTGAGTGCTGCGCACTGCCTGCACAGGTGCTGAGTGTTAAACCCTGGTGCCTGGGGCCCTGGTTCCTGACACCAGCTTGCTTACGTGAAGAAAGGAACTTGTCCAGGCTGAGATGCACTACGTCATGCTCTTCCTCATTTCACAGAAAACAGGCCCAAGCACAGATGAGGACCGATTATCCACCTGTCCTGGGGAAAGGGAAGGTTTATCTGTGGAACATCAGGTCTTAATTTCCTAACATGCTCCTATGCTTTTCCCCCATGTTCTTTCTCCAACAGCACTACTCAAGACACTCTTCCCCCACCTCTAGCTTCATCTCACAGTGCTAATCCCTGCCTCCCTTCAACACTCTTAAATTAATGCAATCTCAACATTTGGAAACTGTATTCCTAGAAAGAACAGAAGGGAAACCCAGGGATGACAGTCTCCCAGAGTCCCCTGTCAAGGACTGTGCAAAGTCCTTGTAACTCCTTCTTTAAATAGATGCTGGCAAATTACAGCAGTGTCATTTGGTCTTCTGCTTAACAAGCTGTGTTCACCCTTTCTTACTGTCAGTTCTGTTTTCCCGGGGTTTATCAGTTGTCAGATATCTGCCAAAAGGAGCAGATGAAATCTCAGCTCTCAGGGGAGACGTTGCTCCCTCACCTCCCTCTAAACCCTCTCCCCAACTCAATTCTCCCATTTGGCCAGTCTTTATTTATAAATCGAATTCGACTGAAATTGTGTTTGAGGAATTGGCCTTTTTCTGTGTGTGGGTTATGAATAAAGCATGGCGTGGGCCTTTCAGTTTTAGATGCCTCTTGTTTTTTTTCTGTCAGCTACAAAATTACTCAAGACTGGATTTAAAAGGAAAGGATCACTGATAAGTCAGTGCTGGATAGGCTGCAGTAGTTATGGCTCTATTGAGAAATGGTAATACGCCAGAGGGCTGGCATACACATGGTTAAAACATATTAGCTTGCTTGAGCAGCGCATTATGATTTCATAAGAGGTTCTGGTTATTGAGACTGAGGTAATTAATAGGCCAAGCAGAGTCTGCAGAGTCGAGTCTGACTGATGGTACATGCAAGATGCATCTCACAGCTTTTTCAGCCCCTAAATCCCTCTCAGGATTAGGGCAGTTCCAAGAGGTAACTTTCCTATCTAGATTTTCTATAAATACTGCCTAATAAGATCTTCTACCTGCCCTAGAGGAGAGATTTTGTATCTTTAAAGAAATTAAAAGAAGGATATTTAATATCTCAAACTATTCTTAAGAATTGAAATTCTAAAGTGCCAGGAAATTAAGTGTTATTAATTTTGATTAATTTGGACTGGTTTAGCTCATATTGTTTAAAAACTGTAGAATCTACATTATTTTCTTCTGAATCTGACAATCTTTTTTCTCACATTAGAGTAAAATAGATTCTTGCAAATAAAAATATTCCTGTAAATGAAAAGATAACAAGAAAGGAGGATGTATGTTATGACACAATGGGGACAAGGTTAGAGGTAACTGGGATATGGCCTCAAGTATAGTGGCTATTTTGACTTAATTCTTCGCAAGATGCAAAATATGGAGACAAGGTTAGGGCTTCTGCAGAGAATGGCTGTAAAGGAAATGGAAATCATGTTTGAGGTGGAGGCAAGAATTCAGAACTCAGTGTGACTGAGCTTTGGGATATCTGGCACTCACTTGGAGAAAAGACAGACTGGTACAGAAAATGCACTCATGGAATTTTAAAGGAAGAGAGTGTTTCAGTGTCAAGCAGGCAGCTACTGACACACATGGTGTCCAAAAGAGGGTGGGCAGGGAGAGAGAAAGGAGCAGGCAGCAGGGTGTTACTCTGACCTTGAAGGTATGGAGAGCATTAGGGCAAATCTCAAGGAAAGAATAATTTGAAATCTGGAGATAAATGGAAAAATAATACAAAAAAGTAACTTGTGTTTACCAAAGGTGAGTGTTACAGAGTAGTGGGACCTAGGTTCATTTAAGCCAGAGAAATGCAGTGGAACTAGTATGCCCAGACTGCAGCAAAATGCTGGTTCAAGGCTGCATGGGACATGAGTAGACAAGCCAGAGAAGAGGAGGATGAATAGGTGAATTGCATGTGGATAAAGAAACTGATGAGGCAAAATGTGTTGGAAAGGGAGTTAATTGGGTTGGAGTGAAGTTTTTTCAAAGATCATTCCGGGGATTGGTCATATTTGATATTTTCATTAATGGCCTTAGTATGAAGAGTGAGTCTGTGTTGGTGAAATACAGATGAAAAGCTTTGCCAGTGTAGAGGAAGCCTGAATTTTTCTTTTGGAATAACCAGGCTAAAATAATATAATGGCATGAGATGTAATTGCCCAAATTGCAAGGTCATATATATGGGGACTAAGGAAAGGTATTTCTTCCTTCGATGGATCCGTTGGGGAAGTTACCAGCTGGAAATGAGAGGGAAAGAGAAAGGCCTGGCTGTCTTAATTGCAGGATCTCTATAAGCCAGCAGTGAGATGTGCCTATAAAAATGCAAATGCAAACCTATTAGGCAAGGTTTTCCCAGAACCTTTTCCAAATTTTTTGGAATGGATTAACAGAGAACCCTATAAGGACCCTTATCTGGAGCACCCCAGGTGCCAAGGACGAGAGGAGAACTTAGATGGGGTCTGCACAGGTGACCACAGGAATGCAAAATCTGTTTTACAAGAGAAAAAAGAAGATTCTGGTGTGTTTAGCCTCAGAAAGTGAAAGATGCAAGACGTGATTCACTGCACTTGTGATTTTTCAATATCTTATATACATGGGCACTCCAACTAATTACCTATAAAATAAAATCAGTGCAATGAAGGGAATCATCAAACAAATAGATGATGTTGTCCAAATCAAGTGAACAATGAGGTGTGTGTGTTTATATTAAGACACAGCTAGTGTCCAGTACCTACTCATGAGAAAAGTGGTAATGAACAAGGGAGGTACCTGCTGCCTTTCCTTCACGTAATGTGATCACAGTGACAAGAATAACCCTTCGGTTGCTTTAGTGTGAAATGGAACAAAAGAAAGTAGCTGTGTATGTGGTTTGAGATCTGTGGAGGAGATGCTTGCTGGGATTTTGGATCTGTCTCTTTTCCCACAAGTCTGATTCTTGGAAAAATTTCAAAACAAGACAATAAGAAGCTTACCAGAATCAATACAGTCTTGTCCTCAAAGGGCTGCTTTCAATCTCTGGTTAAATATTATAAAACAAAGTACGTCTGGTCCTATTTTAATGCACAAATCACAGCCTAACCGCAGTTCTGGAATTGCAGCTGACGCCACCACTTTGTATCTGGGAAACCACATATAATTTTAAGTCCGATCTAGCAAATCATAACTCAAAACCAGATCTAATTTCTTGCTTGCTCCTGAGCCTGTTTGTGAGGCAGCCAGGTGTCCAGCTTTTCATCAGCTGCTACCAATGTGCCAGAAAACACTGTCACCTGGGGAGGTGAACTATAGAGTGAGACACATGCTGTCAGCTCAAGGGCAACTCCAGTGTTTTTTGTAGGCTCCCACTCTTTTGTCCCACAGTAGTTCCCAAATCATTACAAAGCAGAAAGAAAATATTGTTCCCCCAACCAAAATTGTTCACTTGAGCCTGAAGAGCACCATGAGCAGCACCTTCATGTATATATGCATATGAAAAAAGAGATTATGACTGCACTGTTTTTAATGTGTTTTACTTGGTAGAGGTAAGAAGAGATAATTGAAATAAACATTCTGTTTAAACCAGAGGAAACTGCTTGCAGCTGTCTGGGTTCACACTCAAAGCTGTATTTCTTCTGAATGCAAACCAAGCAGATTTTTAGGCAGTCAGAGTCTTTGCCTATGAAAAGAAACATCCAGTCCTTTACTCAAACCTTGTCAATTACCATAGAAATACTAAGGTGTCTTTGGGTATCCCCAGGAATAAATCCTTATTTCAGCTCCCTCAAAGCCACTCAGTTATGGAATATTCTAAGTGTTACTGTTAACCATTCAAAGTGTATGAGAGAAAATTAATGAAAAAACAGCTGAAATTGCTTCCGCTCAGGGAACATCTTCTGTCTCCATGCCATTCTTACTTACAGGCTTTTACACCTCCCGCAGTAACTGATTTCATGTCTGTCTTGCACCTTGTATCTCATGTTGGGGCTTTGGAAAAGATGAAAGTGTTGGACCCCAGGATTTGCTTTTCATGTAATAGAATGACTTCAAATTGTGTGTGGGGAACAAGGACTGAAAGAGGGACCCACCAAGCCCGCAGTCTCTGCCTGTGCTATTATGAACCTGTCCTCTTCTTTTGCTTTCCTGTCATTCTTATGGAGGAGTACACTAGACTGCAAGGATTTTTTTCCTAACACCACATTATTTTAAGTTAATTCCCATTCTCTTCCTAGTGACTTTATTGTTTGGCATCACTTTTTAAACTAAGCACCTGCCTTACTCATCCTAGATTTATTTACATTAGCAGAGACAGAGCTAACATTATTTTAGATGCAATATTTTCAGTGCATCCCTGTGCAAGGACATTTATGAAGTTTCCATTTAATACTTCACTTTTATTGTCCTTCCTAGTAACTTCACTTCCATTTTTTTTTCCACCACAATCTATCTTCCTGTAACATCCATAGGTTTTCCAATGCTGAAATATATGTATATGTACATACGTACATACACATATATAAACTCAGCCCAGTTACAGAATTGGAACAAAGCATTTAATTTCTTTCTTCAATTCATTTCACATCATCTTTTCCAGCTCCCTGAGAACTAGCACTGAAGATATATTCTTGGCATTTCTGGGCCTTGAACTTTTATCAGGGGTGCCTTTTGTATCTGGGACTGTTTAGTCCTGAAAGCTGTTCCAGTCTTTGTTGGGCATACACATCTGAAGATTTTCTTGTTCCAGACTAAAACTGCATGATAAATTGCCTGTTGGACGTATAATCTGGATGTTTATGATCTCTGAGCAGAGACTGCATCATGCTCATATCCAACATACTTTCATCTACTACTCACTGTTTCAGTTCCCTTTCTAATTGGATTCTTATATAGTCTCCTACTGTATTTTTGGGTCTGGTTTCTCAGGCATTTCCAGTCTTTGGGTTAGTATGTGCATTTTGGAAGTAATTTTATTGGTGTGGGAAATTTCCTGAAGAATCTTGGACAGACAGAAATAAAGAATATGGTAAAAATCAGAAAAGAAACACCATGCACACGCACAGTTTTGCTTCCACTAATTTCAGTGATGGATGATCATCCCCAACCCAGCCAGTATATCCCCATGTTACATATTTGCCATGGTTTTTCCTAGTCTCACTCTAAAAAGTCCCATGTGGTGTGGCTGCCTCTAATTGAAATTCTACAGCAATTTCCTTTCCAAGATTGATGGACAGGTTGAAAAACTGATCAGTCCTCTCTTTTGAGTCCCCAAACTGAAGGATAATGGTTCATTTGATTAAATTAATGACTTGCAGGCTTCAAAGAATTAAAATGTAGTCAGGCTGTGAAATCCACTTCCTTAGGAGAGTCACTGAGTCAAATGCTGTTAGTAGATTTTAGAAGGGTTAGAGATAATTCTACTCATGTTAAAAGCACACAGATAAGGTTTACTTGGAGAGGATGATCAAATCAATTTTGTTTTCAAAAGGTGAAATTCTCTACTGCTGAGTGCTCAGAGGGGTTCTTTTCCCCCTCTTCCTCAGCCTCAGTGTCATTTGGTGTTGGATTTGGTGGGCAAATCTTACACTTTTGACAATGTGACTGTGCAGTCCAATGTCTCACTAACATAACCTTCACTCATGCCCTGGCCCAGCCACCTCACATAGAGCAGAGATGTGGCCGTCATACCATAGCAGCAACGCTCTGGCTTGTTTAAACATTTAAGGGCTGGGGTATTTTCCTAGACAACTCCCCAACACCAAATATATTAGTGTCCTGGTAGCACCAGCAATAATGGCAGCTCTTGCTCCCTTCTTTCATGTTTGCCCTCAAGATACTGAAGCATTGTCTGAAACCTGGTGAGGGAAGTTGACACCCTACACATTTTTCTGTCCCGAATGCTCCCTATGGACAGGGTAATCCTTTATTTCCTTCTTTCTGCAACTACTTTGGGATATTATGGCTATTCCCTCTATTTCAGCATCAGCTGTGCACCGAAGAAGCAGGGCAAGAGCCATTGCTAGTCAGGAAGCTGTTTAGATACCTTGCACATGATCATCTTCATGCCAACTTGCAACTCCAAGGGGCATTTTATGGGGACTTAGTCCCATAGCATGGGACAGGTAGTTGACAGCATCTCCCCAGCCCCTCTGGAGCCCTCTTGAACCAGGTGGGAAAACATTCACAACCCATGTAGCTGTGGCCACATTGTGCCCTGACCGTACCCCATCAAGCAAATAATCTCATGTCCTAATCTTGCACCTTGGATGGAAAGCTATGAAATTATGTCACCTTAAACCATTTCAATACTAAATCTGTGTCATCCTCCTCTGTTTATCCTTTGGGACTTGACTTTTCTCTTATATAACAGATAGGGTCTTTTCATATATGGCCTTCAGATTAACTCAAAAAGCAAAGTAAATAATCTTTAGGCCAGAGAGAAAATAAGCATCTGGTTCATTGCAGCAAATGCATACAGGAAGCTCAATAGAAATATCCCACGGAGATGTTTGAAATGACAGGGAAATCAGCTCTGCAAATCAATATGTCTTGTAAAAAAAAAAGGTTCAGTCACATCTTGTTGGGCATAATGGAAATTGATTGGCAGTTATCCATTAGCGATAATTTCTGTTTGATGACTTGCCATATGTTATCAAGCTTGAAATCAGAGAGGAGCGGATTAAATGAATAGATTCTGTCATGAAAAAAGTACAGGGTACCAGCAGCACAGCAAAGGATGCTATGCATAATATGCACAGCATCCTTCTAAGAGAGATGAATTCTTTAAACTACCCTAATTTTAAATATACAGGGACTATGTAGCCTGGCAGATTTAGAGATTTGAGACTCCTAGGGACCTTTTCGCTCAAATCTTTTACTTGCTGCCTTTCCGTGACAGGCAATCACTGAAATGTCTATAGGCCTTTCAAACAATCTTTCCTTTAAGATTCAATAGGACTTTACATCTGCTGAGGCGAACCTATTAAAGGAGACTTTGTGATACAGTCCAGAGCTCTGCCTAAGTGCTGCAAACTACACCGAGCTCAGGTCTATTTGTGGGAATGTCACTTGGGGAGGAGGGTCATCTGTAAAACGTTTCCCCCTGCCAATTATAATTACAGTGAGTTGAAGAACAGACCCTGAAACTCAGCATACGAAGTTATGAACCTCCAGTCAGGTAAAATACTGACATTCTGTTGAAGCTCCATTAATGCAATATACCAACACAGGCATGAAGCATAAATTCAGTTGTATGAAAGCTGCCTTATTTCATTTCAGGAACTACCTCTGATAGTGTTAGAATTTTGCTTCCTTCTTCAGAGAAAAATACTACTATGATTACACCGAAGATGCCGTGCAATGGTTATGAGTGAACACAGCTTAAGGGAGCTTATTTCAGTGAGTGCTGACAGAAGTTTTAATGCTGCTTGTTTGGGAAAATCCAGGTAGCTGAATTATCCAGCTACCTGATGGCTGCTTATGGTAGGAAGAACAGGAGAAGAGGCCGAAAGGGAGAGATCTCTTCAACAACTCTTCCCCTCTGATCATCCCAGCTGTGGCTTATAGCAGGTCTTCATCATGCTGAGGACCGTGTGAACACACAGTAAAACCCCTGTACCCTGCCATGCAGGGCTACATGGAGTCCCCTCATGCATTACCTTCCCAAACTCTCATTTATTCCTCTCCAGTTTTCTATGGATTTTTCTTTTAGAATTACTAATTTCCTACAAGTTATTGAAATTCAGCCCTGAATGGTTTCAGATTCAAATTCAAAACCCAGAACTGTAGGGCTCCCCCTGCTCCCTGAGACTCCAGTCCCTCTCTGGTAGGCTTGGGAGAGCTCTCCTCTCCATTCCTTTGCTGACTCACCCATGCAGCTTGACGCAAGCAGAAGCTGTAATATGAAGGCTTGTGTTTTACCTCTGAGAAAAAAACATATGCATCCCCATTTTAATTTGAAAACCCAAGCCAAAAAGAAAACTCTTTCATATTTTATATTAAAAAAAAAAAGGAGCAGCTCCAATGCTGGGTTCCTGAATTTAATAATACAGGTTGTTAACTAAAACTACAATGCCTGGAATGACTATTGATTTGCAAGCTACTTGTCCCTGGGTGGGAGGAGGAAAGGATGGGCTTGATGGTTTCCACTGAGCAGGGAGCTATGCAGGAAAAATTAAGATGAGCAAGTGAATGCTTTTCCTGCTTGCACTATTTGGGGCCTGATGCCGCAGTACAGCTTAAATGGCTATATCTCTTTGTGTGTGAATGGCAGTGATTAGCATAGTGTAGGAGAAAAATAGCCTCACTTAATCAGAATTACACCTTTTTGGAGATAACAACTTGCTAATTATTTCAGAAGAGTTGAATTATATCCTGGCAAGGGAAGAGGATTTTTTTAACCACTTAATACCAAATAACTAATGACTAATAAATGGATGCCTAATGCTACCTTCTGCTTTAAAGGATCTTTGCAAAACTCCTGCTTATTCACTGCCAAAGGAAAGGTGTTATTTTTGCTCAAGGAAGATGTCTCATTTTCAGAACAAATGGGTGTGAATAAATGTGGGGCCTGAATTAGAATCCAGTCAGTAACCATGAAGGCACCTTGCTCCTGGAAAAGCTTTCTGTGCAAAGCAAAGGATGCTTCCCAGTGCCCTGTTCCCAGAAACACCTTATAAAGTGACAGAAAAGCAGACACACCTGTGTGGAGGTGGGCAACAAACCATCTGTAATTGTGTTTTTGAAACAGTTGTACTTGTGCATGAAGTGCTGTGAACACTTTGTGGTTGCAGCAGGACTTTGTTCTGAGAGCTAGCCACACTGGTAGAGGCTGGAGCTTTCAAGATTTAAATAGCTTTGGGTGAACAGCTTTCCACTCCTATTCATTTGCAGGCTGGAGCTGCCAAGAGAAGGATTAGAAAATCCCATATGACATTACTCTCCTGAGACTGGCAATCCAATTTTGCATACTTCAGAAATCCAGATAAGACTCCAAGCTTCTGGACGCTTTTACCAAATAAACCCTCTGACATTTATCAAGCTTGCACCTTCACAAGGTACTAAACACTGACGAGGAAAACGATAAAATAAATCTTTGTGGTGTTTGATGCTTTTCTGGTCTATTCCTGGTTGACTAAAGACTTAGGAGTTGAGATGAGAGAAAATACGGCAATGAAATAGAGAAAAAAAGGCTTGTTTAAGGTGTGCTAGTGGGCAACTCATCAACTGACCTACAGAACTGACCTACAGATCAGCATTAACTGACCTACAGAACTAAAAAGTTGTAGTGTCCTCATTGTGGGTTTTAAGGATTACATCTCATTGCTGTTACTGGTCAGCCTGCTGTCAGCTCTACTTTCCCGAAGGCAGGTGCAAGGGAAGAAGAGCCAGCACAGGAGCCTACCCCGGCACACTGCACTACTGCGGGAGGCAAGGGAGCTGCCGCAAAGGGAACTGCAGCCCTGGGAGAAACTCAGGATTCAAACAAAGAGTAACTGATATATTGCCCTAGGTTCAGAAGGGACTTTAAGAAAAACTAATGAAGTTTGCACTTTGAGGAAGCCTGTGTTAATTGGAGGAAAATAGTTTGACGGTAGCTTTGTTGTGCGACTGGATTAATCATTCCTCCAGGCTCGCATCTGCACCAGCAAAATGTCAATAGTCACATAGCCTTCACTTTGCCTCTTTGCATGTCCCCAGATGAAGCTGTGGTCCCACCTAGACCCTTTGGGAGTGAAGGATACTCTCCTCCTGACTCCTTCCCTTTGTACATGAAAGCTGGCTCAGAGAGACAAGTGCTTCCTTTACCTCCCAATGCTAAATTTATGAGTAAAAGGTTTTAAATTACTCTTGTGCTTTCTTGGAGCTTGTCATGTTTGCCCTTACAAAATAGAGGGGACTGTCTCTGGAGCATGTGGCTGTGTGTGCAGTGCAGCCTCAGCAGAGGCTCCAGCACTGAAAAGACAACCCTGTGGAAAACACTAGAAGTGCGAGGGACCCCAGGTCCGCCCTGGTGAGGACAGTGTTCCTCTGTGCCCCTGCATAGGATATTTGGGGGTCATCTAGGTATCACAGGTAGTGATATTTTGACGCGGCTAAAGTTTTTCTAATGCTGCATTTTATCAAACCCATTCCTTTCCTATGGATTAAACAGACTAAAAGCTAAATTGGTAGAAAGCATCAGATCTCAGGCTGAGATGCATGTCTTGCTTTGCATCGTGGCCTTTTTTTGTTCAGTCTCTAAAGAATAAAACAACAAGCAGATCTCACATAAGTAATCAAAGTGACCAAATTGTGATAATATCCAGACTGTAAAGCTGGGCTTCACAGGTGCTCCTGTGCAAAGTGCAGTTGCTGGACATAAGGTCTTCTGAATACTGGGAGAAAATGGAGCCAGCCAGGACCTGACTGTATGAAGGAAGAGTGGAGCATGATATCGGAGCCCAAGCACCCTAAGCTGCACATGCCCTTGCCATTCCTGACCCTGCCATGCCATCAGCAGCGCTGTGGTAGTGCTACCGGGGAAATAGGACCAAATTTCATATTTTAAATTCCACACAGGATAAACGTTTGAAAGAATGATGTTATAATCAACATTTTAATGCTGTATTAAAGCAGGGTAATTCATCTCTCCCTATGAAGACTTAAAGGGTTAGCGTTCAATCTCTTCCTTTAATCCTCTAGATATTTTCAGTGTAAGATAATGGATTTGGAGAGAATTTGTTTTGGGGATCAAAACAGTTAGGAAGGAATTATGTCAGTAAAGTTTTGTCAGTACTGTAATCGGAGAAAATATTTTTCCACAGCATAAAAGAACTAGGCACTGTGCCACCAGAAAGTTTAATTACTAGACGGCTTTAAAACATGGTAATTTAGTCCCAATTAGCGTTATAATAATTTATTTATAAAATTCCAGCATATGTAGTTATGTTCCACAATCCATTTATTCTTGTAAGATGTGTGCCCCATTAGACAGTGAAGTAGAAGGTCATTAACCTGCATTGCTAGTTCAGATTATGTTATTAGACTGAATTTAGTTTCTTCACTGGTGGGTGTTGACATTTTAGAGTGCTTTCAGGGTAATTTATCTACAGACATTCAGTTCTTTTCAACCATTCAGAAACATTGCAGATCTAAAGTAATGCAGGCCTGATGAAGATGGATAGATTTCTTGGTTAAATTTCAAATGCAGCTTGTCTTTGTGCTTCTGATATTTTTTATGTTCTTCTCATGACAATGAGTTTATGACACCACTCATGCAAAATATTCAAAAAATTATGAGTCAGTTCCCATCAAAATCAGCAGCTATAACTTAAGCACATGAGTTTTAAATATAATAAATTCTGACTGTTTTTCTGATGCTTTCTGTATTTAGATATTTAAGAATTACGTTTGAGCAAACTGTTTTTGCACAGCACTATTTTTTTCCTCTTTTCATTTTTATTTTCTTTCTTTATTTTGTCTTTGCTTTTGCTCCTGTCCTTCCCTGCCCTTTCCTTTCCTTTTCCTTCCTTTTTTTCCTTTTCCCTTTTTTCCTTTCCTTTTTTTCCTTTCCTTTCCTTTCCTTTTCCCTTTCCTTTTCCCTTTCCTCCTCCCTTTACTACGCCCCGGCCCCACCCCCCCCC
>JAVJGJ010000062.1:20844100-20861092 GCA_035590215.1 Microhierax caerulescens
TCTGCTCCACCATGGGCCTCCATGGGCTGAGGGGGGGATCTGCTCCACCATGGGCCTCCATGGGCTGAGGGCCCAGCCTGCCCCGCTGTGGGCTCCACCACAGGCTGCCAGGGAATCCCTGCTCTGGCACCTGGAGCCCCTCTGGCCTCCTCCAGCACTGGCATGGGTAGCTGCACAGCTGTGCCTCTCACATATTCTCCCTTGTCTCCTTTGCTGTAATTGTGCAAGTCCCGTCCCCGTCCCCCCCCACACACACACACGCACACCTGCCTCTTGTTAAATACATGATCCCTGAGGTGCTACTGCCGTTGCTGATGGGCTCAGCCTTGGCCAGCAGTGGGTCCGTCTTGGAGCCGGCTGGCCTTGCCTCTGTCAGACATGGGGGAAGCTTCTAGCAGCTTCTTACAGAAGCCACCCCTGTAACCTCCCTGCTACCAAAACCTTGCCATGCAAACCCAAAACGGATATACTGTCCGTTTTCATTATTTGTTGTGAAAGCCATGGAAATGGCACTCCACTACTTATTGCGTGACTCCTGAATAAACATGTGCTGTGCAAGTTTTGCCTTTGTGGAGAAAATAGTTGTCCCTTTCAGGAGCTGTTTGGATAAAAGTGAGTGTTGTCATGGTAAAATGAATTCTGGCACTCCTTTGGTGGAATTAACAATTTCAGCTTTGATTCTGAACTAAAAATAATGATAAAACACATGAGTGAAGTGAACAAATTTCAGCTAATGAACTGGACAGCACTCCACACAGAGTGGGGAAAGAGGGGATTACTAAACAGTCTTATAGTTACTATATAATAAAAACATTAATAAACCATGCAATTTTACACTCTTTCATTCTTGTCTGTTAGAGATACAGGAAATAAAATTTCCACTGTTAACTACAGCTTTCTTATGTGTTTGGGACAGTATCAATTATTTATTAACTGTCAAAAGCAGGAGTACCAGCTAACTTGTCAAAATCTCTGTTTCCTGCTATGTGTTTGTTCAATAACTAGTTTGATGGAAGTGGATTATACAGGCACAGCCATGCTGTAGCTGTTGTAGCTGTTACTTTCCCTCTTCCACTGCCTTGCTGTTTGAATGCATTTATGGACTCAACAGGCTGGCTGTGGCTCATTTTCCTTCTTGATCCCTTACCACATTATACACAGCTTCTTCTCTGAGTCAGGATAATAACAAAGAATAACTGCTCAGGGGCTTTGCAAAGTAAGGCATGCATCCATTGAGTTGAGTTGAGGGGACTGTGGATGTTTGTTAGCACTGCCCAGTGTGTCATATGCATTCGGACATAAGGAATCAGGCTGCCTTTTCTTCATGACTTAGCCTGGCTAGCTCCAACCTCAATTTGTACTACCAAAATTTATGGAGTAACCCAAATGCCACTAAAGAACTCTGCAAGATTCCAATAGTCTGTCATTGTTTCAGACATGTTAATTTGATAGAGAATGAATAATGTGGGATATTATTGAAAGGAAATGAGTGGGACAGCCTTATCCCACCAGTTTATGCGATGGGGGTACATCTGCAAACTCACCTGGAGAAGGCTGTGGTGTTGGTGTGTGGTGGATGCCAGGTGAAGGCAGTAGTGAAATGGTGGAGGAAAATGTGCCAGAGATGGAGCAAAAGTGTGGGGTTTGGTTTAGCAGTGGGAAGATCCATGGAATGAATACTTCCAGAGTGCGATAAATACTCCTGGAGATCAGCTTATCATTAATTCATCATAGTCTTGAGGCAAATTCCTGCTCAGAAAAACTTGACACTGTGGATTGCCACAGACTGAAAAAGGTTCTCAGGAAATCATGATACCTCTTAACTTTTTTGGCATACCAGTTCCCTAAATGTCTGCTACTAGTCCGTATCAAAGGCAGGTTACTGGGCTGGGATACCCTCAGTACAACCCCTGTTTTTCTGTTAGGGGTCCGGTAACCTACCAGTAAGCCCCAGTGCCCACTGTGCACATGCCCTGAAAATGAGGCAGTGATTACAATTTGGTTGGGATCTCTGAATCCTGCCACTGTGATTAGCACTTCTGGCTCACTGTGGCAGGTGAAGAGGAGGTTCCCGCAGTCACCAACAGATTCCCTGCCAAAGCAGCAAGCCAGCAGCTCCAGGCTCGGCTGGTGCTCTGCTAGAGCAATCAATGCCTTTGCGGTGGGCAAAGTCTCTGGCTGGCAGCACCGCCTGAGACATAGCTTCAATGTGTCCAGGTGTAAGTATAGAAATAAAATGATCCAAATGCTTTTCTTTCCTTTACACATTTCTGTTTCAACTCAGCATTGTCTCTGCTCAATAGCAAGACAGCGATTTTGCAGATTTTAAAACACTAATCACAGGCAATTATTTCTAAAAAGATTTGCTTGCAGCAGGCAGACTTTTCTCTTAAGTTGAAAGCCTTGCTGTTCCATTCTTTCTTCTGTGTAAAATTATAATAATTTTCTGCCTTGTGTTCTCTACCAGCTGAAATACCTCATCTTCTGGCATAGTTTGAATCTAACTAATCTTCAGTTGGAAGATTTTTTTTTAAATTAGTCAATAGCAACAAAAGCATTGCCAGCAAACACACAGCAAAACAAGCAGCTGAAGCTGTTTGTGTATGTATCTTAAAACATAATTTCAGCCTTTACAAGGCAGCAGTCTTTATTACCTAAGGTGGTCCTATAAAATGAAACTTATTTTTCACAGTTAGGGTTTCAGAACAAAGCAGAGGATGCAGACTTCATGGCACAGACTCAGGGAATAAATACATGTTGCTTTCCCACAGCTTTTATGGTTGGATGAAAAAAAGAAGAACCTTGAAATCCATTTAAATCAATAGTTTATTTCCAACAATTTTACATGAAATATTCCAAAAATTTTGGTACAAATATTGTTTATTTTCATATTTTCCTTCAAATTACCAAGACTGAAATAAAATATTTATTGGCTTAGGATGAATGGTTTAATTAATCCTCGAAATGATGCTACAACTTTCAAAATTTTTTATGGATTTAAATATTAATTCTTGGTCCATTCCTAAACAGAATGTCAAAATCTGTTTCCCACCCTAACACTGTTTTTTTCTATGACCCTGTGACTCTAGTGTTCTATGTGTTTTACTTACTTTCTGTTCATCACCCTCCTAGAAATTATCTACTTTTTTTTCTAAAACATTGGCATTTTCAATCTAGACCATAATATTTTGGAGGCTGGTGCTGGCTTTTGCTATGAACATGGATAACATCTTTTTTTAGAGGATCACATCAGCCAGCCCAGATGGTTAATAGAGGTGGCATGGTAGCACTGATTGCCTGTGATGTATCTTCTGGTATACATGAAGTGATGTGTCCAGGATACACTTAATTCTGCAGCTGGAGTGACCAGGGATGCATTTATTGTGATGATTGAGGCAGCCAGACTTATAAATCTTAGCAACTCCTCAGTTCTCAGCTACTTCTCAGCTAATAAGTAATAAGCATAATTATTCTAGAAATGTGTGAATCTCTTACTGAACTGTCTGAACACCTCATGTTGGGGAAGTGTGTTGATCATTGCAATTGAAAGTGCTGATTGTTAACAATTTAGTCTGTACCACTTTCCATCAGAAAGACTTATTTCAGGCGTCCAGTGTCATTTGAGATGCCCTTGGGTGTTTTGCTTAGCCCTAAACCAGTCTGCGTATCCTGTAGGCACATGTAACTTTCTGGCCTTGCCACATGTCTTGCACATCCTGGGTAGAGTATATTGGTGTATTTAAGAGGGCTGTCCTGGAGAGTCAAGACATGTTTGCAACTTTCTGGCAAAGCAGCTAATAGTACATCTGGCTTTTTTCTCTGTGCTGAAGCTACAGGACCAATGGACTCTGTGCTGTGGGCCCAGTTGTTGGACCTGAGATTGCAATGAACTGCCCCAGACCCCCCCAGGGTCTGGGGAAAGGGACGCGCGATGCCCCACACCCCAGGACTGTACCACACAGTCTAAATGACCCCATTGCTAATCCATCAGTTTTCCTGAGAAGTTCCAGATCTAAATACAGGATTGGGGTTGAATTGAAATAGTTGAGAGGCATCCTCTGTGCTTTGCTTCCTGGGCATCCCCCTACAAGCAGCTGTGCCAAAAAGGGGAAACTTCTGCCTTCATTGACCAGGCTAGCTCTTCACTACTAACTTTTTCTCTATCATTAAACCAGCAAAAGAATGGACTGCTCTGAAGCACTTGCAGGTCAGAGCAGAAAATGAAGGACTGCTGCTTCTCTTAACAGGGAATTTCAATAGAGAGGAGGCACATTCTACACATATGTGAAAAGGGTCCCTTTGTACCCTTTTTAGCACTTTTTTTAATATACTTTCATTAGCAGCACATTCCCTTTTCTGAGTGTAGAATGAAGTCCCATCTTCTGCATATATTAAATTGCAGCTTCTGCTTTCAACATGATTGCTCTCTCTCTGGACCAGATTCATAATGAGGGTTGCTTTTTTTTGCTTTTTTTTTTCTTTTTTGGTTTTTTTGTTTTTTTTTTTTTGTTTTGGTTTTTTTTTGTTTCAATAAGCTCACAGAGAAAATATTCCTGCTGTCATGAACTGAAAATTCATCTATAGAGCTTGCTTCTGGGGATGCTTTTGGGAACTTTTTCCCCCAAAGTTCTCAACTTTCCGGTGAAGATAAATAACCACATCTTGCAGCTACAGTTTTTGACTGAGTGACAGGTTAAAAGAAGTTCCCTGTCAGCCTTCATAACAGAAGAAGAAATTGTTCCAACAATTCTTAGCGAAACGAACAAGCCCTTTTTCTAGAGAACTATTTTGCTGTCCTACTGCTAAATTGCAGCTCACACTGAGACCCTTCAGGTTGGTTTCTTATCTTAAAAGAAAGGGAGTGACCTGAAGTCAAGGTTTTTTGTTAGCTTCCCTTGTTTAATCTGGATCCCAAATGCAAGGCGAATACAAAAAGCAGCCAGGCATAGTCTTTCTTTTAGGGATCCCAGTTCCTCTGTTTCTGTATCTGCAGAAGCACCTTTGTACCATGAATTAGCAGTGGTTAGAGAAAGGAAGTTAGAGAGCAAATGCTTGCTATTTGTCACAGCCATCATCCAAATTCTGCGCGTTGCAGAAAGCACTGAGATGGCAAGCAGGTCTTTGGATGAAATGAAAAGCAAAGGTGAGCTGCTGGGTATTTGGCTGTTTCTGTGGTGAGCTGCATTTTAGCTGCTGCTTGAGAAAGGCTCGAAATGCTCCAGCATCAGCTGGGAAGCTCTGTCAGCATTTTACAGCCATGCAGGCAAGTTGAAAATGGAGAGCTTCTCATATACTTTGAAAGAGTTGTTAGTAAAAGCTTCCTGCAGGTTAGATCCTCATACTGAATTGAATTAGGATGCAGCTTTCAGAGGGCGACACGGGTGAAATGTTGAGAATTGACCCCAGAGGAGGCAGTGCTGTTGAGGGGGAGGGGTTGACCCAAACCAACATCACTGCATTAGCCTTTCTCCAGTTTGGCTGACACTGGACCGCATCAAAAGCTGGATGGTGAGTTGTACCCCCCTGGTTGTGCTGAATGCCCACCATGTCCTGTGATAGTGCCGTGTTATTGAGCACTGCAGGAAACAGAGAAGCGTAATGTGGTGTTGTGGGACTGATTATAGAGCACAGTGCAGCTCTGCATGAATAAAGACAAGCAGAACTAGGCCTTGAACGAGGAGTTCAGGTTTTATTTCCCTAAACAATTCTGATTAATGCTGCTTCTATAAGGAACAGCAGCTTAGATCAAAAGGCAACTGCTCAACAAAATGTTTTCCTGGAATTTTCACTGCTCAGACTTGATTTTTATTCCTTGAAGATATCAAATTGCCAGGAAACAAAAATGACAATGGGAAGTGTGCTTGGTGTGTGATACAAGCAAGATCAACAACAGAACATGCTGAGATACTTCTGTTTTTGCTGGGACTAATGATACTGATAACATTTCTGCTGGTGGCTGTTCATGCTCCAAAAATTCAGGATATGGCCAGAATAAAAGATGACATTGGTGATCACAGGAGAAAGAGACTTGACACTTTTTATTTCCTATATGAACTCTAATCTGGTTTAGCTACAGAGCCTTCTCTCAGGTGTGGTCTGCTCCTTCAAGGGCAACGGAGATGAAATACTCTGCTCTGCTAGCAGTGCCCTGCTTTACAAGAGAAGTTCAGCACCTGAGAGGAAGGCAGCTTGGCAATACGGCAGTAGCTAGAAAGGAGGTCACAGAGATCATTTCTTTGGGGATCAAGAAACCTTATAGACATGGAGCTACCTCTGGACTGTCACCTTTAAGAGGCTCTTCAAAAGAAAACTGAATTACTGAGTAGTTGTATAGGTCAGAGAGCAGGGTGAAGTGATAGGAGAGGCAGCAGCTGCTAGAGTCCAGTTATGGAGAAAAGGGGTGTGGAAACTGGATTCCAGGTCCATGAAAAGGTAATGTGGTCAGAAAATGGCAGATGAAGCAGAGTTAGTTCTGAATGCTTCTATGGACCCAACTTTCTTAACTTCCTCACTTTACCTCCCAGGCAGAAAAACAATCAAAAATCAAAGAGGAAATATCAGAAAAGCCAGCTGCAGAACTAGGTTCCATCACCAGGTTATCAGAGAGGAGACAGCAAGAGAGAACATAAGTGGAGGGAACTGAGGCAGGTTTGCAGTGGCAGAAGATCGGCACTACTGTGTTTCCTTGGGAGCTCTGAAAGGCTCCCAGGCTAATTGCTTACTGTGGTAATGTCCCATGGGTGTGCTTGGTTCTGGGAGGAGCGCTGCCATCCTTCAGAGTGAAGATGCCAGTCAGTGTTGAGAGATGTTAATTACAGTTATTATTAGCATCACATTTCTCATTGAATGCTTGGAGTCATACATTCAATGAAATGTTAATGCAGTGCTCTTTTCACCTTAAGCTAGTAGATGTTTTTATTCCTGAAATTTGTAATCACTGACACCCCTTTTGCCTCTGTAGATCCAGACATGTCCATCCTGTCATTTCAGAGTCTAAAAAAAAAATTAAATAAATAAAAATGGAGAAATGGGGAAACTACAAACTGCTGATCTCGCAGAATGTTTTCATGGTGAATTTTCAAAATGAGTTACCTGCCCTTCACTCTCCTGCTGAGTACCAACCATGGTGCTAAGAAAAGGCTGTATTCATTCCAGCAGGTGTGAACATAGTGCAGATTGGGATTGGAAATGCCGCTGATTTTGGCAGTACTCTGAATTCTGTTGTCCATCCCAAAATGAGGCTGCTCAGCTTTTACCAGCCACAAAAAGACTGAAAACAAGAACTAAGAACTGAAGTGGCATGGATCCAACCCGAAGTCCTGTTCCCATTTTTCTTTTCTGCTCACAATCCTGTTTCTATCCATATGCATAATCAGGGTTGGAAGAGCAATGTCCAGCCAGTTTCACACTACTTCAGGAACATCTTTATGCTGAGAAGACATGTCCTGGATTAAACTAGAGAAGATTTTATTTGGCAGTGGTAGTGGATGTAAGAAAACTGTTTCTTGAAAAATGTGGGTCACTAGGTTTTAAAAATAACCTGGTTCCCATCTGTATTATTTGTAGAGCTGAGACCTAAGACCTCATGAGACTAAAAAGGAGTAGATGTGATGGGAGAGATTTCTAGGCAAGGGTTCTGTCATTATTGGAAGATGTTACCCAGCCTGGATACCCAAGACACCGTCTTTGAAGAACAAAACCAACAGGAGCACAAGCTGTCTGCTTTCTCTTACAAGACCTGGAAACTTCGATTTCAGAAGTCAAGGTGCAACTGAGGAGAACAACTCAGGCCAATCAATCCAGTGTGATGGGATTCAAGAAAACAGACAACCCCTGTTACATCAGAGGCTGCAACACAATTCTTAACATCTTAGAAACCGATTTTAGACCTAATATATAAGGCAAAAAATCACAACTAGTCAGTTCAGCCTCCCTGACTGTGAGGTCTGTGTTTATGCATATGGTTAAATCTTCTCTTGAGCTACGGGGAGTGCACAAGAACAATGTTGTCAACACACGCAGATCTCAAGCCTTTTTAAAGCTTATGCCCAACACATCAGCTCAGTGTCTATGGACATAACAGACTTGTGCTGAAAATCAGTCCTGAGTTTTCAGGTAAAAGCTAGAAATAGTCTGGAACAAGGCTTTGAGCAGGACTGTCTCTTGATCATGACTTGGTCATGTGGAAGTTAAGCCAATAGCCATGATGTTTCCCTGTCACACAGTGTGTTTTGCTGCTTACACGAACATATTTGCAAGGCTGAACTGGGAGCGTGTATGAATATATGGACCATTATAGGGGCTATCCTCTCCTTTTGCAGAGTCCAGCAAAGTGCTGTTTCATGGGAAAGATTCTTAGTTGCTTTGGGTCTGGGCCTGATAAGATGTGGTAGCTCATCAGTAACATCATTGTGTCAGTGCAATCCAATTAGTGATAATCCTTTACTTTGCACCATGATATTTGAATGGATCTTGGAATAATTGACTGGCTCAAATTACCTGAAAGGTTATCAAGGAAACACATTTGTAAATAAGAATTTAATTTCAGCCACCTTCTTTATATAATATTATTGCGGCCAACCTGATGTTAGAAATTTCAAACTTGATGTTAGACATGTTAATTAGTCTGTCATGTCCAGGCTCCTAGAGCTTGAACAACAATTACCACTTCATCACCCCATGCCCCAAGACAAAATGCATTTTGGATGCGAAATCTAGACATGCCAAGCAATGAGCCGTCACCTGGTCTGTAACACAAAGAAGGTGGGACTGGGAATCAGGAGTGGCAGAAAAGGTCTGAGAGTTTTCCTGACTAGGAAAAAAAAGACCTTGGTTCAGAGAAGATCCCCTTGCTCAGAGCCCCAGATCTGTCATTGTAGGGCATCCCCCAGCTGGTGCCAGAGGTTGGTTGCCTGCTTGGTTACTCAGAGCTCTGCATGTCTGGTGTGGACCTGTCTTGTCTCTTGTCCCCTCATAGCCAGGGCACATGTGTCTTTCAAAATGCCTTATGAAGCATCTGCGTGCATGATTCATATAGTTCATTTATTTCTGTATTGTAGCTGATTTGAGCATTAAGGTCACTGCAACAGGCTTCTCTAGCATATTTCCTTTGTGATGCCAGCATCAAGTTTCTCTTATATTGGTTTGTGTCTGATCTAAGCAGTTTTATCAAAGGCTGGGAAGGTGAAAGTTGTCCAACCTTTGTGCTGCTAGCTGGATATTCCTCTTGGCTATCAGCAAGAGGAGTTGCAGAAAGGTGATTTGCAATGAAGGAAATAAGGGAACTTACCAACTGTGGAATAGACTGGAATTTCTCTAAATGCAGTTCATATAAAGAGTGGTCATTGATTCTGAGATCCATAACTGAAGAATATTTGCTGTTATGAATGTCCTTGAATGTTGTGAATGTCCATGAGCAATGGCTCAAAACCCAAACAAACATATAAATAAACCAACCACCAAATCTCCCAAGGCCTCAGGTGTTCAAACAATTGCTCAACTTTTCTTAAAAAATGAACATAATATAGAGTAAAACTTCATTCTTCAGGTAGTTCTTGTAGCAGTTCTGGGGTGGAGCAAGCTGGTGTTATGCATAATGTATATTTATTGTGGAAGGTTATGTGAATGTGTTTTGGCTTTTTTAAGTCACCAAAGTCACCTGGAAATATTTAGGCTCCAGGCTTCCTTCTAAACACCACTTTATTGGTTTTTGCTGTAGTGTGAAACAGTAGAGCAAAATTCTCATGTTATCTGTCTGCAGCAGATTTACAATATTGCAATATTAATTATATGAGCTGCATTTCACGACTCAGTGCATTTGTATTACCATTTCAGAAACACAATCATTTATCAACAGCAAACTTCGGGGCATTTACTTTCCATGCCCTGGCATTGTGAACTTCAAAGTATGTGCACATGAGTGCATGCTCCCTTTCCCAAAGAAAATTTGACAGTTTCAACTTCCTTCATGGATTGGACAATATTTTCCTAATTATGATGTGAATACCAAGGTCAGATTCTGATGTCTTTTTTTCCACTCAGCACTTGATGCTGTAAATGATCCCTTTGAAATAATTGTGGTGCATCATGGAGGGACTGAATAATACAGGGGATGGTTCAATAGCAACTGGCGAGACATAATCTCCAGCTTGATGTGGAGGCTCTCCTAAGTCACTTCAGTACTTCACCCTTTACAGCCATCACATTGCTCTCTGTTCCCAAATAGCTAGTTCCCAAATCACTCCTTCTGGAATGAGCATCGCCTTAACTTCAGCCTGCCTGAAATACATTACCAGCACTTAAGTATATTGCATCTCCATTTTTCAGACTCAGACCTTTTCCTCTTTCAGACTTGATCTTCTTCTGCCCTAACTCTAGGCATACCACCATTATTTTTCAAGGTGCTAGAAGCATCTACATAGATACTGCTGTAATTTTATGAAAGGCTTCACAGCCCTTGCAGAGCTCTGGACTGTCACAGCTACAGATGCCTAGTAGTTTAAACCTACCTCAGGTATGTCACTATTACAATGATTCTCGCCATGGCTGCAACATAACCATGCCCTGAATTTTATCCACTTTTCTCCTTACCTACTTCCACCTAAAATACTTTAAACATTTCCAGTCCTTTCTTTACAGCATGGGGATGAAGGGCTGGTTGTGTGCAATGCAGCAGTGTTATCTGACTGCAGAGAAGGCTAGCTGATAGGAGGCTGACAAACTGCACATTACATTTTTGTGTGACTGGGTCTGGCAGTTTGTTATGTCAATGGCAGTGCTGTGCAAATAGCAACCTGGCTCTTGAACACCTGTGTGGGAATAAGAAGCCTCAAAATGGGTATCTGCTGTGGCAAGTGCCAGAAGCACCATCTCCCTTCTCCAAACTGATCTCTTTGAGTCCTTTGGGAGTTAAATTTGTCTGTGGCTCTTTTCAGAAAGTCATGATTTCCTTTAAATTGTCACCTTCTTTTCCAGAGAAGGAAATATTAGAAGAGCAGACAGACATATACTGCTTACCCTGACACAAACACATGGATTGCCCATCTGCCCACCAAGCAGCCACACACTCAGCAATTTAAATAAAAACCACCTGGTACTGGACAAAGTGACAATCCTACTGAATTGATGGTTGGCATAAAAAGTACTGCCTTCCCCTCTATTTTCCACTACATTATGGTTTGCAAATTCCCATAATTTTGAACAATCCAGCAAGAAAAAATGAAAGACCTGAAGCTGAAGTGGGCTGAATGCTTCAAAAAACACGTAAATTAGTCCGTGTTCATTTTGACAAAGAAGGTGGTTTGGAACTGCAGAGACTCATTCCTGTTGATGGAATTGGCTCACAAGTAACCTCAGGCAGGTCATGCAGAGCCTCAGAATTCAGTGTAAAGAATTACAGTTTTACAACACTTAACTCCTGAGGATAATGTTACTAATGTCATGGTAAAATGTTTTGAAACGTAGGGAGGGACATGTACTCTCTCTATATACTAAAGAAAGAAGAAAGCTCACTTCTGATCTCCTTTAACAGGCCTGACATCACAACTTCAATTTTCCTTCAGTTTATGTGCATGTTGGTTATGATTTTGAATACAGTTGTCCATATGTAATTTTCTCACACAAAGGTTAAGAGCCATATATTTTGGCTGTGAATGCCATCTCTATGTCCCTGGAACAAAAACCATGACAGCTTCACAGATGTGAGTGGAGCTACAACACTCAAGACCAGGCTTATCTCAGAATACAAATGTTTACCTGCAGCAGCTTGTTGGGATGTGGTGACTGAGAAAGATCCTGACCTGCACCTTGGTGTACTCTGTTTCCCATGTGCAAATCAATTCAGATTCTTGGAAGACCAGCAAAATGCTGATAAAAGTTATCATCATGCAGGGTCTGAGGAGCCAGATTCCAGCCCTCCACTATAATTTTCATTGTTGCATGAAAAGGATTTTGGATGACACACTTGAAGAGTACAACATCACACATCCAGAAACAAAGGGTATGCAAGGCTAAGAAATTTCCATGTTCAGTAAGTCACTTCTTGGATAGTGCAACTTCATATAAAGGAGGCATTTAAAAGTCCACTGAAATGTTTTATTTCTTAGTCGTCTCATGTTATTAATCTCTTTTTCTTTTTTTTTTTTTTTTTGTGCCTATGATGTGTGAGTGCCAACATAAAGGAGTGTTATAAATCACAGTAAGAAATAAATAGTTCCATTTAATCTTGCAGGGGGATATTAAATTTTCACAACCCCTGACTTCCTATTATCCTATCATCGACCCATTGAATACTTCAGTGGCTTGATGCTGTACAGGACTAAAACTGGGACCCAACTCACAGAAGACTGTGCTTAGAAAAGCGGACCCAGGTGCATATTTTGTGTGTTCCCACTTCCAGTCACTTTCCTATCTGATTTTTACCAGGTCTTTCTGACACTACTCAAAAACCAGACAGCAGTTCAAGTGTGATATGTTTAACTTCTGCAATCATCTGATAAAAGAAGATGTGTGCTATTGTAATTAAAAGGACCTTCGGGCCCATCAGGTGAGATTGGAGACTGCACACAGTAGCCTGTACTGTGTGCTGAGCAAGAGCAATCACAGGAGACTTCAAACGCACTTTCTACTCCCTACTCTCTCTCAGATCCGTCCAACTCTCCTGCTTGCATACTGTATTTCCCTCTAGGCACAGATTAAAACTGGAGTCAGTCTCCATGCTTTCAAGATGATCAAAGCAACAATTGTTTTGGGACAGTCTAAAAGCAGGAGACACCACCACAGGCTTTTTGAGCAGATCTCCTCCTCAGGGTAACGAAGAGCATGCTGCCTCCTTCAGACTTCCTCTTAAGAAGTCAGGCTAGGGATGTGAGGAAAACAGAGGAATGAAATTCCTTTTACCTTCCTATCCTTAGCTGTAGTGTCTAAAAGAAGGGCCTTCAGGGCCACAGCCTATACAGCAGTGGATGAGAAGCCATGGATGGGGAGTAGTGCATGACTCCAAGTCTTGTTGTTCGTGCCCCTTCCTCAGGGTGAAAGAATTGTTCAGATGGGTTCAGATTTATCACTTGCGCAGTGAGTATCTGGTGCCCCAGATGGCCTTCTTCTGTTTAAGTGGAGGGAAAAATAAAGCATGCCCAAATTATCAGGTCTATATTTTCCTCACATTCATATCTTGGTGTCCCCAGACAACATCTTAATCTTCTTTAGCAAGAGGCTTAGGTCACTTGGATCATTAAACTAAGCTACTTGAAATAAAAAACAAGGTGGTGGCAGCAAATAAGGAGAGGAGTGCTGGGCTAAACTGTCACTCAGCAAGCACTTCAGTATTCAAAATGGCCCCTCCAGGGTGAGGAATGCTCCCTTGGCCTTCTCCTGAAGGGCAGGAGCTGATCAAGCCTACCGGAGAGATGTTAATGCTGATGACATGGCTCACAGTGGGAAGAAAGGACAAGCAAAGCTCTTTAAGGCGCAGCTTCGCAGAACCTGCCTGGGAAGGGACTCCCAGCACAATCATTCACGAATCATTGTCTGTGCTTGCACAGAGAAGAGGGAAAACATTCAGATTTAAGAAGTGACCTTTTAAAAAGTAGACAACCAAACAAATACAAATAGACCAGCAGCTTACTAAGATGCTTTGGGGATGTCCTAAGCTGTTATGAACATAGTCTGGGATGTTCTTTGTTTTCTCCAGCACAAAGATATCTGTGAGCTGCACTTCATTAATACGCTGGTATAGCAGAAAAATCAAATACCAGCTCATACCACATGGAATCGAGGAGAAGGCAGCAATTCAGAACTCCAGTTTGGATGTTTTGGTGCAAATTCCAACCCCTCCACTGGAAAATACTGGGAGTGGGGTATAAAGTTGGACTCATCAGAGGAGGTCAGCTCTCTCACTTCAGGAAGTTAGAGAAAAGACCAGAGGAAAACCAGGTGCAGAAGGTGATATGATTTATTTCTGCTTTAGGCCAAGGTGAATTCTAGATTCTAGACGATTCTAGACGGAATGCCCAGTTATTAAGTCCTAGTCCTGCCAGAGTCTGCTGGTTTTGCTGTCCCACCGCAATTCAGAGGTGAATGCCGTGCCCTCTCCATGCTGGTTGCCAATGCAGTACAGTGCAGAAGAAGACACAAGTACAGTTCTTCCTGCTGCATTGCAGGGTCACATTCCTTTCACCTCCCAGATGGTGATCAGCTTAACACCTAAAGCACAAGGATTGTTACTGCTGGGTTTCACAAAAAGAGAACACTTCCATAAAATATACCTGAATGTAGACACGATCATGCCATGTGTCCATGAAGCTGTGCTGAATCAAGTCAGGTTTTAAGAAAAGCCGTATTATTTTCTACTGTGTTTATTCTCCTGCATCAGCCATTACTGTAAGTGATTAATAAACTGTTGTTTATTAACAACAGTTAATAAAGGGGTTTTCTGGTATCCTTGCTGTTCTCTTTAGATAAAGTCTTAGAAAATAGTGAGAAATAAACCAGTTAATTTGCTGTGTGTCAGTACGGCAGATGGATGGTTGATTGTGCCCTTCCCTGCCTTGAATCATACTTATCAAGAGAGCAGAATTACTCCCAGGGAACAGTCTCATTCATTATTTGTGTATGGAGGCTTTTTTTTTGCAACAGGGTGGGTCTGGACCTACTGGGAGGTCAGCATGTATTGTGGTACCATGTCCTTGCTTGTAGGACATAACAGGGACTCCATCACCTTGATAGACAGGGCACGTCCCTCGTAGGAGTCACTCTGGCAGCCCCAGGAGCAGTGAGATCTCCAAACAGTAGGAAGGGAGAGCTTTTTGTCCCCTCATCAATGTAGAAGCTCCCTACTGAAAGCCATTTTTGCTCAGAACATTGGTGGTTTAGCAGGCCGCTCAGTTTACAATACAGCTCATAGTTTGGACATAGTTTGGACATACAAGATCCACTTACTCTGAAGCTCAGAAGCATGCAGGAGATATATTAGGTACAGGATTAAAGCTTCCTTTATGTTTAAACTGGTGGTTGGAAGAAAAGTGTAAGGCTTTGGAGGGGGAGGGAGGTGAGAGGAGGCAACCAGTGAAGCTCATTAAGGACTAGTGCCTTCTTGGCCCCCTGGCCTTCTCCAGAAAGTCAGGCACTTTGGCTAACACAATCCCTTCCTTTCATGCTCTGGTCCTGTCCCATTACAGTATTCCCCAAACCATGCTGGAGACAGCCACAAAGGGCAGCATTATGACTGGAAATGAATGGTGTGTAGCCAGTTCCAGCTGAAAGAGCAAGACAAGCAAAAGCACTTCCCGGGGACAATGAGAGGGCTTATAGCTCAGGAAGCTTCCCAGTCCATTAGCATCTGTGGAAGACAATGGCTGTGTGTGGTGGAGAGGAGGAGAACGTGGCCTTGCCAGTGGCCCCTGTCCATCACTGGCAGAACGGCACTGCTACCGTGGGATGGAGCCTGAATGGGCTGATTCATGGGCAAGCAGCCCTGGCGTCCCCCTGGCAAGGACAGGCCATGTGGAGTTGTCACCACTGGGCTGATCTGGGATCTTGAGTACCTTTCTGACCTCTGGCTCTGCAGCAGCCCATCCCAAAGTCTGTCTTTTCTGCTGGCAGGCAGATGAGGAAAGGCTTGTCTAAGGGAAACCCAGTGGTTAATGGTGCAAATTTCCTTTGCAAGCTCAAGCCCGGCTGCTCCTGTCCTCAGGTTTTGGCTGATCAGGGTGGGCACAACACTGGAAGCTCAGATCATTTTCATGGGGAGCTACTGGTGAGGGTGAACAACCTCTCTCTCCTGTCAGAACTTTATCCACTACCTCCAAAACAGAACTGAGTGGAAATATATTTTTTGGGGGGAAAAAACAACTGCCAGTGTTTCCTGAACAGGAGTGAAATACAGTTTTAAAGCATTAAAATTTTTCCTCCTTTTATGACAATTTTAATTCATTTGTTCATTCCAAAAGACACTGAAAAGCTTGGTTATGTTTTCAACAAGGTAGATGTTCGGTCTGTTTCAAGGCACACTGGAGTTTTCTTTTTTGAAACAACTTTAATTAACTTTACTAAAATCATTCATACATTTCTCAAAACTCTACATAAAAATTCAACATAAACTTTGTTTTTTCAAGAGTAAACCAGTTCCTCTGATCCAAAGATTTGTTGCTCCTTTGTGAGTTGCCAATGTATTTTGTGAAATCACCACCACTATTGCACAGGACCAAAAGCTTTCGGCTTCCCTCAGGAGAGAGCTTTCTTTTGTGGCTCTCATCTTCTGTGACCTTTTTTAAGCTGAACCCATGAAGTACTGCTGTGATGTTGGGGAGGTTTCATGGAGCAATACGAAGACCTTGTCAGAAATATGTAACAGATCTACCCAGGACTTGATACACAGAACTTGTCTTTAATTCTTGTTTGCAAGCACTTGAAAATGGGATGGAGTTCAATTTTATCAGGAAAATCTCCTTGCAAGGGGAAAATGGGCTTGTGAGCCCAAATGGCCTTTACCATTTACAGGACAAAAAAAAAATACACTCTGTTAAGAAAATATTGAGTCATGTTTACATTGCACTAGGAGGGGATCCACTGAGCCTTTGATAGTAAGGTGATGAAATTCATACCAGCCCTGCTTCAGGTCCCATGCAGGGAGAGCCTGTTTGGGACTGGAGTGCATAGGTGCATCCTCCAGTTTTGTTTTTCCTTGAAGAAATCCAGAGTAGCACAACAAATGGGATCAGTTTGGCTTCTAACATCAGTTCTGATCTGCCCAAATGCACAAATTTAGCCATGCTTGACCATAAAACGTACCCATCCACATATGCAGAGTGTCTTTGATTCTAAGGCATCTCTGGGGGAATGGAAATATTTTATTCTTGTAGCCAGAGGAAACAAAACCATCTAGTCTCACCATCAACATGTTTTCTTAACTTTAAATAAGGTTAAGAAAGGGAATAATTCAACCGTGGCAACTCTAATTGGCTACAAGTATAATCCAATAACCTCATTTCACCC
>JAVJGJ010000062.1:20866298-20882711 GCA_035590215.1 Microhierax caerulescens
AAGGAAGGAAGGAAGGAAGGAAGGAAGGAAGGAAGGAAGGAAGGAAGGAAGGAAGGAAGGAAGGAAGGAAGGAATGAGGGGATGTATGGTGTTGGTGGGGAGGGGTCTGAAAGGATGCTGAGCCCTAAAATACTGCATCTAGTGTCCTCCTACCACTTGTTCTGCACTTTGATTATGTGAACATCCTTTTTCTCTCTCTAATCCCACTAAGTGTGCATCTCACTGATTTCCCATGGCAGCAAAGTCAACACATGCTGCATAGGAGACCTATTCCTTTTTATATATTTTTTTAATTTTGCTGCCAGTCATTTTCATTGACCATTGCTTTTGGATTGCAAGGCTGAAAGAGGCAAAGCATGCAATCTTCTGGGTTGTAAATCACTTGTTTATTTACTAATCTACCCCTTTTCTGTCTCTCCTTAATTTTTTTCTGTTAGGTTTTTCTTCTGCTCACTAGTGAAAGTTAGTGGGACTTTGAGTATGTGGATGACGCCATCCCCCTCTGTTGGAACAACGCAGTCGGCACACTGCAGCAGCACTGCAGCTCACAGAGCTCTTCGTGGCGAGGTCCTTCGCCTGCTCCACCAACGTATGTACGGCTGGGAAGAAGAAACTGCCCTGCTGCAGCAGCATAGACAGCATGCTGAGTCCCAGTCATATAAATCCACTGGGTAAATGTTACCTTGAAAACATTATTTCAGGAGATGGGTGTCTGAAAGATGAAAAACAGCATCAAGATGCAAAAGGTGAAAATGAACTTTTGGATATTACAGAAATTAGGGGGAAAGAATAAACATCTCTTTAGCTGAGAAGCCTGGATGAGAATCTATCAGGCAGCTGCATTATCAATCTTATTATATTAAGCATAAATGTAAACACTGAAAAATTCATGAAGCAGAATGAAACAGTAAAGCCTAGTTAAAACCCAGAGCTCCAGTCTGATATATGCGGTGCTGACAGGATAAACGGAAAGGAAAGAAGGAGAAAGAACAAGGGCAGTTTTACATGCTCTTTCCTTCCCAGATTTTTTAAGATGATTTGCATTCATGAAGTTCAGATGCTGGAAAATGGATCTGTGTGTTTGGCACACATCTCACTGATCCACCCTTGGAGGTTCCTCTCTCCCCTCTTGGTCCCAGGCAGTATTTCCTTTGGTCAAACTGCTCAAAAGTACAGCTCTGGCTAGTATCAGATGAGGGCTAGACATACGCAAAACTACAAGTATGAGGAGAGAGTTTAGACATTAGAAAAGGGAATCAGACGTTCACACCTGGCTGGGAACTCTTCTGGGAATGAGGCCATGAAAGTGGCAATGTGGCAACTGCTAGGAATTGAACTTCCCTGCAAAGGACTCTGCTGGGCATGTGAAGGCATTTCACAATCAGGTCTGAGCTCTCTGCAAATTTTAGCTCTGGATGTGCAAAAATTCCATGCTTCATACCTCAGCAGCTACATGTGATGAGCATCATATGGATGTTACAATATGAGGGCTGTTGTAACCGATGATTCCTTGGCCATACTACCAGTGGGCCACTGAGGGTGACATTGCTGCAGGTCTAGATGTGCGAGTGCGTGTGGGCACGTGCGTGTGCGAGAAGATTTAATTCCTCGCCAGTGTCACTCAGTGCATTTGCTACTGAGATTCGATAACAAAGGCAGATAAAAACATCCCACTCTCTGAGGATGTGCAGACAATGCCAATACAAAGGAGAGGGATCAGAGCTTTGCCTCCACAAGTACAAAGAAAGCATAGGGCCTTTTAATGCTGAGACTTCAAAGAAAGCCTCTGCATACAAAAGGCAGGGGGGGTAGGGGGGTGGGGAGAGACAAAAGGAAAAAGAGAGAATCGACAAAAGAAGTTAAGTGTGGAAAAAGGCAACTCACTGATGAAAATTTATGGAAACCCCAGTGAATAAGCCAGTTAGATATACACACAAAGAGGACAAATGCAAGTTACATTGGAAAAAGAGTCACGTGGTTTGCTTATGAAGATATACATAAGGCAAAAGGAATGACTACGTGTACTTTTGTATATATGGACATAATGTCCTTGGGTTGGGGGGTTGTGTTTCCTTCAAAGAACCAGACCTTTTTCTTTTTTGTGTCTCTTTTTTCTTCCTCTAATTTGGGCTTTTCTTTGTTACTGCCCAAAGAGACAATAATTGCCCAAAGCACAGCAATCTGTCCCCTTTACTCTGGATGTAGAGAAGGAAAAGTTTGGAGGAATTTTCCCTGCCTCTCCTTCTGCCCCATCAGACAGGGCTTAACCTAGCCTGTAAGAATATGGGCAGAGAGATGACCTTCTGCCAGGGCTTTGTTTAAGCTCCTAAATGTTGGAATGAAGAGAGTTGGGGAAATCTAGTCCTCAGTAATCTATTGAGCTATTCCACCCTCATTCTCCAAATCCTCCATACATACACAGTACTAGCAGCTGTTATCCTGAAACACTATGATGTTTGCTCCCTCCATGCCCCACAAGGCATTGTCCTCCCCGTCTCTGCTGGCCAAAGAGGATGTTTTACACTCAAACCAAAATGCCTTCCTTCTCCTTTAACTGTAGGACTAGGAGATGAGGCAGAGAATATAGTCCTGCATGCAGGAAAACACAAAAGGACTTTTTGCCTTGAGACAAAGAATAATTTTTACTTTATTGTCAAGTGAAGCTGTAGTGCAAGAGTTTGGAATATGTATTTAAGGCATTTAGTGGTGTGGGTGCTGCACTTTCACTTCCTATTAACTGACATGGGATTTGTGACATTTGATTTCTAATTGCTGGTTTTGGAGATCTATGTGAGATACTGAGGCTTGAAAATCATCTTTCTCATCTATCCTAAACTGAAAATTTTGGATATGTTTAATGTTTTGCCCTTGCACAGTGGAGGGGATCCATGAGGCAGAAAGTCAATCAGTCTCAGAGTACCTGTTGGGTAAAGGACATTTCTTTTGATATATATGGAACTACAGTTTGATGCAAAACCACAGACAACCACAGTTCAAGCCTCAGGAACAATGAAAACATCAACAAAATCTCTAAAAAAAAAGAAAAATCCAGTAGCTAACTTCTGATAACTGCTAAGTAAGTTTTAACAGGTATGCATGTGTAAATAAACACAGATATATGTGGACATGGACACACATGGAGACATGCACACTTAGTTTGAATATACTGATTTATTCTCCTTACAGAACAACTCACCTCAAAGCCAAAGTTTACAGCTAGCCAAAGCTAAGTCCCTCTCAGAAATCCCATTAATTTAAGACTGATACTGATGCATTTTGATATTTTGTCTTTATATGTGGCATTATAAAGAAATAGAACAATTCAGGAGGTTTATTTGACTCTTCCATCAGATGGACTCATGCTGCGTGGCTAAGTCCTAAGATCATCTACATGGTGAAAAGTAGCCATAATCTGTAGCGACTAAATAAAAGATAAGTTAAGCTGCATTATCTGAATTTAATTGAAAGAGCCATCAATTTTAAATTTTAAATAATAAAAAACCCCATACAATTTTAAAAACATGAGGACTTCCACTATACATGGAGTTCACCTCAGAGATCTATACCAGCTCTAAAAATATGGTGAATACTTTCCAGTTAAGAGTTAAATTTATTTACAAATTATGACTTCTTTATTTGCAACTCAGCAAGAAATCCACTGATTTCAATGCTGCAAATCTGAAATAACTGTCTCCTTAATACAATTGACATTTATGGACCTTTCTCAGCCTTCATTTGGCTGAGAGATAATGCCATTTGAAAGGGTTAAAACCTTTGTTTAATCTCTTTTGAACTTCTTTCAAGTAGTAGGACCTTTTCTGCTGATTATTTTTAGCTATTACATTGACTACATGGTGTATATCCAGCTTCCAACGTAATTGTAGGCAGGAGCATCTGTTGTTCTCAGCCTTTTGTCTGTCCTTTATTCAGAATTTTACGTCATGTCAATTGTTTGGGTTGTTCAATGGGACAGCCACTGACTTCATATCAAGGCATATTTCTAGCTTCACAGTTGAGAAAGTCCCATGGTGAGAAAAATGTGCTATTTAATGCTGAATAATTGCTACACATTTTTGTGTCCACATTTTTACACCCTGACCTGGTCCTTGCACACACACATGCACACATTTACTCACTGTTTTCAGGCATCAGAACAAATCAAAGAGGAAGTGTCAGGCTCCTTGATATTCTTTGTGTGCAGTGGAAATGTGCTCAGTTGTTTCAGCCATCTCTCCGGCTGCAAAGGTGAGCGAATCAAGGACTCTGATCCAAGCCCCATCCAGCTATGGGGAGAGGGGACACATCCCTGAACTGCTTTAAGGAACAAAAATATATTCCAATGAACTATGCTCTTTTTGAGAAACATTCAAGAATCATATACTATCTTCATATTGAGAAATAGAAATGGGAGAACTGATCCTTTTGATCATCTCCAGCTTTTTTGATTTGATACTCCTCTGGAATCCTTTCATTTTTGTTAACATGAATAATTTTTCACTAAACTTTCCCTAAGAAATTTCCTTACAGATCCAAAATTCTTGAGACAATGTGTGCTCCTGAAATACTGCCATGCTGTGTTTTCAGGCTCAGGAGTTTTACAGTATGCAGAGTAATGTGCAGGGCAATTGAGATTTGACCGAAGTAACATGACAAAGAGTCACTGCCCTCCCTGTGCTTCCAGCATCCAGGCTTGGTATGGTAAGCCACTTCAACTGAAGTCGCCAACAGCAAAACAGACCGCACAATTTTGTTGTTCCTGCTTACTTCTATACAATCTTGAGCAAAGAAAAAAAAATATTTTATTTGCCCCTTGTGAGTTATTAAAAGTTTTTTACAGTTCTGAGCTCATCTTCTTTTCTCCTTCTTCCTCAAAATAGATGTAAAAGATGACTGATATATTGTAAAATGTTTGGGAAAACAAATTTTGATGCCATTGCAAACAGTAACAAAGCAAATCCTTCAGTCCTGCCAAATCCAAAATCATCGGATCAGTTCTGGTTTTGCTCAGGCTAGATCATCAATTATGGGGAGATAATGTGAAAGAAATTACATAGCTACTGGGCCTCGTTTTCCATTACTCTGCAAATTGCAAACACTCTGATTTAGTAGCAGTTTATATTCACTTTGTAGGGGTGTAAAATTGCAGTCGCGCTGGCTCGAAGGAAGATTAATTCATACCAGCCAAGAATCTGGCCCTTAATGTACTTAGTTCAATGAGATGATCATTTGGTAATGAGCAAATTGATCCTGATAATAACAGAATCAACCCAAATCGCACAGGAAACTCTTAAGGCCAAGAGCTTAGTAAGATTCAGCAGATTGGACACTTATGTGGGTAATAGGTTTATCTGGAGTCAGCCTGCCTGTTAACCTCCACCATGCCACACCTCCCCTCCTGCAGATTTTCAGAGTTTGACCCAACGCTGATTTTCAGTAAAAGGAGCTGCTGGTGAGAGATACTGAGGAATATGATTTGTGCCCTTAGAGTTTCACCACCATTTCAAGGGGATAAAGTGCACTATGGTGTCTTTGAGCATGATAAAGTCGCTAAGCACAGCTGATGGTTAGAGACCACCAGCTCAGGTAGTGAAGAGTCACCTCTGTGCCCTAGGCTCTGTTCATTTTGGGTAATAATATTTTTCCTGCTAGATACAGGTTCTAGTATGAAAAAGATGAAAGGGATGATGATTTTTAGTCTGGCTTGGGCCTTGTTCCAAGGTTTTAAGAGGAGCTCAGGGGCTCCTAGTACTTTCCTGGAGACACTCTGCCTGACATAGGACTAGGTTCAAAGTCATTCAGATATGAATGCACTGAGCCTAAGCTCTGGGGAGAGAGACAGAAAGGGGCAATTCTTGCATGTAGAATGAAGACGGTACAAAGTCTGGTGCAACAGAGGTTAATGCACACTGTGAGGTCCCTATGGAGTCCGATTTGGTTATTGAATTTATATACTGGGCTACATTCCAGTCTGTTACTAGCTTCTTATTTGAGCAGGCATAAATTCCTCAAAAAGTCATTTTGATTTTTGCATCTGACAAATTACTCCTGTATATCTGCTATTTTTCTCTCCTTCTGTCCATATTTTTCTTACAGCGATGCCCATCCTTTTTTCCCCAGCATTACTATGCTGACAAGTACCAATGTTTAAGTTCAGACAAAAATCACCGCTGAACTGCAGCAGTCCACCCTCTCATTTTAACAATGATCTGGGAAAATGAAATTGCAGCAGGACCTTAATTTCCCTTGTTAGAGCTATAGCATTTGGGGCTGATGAAGTTCACAGTAAACCTGTCATAAAGGGACCTTACCTGATATATTATCTATCAAGCCAGTATAACGAACATCTGGGGGGGACTGCAGTCTGTATGCAGTGAGGCAGCAACGATTAAACTGCTGAGGTGCTGTGCATTGCACTGGGTGAGTTCAGCCATGAGACGGTAGAATCGGGCTTGCACTGAACTTGTCTTCACAGTCTTCAGGTGCAGAGACACAGGCTGCCTGCGGGCCCAACAACGAAACACAGTACTTCAGCCGGCCAGGCTGCAAAGCAGCTGGACAGTCTTTGCTGAAGGTTCTGGAAAATAAGGTTCGGTGCTGAAGGTCACAAAGAGGATCAACTTTTACAACCCGCCAGTGGACTGCCATGAGAAACAATGCCAGCTGACAAGAGAAAAAGATGCTTCCTTTGACTCCAAATGTGTGACACAACTGACGGGTGAGCATGATTCAGGGACACGTGCTGTTGTCACCCAGTGGTCCGTTGCCCCCAGTAGATGGTCTGCAGGATAGGTAAGGGCTTCAGTGAGAGGGGCACGACCGCCCTGGCTTCCTGAGGGCTTGCAAACACGGGTGGTTTATGAACTGCTTAAGAATGTGAAAATGACTGCACCGGATGAAATTAAAGGAAGCACTTTCAGGGTAAAAAGTGGTAAGAATAGTGAACCCATTGCTCAAGGGATCGGCCACTGTCACCACTTTCTGAAGGATCTTCAAGAGAAAAGTGAATGTTTTTCGAAGCAGACGCGTAGCATATCTAGTCTGTCTCTGACCTGACTGTGGGAATGGAAAGCAGTCAGCGATCAGCAGCCCGTTGCAGCAGTCTGTAACAGATTAAGGCACTGAGAAGAAATGCTTCCTGCTGAAATTAATAGGGAATATAAACAGACAGCGCAACTACTCTGAATCCAAGCAGACAACCAGACTCTATCTTATAAATGCGTGTGTGGGGTTTCTGGCTCTATTTCCAATTCGTGGCTGCGATGACCCAGACCTCAACAGTACCCAGACCCCAACAGTACCCAGACATCATGCTGGCCAGCAGTGTTGTCAGCCGGATGGACGGGGTCTCTTTGTTTTTTATTTCCTTGGCTGCAAAGCATCTGAATAGCAGCACGAGCAACTCAGCTGAAAGTCTCACAGTAAAAAAAAAATTTGTGCACTTGATGAAACAGCTCATGAGGTATCCCCCCCTCCTTTTGCCAGGGATCATGTTCGTCTTTAGTAGTCAGTCTAATCTTACACAGATTCCTGCATTTTCCTTCCAAGACATATCCACCTACATTTCTGTCAAAGATGAGACACATGGAGCTTTAAAGCACGGTTTTTCAGGACTTTGTTTTCTTGAACTGATTAGGTTTAGGGATTTTCATGAGAACTGGAGAACTGGAACTGTCTCTGTCATGGAGATATCTAAAGAGACCTGTCAGTGCCAGACCTGGAAATATTATCTGCTGTTGATTAACAGCAAAGTGGAGGGAGTTTGTTTCTTCTTCCATTTCTATCTCCGTTGTAATGCATCTTACTCATGTCATTTTAAGGTGTGAGGCACATTGCCAAATTTCTGGAGTTCAAAAGGAAGGAGTCTGAGGTTTCCCTTAATTCGCCAAAGGCTGCCTACCACTAATCTAATAGAAAACAGATATGTGATGGGGTTCACACAGCTCCAATTTGTCTGGTTTGCAGACAAATCAGGATACAGCTGTGAGGAAAATGAGCTGCAGGGAACTGTGAATTCCTCATGGGAGATGCCTGGAGAAGAGTTCATCTTCAGGTGGAGGCAGTTTGCCAAAAAGAGACTTTGGCTTCAGAGATGGGGCAGAAAAAGATTCCCCTCTCACCCCAGGACTTAGGGGTAGCCTATAGATCAGAAACCATCCCCTGGGTTGAGAAAGGCTGAGTGTGCTTGTTGGACTGTTTCACAGACCCACAGAAGGTGGGACTGTTACCAGTCAGTGCTGCCCACGGGCAGCCCTGCTCAAAACAACCTCTGCATCACAGAGTTTTCACTGCTGAAAAGCCATTTCCCCAGCAATTGCTGAATCATCAGCTCCAGCTTACCAGAAAAGCTGTTTGCCTTAGTAGAAAGGACCCCGTGGCAATTTAAGTTCATGTCCTGAATGAAGTTTTTATCCCTCTTGTTTCTCAGTTTTAAATAGATAATGTTGTGTCTCACATTTAAATTTCGGTAAACTGAGAGGTGGAATGTGTGTAAGTGTGGGTTTGTACACAAGTCTGTATGAGGCAGAACAACCAGCTCTATTATACCAAGCATGTGTGACCAAACTGTATCTCATCCAAAGACATTTCTTAGATGCGGGAAATTCCGGAGACTGACTCACAACAGTTCTTCACAAGACAGATTTCTCCCCAAACCATGCCTCATTCAACCCACGACTACATAAACTCACATCCTATTCTAAGCACAGCCTCTACTTCCTTATGACACAAAGGAATTTATCCTCCTTATAGGCAGGCAAATAAAGGCGAAAATAAAACTTACTTGTTCTGGAGTGTTTTCTGTCTTTGATATTCGTCTGCAAGATCAGGCATAATGCAATTAATGTAGGTAATGGATGGATATGGAAAACAGACAGATCTACAGACTCATTGTGCTGGTGGTCACTAATCAGTTTTGTAACCTCATTTGTCTCTGAAGTGTCTCTCTCTCAATGAATGGCTCACTGAGGACCACTACAAAGGTCTGGTTAGTATATTTATAGTGGCAAAGTTCTGGTAGTGGAGCTACAACTTGCATAGCCAAAATAATTCTTTCTCCAGTAGTAAACCCACTTCCCTAAGTGACATAAGCTCTACTGACAAAAGGGCTCTTTTGCTAAAAATGAGTTGCATCTGCACGGGGAGTTCTGACATTCAAACTGTACAAAGTTGAATCATCCTGTTTTGACTGTGAATGAATGGGGCATCTTTCAATGTCAGTGCAGGGGAATCCCAGTGGTACTTGTTATGCAGGAAAATTCAACTGTGAAGTTAAAGTGTATTTTTAAAAATCTCCTTTATTTGAGTGGAAATGTAATGACTCCCACTTTCAGCTCCAGAAAAATTATGTTACATATATATATATATATATATATATATATATATAAACATCCCCTTAAGGTATGTTTAGCGACCAGTGTTAAATGAGTTTCATTATCTCAATATTTTGCTTCTTTTTGTTTGAACCAGTAGATCTCACACTGGCCTGTGTCTGTTGGCCCAAGGCTGACATCACTTACTGGTTACTTCTGGTCTCTCTGTTGCCTGTGCAAGTTTCCTCACGAGTGTCAAAAGGGAAGTCTGCTCCTGAATTTGAGGGAATTACGGAATCATACTGTTTGGTGGATTGCACTGATAGTTCACTATCTCCATTGACATGCTTGATTCCGTTTTCATAGAAACAGAAGATTCCAAGAATTCTGGCCTCAGAATTTTTCCAGCCATACAGAAATGAAAACAAATTCCACCTGATTTAAGTCTCCCTCTATTAATCCTGCCAGTGTAGCATACTGTGAGCAGTGGCTACTGTGTGTAGCACAGGTGAGCGGTGGCAGGATGGCTGAAGTAGATCCACTTCTGGGGCCAAAGTGGAGTTCATGCCTTGACCTAGACTTGGACCAAACCCCAGTCCAGCTGGCAGGTTCTAAGACAGGATCTAATCATTTGGGCTGATGAGACAGAAGGTGGCTGGCTGGGGTGCTTCAGTCACTGGGTACAGAAAAGGTTGTTTCTCAACCACCGCGGAAGAACAAAAGTCATGTAAACCTTAAGTCATGGGCTCTGAGGCTGCCAAGGAGACAGCTCTTATTGACCTGGTGGGACTTCCAGGATACCGGAGCAGCTGGGAACAGGTCCAAGCTCTTCTGAATCATAGCCCAAAACACACTCCTTTCCTCCGCGAGTCATAACACTCATAAAAATCACAACAAGCTGCTGAATGAGACACCTTGTACAGAAATCAAAAAGTTAAATATATTCAGTTAATGAAAAGGTGTAACTGGTGAATTCAGTCCTTCATGTTTTATAATGTTCACACCACAGTTGATCTGGGATACTATTTCTATATTAAAACCTTATTCAATATCATAGCTGTGTAACACCAACGCTGTTTTCTGCAGGCTGTAGCACAAGGACTCCAGGATATTTATACCTACAGTATGTTGAGGCAGTGGAGTACATTAAATTCCAACTCAGTGGAGATTTATTATGTTAGAATGAACATTGCCTACAGTAGAGTAACTCACAGAGATAAGAGGAAACATACTACTGGTACAAGAATTTGCATTTCATAGTTTAGGATTGTAACTGACATGGCGGGTGGCTTATCAGGAGGCTTAGCTGTGTGACTGCACTGAAGGTCATTTTCGCGTAGGATAGATACTGCTTGGGTTGTGGAATAGCAGAACCAAGCCGATGATGTTTGACTCTAAAGAAGTGTAAACAGTCCAACTGTTTTCACAATAAATATTTGCTAGAATATAAAACCCGGTGTTTTGTTTTGTTCATGCTTTTTTGTGTTTGCTTTCTAGTAAATGACTGTGAGGTGAGAATATGTATAAAATCAAAGAACTTTAAGTAAAGATCAGATATGTCCCTTAACTTCTGAATTTTGGAATATAAGAAACTGAAAACCAGGAGGGATTTTTGAAGACCCAGGGAACAGTGATAATTCCATGCAATTTGTTACGAAGCATACAAAACAAGTCTGTGTGAGTTAAATGATGCAGTTTGTTAACATTAAGAAACAAAAGTAAATATTTCTTCCTTCCAGTCACAGATTGCATAAAGACAACCTCCCATTTGTGTTAAGGCATTACTTTCCTCTTGAGTCTTTAATTTAGGAAAAACAAAATAGGAAATATGGGCCCCTTTGAAAGCCAAGAAAATATCTGACTTCCAGGTAAATATCGAATGAACTTTATTTCCAGAAACAAGAGTCACCCACTATTTCTATACTATGGTCACCTTTGTCTGGATCCCCAGCATCAGGCAAAAGTTTCTCTTCATTTGCCTATTGCTGATGTCAATGGAGGAGCTCCCATGGACTTCAAAGGAATTAGGATTTGCGTTGTTGCAGGTGATCGGGATATGGGTTTAGAAGGAACTATGCTGCATTCTAACTACTTAGACTGATTTATGTTTATATACTTTGTTATACTGGAAGATATAGCAGCTTCATTGCTGCTCATTGCAATTATATAAATACAAATTTTATAAATATATTTATATTTATAAAAAATAAATATAAATATAAATATAAAAAAAAATATAGCAACTTCAAAGCAGCTCATTGGAAGTGGCAGATGCTCATCTCACTGCAAAGCCCCCTGTGACTCCCACCCATCCAGAAACATTCAGCAACAGGCACCAGTTTGTTGAAAAGACCTCATCTCCCACCCCTCTGCCAGCCCCTGCTGATATGATCAGCAAAATATGCAACGACAGACTTTGAGTAAGATTGAAAAAGAGGTAAAAATATGCTCCCAGCAGGCAAAATACTACTGAAATTTTTAATAATAATGAAATATAAGACCACAGGAGGACAAAACTGAGATCCATTTTGCATGTCAAAGAATTGGTTGCACTTGTTTGGGACATTTTACTGGGTTTCTATCTCTTAATGGAATAAGTTCAAGGTTATGAAAAGTTTTGCTAGGACTAAGTGTTCATAAGGCTTTGAGACAAAAGAGAATAAAGCATGGGAAGGTCTTCCTACTCCGTTTTGATTTACTGAATCTTTTGTGAAAAAAACCCTCTTCTTCCTTCCCGATTTGGCTTTGAATTCATATTTCAGAAGCTAAGATGGGGCAGTATAAAAACCAACATTGCTACAGCTGTTTTTTTTGAGAGTCCTAGCTCACATTTATTCCAAACTTGTTGGATTTGTCTAAATGGTTCCCAAACGCTGTGGCAGGACTTAATGTCTGCAGTCTTGAGCTGAATTTGGCTTTGCTTCTTGCTTGATTATTTCCTTATAAGCTTCTCTTCCCTTTAAACAACCTGATTTTCGTCAAATCTGTACAAAAGCAGCTTCATTTGGGCTCTTGATATGAAAATCAGTAACGGGGGAACTTCAAAAGCTTCTGAAAGGCCATGATAAGCCTCTGAATTATGTGAGGTTTATTAAGGGATTTCATGTGGGCTCTCATGATGTGTCCATGGATTGGAAGGATGGGAATAAACGAGCCCTGGGGAAGGGGAGACAGGGCTGTCTCCAGGCACGGTGCTCGCTTTCCCTGTGTGGACAGACTTCTTGATGTGGCTTGGGCTGGCTCAGCCCGATGGCAGTGGGGGTGACGGCTGGTGGGGAACCACCTTGGGCAGCACCATGGGGACAGGGCGCATGAGGTGTCACAGTTTTGGAGCTCTAGACCTCTCGGCTCTGCAGTATCTATCAGCTAGAGGTCTGTGTGTGCTCTCGAGAACCTCTGACTACAGCTGAGCAAGTCCTGCCAAGCAACTCTTTCCTCTCAGTTTTGGAGGAAAACACCAGTTCAGCAGCACGGCTCCCTTTTTTTTGTGCTGTTCTACACTGATTTTCCTGAGTGGTTTGGTTCAAAGCATCTTCCCACCTTCCAGAATGATTCCTTTTTATGTTCTTAAAGGAAAATAAACAGCAGTTCTTTTTTTCTTTTCTAACCTTCAGGTTCACTGAATAACAGTTGCTTTAGCTTTTACTTGGGAAAAAAAAACCAAAACAAAAAACCAACCACCAAACATTTAAATGTTTCAAAGTAAAAAGAGAATGTTTCGTAGTGGCAGCTTTCAAAATAAGCTTGTAAGACCCAGCTTTCCTCCACCCTCATTTTTTTCAGTTTGTGGAAAGTGAAAATGAAACAAAGCAGTCACCCTCCTGCCTTGTCCAAGATACAAGTAAACAAGCACCAAAATCCAAATCGTTTGGGTGTTAGGAAATATTTTTCTGTCTGTTTTATTTTCACTAGTGATCTGAAAAGGCATTTGTCACTCAGATCCAGTCTTGATAATGTGTAATGCCTTGCTAAACAAAAGCGATAAAGTCTGAGCTCAAGCTGTGTTGAAATGTGTATGTTTCCCTTCACATTAAATTTATAGGACTACCCACCATCAGATACAGCCCTGTCTGGGTAAGGCAGGTTGGTGCAGCTTGAAGGTTAACCACGCCGTAACCTGTAAAAGATACTTTGCTTCTCCTTACCTGTTGCCCATTGCTTCATGGAAAGCGAAAGGTTAATTGCAGCTTGTGTAGAAGTGAGAGTATCCTCAGGCTGCTCCAGATTTGTGCGGTTGGCCCTGTACAGCATCTCACAGACCGAAGGAATTCAAATGACAAATTTAGACTATTTTAGCTTTTATACCTCATGCTTAGTCAGTGTGCATTCAGCAGAATTTTATGAAGTTTTTATTTTCAAATGAGATATGAGTGCAACATTTACACTGATAGAACTCCCAAAACATTAATCAAGGAGGAAATTCATCTTCTGACTCTTTTTGTACGTCCAATTTAGGAAGAAAATGACTGCAGCTAGGTTTGCTGTTATGTAAGCATCTATCTGTTAGTTTAAATTGCATCCACACAACACCACACAGAAATTCTATGTTTAGTTTATTTTTAATTAAAAAAAATCTTACTGTTTTGTGGTTTGTTTGTTTTTTGTGGTGGTTTTTTTGTTTTTTGTTTTTTTTTTTTTTAAAGCAGAAATAACCAGTTTCAGGAAAATGATAAGTGTGGAACACAAGTGAAATACAAAGTGCAATCAATCTTTTCCAAAGAAATTCAACTAAGTAAATTCTGTTCTCTTATACCAGCTTCAATGCTGGGTGTAACTACTGAGTAATAAAGTTACTTCATTAGCTCTTTTATAAATCAGAACAGAATATGACCCACTAGCTAAATAGAAACATATTGACATATTTCCTTTATGAACTGGGAGAAATAATTTGAAAAATGTTGCTGCATGAGAAAGAGAGAATTTTTATATAAAGATCAGAATGCAGGTACTGAAATTTTCCAGCTACTGAAGCTTCTGAAGTAATAAAACTATAATATTGTCTATTTGAGAATAGAACCTGTGATTAAAAAGGAAGTATTTTGAAAAATTAATTTTTAAAGTGTGAGTGATGGTGGTAGAGATTCTCTGGTTTTACCAAAGAGCTGAGAGATTAATGAAACAAAATTAATCTCATGTTAATCAGTGTAAGTCCTAAAATGGGATAGCTCAGATTAACTCACAACTCATTTTAAGTGTTGAAAAGCTGTAGAGATGCTAGTCTGAGAGAGGTATTCAGAAGAGAGAATTAATCTTTGCTCAAATCAATGGAAGTTTTTTCTTATCAAAGGCAGGAAGGACATTTTAATGTTAAGTGAGTAAAGAAGACACACACCCTCCACAAGCTCCAGAAGTGGAATTATTTGCAGAAAATAACTAGCAAGTGGTTTTGAATAATGAATGCATTCGAGAAACTAATGATCCTTAATGGAACTAAGATTTCATCCATGGTATTCATGGGGAAATTGGTGACATCAGTATGTAGAGATCAATTGATGTTTTTCTGAATTTATTAGACACAGTGTTCCTTGCATCTTTTAGGAAAGATATTAAAAAAAGGATGATTAAAGATTTTAGTAAAAAAGAAAAAACAAACCCAAAAGCCTATGTAATTCTCACTTAAGGAGTTTGATTTTATTGGGATTTTATCAAAATGGATCATAATTAAAGTAGTAAAATAAAATCAAATTAAATAAGGAAACTGAGCAGATAACAAGGTGCAGCTTGGGTTTAGGCTGTCGATTGGAAATGACAGTGAAAGATTAATACCAAACAGCCCTGTGCATCATTAAGGAGAGTATAGCCAGCATGTATCTTTTGATATTCCTACATTATTTTTTTAATACTTTTTTTTTTTTTTTTAACCGATTCTTTGGTAATCACTTCTTTCTACAGCCTGAAGACACAAATTAATGCTTCCTAGTTGCTTTTTGTGCACATATCCAAAATCCGACATTAGGAGATCACAGGTTTGCCCCAGCATAAGTCAAGTCTAGGAGAGCCACTCAGCAGATGGACAGTTATGTGTTTGGGTGGAAAGGAACATTGTGGCTTCACCTTGGAGTTGCACATGGGAACCCCCACACCCCCCTGCTATGACATCATTTGACAAGAGTCAAACCCATTTTCTAATATCAGAACTGTTGCAAGGAACATAATTATTCGATGCTGGGCTTCACTGCGCTAGATGAAGGTGAATTGCTCATTGGGCTGGAAGCTGGTGGCTGGCTAGAGACTGGTACTCTTGACCCCTTACACCCACATGAGGAACAGAAGGTAGAAGCAATGATTACACTGGCAAAAAGACACACAGATACACAGTGCTGCAAAAGAAAGTACAGCTACACTGAGAAAAGGGAAAATCATTAGGTGAACCATTTGAAGGAGAAGGAATAGAAAGAGAAGAATGAGAAAGAAAATTGAGAGCTTTTTTGTATTTTAGGAATCGACAAATCAGGAAAAACAATGACTTTGGCTAAAACCTGATTCTAGTTTAATGCGCAAGGGAGGCGGTTAATTTTTTTCAAAGCAATTTATAGTTAACACAGAAAAAGGAAAACAGATGGCAATCAATAACCCTGGGAAATTGTGATGTGCAGAAAAAAATAACAGGAGGTTACAAATATTAGAGAAAAATCCATGCTCTTAAGTCATACAGACTTCTTCCCTGTCAGTTATATTAGGAACCAAAATCCCTGAGAAAGATATTCCTCTCATTCGTAGAGAGAGATAATGAAACTCTTTTTAGTGCAGAGAAAGCAGAATATTTTCAAAGACTACTTTTGTCCTGTAGTTGGAAAGATGCAGGTGATGAACTTATCACAAAAAGATGAAGAACTTTCCAATCCGTGAATAAAATGAAGATGTTAAGCAATTTCTGGTAGAGAATATTTCCTGTCTGATAACAGAGACTAAAAGTTAAAAAAAAAAAAAAAGAGAGAGAGAGAGATAACAGAGGAGCATCTGTCCACCTGATATTACTGTGTAATTAACTTTAGCTAGCTAGGGAAACTGCAGAAAGCAAAGACAGCGCTAGTATCGGGCAGATACTAAAAAAAAAAAAAAAAAAAAAAAAAAGACAAATAGGATGAACTGGTATCTAATAGTA
>JAVJGJ010000062.1:20882811-20900926 GCA_035590215.1 Microhierax caerulescens
TATTATCGGGCATATAATAAAAAAAAAAAAAAAAAAAAAAAAAAGACAAATAGGATGAACTGGTATCTACTAGTAGCTGAAATAGCAGCTACAGTTAGTTTAGCTAACCTCATATGGCTCCCAGGTACACTGGTGGAAGGGCTAGACTAGGTTTTCAGGCAATAACCACTGAAAAGACAGCACTATAATTGCCCACAATTAAAGAAGTTACATGCTCAGTTTTAGGCAGTTAATAATTGCATGGTAGGAAATCATTATGCAGTGAAGGAATCGGGGAGTAAAATCTAACATTCTCCTTTGTAAGTGGGATGAACAGAAGTATTTGCAAGAGGAAGAGAAGTCTGATGAGAGTGGTCCCTTCCTCACCATAGACAAAAGTTAAAACAGCCAAAGTTGGGAAGTTTGAAGAAAAAATCAACAAAGGTGGCAAAGCATATTTTACTTAGACAAGGATATTAATGGTTACAAATACTGAAGGCTGTGATGAGTGCACCAGCTCCATTTCTAAATCTGCAGTGATTATTTTTTTTTTTTTTCTAAAAAAGAAAAGTTCCAGGTTTGGGCACTGCAAGAATTCAGGCAAGATGGATACGAGATGCAGCTGATTAAAAGCAATCTCTGCTCGTGTGGGGGGTGGGTGGGGTGGGGTGGTTGGAAATTCGGTTGTACTTTTTATAAACTGCATTCACAAAGAGGAAAAATGGGAGGTATTAAGAACCTCTTTTTCCTTGAGGAGAGATGCACCACAAGAAGCAAAGGCTGAAGCTGAATTAAGACTCAAAAGAAGCTTTTCAGAATACATGCTAATGGTGATTAACCACTGGAAAAAAAGTACAAGGAAAGGAGTAGAGACAAAGTCTCTTCAGATTTTACAGCAACGTCTGAAAGCTTTTTTAGGAGACAAGCTTTAATCTAGGACAAAGAATGCTTTAGTCAGATACAGTTATTGGACTCAGGGCTGGATAATTGGGTGGCCTGAGATATTTCAATAAGAAAACAGAGAGCTGTCTTTTGATCTTATTTTTGTGAATCTGTGAGTTGGATTCTGCATGACTCCTGCCGCAGAGTTCCGCCTACTTACTGTTATACTGAAACTGCTAACACACATTTGATTCCAAATTAATTTCCAGTAAAGGCCTGGTTTTGTTTTCAAAAACTTCATGAAATACAGGCTAGCTAGGAACTGGTTGCTTTTCCTAGAAGCTGGCAGATCTCCACTTAATATCTAACTTCTAGCTTCAAGCAATCTGATTTTAAACTTCTTGTCACTAGCCCTTGTTACGCTGTCTTCTGGCTGGTAAAAGAATTTCTTTATTATCCAGAAATACTCCCCATGCTCCTCTGAAAGTATTTTTTCGCACTTTATACTCCCCTTTCTCACAAATTAGGTGCATATCACTGGGCATTTACATGACAAAATAGGACTTCTCAATGAAAGCAGGCATTTTGTTTGAATAGAGGTAATAAAAATCAGTTCAGTAGGCGCATACTGGGAGTAAAGACAAGGTGAAGGATGCAGATTGATTCATGTGTTGAAAGCTTTGCATTGTGGGAAATTCTCCTGTTGTTTAGCAAAAAGCAGGGGCAGGATTTTGAAATGGGCTAATTCCATCCCCACTGGTGGAAGCAGCAGAACTCCCATGTGTGTGAGAAGAGCAGCACTGGGGCAGCACACGACAGCTTTATACTCCAACCTAAAATATTGTTCTCAATTTTCCACTTGCTTGGTGTCTTCTGTTGTCATTTACAGCAATGCAAACAGAGTGCAGTACAGGTATAAAACAACATTAGGTCAGATTTTTCCACTCATTTATATTAGCTGGAGCATCTGGCAGCCTATTTATATTAGCTTTATATACCATAAATGAGTGTGTTTATGCAATAGAAACGGCAGAGGTGCTTCCATTATGCTTCTATTTCATCTTCAAAAACGTCTTAGCTTTCTTCTTAATATCATCCAGGTATGCTGCATTTCCCTCTTCTTACGCTTTGCTACAGAAACTGTACAACATAATGGTTTCCATTCTCTGTTGGTGTAGACCAAAGCGATTGACTATGCAGCCCACACTCAATACTGATAATATTCAGGGCGAGCTCATCTTCATCCCTCGTGATGTCACCTCGCCTCTACTGTTTTATGTGGATTCAGAAGAATCATGACCTAGTCCTGTTCTTGGAACTAGGTTCCTTGTGGTCTCAGATATTTAGTGTATTTGCTGTTGCAATGTTTCTACATTCCAGATACTTAGGATATATTTAAAAGATAGTGAGGCAAAACGGTTGTGTGCAATGTGTTACCACAAAGTAACTCCCTCACTCTCACGGCCCACCCATCAGCTTGCTATAAGCTTGATCAGTTCCTTAAGAATGATGAATAGCGTTAAAATTTGCTATATTCCTTTCTGCCAGATGCTCTGAAAAGCCTGTTAAAAGTCTATAAAACAAGCAAACCAAGTTCAGTTACGCTCTGCACTTTTCCGGCACTGCTGCTAGCACAAAAATTGATTGATTGTGCTTTGTGCTGGTCTAAATCTAGCCTGTTCACCTGCAGAACACTGCTCCCTTGTACTTTTCTGTTGTCCTCAGCAACATCACGGTGAATGTTTTTCCTGCTACAGGGATTTCTCTGTAATTCTAGCACTTGCTTGCCTTTTTTCTCTTCTGTGTGCTAATCTCATTAAAAGATTCACTCACTGCCTTAGCAACTTGTCCCCAGCTGCTGGCCAGAGCCCTGCTGCTCCTCTGTTGCTTCCCTGCGGAAGGATGAAGCATGTCACCTCCTTCACAGCACAGGGCTGTACTCGTAGAAGGACGGGGCTTTGATAGCTCCCTCAGTATTTCCTGGGAACTCTGGCTGGCTGCCTCAGTGTATGGCATTCAAGGCAACAACGGTGGGAAATGCTAAGAGCAAAGGTACAGCCTACTCTTGGTGAAGTGAAGGCTTGCTGCGGTGGTTGGTAGAAAAAACAAAGCAGCTGCGGTCATTTTTTGGCAGGAAGGAGTGTAAAGCACACATTTGTCTTACCTGTAATTACTACAAGAGGAAAGGTTTGTAATTAAAAATTGGAAAAACTGAAGTTAAAAATTTTCAGGATAAATGATTTTCAGGAAACACATTATATATAATCATTAAACCTAAAAGTGGTTTGGGCTAATGTGAAGTAGATGGGAAAACAAAGGTGAATACTACCATAGATGTGTAGATATTAAGGAGACAAAACCTTTACATCACTGCTGAAAGATGCATGAATATTCCAGAGACCTGGAGCAGCAAAAGTGAGAGAGAGGTTTTGGCACAGCTGGGATGCTAGCCACGAGCCAAGAGGAGAGAGCCAAAGTGAAGGAGAACGGACTAACTTTTGTGAATGAGAGGAATGGAAGCTTGTGGAGTGGATAAGAAAGGAGGAATACAGGGGGTTAATCATAGGCAATCAGAGTAAAGAGGGAGGAGAAGATTGAATAAGGGTAAGAAATATAAGGGAGCAGAACACAAAAATAAATGTTATGCAGGTGTCATTTCAGTCTGGGAGAGCTGGTTGGAGATGTTCAGATTTAAGATGTTGATGGTGAAAAAGTACAGGCAAACAGCTGAGTCTCAGTAAGCAAAGCTGCAGGTTTGGTGACAGAAAGGATATTCCGGAGCTTGTGAGGCTCTGAGCAGTCCTGGGGAAGCAGGGAGCAGCGTCCCAGGTGCCAGAGAGAGTAAACTTCAAAACTTATAAGGTAATAAATAAAAATAATAAGGTAATAAACAGAGAAAGGGTGCTGGAGATTACAGAGAGCCAAGGAGCTTCTGCAAGCAGCCAGTGAGCATATGGTAATGGCATAAACAAGCTATTGCGCAAGATTAACCAACGTGAACAGGTATTGCTTCCAAGGGACATGCCACGTTCCTTGGAGCAGAGAAGCCCCAGAGGTATTTCGTGTGTCTGGGAAAACGTCTTGCATGTACCTGGCTGTACAAATAGTCATCCAGCAAAATACCCAGCTCTTTTCTGGAGAAGTGTTCCCAGTTCAGGGCGAAGGGCAGTTCTGCAGCACCCTGCTCCCTGTTGTGGCCTGTGAACTGCTGCGTGCAGCTCCAGCACAGCCGCCGGTGCACGGAGTGGTCTCTCCGCCTCAGCTGCCGCAGCCGAAGCCATTTCTCTTTGCGCGCTTGCTGCGGCAGGCTGCTGGCTGGGGTGGTGTTTCCACAGCCCCTTCCCAGGTGGCCAGCAGACTGGTGGTGGTGGCTGAGGGGGGAGAGCCTTCGCTGAGGGGAAACGCTAGTGAATCCAGGACAGGAGCCCATCTACTGTGGAAGAGGTGCCTTTGGTTTGGGGACGGGATCGATCGCTGGCCTCAGACGGAGAGCCCAAGTCAGCCTTAACCGGGCGTCCAGCCAGCCCGTGCAGATTCCCTCAAAGGCTGTGAACGAAATAAAACAAGTGAAAGGCCGTGGCCAATGACCAAGATACCAGGCAAACGGACACTGTTGACAGCCATCCCTGTCACTCCCAGTCCGCACAGCACGATGCCTGTGCACAACTGTAACAGTGCCAGGGTTGCCCCCACTTTCCGGTAGTCCATGGGAATTACTCTTTCCACTAAGGGAGTATTATGGCCCTGTTTCATTTACTTTCCGTAGCCTGAGCGAACTCAAAGGATGGTAAAATGCTTCCCAAGGGGGTTAGCAGCTTTCTGAAGGCAGGAGGTAAAACGCTGCAGCCTCAGTGTGTGTTTTAAAAAACAGTGGAAGACTATTACGTTAGTTGTGATGGTCCGTCAATCTTCTCAGCTGCTTGAATATATTTGGTCCTCAGATGGAAAAGTAAAATTTCACCAGCAGAGTTCATTCAGCCTTCCCTCTGCCTTCGTTGGTCTCTGTCACTTGCACAAAAATGCAAACCCCATAAAATGATAAATTTTGATTGTACAAATCTGATTGTATTTCTCTACCCTCATTTCTATTACCTTTCCTGAGAATACAGATTTTTTCAAAAAGTTACATGCAGCACTGACTGGGGATATGTTCCTACTGTTGGTTAAGCAGAGGCTTGAGTTCTGCCAAGAGCAATCCATACTTTAAGCCTCTGGCACATTTTCTGGTTGAAATGGGAAATGCTCTTAAAGTCCAAGGTTTAAGGCCAAAAGTATTTCTGCTTATACCTGATCTCGCTCCTCCAGTGGCTTTGTCCTATTGAGAAAAGGAGGATGAGAGACGTGTGTGTGATGAGGAGCCGTGCGACTTCTTCAGGGCTCCCACACGTTTCACAATGCCACCCCCTGAGGTAGCATCTCGGTGCCTCTGGTGGCTTTGCAAGGTGGTTTGTTCCCAGCTCTTCCAGGTCACTCTCTTAAGACTAGTTTTATGGGATAGTCTTATCCCAGATACCCAGCAAGATGCAGTTATTTTTTAGCTAAACAAGGGTGTTTCAGTCCTTTTGTCAGGGAATTTCTGTCAGCATCTGAAGAGGAGCTTAACATGTATTTTTTAAAGTAATGATAATAAGTATACTTATTGTATAGAGACAATAATGATAAATCCATAATTATATACACAATACATATGGTATATAGATAAAATAAAAAATAACAATAATAAATAGTGGCAAGATTCCCTGTTCCCCCTTCAGACACTCCAGTCACCACTGAGCTGCATCCTGCTCGCTCCCACAAAACAGAGCTGGCTCTTCATCTCTCAACAATGGGCACTTGCTGACAGGCAAAAGAGGATTTGGGTTTTATCTAGGTACTGAGAGGTGTACAGCATAGAAAGGAAATCAGAGACTGATAGGTGAACAAAGACTTTGTAAAAAGAAGAAAAGCAGGGCAATTATCCAGGATAAATATGTCACACACCCATGCCGAAGCAGAGGGATGTAAGCACACTGTAAAAGACCCATCTAATCAGAACTTCAGGCTCTCAGTTCTGGTAGATGCTAAAATTACCTTGAATATGAATCAAATGGATAAAGGAGTGGCTCACTGGTGCTTGTGATGAGAGATTGGTGTTGCAGAAAGCCTCCATCTAGATCAAAATGACATTATGATTTGTGCTTTCTTTCTGATGGTCTCCTCAGTAAATTTTAACTAAATACAGGAAAACAAACACTTCCATCTGTCTCAGGATGTGGACTTGTTTCCACGCCTGTGAAGACAGCAGCATTATTTGCAGCGCAGCTTTTTTCTGGGCATGGGTTGGGGGAGGTTTGTTTCCTGATGTATTTTTGTGGCTAAGGATGCCTGCACAGGGAAGGCTTGCCTTGCTTTTATCAGGGACTTGGACATGAAGTTAGTGCCTAATCAAGCTTAACAAATTTGATGCTCCTCAGTGGTCAGTCTGCTGCTAATTGATGAAGATCTAATCCATCCCTCATTTTAGATCATTTAACATTTGCATTTAAAGATAAAATTTAAAATAGTTATTACCTAATAAAAGACATTTCTCAGTATCACAAGAAGATATCTGTCAAATAAAATACTAGAAAATTACCACTTCTAGATTACTCTTGTTTGACATATAACCAACATAAAATTCTGAGCATGTTCATATATCATTTTTTTTTTTTTATTCTAAGCCCAGATGATCAGACAGACTATGCTGGAAAGTTGGAGGTTGGATATGAATCCTTTGGAGGAATGTTAGAACTGATATTCTGTTTCCAGCCTTAATCATCCTCCTCAAAGATTCAGCAGATAGATAGTAGGAAACTAGGATGTGTATCTGCATCTTTCAGGAGCCTGTCCCAGTTCTGGCCTGTCTCTGCTGTGAGCATCCTTAAAAGACACATCAAACAGCACAACATGAGCTCAAACAACTTTGCTTGTAACTGCAATGAATCTGAAATGTACCGATGAAAGATTTATTAATGTTGTGCAAGGTAGAGTGTCCTCGTGTTAGCAGAAACAGTTTGAATCACTGAGTGAGCAGGTCAGGTCATCAAAGAGAAATCAGCATGGTAATTGGAACAGCATTCCTCACCTAATTGCAACGGAGGCCAAGTTGTCATCTGTAGAAGGACCCTGGTGGATTGGGACGTGTGGCTCGGGCTGAGGCAGTCGGTAGTTCCTCCCTTGGATTTTCAGCTACAGTGACTTCAGTGGACTCCAGCCAAGATGTGCTAACAAAACAATTTTCCCTGGGTAGAGACAAGCCTTTATCGTTTGTGCCTGTGGAGGTGCTGGTACAGGAACAGTGAAAATTATGACTCAGAAAATTTCTACCGTTCACTCACAGGCAAACCTAGGAAGTTTCCTAAGCCTTGATCATGCTGTCCTTTCTGACACTGGAGGATGTTTGGGGGTGAGGGGGTGGGGATCTTCACTAAAAATAATGAAAGCCACGTACAGAACTGTCCACTGCTTCTGGGGCACTTGGAAATATTACTACGATGTTTTCACTCATCACCACAGCATTTCTAATGATTATACGGGCCCAACCATCCAGCTGGTGATTTTAGCATCACTCTATAGAGGGGCTTCATTCCAGTTAGCAGGCTGAAATTAGTTTCTACTCCTCTTTGTAAGCCTGAAATGCAAGTCAGTGGTATTGTCTAGCTTTTTCAGAGCGAAATACTTTGAAGTGCTTAACAATACTTTGTTCTGGCTAAAACTGTTCTGACCTTGCACCTCAGTTTTTGAGGCCTTTTTTTTAAGTCTGAAAAAATTGGTTTTTGTTCAACACTCATGTACTGTAACTGTACCATCATTCCCAGGCATCATTGGCTTTCTGCCTTTTATTCAATAGGCATGAATCCCTTCCACAGCCTAGCATCTGACATTTTTCTGCATGATACTGCCACTATTCTGATTTATTTATAGATTTTCAGGAACATATATTCTCACTGTCTCCCCAGTTCTCACTTTCTCCTGGGTTCCTCCACATTTCTCCTCCCATTATGAAGGATGGTTGCTGTTGACCATTGGGGCTTATTGAGAAGCTGGTGGCAAAGTCATCTGGATGGACTTCAAAATTTGCTGCAGAGCTCTTCTCTGTCACAATGGCCAAAACACATATTAGGCCATCGATGGACTAATCTTACCATTTTTGAAGCTGACCTGACATGCACTTTCTTTGCCTTTACTACATTCAGCTCTGAGAGGCCAATATTCAGACACTTCAACCCGCTAGTATTAACCACTGAAAATGCTTCATTTATTTGTACAGCATGGGTTTTGGGGTCTGAATGTAAAATTCAACAGATAGCGTCTCTGGAACTAGAGTGCCATCAGGCTATAAATGAAAGCTCATCACATGCTGCCATTCACCCCCTCTGAAAGTCAGATTGGCATGGTAACACAGCAGGAGTTCTAGTTTAGAACTAGAAACACAACAGTAAAAATTAAAACCTCATGTATGAGAAATTAACAACAACAACAAAAAGCAGCTGCATGAATACATTTTTCAGGGTGCTGTTTGGTTAACCCCAGTTCAACGAAAAGGAGAAATTTCCTCAATTATTATTTTTACATGATGGAAAAATGGGTATGAAAGCTCTCTGTGATGAATATTTACTAAAAGAAGTTGCAGACACTCACTGTCCAAAGTCAGACTCCCTCCTTGTTGCTCAGATATGTTCTGTTTATGGTGAAAGAAATACACAATAAATAGATTTCTTCTTACACTGGACAAGGATAAATAAATTCAACCTTCGTCATTGATGGCATGGAGGGGTGGATGGCCATCTCAAAGATCTTTTACACAGACTCTGTGGATAAGGATGGTCCACAAAAGGGTACATCAACCTTACTCTAGAAAGACCTTTGCTAGGCTGTTGCCAACAGGGTTGAGACAGGTCCTGGTATAAAGAATTTACAAGGTCCTTGTTTAATTCCTTGTTTAACACCGTGTCCTTGCATTTTTTCAAATTTACACCTTGCAGTCTGTCTAACTGGTGTTACTGGTGTTACAGTTGTCTAACTGATATGCTTGCATGTATAGGTGTGCCAGTCCACAGATAAAATGAGAAATAGATGAGGTGGCTGGAGAGCTGCTACGCAGAAGTGTATAACGTGATGGGCTACAAGTGTGGCTGTACCTGTTGACTTTAATGGGGAAGAATGGGCCTAACAGCTGTGTCCATCACCGACAGACACCAAGTTCGGTGATCCTCTCTGGGAACTTGGCTTTCTTGCTCAGACTGACCCCATATGGGATATTATGACTGCCAACAGCTTTCTTTAATAAATGTGGACTTAGATGCAACCACAGTTGCTGTAAATCCCACCCAATGATGCTTGCTTCCAGGGATTGCTTTGTTCTCCATTTCACTTAATTTGCATAAGCCTATTTATTTGGCTGCTGTAACATGTCTGAATTTTGGATGCTGAAATTCTCTGGGATGGCATTATTTGGTTCTTGAGTAAGGTTTTCCAAAAGCCCTGGGAATTTTGATTTAATAGGGCTGCTTAGTTGGTGACTAAACATTTATCCAGTTGCTGATGTCTTTCTTCATCAGTTAGAGTGATATATTTAGAAAATCCCATGTCATAGCCTCTAAACAATACTATATCTAGACTTACTAATATTGAAACAAAAGGGAATTTGGTGAAAAAAAACCAACAAACTGGGCTGCGATGACTAATACAATAGATAGCCAGATACCATTGAGAGAATCTGAATTGCAGCCACAACACTGAGCAGCTAATAACGTTAATAAATCCAATAAAATATAAAGGTTCCCTTTCAGACAGAAAGCAAAATTGTTGGAAATCAGCAGTGGTGGTTTTGTATGTATGTATGTATTTATTTATTTATTTATAATTCCATATCTGGAATAAAAAACAAAACAAAACAAAACAAAACTGTTAATTTTCACTGTGGAAGAAATATCCTCACTCCTTGTAGTCCCTGACATTTCTTTCTCCTTTTTGTCTTTGGCTATGTGTGAAAGATTTGTTGATAGCACTTCAATTAAGGAGAAAAAGTTCTTTCAGACTTTTCATGCAGATGCCCTCCCAGTGATCTCCTCCAGACTTTCCTCCAGACTGCCTTCCACTGTGAAACTGCAAGATCAGTCACCAGCCAGGCTGGTGGCAGGGAGAACGTTTAGCCCCTTCTACCACACCTTGTGGGGCTGGGCTTATCTACAAGGAGCCAAAAAGTAGCACTTCTCCCAGTGGCATTCAGGTGGCATCCAAAATGGAATGATTTATACAGTTGGGGAAACTCCTCATGTCTCAGCTAATGTCTTAGAATGAGAGAATCTACAGTTCAGAAGTTGCATGAAATATTAAGTCCTGAATTGTTGCAGACATTAAAAACTCCAAAATATCTACATGCAGGAGTTAGTGCTGCAGATTAGTTCTTGCTCTGACTATGAGCAAGATTCAAAGTATGATATGCTGTTTTCTCAGGTTTTTCCTCCGGGGTCAATTATGTACAACAACATTCTTCTTCCTGTCCTAAAATGTTACTGCATCTGTTCTGAACAATTAAAACAGCCATTATGTCCCTGCCTCTGGATATAGATGCATTTCATTAGTGAAGGGATAATGCTGCATATGGCCATTGTTTTGTAGGGGGTTTGATAACAAGATTGCTCAGTATTGATTATAAAGGTGGCAAGATGAGGATTTATTATGCTGCAAGAGCGTTGGGGGACAAGCCCGAGTCCACCGTTCCTCTAGCTGGGAACCCAGGGAAGTGATGGGTGCCTCGGTACCACCACTATTGGAGTAAATCATAGTGACAGCCTTTCAAAGATGTCAAAAGCAGAACTGTCTGTCAGCATGCAACGTTTATTCCTAACCTATGAAAAAAAGGGGGAAAAACCCAAACAAACAACCAAACAACTCAAGAAATTGGAATTTTAATCTTTACTGAGGCTAAGGAAAGATATCAGTGAGGAATAAAACTGGCCGATTCCAAAAAACACATATTGGAGGGTGAGAGAAATGTACCCAAATTTGCTCAGGAGTAGTATTATCTAATGGCAGTTAGGCAGTGTCAGATTGCTCCAGAGAACTATGTTATGCTTTTAGAGCTTTCCTTAAGCAAGGCACCTTGACTTGAGAAAAATTAGCTTGCTGGTGTAACACAGTTAGAGGAGCTGATTGCACTGAGTTGTCTGTTACAAAGGCAGTTCTCACCTTGCAGCAGACTGGGGAAGAGAACAACAGTCTTGAATGGGCCCAGTTAGTAGAAAACAAGTCAAGTGCAAAGAGGAGATGTTTTTTTCTCTCTCTAACCTATGACGTGAGTTTTGTCTTGCAAGGATCTGGAGTAGTATTAATAAAAGGTTCTACTTCTGTGCTAGTTTCTGGCTGAGAAATCCTCCAAGAAAAACAGCTGGGAAAAAATACCTACAAATGAAGGATCCATAAAATTCCCTCCTGGGACAATGTTGTAGCTGCAACAACATGCTAACCCCAAACTAAAATATTCCGAGAATTATGGTTTATTACTGCAGATGGTGAAATGATGAACACAGAGCAGCAGAGACATCCCTTCCATTATTTTTGATAAAAATGGCACACTGAGCTGCTTCTAGAACCCATACTGCTTTTTCTTTTTCACAAAACAGGATAAGGTCTATCACTCAGATTTCCTGTGTCATCCTGAGTGGTTCTTTGCTATTGAACCCTTTGGAATAATAATGGAAAATGAACTAAAATAGAAAATAGAGAAATTGGAATCCCATAATAGCACTAACTAGCAATAACCTCTCTAACCAGCCACCACAGGCACTCAATCCTTTTTAATTGCTAAGAAGAAGAAATAGCTTTGCCCTGGTGAATCAATGAGATACTCATGCAGGGTGTCTGCAGTAGGTTAGTTCATGTATTCTGGGAGAGGATGAGAGAAGAAAGGAAATTGAAAGTACATGGAAAATCTGTTGACTGGTTTTGAAATATAGCTGCCTGCCTGTCGTCTTTTATTTAGACAAAACAACTTGTAAGCAGAATTCCCATCACAGAAACATTATTGTTGCTGGCTGGAGAACCGCTCACTGCAGATGCACTTTCTGCCCATTGCATTTCAAGCCCTTTCTGTGAAGAGAGCATTTTGCTCTCTTGTTTGTTTGAGAGCTTTCCTGAAAGATTTTCTGCCAAAAAAGCATCCAAATAATCCACCAAGGGAAAAAGCCCCAACCCCAAAATACCCCATACATTCCACTATTTAACTTTCAGCAGTATAGAAAAATATAGCCTGTCAGAAGATACAGAGGTCTGATGGAGAACAGCAATGGGGAACGCATTTTAAAAGCATCCATTAAACCTAGCAGGCAACATTAATTTTTCACCTACAGAAGGTGTGAGCTGGAGGTATTTGGGAATTGGAGGGAAAAAATGTGAATGCTTCAAAAGAAGCGGAATTTATGTTAGTGGATATCTGTGTGATTTGAGCCGGATGTCCTTACTGACTGCTGGATATTCTAAAATCTTAATCTTTGAGCTAATCTTGAGAGAGGTAGAGTTGAACAAATTCCAAATAAATTACAAGCAATTTGATTGTCTAAAAAATGACCGTCATAAATTTTTGTTGTAAACATACTCCTGTATTCATTTAATTAATTATATTACTTTGCTTTCTATATTGTTAGATCATGTTATTATTCCCAAAGTAAATATTTGAATTTTCTGGACATCTTCAATGATTTTAGAAGGACTCAAGTGCTAATGAAGGTTTTGATGTTATTAGGCTGAAATACTTAAAAAATGCTGGGTAGAGGAGGAAGTTTGGACCCAATTCGGTGTCCAAGCTGGCTAGGGTCCAGCATAGGATTCTGCAGGTAGTGGCTAGACTAATGGAAAAACCCAGCGTCCTGTTAAATACTCTCTGCTATTTAATCTTTCCTAATCAACAGCTTCTACAGATCATGAGGACACATTTAATGCTGGATTTCCTAGAACAAAGAATCCCTAAGTTTCAAGACTTTTCCATCTACTGTAATTTTCCTCTTTAAAAAATTAAAATAATTCTTGCACATAGATTAGGTTATGAAAATAGGAACTTCCGCATCAGATATGACATCTTTACACTTAGGTCAAGAATAGAAAGGAATTTTGAAAACATGGCTTTTTTACATCATTGTATCTCTTTTTCTTAGTCAGCTCCTGAAGTCACTAATTTCAGATTTGATGTGCTGTCTAAAGAATGAAAAGACTTGATGGCAATTATTTAACATGTCACTGATCAATTAAGATTCCCTAAAGCCATGGCACTGTGCCCTGATGAATCTGACATTGGGCGAGGACATGGGAGAAGTTCTAGTTCTCTTTGTGTCCAAGTTGGTACCCTGCTGTGTATCAATTTCTGTCTCCTGCCTCATTTATATAAATGCCAGAATTTGCATATATAAACTTACACACATTTGAGAGAGGAAATAGTTCTCCAGATGTGCTTATTTAATGTCTGTTACCCCAAACGCTTCACCTTTGCTGGGATCCTTGAGTGGTATTATTAAAATCTTAGGACTGTGTCAAAGTCCTGTATTCCTGAAGCTGCTGCACTTGGAATGGAGATGGAGCTCTCTTTCCCAGCTTAATGGATTGAGCTGTCTCTCAACCTTTTATATGATGTATCATTGCTAGCACTGTCTCCAAGACACTAATACAGAGCAGGCTCAATAGTATTGGCATGATAAAGTGAAAACTATTAATAAAGAAAAGCAAGTCCATCATATTCATTAGATTTAAGTGTAAGGGAAAGAATATAGTGTGTGTGTGATGTGGCTGGGAATTATATTACAAGGCCAATCAATTTCCTTGCAGGGTTTTTGTTGTCGCTGTTGTTAGTGAGTAATTAATATAAATAATGCTGACTGTATTTAAATATAGAGGATACCAGGGAAAATAGTGTAGAAGATGGCAAGCAGATGGATCATTTAATTTATTCCCCAATTATAGCTGACATGTTGGGTATAGAAATCTGTGAGTCATCTATTATTTTTTATGGTCCGTTTTACAGCTGTGTTTATTGTTATAATAAATAAATACATTATCTCATTAGGCTGGTATTGTAAAAAGCTTGTAAAATAACAAACATCCTCCTCTTTCAGCATTTCCCCTGCATATCAGGGTATTACAGCCAAAGAGGAAGGATGTATTTATACCTTATTAAGAATAAGGTAGATCTCACTTTGCTTGTAAAACTACAGAGATATCCAGTGAAAACGACTCTCTCAAGTCAAGGTAAATAAATCTGATTCTTTTTAGCGGAGGTAATGGGGAGAGTCCTGCTGTATCTTTCCCCTGTTTGACAGAGGAGAAAACATACCGCTTGCCCTCGCTCTCCAGGCAGTAAATATACATTGCAAATAAATGTCGGATTGGCAATAAAATTCATTGTATTTAAGTTTCAGACTATCCCATAAAATGGCAATTTGATGGGGAAAAACAACCAACTCTTACAGTATTTAAAGTTCAGAATCTCTTTCTGAGACTGGCAATGGGAAGGATTTGCCCCATTTGGTTGCACCCAGCTGGCTGAGGGCACAGCCCACCGTCTGGGGCGGCTGGCTTTGAGACGGGCGCAACAGCAGGGACCTGATTTCTTGCTCTTCTCTCTGCCAGGGACTCAGAAAATCGTGATTTCTTTGCAGGAAGGGAAGGCAGTGGAAGCACAATGGTTGCAGTCGCTATGCCCAAATCTACTCATAGAACCAGCAAGTCTGAATCTCCAAGCCTCTCCAAGCCAAGTGACGGGTACCCATCTCAGCTCAAGTCATTCCCAAATCCACCGTCCTGTGCCAGAAGAAATGGATGGCTCTCAAACAATTCTTTCTCCAGGGGCCACAATTCAATTTTGTGCATCCTGCTGAGAGTCACTGCACAGATCAGTGTTTGGAGGGGTTGAGGTTCACATCTACCTCCTCCCTGTGTGTGGCAGGAATCACAGTCTCCAAGTTGTGAAGTCACCCATCCAGCTAGCAGAGCTCAAGCAAGCTACTCCTGTTGCTGGATGACTATCCTTTCCCACTTTTAAAATCTATGGACAAGTTGCACCCAGGTGGGCTGGCATCTTCTACAGATGAGGTCCTCAATGTTTAGCCAGGGAGGTGGCACAGGGAACCTGCCAGCTGCTGCCCAGAACCCAGAATCAATAGTTCTCAAGGAGGTGCCAGTTGTCCCCGATCCAATACAACAACAGAACTTGCAGCTTTAATAACTGACCTTCACTGACCTCAAGCTCTGAAAATGAGTAACACATCAGCCAAGGCAATACTGGCATCTCACATGGGCTGGGCTTGTTTTCTGGGTGGAGGAAAATTACAGGCAAAAACTATCTACAGATGTAATTTCTCATTGTTGATGCCAATTTACTTGACACTTTGTTTTCTTGATTGCCTTCCTTAGAACAACTGAGAAAAAAAATGAATCCTAGCTCTCATTATTTTAAAAAGATCATTTGGTCTGTGCTCTTCCCTCTAGAAGAAAATGTTCAGATATCCAAGCAATGATTATTTTCTTTTTTTTGAGCCAGGTTGGGATGGCTCTCTCTTAAATAATTCAACTCTCCTTCTATTGTGGAACCATAACTACACCAAATGCTGTATGCAGCACATTCACAAGAGCCGGGATCTTTTCTTCCGCATGAGAAGCAGTTGTTCCAGAACAAGGATTTTTTTTTTTGTTTTAGAAGCTCGTGAAAGTTCAGTGTGACAAGTTTTGAAAGCAGCCGTACTCACTGGTTACACAGCAGAGGAGTTAAGGCTGAGCTCTCCTTTCTGTGACTGCAGTCAAAGTCCAGCCTTCACTAGGACAATTTGATGTGGGTTACCCAATCAAACTGATGTGCTGGGAATGTTCATCTGAGGACAGCAGTTCGGACATCTGAAGAAAACCAGTGACAGCACCGTTTTCCTAGAGGCTGTCTTTGCTTGGTTTGTTTAATTGGAGACTGGAGGAAGATGGCTCTGGGCAGCCGACAGGAATGACAGGTGAAGTGACCTGCTCAAGGCCACCAAAGAAGAAGAGCCCTGGGTTTGAGATCCAGATCACAGCTCCTGCTCTGCTCAGACAGGATCCCAGTTTCCAGGGATAATGAAAAGCAGATGAGAAGTAAGGGAAGAAGTTTGTCAGCTGCTGTATTTCAACCTGGAAACAAGCAGCCCCCTCGTCCCTTCTCCCGTTCCATACAGAGGTGACTCTTCATGACGAAGCAGGTTGATACATGTGTTACCTGTTTTCACATTACATTTAAAGAGGCAAGAGCTTGATCTTTGGTTGAGGGGTCATCAGCCTGGACGAAGAAGAAATTTTAAAAGTTTAAGAAAGGCTGTTTTAAGCAGTACTAGTTCCCAGTTGCATAGCATACTCATCAGCTTAATCCCCTGAAGTGTCACAAGAACAGAGCTTTTTCAGCAAGTAGAGGAACAGCATGTACAAGCAATTTCACATTATGTTCCTTCCTGATGGATCCATGGTCTCAGCCTCTTAGGTCTGCTGCTGATATATACATCAAGATTCTCATCTGATGTATTATGTCTACCACTGAACTCCTGTCCGAAGGAGATTTCTTGCGGAAGAAGGACTGTATCTTTAGGAGATATAAAGGAGCTGGGTTATAATTTAAAAAAACATACTTTTCTAGACTTCAGTCAGAAGAATATTGGGGGAGAGAACACAGGACAAATTTCCAGCCACTGATCTTTGACATCAACATGTTTCTAATGCATATAAAACTTCATCAGTCAAGGTGAGAGCCTTATCTAAAGAACAGTAGGAAGAATGTTTCTCCACCAAAAATGTGTTCTGCTAGTTACAACCACACCATGCCTATTCAAAGGAAGGATGCAGGTATACTGAATTATACCCACCTAGTGTGATCTGGGTAAAGAAAACAGACCTGTGGCTCACAAAGTAAATCAAATCTGAAATTCTGTTACTTTATGAGCAAATATCTCAACTTAACTGTGTTAGCCTACAGTCTGCTAGAGGGCTATTACCCATTCTGTTATCTATAGCTTCCTTCTGCTCGGTCATATTGCTACTCACAGCTTAATATTTCTCCACACAGCTACTTTCCCTTAGTTGTTTCTAGCTATAATTAGAGCACAGATTTAGCAATGCACTTTTCCCTATTTACTTGTAAGTTGTGGATGATGACTTGGTGGTTCTCTTTATCAATACATCTATCTACTGCTACTTCCACAAGCTTTTAAAGAATTGCCGGCTCAGGACAATGCTGATGTCTCCAGTGATGTGCAAACAAGCAGAGGTGTAAACAGAGAGCTGTTACAGCTGTGCAGATGCTTCTCTGCTATGCAGCAAGAATGTAGAGTAAGCAGCCTGGCTTTGAGCAGACGCTAGCACAATAATACAACTCTTTAGCCTGTGCTAGAATTTTTGAGGCAACAGAAACCTGCATCCAGGCACCTTACTGCTGTCCATGCTGTACTGGGCATTGGGACGCCTGGACCAACATGCTACATTTCTACTGAAAGAGGCCGGAAAACATTTGGTTTTCTTTTAAATGGTGTTAAATGCTGTGGGTCAGAGTAGAAAAAAAAACAACAAATCTGTCTTCCCTGTGCAGTCAAATGTTTTCAGCAAGTTTTGAGAAGTATGAACGGAATATGCTTACCAAGATGTAGAGTTATACTGTGGAATTGTGCATTGTGCATTATTCTGGCTTCCTTGTGAGAGCATTTGTCCTCTCTACTTAAATGTAATGCCTTATTAAATTCAGTCACGCATTTGTGGGTGGGAAAAATGAGCTTATGCAGCATAGGAAAAAGAAACATTATCGTAGTATGAGCAAGGATTCAAGAGGATGTTCTAATAGATGCTCCTTTAAACTTGATTCTGGTCCTCATTGCATCTGCTCAGGCCCCAGAAGAAAGCTTGCAAGCAAGAAGTATCTTGAGTTCTCAGGACTGGAAACCAAACTTTGCTAGCAAGCCATGAACGGTGGACTCAGTCCACCATTTCTTTTATTTATTGTTTGCCAAGCATCGGCAAGGGGAAGTCTCCTGTGTACACAGCCCACCAAGGCCTGCCGGTTTTGCTAAAATTTTGCATGCGTGTCTAAGCTACAGGGAGAGACATGAGGCAACTGAGCTTGTTGCAACCAGGCAGCTTTGTTCAACTACCAATGGCATTTTATTCCCACAACTCCATTGCGTTCAGGGAATGGCAGATGGCTGGACCTTGTTTTCTCTCAAAATGCTGGGGAGCTGGGTAAAGG
>JAVJGJ010000062.1:20905927-20930494 GCA_035590215.1 Microhierax caerulescens
TTTTTATGCTAATGGTAACTGAAATAAAGATGGATAGAGGGAAAATGCGGAATGCTTTGCCATGTAATCTGGGTTCTTTTGGAATAAGTATCTACTCTTTATTGAAAGTTTTCCGCTGGCTAGCAGCAACTCTTTAAAGCAAATATTTGTTTTCCTTTGTTGCTTGATGATAACCATTGCCAGGTGCAGGACCGCTATGAAAGGTGAAAGACTTTTTTTATTTCATTTTCCTTCCTTGCTTTTTGTTGCTTCCTTCCCCTTCCAGGAACATAAATAACGATAATAATAAAACCAGGAAAAACCCTCAGGTAACTTAGAAATGAAATGCAGGGGATGTTTTTTTATAAATGAGAGTGCAAATGTCACACTGGTAAAATCAGAAAGAAATGTGTGAGTCCTGAGCTCCCCTGAGCTGGAAGGAAAGGCTTAGGAGATTTGATTTCTGAGCACTGCCCAGAGAAAGAACTGCAATGGAAATCTCTGTTTTCATTTAAAACACCAGCCAAAAAAAATCTTTCTCAAAGCCTGATTACGAGGCCCTAAGTTTGTCCCCTATTTTAGTTTTAATGCTCTTAGAAAAAAGAATCAATAAAATGCATTTCAACTGGAATCCTCTGGCATGGCCACAGCAGGGTGCAATCTGCATGCAAATGTCAGGTGTAATTGTTTGGTGGGAGCCAGCAACACCCTCTGCAGCACCAAAATGAGGGAGTGAGAGAAATGAAGAAAAAGGGAATAAAATCATACCTGAAGATGCATAACAACTGGGGGTTGACTCAATGTTTAAACTTGTGCCCAGTGAAGCGCTTTCACCAAAGGTTGCCAAAATGGAAGAGTGGCTTCTGTGTTAAGCTAATGCCATGATGCATGCAAGTTCATTTGGGGGCCTACAGGGTAGGATGAAATGTTAGCTTTTTGCCTCCTGAGTCCATATCTCGGATGTTTCATCACACAAATGACCTTTTTTAATGTGAAGAAGGATCATGGTGCTCACTGGGCTGGATTTCACAACCTGTTCTAATAACCTGTGTGTTCTCTGTGATGCACCAGCTGCAAGCATGGGTAAATAGACAGCTGCCTTGTGTGGCAGACTGTTATGGGTAGCAAAAGAGCCAGACTCATACATTGGAGAAGAATATAAAATAGCTGAGTATTAGTCATAAGTGTTTGTGCTTGAGGGGAAAAAATGGCGTGTTTTGTTTGGTCCTATGCTCAAAACCTAAGGGAGCATGATGAGCGTTTTCCCTTGGGAAAGTGTGATGTTGGGAGGCTGAGGTATACAAGTGAAGGCTATCTTCACTTGTGTTTTTAACCACTACTTGCCCAAAATCGCACTTCAGTATCTTTAACTATAGGTTAATGAAGCATTTCTATGGGTTCTCTGAGATTTGCCATAAGATTGTTGCCAGGAGTGGTTACAGCTGCAAATTTAATCATCTGCTTCTGTATCCTGATGCAAATGTTGAAAAGCCTGTGGAGCAGGTGAGCTCATTTATCTGCAGAAAAGTTCACTTGCAGTCAGTGTGCTTATAAATCTTTACCTTTTGAACAGCCTTACAAGTGTTTCTGAAATATTCAAAACTTTTTCTATCTGGTATGCTTTTCTGCTGTATTATTTAGATACTAGATTCACACCAGTGGACCTGTTTAATGTGACTGAGTTTTGCTTTCTGTGCCTGGTATAAAACATTTAAGGAGTTCATTAGAAGAAAATGTTAGATAATTTTCTTAAGCAGGTATTCCTGGGTCTGGTAATGTTTTCTCTGGTTATGAACCAAGGATCTGGAGTATGGGATTGACTTGGACAGGTAAACAGGATTTTGAATAGCTTTCTGTACCATCTGAATTTTTAAGGCTCATCTGTTAACTCAATAAGGTCCTTACATCCCTTCTGAAAATATCAGACCAACCACTGATTTTGAGAAACACAGGAGCATACAACAGCGCTGTGCCGGACTATACCCAGCCCTAGTGAGTAGCTCAGCTCTCTCCTCCCTGCTTCTCTAAGAAGAGCTGTAAATGAACAGTGTTTGTTTGAAAAGGGATGAGAAATATGCAGGGAAAGGGAAGCTCTTTTCTGAAGCATGCTGTAAATGGGAAGGACACTTGAGTAAGTCTTCAGAAAGGAACGGGTTATGCTGAATAACCCAGAGTCAACAGCTCTGCTGCTCGCTTTGCCGTTCCCACACCTAGCTCTGAAGATGTAAATTCTTTGTGTCTGTCATCAGCAGCTTTTGTTTGAACCCAGATGAAATATTGTAAAGTTTTCAAAACAAGTTTTGTATTTTATCTTGATGAAAGACATTCTCCTAGCCTCACAAGTGCAGAAATAGCCTCCCTTTTCCTGCTCAAAGCCATATGCTGCTGACAGCCAAACCCGATTATGTGATTCTCTTTCTAGATCCTCTTCTTTTTTGGAAATAAAAAGCAATTTCCTTGACTGAAGTGAAAAATAGGTTATTTTCCCCATTAACAAAGGGAATACTTTGTCTGTAAAGCTAAAATAAACAGAAACCAGTGTCTGATCTACACTCAGCAGGCGTTTCTACTCTAGACACGGTTAAGATGGTTTTGCATTGAATTCTGATGAAGTTGACAGTGGAATAATTTAAACATTTGTAATTTTCCCAGTGCTTTTCAGTGTGTTAAAGTAATACCTTTTAGACTGAACTTTGTGGGAGTGATGTTTCCCTATAACTGAGCTGAGCAGTATCTGTCCTGTCCTCTCAGCAAAGAGAAAATCCTGGTACCTGGATACGAATCAAAGCTCTTCTATAGGCAGTGCCAGCTGCATATACATTTACAGAGAGTTTGCTCCCCTCTGTCTTTCTACTGCCTACACATGTGAGATGCACATGGCTGTTCAGAATGGCAGTAATTCTCTTCTGTCCCTTGTTGCCTCTATTGCCCTGCTCTTCTAGGGACTAAAGAGGAAATAAAACAATGAAAAAGCTTTCTGCCAGTATTTCTGAATGGGGTGGAATCAGGAACTATCTGCAGTTCTTACAGTAAAGCCTGGACCTCTTCATTTTCCAGATCACCAGAACTTTGGCTGTATCAAATTTCCAGATCAATTGCTATAAGATTTCATCCAAACAAATCAGGAAAGTCAATTCAGTAGGGCATCCTGGGAGCTAAATATTTAGTTTCCTTCTGCACTGGGGAAAAGCAGGAACATTTCATTTTTGTGAAATGGAAGCATTCCTCCAAGTGTTTTGTTTTCATCTGATGGGAATGTCATTTGCCTTTATTATATTGCATTTGAAAAGAAGCAATTTGTCTTATTGAAGCAAAATATTTTGACTGCCTCAGAATGAAATGCTTTAATAACTTTTCACTGGAAGTTTCAACAAAAGGAATGTGATCGTGCCAGGCTCTCACGCTGAGCAGGCATTTTGTCCAGGGAAACTCTTCTGTCAGGACAATTCTGCTCAGCACTATCTTCCAGGGCAGATCTCTTGGTTGTTCATAAAACAACTACACCCTCCTCAAGTCAGAGACTGCTTCCTCTTAATGCTCAAAAGTGCCTTCAGATGCAGTGTAACTTGTGACCTGTAGGTCCAAGGAAGATATAACAGTTGATGAATAAGAAATGATTTTGTTGATACTTCAGTTCATCTGGAATTTTGGACTGGGAGTAGTCTCAGTGGAGAATCAGTGAGCTTTGGCACAGTAACCATGCTGCTTGGTGGTGCTCCCACCAAATCATCAGCTACTGATGTATCATGGACTGCAGTATCTTAATCGCTGCCAGCATATTCCTTTCTTCTGATGTTTTCTGTATGTGGTTATGATACATATTTTTTTCAGTTCTGTGCCAGAGAGACAATGATGGGTTCTTCAGACACATATATTAATACCTGTATTTTTGCCAGAACAGTGCAAACAGGTTCTATCTCCTTCTCTGTAAATATTTAGATTACCATAGCTGGTGTATAGGATTCAAATGATGGCTGTTTAAATGAAGAGTAGTCTTCATTCATATGAACACACTCCAGCCAGTGCCATGTTCAGTGGAACAGCATTAGTCTCAGGTTCTAAAACCTGGAAAATAAAACAATAGAAAGAGAAACTGAAATTGAAAACTATGAAAATTAATGCAACACTAAATTTAGGAAGGTCACTAGTAAGTTAAATATATCATCCTAGTTTTGTAGTCAGCCATGAGTGAAGTGAGAAAATATGGTGAACATGATAAATGGGCAGTAAATTAGATTTTAAAAAAGCCAAACCAAACAAAATCCTAACTTTCTCCCCCTACTCAGTTTCACATCAGGTGATGTCCCAGGTGAAGAAAGTTCCAATTCTTTACATCAATAATGTTTTTTCCACTTTGACAAGAGCCCTTTAATAATGTTAAATGAGAAAAATCGTCAACATTCTAAAAAAGAAATAATTCTGCAAAAACCAGAAATTGCTGATGAAGTTTTGTTCATTCTGAATTAAGCTCATGAATGCTTAATTGACAAGAGGAGAGTCATTCAAGAATACCCACTAATGTCTATTTTATTGAGATGATTTATGTCAGAAGTATGACCTTTCTTCCTTAGGTCCTTCTAGAATATTTGTTTTACAAAACTGTTGCATAAAAGATCTACTTTCTAACCGTTGTGAGTAAGAAATAACTCCATCATGAAGAGGAGGGGGAAAGTGTCTAAACCTCTTCAGGTGGAAAATAATTCTAAATTGAATTTTACAAGTCACTGTGGTTTTATTAACACTGATAAAATAAAATAAAGTGAGGGAGAGAAGGAGAGAGAGAGAAAAGAAATTCAAAATCAATCTTATTTTAGTGGAGACTGCTCAGTGACTTGCATAAAACAAAATTAATCTTGTTTGGGAACAACAGGAAGTACATAATAGAAAATAAGGGTAAGATTGATCCTGAAGTTAGACAGCTTTGTTGCCAAGCTGCTTATACACAAAGGAGGGAAAAAAATATTCAGCTCATCTCTGATAAATTATTAATCTACTATTTTTTTTTTTTTTTACAATATTGTTAATGTTTGTGGTATAAAAGGAAAAGATCAAAGCAAATGTATATTCAACAATGCAGACTTGGTACAAAAATCTTCTGCCGTTACAATGCATATGACTTTTTTTTTTTATTAGTATGCTATTTATGTTGTAAGAACTTAGATGTATTCCTGATTTCCAACCCATGATTTCTGCACAAAATATGTCACAATATGTTCTTGGCACAATCAAAAATCATCAGTTTGTTTTCAGTTGATTGGAAAGAAGCTAGGGTCTAGCTCTTTATAATCAAGAGGAATTACAGCCTGCGACACAAAAATAATTGGACTGGCACCAAGCGAGCATATAACTCTCGAGTCAGACATGTGCAACTTGTGGATCCTTCGTGCCGCTCAAATGAGCCCGGTGGTGTCGATGCCTGCGCTGTGCTAGGCAAAATGTTAGTGGGGAAAGACACAAATGAAATCCTTGCTGATCCCATTAGAAATATGGTGCTGGTTGGGTATGAAATGGGTTTCCATGAGCTATGGGGCAGGACCCTGTCCCTTTTGGGTGTCAGCCGCTTGGGTGGGTTCTCTTACGCCTTTGGAAGGGGCATGCTTTTCCATGGAGGAGGCATTAACCCACATCTCAGGGCTGCCTGTGCTCCTGGCAGGGACGCAATGTCTTGCTGGCTTCCCCTGGGCTTAACTGGGTTGAGAAGGGCCCCGATATGTATCTGCTGTTGGGAAGACAGACAAGCCCGTGCACACAGCACAAGTCAGCGTAAGTACATAAAGCTAACCTCAACAGCAAACAGAGGAAAGACGTGATAACTTGCTTCTGCTTGTTTAAGAGATGACATATCATAAAACTTAGGCTGTAGATGGGCATGCGTAACTATTAATGTTTGAAGAGTGTGTTTTAGTTAAATTTAGAGATGAATGCTCTTAAATTTCACCTATCTGCCTTCTTCCTCTCCGCACCCCCAAAAAAAGCTTCTAAAAAAAGGTGATATTTTCTGATCTCCCTCTAGATTCGTATCAATGTTTCTGCCCTTGCCCTCTTTTAGACACATAAGGAAATTCATTCTCTTCTGTAAAAAAAAAAAAAAAAAAAGATGTATTATTCTTCACTGTAATGCAAGCACTAATATTAGTTTTCACGTTTGAGGCAACTGAATCCTGTGTCAGTTGCAAAGCTCGGTTTCTCCTTTGACATGAAGAGTCGTTCCATTAAGTTGTTTTGCTGCCTGGGAGCTCTGTTGACAGCTACTCTTCTTCTCAGGTACTGACTCTAATGAAGAGTTGATCTTTCTCCTCCTCTCCTGTTCAATACTTTTCCCTGCTTGATGGACAGATTGGCTCTTGAGATTTGTAATGAGCAGTGGCACCTTTTCGGCTGTAGGTGACTAGTATTGAACCTGGCTTGGCTGGGAATAACTTGAGAGACTACACACAGTCCTTACCCTCTGATGGCTCTTGGGTGACATCTGGGATATGGCTCCTGTTCTTAATAGCCCCATCTGGAAACCTGACCTTGCAGCTGATGGTAATCTCTATTGACATGTTCAGCCACAAGGCTGGGAATCAGATGTGGAGACTGAATTCCCGTTTTGCCTTGGGAGGGGGTGACTCCAAAGCCCAAAGTGCAGTGACACGTGGAGTGAAATGGTGGAACTTCACAGCCTGCTCTACGTTTGCCTGGTGGACAGCAAGCTGCTGTCACTGGAGTGGTGTGTTCAGCCATTATTAACCACTACAAACTGCAAAGAGATTTTAACTGTTTGTTCCTGGCAGTTTATTTCGTTCAGAAAGTACACTGAATAACTGCACTGGGTTTGGCCGGGATAGGGTAATTTTTTTTCATGATAGCTATGTTTTTGATTTGTGGCAAAAACAGTGTTAACAGGGGGATGTTTTGGCTATTGCTGCACGGTGCTTACACAGTGCCAAGGCCTTTCTGTTTCCCTCGCTCCCCTGCCAGCGAGGAGGCTGGGGCTGCGCAAGAAGTTGGGATGGGCACAGCTGGGACAGCGGACCCCAACTGACCGAAGGGATATCCCATACCGTGTGGTGTCATGCTCAGCAGCAAAAGCCAGGGGAATAAGAAGGAAGTGGCAGATGTTCGGAGTGATGACATTTATCTTCCCAAGTAATCATTATGTGTGACCAAGCCCTGCTTTCCTGGAGAGGCTGAACGTTGGCCTGCTGCTGGGAAGTAGGGAGTGAATTCCTTGCTTTGCTTTGTTTGTGTGTGCAGCTTCTGCTTTACCTATCAAACTGCCTGGTTCAACCTACGAGCTTCCTCACTCTTGCCCTTCTGATTCTCTCCCCATCCCCCCAGAGGGGCTGGGGGAGCAAGTGGCTGCGTGGGGCTTTGCTTTGCATCAGGGTTAAGCCCCAACATTCAGAAAATGGTAGAGGTGTTAGAGGAAACATTGCCCTATACTTGGACTTGCAGAAGGGGTACATTCACGTATGCATGCGTGCTCAGTAGTTTCTTAGTGTGTGTAAGTGTGACAGGGTGTAGGTAGCTGTGTTATATTTGCACCTCTGTGTAGAAATGTGATATTGTGTATAGGTATGTGAAGATGCAGGAGTGCATCTACTAAGGTGGGTGACTTTACTGCTGCAATGGTCTAGCCTTTTGGAGGGATGCTAAGTCAAGGTGAAAATGGGCGGTGTCCAACCCCATCAACACTTACTCTTAACTGACCCTTTTTCACAAACCAGCTTTGAGGACTTTCTCACCTTGGAGGGCCAAAAAAGGATTTATAATAGAGGGTCTTTCAACACCCGGGGTTGGACCATGATGATAAAGGCACAATCTTATCAGTGCTGTCTGGCACCAGTGCCTTTCCATAGTCGATGAAGCTGCCTTTGAGCAGTGTCTGCTGCTTCTGGTTTTGTGATTTCACTTTCCCAGAAATGCAGAACTGGTGATAGAGTATTTTAGCCTTGGTGGAATGCTTTTGAACTATCATACACCAGAAATTACACAGAGACAAACAGGCCCATAAGGCATGAAGCATAGTAAGTCATCTCTGCCTCCAGTTTTTGAAATGCAGGAATGAATGAAACCTGGATAGATCCAGCAAAGCAATGGGCTCGATTTACAGAAAAATTCTATTATAGACCATCGGAGGTACTTAGTCCCATATATATGCACCATACACTTCATCCCTCTTCCAAACTTTTGTGCCTTTGGAAGGTCTCAATGAACTGTGGCTCAAGGAGACGCCAGTCTTTCAGATGTATGCGACTTCTGAGTGTTCTTTTGTTTAACTGTTGTAAAGAAACAATGTAGCTGTTTGAAATTATGTCAGAAATCATTTTGCCTGAGTGTCAATGGCATCACTTTCTGTCTCTTATCCTGCAATTCTCTGAAAGGTCGCAGTGTAGTGATTAATGAAAATCATAATTTTGTCCTTTTTGTGATTAATTTTTCTACTGTAGATTTTTCCAGTCTTGAATTATGCAACTTTTTATCTTTTGATTAATTTTCCCCTTTTTTTTGCACCAAGCCTGTTGTGGGGATTTAATTACAGCTGACTCATCATTGCTAGGTTTTTTTAAGTGGAAGTGTGTAAATGTTGTATCGGTAAGTAATTCAGTCATACTTTGTAAAATTCAACATATCAGATGCTGATCTGGCTTTACTCAAGATACCTCTCTCTTGTTCTTTTGAAAGTGATTACATTTTCTTGGTTCTGGTTCTTTTTCCCTCTGAATGACTTCCTTTTAATTCTTTCTTGATACAAGATATACTTCCTCTGTTTATCTATCTCTTTCTCTAGACTCAGAGATTATAAGGCTCTTTCTTTTTCCATAACCAGACCATTTGGGAATCTTTTTTGCTTTCCATTGGTTGTGTCAAACAAAGCTGAGTTCTTATTCTTTCCTACTATATTGTACTGATATATATATATTATATATAAACTTTTTAGAAGAAGAGACTCAAAATTCTTTGATATAAATCTCTTCAGTAAGATTTCCAAGGCAGTCACGGTTGTTCAGTTTCTTTTATTGAAAAATGTGAACAACCTTAAAACAAATATCCTATATTTACCTTCTGAAAATAATTTTCTTTTTATGCACGTTTTCTGGTTCAGTATATGAAAACCTTGTCCTTACAATTGCCAGCTACTTTAAAATCCTCAGGAATGTTTTCTTAGCTCTCCTGTGATATTCTAGTTTACCAAAAGGCCTGCCACTCTTATTATTGCTACTAAATACTTTCTGTGCCTGTAGACAGATCATTAATAGAACTGTAGCTAATATTCAGTCCAGAATGATATATTTTATGCAGTCTATCAGCAACTGTGATATTGCTTGTACACCTGTTATTTAAGAGAAAGTACATTGGAACAGAAGGGATGCATGAGCAGGTTACTTAAAAAGACAAAAAAGAAACTTGCTCATTAGCAAATACCATGTGGTGAGGTTATGATTCAATGAAAAAACCTTTTAAATCAATCTCTGCTGCTCCTTCACCAGTTTCTAATCTCAAGACCATTGCCGGATTGCAACTTTATCATGTCTGAAGGACATAGCTTGATGCCATAAACTATGCCTAAATATGCATTAAATAGTTACAGGTTCCCAAGTGCCTGAGCCAAATGAGAGTTATTATTGATTTTGTTTTGCATTCTAAATAGATTGGAATCATCATTTGTTTCAAATGTAAGATGGGGGTGGGAACCTACCGCAATTACTAAGTGAAAGGCAGTTGCAAAACCTTGCTTTTATGCTGAGAGAGACCCAGCTGGCAGAGCAGAGGGAGGGCAACAAGGGGTGCACTGGTGAGCCTGGGCAATGACCCCTGGTGCAGCTCTTGGGAGGAACCAAAGGGGGGAGCGCTCAGTGCTGATGCCATGTGCCCACGTGGCCCGAGGTGATGAGCCAGCTGGTGGGCGACTGGAAGTAGGTGAGGTGCTGGGAGAGGGGAGAATCAAATACAGGTGCCTGCTGAGCCTCAGCTTTTCCTCTTTGACAAATGGTTTAAACTCTCTGGGTGGGATTCATATCATCTGACTTTAGTGATCGAAAACAACTGCATGGGTGGTTATTTCATGCATGTACTGAAAGGAAGTGTATGCCTAAAGAAAGCGAGGGCAGGTCGGAGAAAGTCGCCCTGTCACGTTACACAGCTAGAGATAAAAGCAGTAGCTGACCTGAAGCTCTTTGGTATTACTGGGGGGCTTTGCATGTATTTTCATAGATTTTTGGAGTAAGACAGAATGTCTTCAGCTCTGTGCAGTTGCCTGTGCTTGGGAAACATGTTTATTCACATAGCAAATCTGTCCAGATGGAGCTTTCTTTAACCACCCAAAATTAATTCCTAAAGTCCATTTCTGAAATGGCTTTTCTGTCCCCTGCATTGCCTTGGTGGCTCAAAGGGTACAGACTGGTACCTGGAGGTTTCAGTTTCCTCAAGTGTTTGTGGCAGTCAGCAAGGAAATTTCTTGGCCACCCTTTTGGAAAATGAGTCTTTGTTTGCTGTCCAGCCTACCAGGAGGGATTAGATGGGCCACTGCCCAAGAGCATGCTAAATATGTGTCAAGCCAGACCTCAGAACTAGCCTGAAACACCTCTCTGGGTGTTGAGGTCCATGGCTTGGTGACTGGTAGGGAAGCAAGCTGTGAATAATCGAAGTGTGATAATTAGCGCCATGATCTGTCAAATCATGAGCTACATGAAAGCTGGTGACAAAGTGTTAATTCCTTTGTGGTTCTGAGCATGTAGGTGTGTGTGTGCATATACACCTATGTGGATATTTTTATATACTTATTTATATATGTGTGTGGGTTTGTGTCTGGGAAGCGACCTTTTACTCTTGTAGACCAAATTTGGGCCCTGAGAGCTAGGAGAAATTTTCCAGATAAGAGTTTGAATTACTAAGTCTATTTTCTAACAAATATTTTTTTAATTTCTAAAGGTGGGTGAAATATTCTGTGTGAAGTCTCATTTTATGAAAAAAAAACCCCAACCTGTTTTGTCAAGGCTGGAAAATTGCTTGGAAACATTTTATCCACAAGGGGGTCTGCACACTGGGGAAAGTGTGGGAGCAGTAAAAGAGAACAACAATAAAATAGATGCAATTATAATCTGAAGAGAAATGTTTTGACAAAACCCTTTGAAAGGCTTTACTTTCACTTCAGTGCAGACCTAGAAAAAGTCTTAAACATTAAAAAGAAAAAGTTACTTTAAAATAGACTTGTTGTCCTGCAAGGATATCCATGTTAGACTTCTGGTGGATTTTCAGGTAGACATCGTATTTCCAAATGCTCTGATCAACTCGCTTGCTAGTCAGCAGTTCAGGATGGCTGCAGGTGACATTACATTTATTTAACATGAGGTGATGCTAGGAAGAGAGGCATCCTTTGCCACAAGTACTGGGAAGATCATTGCCATGTTCAGCAAAAGCATATAATGTAGAAGCAGCTTGAGATTAACACAATTAACCTGATCCCAGCCTTGCTCCTCACTTTCTAAGCTATCTCTGATTTCAGTTCACTGAATAGTGTTTTATGATCCTGACATACCTTAAAATCTGAAGGAAACACGTGAATTGCTCTTTTTGGTTTTGATGGGGGGTGGAGGTGGTGGTGGTGTTTGTGAAGCAATATAAAGCAGAGTACGTAGAGTGCTGTAGTACGGAGGGAGTTCTGTTCTCAATTCATGAGAAGCCAAGGAGATTGCCATGCGTTGAGACCTCTGGAGGTTAAGTGCCCATTACTGGTTTATGTTTGGAGTGAATGCAGGCTGGATGTGAGGTGGGACACCTGGGAAGACCTGTGGCCCAGGGCAGGTGGACCATTAGAAAAGCAAACAATACGCAAGTGCTGAAGTGGCAACGTGCCTCCCAGAAGGGATGTGGCCGTCTGTTTCTGTTGCCTGCAGCTTTTCAGCAAAGGCTAAATTGGAAAAATTTACCCCTCCTGTTTATGACTCTTATGAAGGTTTCTTAAGTATTAGTGTGGGAGATGGAAAAGATAATTTTTCACTAATATTTTGTAATTGTAGTTATTCCCTCCAGTACTTCTTAGGAAAGAAACAATTTCTCATGTCTGTACTCTTCTCCACATAATTGTACCAGAGATGAGTAATAATAAAAAAAAAGCATGACATTTTTTCCTGAATGAAAGCAAATAAGACCTTTGCTAGTTCAACATTAAAAATAAATATTTTAGTGTATTGGAATGACAAATGAGAAATTTATCAGAAGGGGAAGAGTTTGTCAAAAAATACTGTATTTACAGTGTTGGATTTGTCTTACTAGAAATCCAACTGACATTGATTGGACCTTTTAGAAAAGGAATGACTTTGGTTGCCACTGGCAAATGTTTTGAACTTATTTGGAAGGGAAATGGGGAAGGCACGGAGAGGCTTTCCAAGTGCACATTAAAAGGATGTGGCCCCCTTTAAGCTTTGTCTGCAATTTCATTGAAACTCTGAAATTTAGGCAGAAAGAAGCTGGTTCTCTACTTGGCTGAGATTCCATGTCACATCAGAGACACAAACTAGTATCGTGGAGGCCCAAACTAGCAAGCTTCTAAATTTGATGAATAAAAAAGTCAACAGTCTGGACACCTTCATGAAGTTCTTTGGGATGGTTAGTGGTTTTAAAGGGTGCTTGCCATTGAACATGAATGACTCGTGAGCATTTAACACAATCAGATTTGATGTACTCCCAATTAGACCTGGTTTGGCTTTGGATCTCTTTCTTGATGTGCCTGGGAACAGGTCATTCTCTCTACTACTTAATTCTTTAGAAATGGTAGCAAAATAGCAAGGAGGGATGGGATGACAACACCCACCTTAACTACTAAATGCATCCAAATCACGTTCATTTTGTCTATGTGAAGTGAAAAACTTTGAAGTGCATTAGGTGCCCAACTGCCCAGGCCAGAGCACCTCTGCATAGAAACGTGCAGCCATAGGGGACTTCCAGGTTAGTAGGAAGGTCAGCACACCTAAGGTCAGAAAAGTGGTCCAGAAAGCATCTCCTGATTCAGTATGTGTGGTCTTACAGCTTGGGTTTGTTGGAGAGTTGAAGGGAAATAGCCTTATCCCTCATCCCCTTTTCTCATCAGCCTTTTCCCATCCCCTCTGAGATGTTGCCGAAACACAACACAGCTAGGCTGCAGATGACTGCAGTGAGCTCCCTGGGCCTCTTGCCCCACCCTCATAGGCAAAGTAATAATATTGACCTTGTTTACGCCTCGTTGTAGGCAAAATATTCCACGATTATGGGCCTAATTCCAACGTGATACCAAGCATGACAAAGGCAGCTGCAGTCAGGGCTTGATTTAGGCCAAGGCCTGCAGCCTGGTGGCAGAAACAAGATGGCAGTGCTCTGGATATTCACCTGCAGAGAGCAGAAAAAGGAAGTCAGACTGCCCACGAGGAAGAGGTTGATGTGTGGGACAAGATTTGTTTCTGGGGAGAGGGCCTGCAGGCTTTGTACTCTTTTATCTCTGTTGTATCAACAGGCACGTGCAAGTCCAACTCTTGAATTTCTTCTTTGCACTCTTCATAGAAGCTCTGCCCTTCTCATGGCAGGTACTGCTCACCTGTAGGGTAGTAAATTGAATTTTTGTATGTCTCTGAGCCAGCTCTGGGTGCATTGAGAGCAGACTCAAATCCTATTGACGTTACTGGGGATGCTTGATAACTTGTGCTGTGGTAAGTGCTTAAACCCTGATGCTCTATGGATCTAGGCTTAAACTGATACCATCGTGAGACGTTAATAACAAGGTTCTGTCTATTAAATCATTGATCAGTTCTGGGGGTGTCAAAGCCCACAGTATGGGAAAACTGCTGCCTGATAAATAGAAAAAGCTAGAGAAAGTAGACGTTGAGCAACTCAACAGCTTTTGAAATAATCAAATTGATGGCTCAGTAGATACCTGGTGAGGATATGTTGTTGGGTTTTTTTTAAGGACAAGAAAAGACTTTGTCAAAAATCCATCATTTTGGTGAAAATTCATGGAATGGCTGGATGGAAAATAAAATCCTAATACTAATAACAGAAATCCCTGGTAGGTAACATGATTATTACCTACACCACTGATTACAGCTGGGACTGTATTGCTTGAAGCCCACACCAACTACCTTTTCAGGTAGCTGAATCTTGCTTGTTTGTATGCAGCCACCTCCCTGTTCTGTCAATGTGTTTTCAAAATGATTTGTCTTGTTTTGTTTGGGTGAGGATGCTGCATGTAGAAATGAAGAAACAGCCATTAGTAAGAGGGTGCCTGGTTCATGTCGCTAACAAGATCACTGTTACACGAAGCAGTCTCTCATGTGGCTTCCATCAAATGTGACAGGGCGATGCTTCCTTGCAAGTGAATCAGCAGTCCTGCTAGATATCAAAGGCCGGCAATTTGTCCATTACAGACAGAGTAGAGATGACACCTGTTCTTTTTCCCCTCTTTAAATCTTTGCCTTCACAGCTAGCCTGGCTTGTGAAGATACTGGCCTTAAGTTTAACTTCAGAATCAGCAGAAAACAGCTATTTTACATTTGTAGGGAGGCACAATGAGTGATTGGAATAGGTATAAAAATCACTTTCTGCTTTATGATGTGTGGATTAATGAAAGTATTAAACCATTCTAAATGATAGATAAGGAAGTTATTTCCACTGTAGCTTGAACGAAATAAAACTGCTCTGTCTTAAATTTAAGAGGTTTAAAACTTTGCAAGCTCATCAAAAGTGCATGGGCAACAAAGAGGGGCAAGTTTATAACCATTTATGGATCATCCTAATTTTTTAACATTCATCATTTTTCTGCTTCATTACTGTTAGTGTTTCCCATAAGCTTTGAGAAACCAACTAATTTCTCCAGAAAAGAAGAGTAAATTCAGGTCAGGCTAATATGCTTTTATGGGCAGTGCTGGGATTTTCCCATTTTATTGCCATTTTGCACTATTAATTTTATGTCATTGACATTGTTGTCTTCATTGCTCGTGACTCACAGGCTTGAAAAGGATTATTTACTGTGCTTGGAGGTCCAAGCTGGAACTGAAATGGGATGAAATTCAAATGGGGTTCAGTTGGGCAGTACAAGTGTTACAATGTGACTTTGCCTGGCTTCCTACATGGAGCAGAGTGTAGCTTTTTGTTGTTTTCATGTGCAACTGTGATTGCGTATGACTGGCTTGTGTGTGAATGTGTTTGCACCAGAATATGTGCAGATGAGTGTGTGGTCTTTTGTGCAGTTGTGTATATTCACATGTAAATATTGTTGTCTTGTGAATGTATGATCCTGACGGAATCTATACATTTGTACTAGTGTTTCCATGGAGACAGAGTTCTATGCATTTTGACAAAAAGATGTGTGAATTCAAATGAGAGAATGATGCTCTGTGTGGAGTGACTTCAGAGCTATTCCTGCATACTCTGTGCAAAAAAAGTTTGCTTGAGCGTGGTAGTTGCCAATAAAGTTCATATTGAGTAGAATCAGGTCATAAATGATATCATCTCGAAGAACAACTGGAAAATGGAAGACAAAGATCTGTGTATTGTTACCTAGGGTTTTTCTTGCTATCTTGAAAACTCAGTTGTAAATAGGTAATAGGCTGTTCTTAACCTGATATGCTCGAAAATGACTAGTAGAATGTGATCATTTATGGCATTAATGTAGAAAATAGCAGCTGTTTGAAATGAGGCTGATAGGTCATGTGGGGGAAGAAGTCATGGCTCCAGTGGACAAGTAGAAGAATAGAACTGCAGGGCAGGGAGAGAGGAGCAAGAAGCCAAGGTTTCTTCAGTGAAAGTGATGAATAACTACCTTTGATTTCCCAAAAAGCAGTCTATTGCTTCCCCAGCTCCTGCCTGCCTTGCATAAAACCCTTGTATAGTTTTCTGGTGCTTTAACAAATCAGTCTGTCTATCCTTTTCAAGAACCAGAAGCCTCTTGACCTCATATAAATCCTGACTTAGAATCATAACTTTGTACTATTCAAAGTATTTGTTACATAAAACTGAAGAGTCACCTTCTGGACTGTGTGTCCTCCTCATGTTGCCGGCTCTTGTGAATTTTAATAACACAAGAAACAAATCAAAGCAGAAAAAATAACTTCAGCTTTCAAGTCCTGTGTCCTTCACAACATGTACCACAAAATTTAACCTAGCAAATCTTGTGTCATGCCTGCATAATTAGCAATGGAATTATGAAGTGGAACTGCAGTGGTATCTTTAAGTCAACTAGAATGACAAAAGGATTTTAAGTTGTGGCAAATCTGTCATATCTCTGGGTATCCTGGGTGCAGAAGATCATCCTCACAAAAAGAAGAAAGAATGAGGAAATAGACATTTATAAGCTGTGATCAAGGAGAAAACTCTCCAGCTCACTCTCTCCAGAGAAAACTTCTCCCTCATATAACATAATGATTTACTGCTGTTACAATGGTAGAAATCCACTGGCAGCAGCATAACGTGACCAGGCTTTGACATTCAGGTCTGTCAGAACCACATCTGCCACGTGAAAATTAACACACTCAAGGCGATTCTTAGGTGCTTAATAATATCCAATTTCTAATCAATAGTTCAGTTATCTTAGGAGAATTGTTTCATGTTTCTTGTTCTTTCCTATATACATTTTACCCCTACCTAGCACTGGGCAGAACCATTAGAATATTAGATAATAGTGATGCCTGAAAAATGCTACCAGTATTCATGATAGTGGTGTCCCAAATCATGACACTTAAGCTCTGTCGCCCATCATTAGCAATAACTTACCAGCTGATCTGACTTCCCCATGTGCTGGATTCTGTCCTTCGGCTACTGCTTCCCATGGTGTGTGTGTGTGTGGGGGGTTGCTTGAGTTTTTTCTTTATTTTTTTTTAACCTAATCCTTTTTAGAGATTTACCAGTGCTTAATTAATAAGGGTGCTCTGCTCAGCTTGTCTCTCACAGGGCGAGCAGACTTTCAGTCTGTGCCTGCTCACCTGGTTGCATGAGCCTTCATTATTCTAGTGGTCGGAGATCTCTGCAAGAAACCACATGGAATTCATTAAGCAGACTACAACATCCAGTCTGCAGTGCCTATTGAATGCCACAGGGATAACCGAAGATGGTGTTGACTTGATTAAGTAATTATACATGAGACAGTACTTGAATGCTCTAAAAAATTTTTATTTTTTTTTTACTACTTTAGATTTTCAGATTAAGTATGGCTCTATCCTTTGAGCCTGGTATACTTAGAACCTTTCGTAAGCAGAATTGGCATTCATTTAGGTGACCCTTTGCTTACAAGAAACATGGAGTGGCAAATGTGTGGTGTGACTTTCTCGAGTAATCTGTGTGGGTCGTGGCATCTTCGGGCAGGGCTCTACAGTGGGAAAGCAGAGCTGGAAGCAACACCTGTCATACTGACCTGTGGAGTCCCAGTCATGGAGGGACCATGGTGAGGCTGCAATTTCTCTTTTTTAGGAGGCAATACTTTCACAAAGCCTCCTGCAAGAAAGCAAATGTCAGCGAGTTTATGGTAGACTTCCTCTAATAGAAAGATCTGAAGAGAAACCCCTTTGTAACCTATGCCAAATTCAAACTTAGGAAAAGATCGCTTCTTCAGTTAAATCAAAATTTCAGTGGTTGTGTTAAAATGGTTAATAAAAATGTCATTGATGACCAAACAAACCTCTGTTCTAACAGAACTGAAATATTCAGGTAATCTGCTCAGCATTTAGATAAAAAATGAAAGGATATTTAGAAAAATGGTGTTGTAAACGAGAGAAAAGTGGTGTTTAAAAAAAAAAAAGACAAAACACAAAAATAACCATTCAGAGCAATTCAGCATGTACTCATGGTATTAACAAAATCATCATCTCCTTGCAGTGTGCCTTAGTTGTGCCAAATATGACATTTTGACTAAAAATGGTTTCAGCGTGATAACTTCACATCATCTCCAGGTTCCAACAAAGGAAGTATTTTTTGAAATTTAAGTTCAGTCATCTACAAGACAGGAGACATTCTATTGTCCTTTCAACTCCACTTAATTTGTTGCTAATTCTGTGAGATCAGCGGTCACTGACATGAGGTACATTCTTTTACTGTCAAGTTAGAGCCCATGTGAGCAGAAAAAGGTTGTTCCCTGCTCACATCAGAGTGGTGGGGAGCTTTTTAAGTGCCGCAGCAATCCCTAGTCTCTCTACTTATGCAGACAGCAATTTTATGTCCCCTTATATGACACCGTGCTCAGGATCAGCCCAACCTAGCTATATTTTATGACAATGCTCTTTTCTGCATGTTGGTCAGGATTTTTTTTTTCCCCTTGGTTTGCCTTTTCTGACTGGTCAGTTCTTACTGGTCTTGAGCAAAATTTCTTCTCTGCCCATAATCGGCTGTGAGGTATATATAAGGTATAGATCTTGCTGGAGAATGATGTAGAGTGAAAATGAACCTTTTATATAGGATGCGCTGAGCCCAGGCTAGAATTAATTACAAGGTTATGCTAGTTTATTCTGAGTCCATTTGTTCTCTGACAGAGATGTTTGTGCTTTCTCAACTGTGGGACACACTGACAGTTTTCTAGGCACCTTCAGGCTATATGTGGTGTCCAGAAATGAGATCAGGTAACAGCCAGCTTGTTTTCTGCACCTGAGAGGTGCACCACAGGCAATGCTAGTTCTTGATCGGTTTAGGAGCCCAGGGGATAGTGTGGGAGGCCACACAGGTTGTATAGACTATATTCACAGAACCTCAATTGGCTGGATCTTAAAAAAATCAATGTCTTTAATGGATTTTTGGATTCCAGTGCCTTCCCAAGGAGGTAAAAGGAAACTAGAAGGAAGCTAATAACTTGTATCTTCAGGTAACCGTGCTCTGAGCACTAAAGAGTGGTGCTTCCTAAGATTACAAGTTCCCTTGAGCTTTGTAGTTTGGATTGGGACTAACCTCTGAATGATACTGGAGCAGATCTCTTACATCAGATCTCTAACAATTTCTTATGCTTATTAGTCTCTGCAGCCTGGGCTTGCCATCTGTTACATTTTTATCTCCTGTGTTGACCATTCAGTAGTAGAGCTCAGGTCTGACAAAAGGGAAATTCCCATTTGGGATTCACCAGTGACTGTCACAGATCAGTGGCATTTACATAGGGAGATGTCAAGTGGTGTCACAGAGGTGGCCGAAATGTTTCCTAATTTATTGAGGTTAACTTGTGAAATTAGCCTAATTTGCAGTTTATGGCCCTTGACTATTGTGAATTGGCCTGTGCAGAAAAATTCTGGCTGCCTGCGTAATAATTACATCTTTGCGCTAATGTGACAGGATTTTCCTTTTCACCTTGCTCCAGTGTGCTAGTATATTGTCATCTTCCCATGCCAGGTGAAATTCAACCCTTTTTGGAGTGTTGCTTATTAACCTGGCTTTGTTCAAAGTCTCCGAGGATGTTTAGCTCAGATTTAATATAATCATGCTAGGACTTGGTCTCACACACTTAGGGTAGACACCTTTGCAACTGTGCACCATAGACATTACTTAACTGCAAGCCTAGACAACTTCTCTCAGCTAAAATGAAAATAGGATAAGTGCAGGTGTTGATATGGGCTGTTGTTATGAGCAAGGAATTTCAGTCCCTAACTAGGTTCTTTGACACTTTGACAGGTCATTTAGTCACAGATGCAGATGAATGTAATTACACCCAGGAAGTGATTGCTGAAGATCTTTTATTGATATGCATGCTGAAGCACTGCTAAGATGGGCTCCTTTTTTCTTTTACCTTGAAAAAATATTTCCCTAGGGATTTGTATGCCTTGAGTCAACTTGTCAACCATTATAAAAGGGATGCCATGGAATGTTTAATGTGGAAGAGGCTTACTTGAGTGCAGGAAGAAGTGGGAATATTTTTGCTTTTGAAAAAAAAAAATTGGAAAATATTTCCTCTCTCCTCCACTCATAACCTGAATGTCACCTTGGTGCTGAGTGGAGGCCACTCATGCCGTCCCATAGCTACAAGCCAGAGGCCAAAGTCTGGAGACAAGATTAGGTGCTGATGGGATCTAGCAGTCAGGGTGACATGGTACTTAAACACAGCTCCTCCTACGCTAGACCCTCAGGCAGCGTGACTCAGCACAGGCACAGAGAGATCTGTGTGTGGCTAAGTATAGCAGCTCATCCTTTTTGCTGTGGGGGACCTTGCTTTATTATCATGGCTAACATAATTAAAGGTCATGCAAACCTTACTGGAATATGGCACTGCTGCTTATTTTATAAACACCGCTGAAAGTGTTGCAAGAAGAATGTGTGAGAAGCATGAGACTGATGATCTCTAGGTCTGGAGTGGGTGGGTGGCAGCTCAGAGGAGCTGTAAGGAGACTGGGAAAAGCACAGTTGAAATAGCAAGCAGTAAGCTGGGCCTGGGGGAAACATGTAGGTGCGAAAAGACTTACTACAGCTTTGCTCGTTAGTGTCTTTCAAGGGGTTGTCCCACAGCTGAATATAGCCTCCCTTCATTAATCCTAAAGGATGTTCAGTGGAAGAGCACCATCTGCCCATTCCCTAGCCTCCAAAATCACTGCTGAGCTTGACACACCTGATACTGGCAATGAAGCAAATTCAAATAGTCCAGCTCATCTGTGGGTTCCTGTAATTATATTCAGCATTACCATAGGTAGTATACTAGAGTAAATGGTCCATCAACAAAGGGCAATGGATTAAAAAGCATGCTGATCCAAACTGGACTAGCCTTCAGCTGGGCTGACATGAGGATGGCTGGTACTTTTGCAATGCTAAAAGAAGTTTAATAATATCTGTTTTCTTATAAATGGGAAATGAATTCACGAAATTTGGTCTTGAGACCCATAACGATGAGGTTGTAGGTAAAAACAGTAACTAAAAAGAAAATGTCTTTCCTTGTTCTAACTGGGAGCTCTGTTAGACAATTGTAAGATTAAATCCTGCAGGGTGCTTGGTAGCTGTCATTAATGGTGCTCAGCACTTCCTACTAAATCAGAAGTCCAATTGGGCTTTTCCAGCAGTTGAGGTTGTTCTGTGCTTCTCTGCTTGTAATTGCTTTTATAAAGAAGAATCAGCATATTGAAATGCGCTCAAGCCCACTTGTCAGCCTCTGAAGCAAAATGAAAAGGCAATAAATCCTGATTGAAAGTCTGACTTCATGCTCAGACCTGAACTCTTTAACGTTGATGAAAAGATTGATTGTATGGCAGGGTGCGATGCTCACCCTGCAAGTGTGAGCACTGCAGGGTGACCCAGTAACGCTTAAACCAAGCCCCACTCTAGGATGTGAGCTGGCCTGATGCTCTCAGCTGAGGCTGCATTTAATTCTTTGAGGGTTTAGAATTCAAATGTGGTGGCAGCTAGAGAGCTATTGTGGAGATGGTGACAGACCTGCAGCAAAGGGTAGGGCAGGGAGTGCAGAAATCGCTCCCTCCCTCTCTTTTATAAATTGTTCTGCTTTAAAACAAACAAAACAAAAATCCTTAAAACAACAACAAAAAAAAACCACCCACCCCCACACACACCTTACAACAATAACAGGCTGTTTCATGGGACCAGTCCTCTGATTTGAGTGCTTCTGTTTGGTTTGATGGTTTGGTTTCTAGAACCCTTTTTGAGAAATCGAGGGTTTAAAGGTTTCTGAAGACTAGGGCTTTTGAAGATGTCCTGCAAGTGGGCATCCCAAAATAAGAGGCACTCGGGTTTGTCTGGAGGGGATTTTTGTCACTCTTAGAAAAAAGCCTCTGGTGAAGGTTCTGACACACCAGGGTCCATTGGGAACATTTCTTCTCTTAGATTGCCCTAGAGTTTTTAAACTCTGGAACTTGTTTTCACAAGTTGTGGTTTAACTGGAGTTGCTCTGGAAGCTATTTTGAGGTTTATGAAGCAGTTGGGAACTGATACAAGATTTACTGAAGACAAAGGAAAACTTTTTCATTTATTATCCTTGTACTTTGGACCAAACCTTTGAGAGGGACATGTGACAAGTTATCAGTGTGTAAATTCAAACTACAGGATTGTCAGGAATATAAATTGTTTTTTTTTAATCTCATGTGAAAGGTCCTATCTCAACTTGTTGAGCTATAGGGGAGCTATCTTGGTCAACTTAGAGATGTATTGCAGGTGCTGTGGTACAGCTTCATTCTCCTTCTGTCAGAGCTACAGGAGAAAATAGTTCATCCCCTCACATCTCTGACGAGTCTTTGCTGCTTCTCACATTAATTAGAAACAAAAAAAAACCCTGAAGAAACCAACAGAAAACAATTCACAAATAAAAATTAATAAATACTTTGGATCTTTGGGTGAGGATGAGACCATGACTAATAGCTCACACAAGCTGCTGTTCTGGGACCTGAGGAGGAGCTTGGTCACACAGTCTGAGAGAAGGGAATGTGGAAGTGAAATGTGCAGTCGTTACGGGGAGCTCAGTTTCACAGAAACTGTTGTGTTTGGAGTATTTCCTCAGCTTCTCTGGACTGAAGGGAGAAGTGACCCTTCCCTGTGCTTGAAGGACGTCCACCGGCACCTTAGTGCCACAGTACCTTCAGTTCACTGTTTCCATTACCTAGCTGGTCCCATCCTTTTTCCTTCTGGGAACCAGGGACTAGAAGAGTGGCACTCATGTGCACCCTTCATCCCAGCACTGAGACAAAGGCCAAGTAAGGAAGATGCCAGAGGTGAATCTGGTGCAAACAGAGGCTGTGCTAGAATGTGCTGGCCTCTGGCAGTGCTGTCAGCTAGCTGGGACTGAAAAAAACTGTTACAATATCTTGGGTGAGTTGTGCTGCTTCCCCGAGCATCTCCACTTTGTGTTTACTGCATGTGTGTGCTTGGTTTATACCAATTATATGCTTTTCAGAGATTTTTATGTGGATATTCAGCAGTGAACACAATAGTTCTGTACAGTCTTCCCTGACAGATGATGTTATTTGATATAAGATATAGCAAAATTATTAACGGAAATGAAAGACAATATGTCAGACTGTTGTGATTTATAATAATGGTGTGATTAATAGTAAAAGCGATAGCAATATCAGTGACAGTAGTAGTGGAAAAAGATGAGGGGAAAAAAAAAAAAAAAGAGAAACCTCTTCCAGGATTCAAACACTCTCTGCTGCAACACATAAATGATAAGAAGAGCTATACCAAGCGAGGCCAGTGACTGCTTAAACTTTTATCCTGCTTTTGGCAGTAGTTACTAGCATATATATCTCCATATATATAAGGAAGAGCTTCTGGGAAGAAAAAGCAGGCAGTGCTTTGCTTGTATGTGTTCCCAGACCCAGTGACTTGTAGTTCAGGGATTTCTTGAGCCAGAGATGACATCTTTCTGTTTAATGAACCTTTATAGATTTTTCCTCTCTAAATGTGAAGCTGTGTAACGTGTTGCTGTTTGTGTGTTCAGTAGCCTGTGGAAAGGAGTTCCAAAGTTTAACTCTGAGCTATGTGATGAAGTCATGGCTGCGCTTAACCTATTGCCTGGGAATTTCATGTGCTGCTCTCTAATTTTTGCATTAGGAGGGGGAGAAACTAATCGTTCCTTGTTTTGCTCTTGTGCTTTTGAAGGAATTTCCTTCACTTTGGCAATTCTAAAGTATCTATTTTTGAGCACTGTTTGAGGTTGACAAGAAATCACTAGGGGAATAATATTTAAAATAATATATACTTGCCATATCAGCCAAGTAAGACTCCTTTCTCCAGATTTTCAATTTTAGAATCAATGAATTATAACTAGATCACAGTAACAAAAGTAAAAATAAATAAGTAGATAAATAGATCAATAGCGATAAATCTGCCTCCACAGCCGCCCTCCCCTTCTGTGCAGCACATCTAGTTTTCAGCAGATGTTATTTTCTCCTGTTCTCTGATATGAACTTGATACATCCTGCTGTAATTTTGTACAGTTGCAGCTTTGGGTTTTGTGGGTTTTTTTTGTCTGTTAGGTTACTGGTGACTTTGTCCTAAGCAAAAAAAAAAAAAGTAAGTGAAATAATTTTGTGCTTTTAAAAGACTGGCTCTTATTAAACAATAGAGCCATTATGTAAATCAGCGCTGCAGTCCTGTCTTGTTGAATGATGTACTGGCCATTCCCTTTTGAAAAAGATATGGCCGGCTTAGAGGGGATTCAGAAAATGCTGAGCAGAATACCAAGAGCTGGAGAAGGCTCCTCTGTGAAGAGGCATGAGAAGAATGTGATGGCTTAGAAAAGTGATGAAAGAGAGAAGCTAAGATAAAAAATTAAATAATGAATCATTGTGGTGGGTTGACCCTGGCTGGAGGGCAGGTGCCCACCAAAGCCACTCTAGAGTCACTGCCTTCCTCAGCTGGGCAGGGGGGAGAAAATACAATGAAATGCTAGTTAGTCAAGGAGGGCGACAAGAAAATAAAACCAAATCTTAAAACACCTTCCCCCCCACCCCTCCCGTCTTGACAGGCCCAAGGTCACTCCCCATGTCTCCCCTTCCTCCCCATAGTGGCGCTGGGGCTGGGTCAGTCCCTCACACACTGTCCCTGCCGCTCTTGCCCGCTCAGGGGGGCTCCTCACACTCTGCCCTGCCCTGGTGTGGGCCTACCCCACAGGAGACAGTCCTCCATGCACTTCTCTAATGTCTGTCCCACAGGCTGCAGGTGTGTGAACTGCCC
>JAVJGJ010000062.1:20934683-20954847 GCA_035590215.1 Microhierax caerulescens
GGAATTCGCCTTCATGCACATGTTCCTGATCAGGCCTGTAAGAGAAGGCGGAGGGGTGAAGTGCTGCTCCTGCAGGTCAGACCTTGGACCAGACTTACTCTGGAGAGGCAGAAGGTGGGAAGAATAGTGTGACTTCAGCTTGAGTTAGCAAGGGAACAAAATAAGCAATACTAATAGCACTCTGCAGAAGGGTAATGGGTTTTTCTGCTCTGTCTACTTAAAATTCTCCATGTCGTTGACAAATGTGAAATGCCCTGCTGCTTACCTCTCCGTTTTTTTTAAGTCGTGATATGGAGAAATGGGTAAAATACATAACTGCAAATGCTCTTGGGATCTCTAATGGTTCAGAAACCACACTAGAAACTGCTGAATTCCCCTAAAATCATGCTTGCACACCACCTGAGGGACTACCTATCAGACTGCTCACATGCATATCTTCTTATCAAACCTCTGCATCTCAACCACCCATTGCAAGACTGTTGGAAGCAATCTGTGGGTGTGTGAAGCTGCTAGCTAGCGTTTCGCCAGAAAACCAGAAATGGTCCTTTGTATGTGCTGTGATATCAAACTCATTTCAGGAGTTTATGGATATGAAAAGTTTTCAAGCTAGAAATGAACTGGATTGTTTATGGTGTGACACAGCCCTATGGGAGATTAATCACAAAGACCTCCATTCTCACCCTGGAAAGCCCTGATCCACAGATTGATGAATCTAGAGGAGCATTTCTTGGGTGATGCCATTTCTGCTTGCCTTCTTACTTAAGCATCTGCTGTTGGCTGGAGCTGGGCACAGGACGCCAAACTAAAAGGTCTTTTGTTTGATCCGGTATGATCTTCTTATGCATAAACTAACACTGAAGAAAACCAGGAGGGCTGGCTCTGCTCCTGGTGAACCATAATTAGCATTGAATAAACACTGATCAGCCCCAGCTGAGAGCAAGTGCTGGTATGGATTAAATGTCCTTCGGCTTTGGAACAAGTTGGCAGGTTTGTATTTCTTGTGCAAGCCATGGTCATCTTGTGTCCTAAAACACTCTTTGTGTCGTCTGTGGCATTTCAGTGACCTGCTGCTTCTGTGCATCGTGTTTCTGAAAGGTGGGAAGGGGGGAAGTTGTGTCTTCACCCTTCCAGTGATGACCAAATCAGTAGTTATCTCTGTGTGTGAAATCAAAGTTCTCATTAAAAGCTGGATTACAGTTTGCATGTTCTGCTGCTGTTCCCTTGCTGGTTTGGGGATAATGTTCTCAAAGTGTGTCCAGGCAACACATATGATTGTTTCCTCTCATTTTCCCTCTGCAATGTCCCTTGCAACACATAAGAATTTGTACCCGAACATGCCAAGGGCAGCGTTAAAAATCCATATTTGCCAGGAAAAGAGAGAGTAGTAACACTTAGCAAAGTGGGAGGATTGCAGGAGATGTGAACGTAGGTCAAGTTGACCTATGTGAGAACAGAGAGAAAAGAATAAAAGGAAAACAAGTTAGAGGAAAAGGGAGTGCTAAAAATATGAGCTGTAGCCATTAGTTGCAGTACTGCCAGTTCCTAAAGTGCCTGGGCAATACTTTACCTTTCTTTGTCTCTTGTGCTAGGACATAAAAGCAGAGGGAGAGAACTGGCCAGTGCACTAGTCTTGCAGTAACAAAATAAGTCTGCTTTCCTGAACAAGGAAGCAGAGTAATGGATCAGGAAAATATGCTGTCGTGGGACATGTGATAGAACATGTCTTGGGGGAGAAGAAAGATCTCATGAGCCTGTGTTCAGCTGATTACCGTTATGATGCCTTTTTTCGCACTGACCACACTTCGGATGGAGATCATGGTCTGCTGTTTTATGTTGTTACAGTTGCTCTGCAAACAGGCACACAGGGTGAGAGGCACGATTAAAGAAGAATCTAACTATTTGTCCCTCTTTACCCAGCAGCCTTTGTAACTCTCAGCTTTATGTATTCCAGGCTGGTGCACTTCTTATTGGGGACCATAAAAGAGAATTTGGATGAACTGCAAAGTAAATGCAAGAATATTATACTTTCTTAATTTTTACATTTGTCATGTCCAAGATGTTATTGCAAAAAGCATAGGAAGGGGGAAGGAATTTCTCGCCACGTGATTTGGAGATGCTCATGGGGATTTTTCTTTCTCTGCAGAGAGATGGCAAGGGATCAACAGTTAGGATACATAGGAATGTCATACTCAATTAATTTCCTGAAATTACACTCTGAAGTTATGTTTAGAAAATGAATTAATATTGGTGAAAAGCACTGATATCCTTGGATAAAGGGCAACAGAGAAGAACACATTGTTATTATTAAACTGTTGTAGAAATCCTCTCTTTGGCTTTGACTGAATTATTGCAGTGAGTTTCCTTGGTGATGTGACATAGAGTTTACTGGAGTGTTTGTGCTGTATAATTGAAAATGACACTACCTTTATTACACAATCTATGGAACTCTTAACTCTTTCCTATGCTGCAAACCAGCTTTGCCAGTGTTCCTTATCAAGGGTCCTGAGCAAGTAAAGTGGAGGCTGGTCAGACATCCACTATGAGGCACCTAAGTTAAGGGAAGGCTGAGGGCAAAAAATACATGCCTGCCTTGAGGTAAGTGCCGTAACAGTAGATAGAAAATGAATGTGGCTGAAGTCTCGATTAACCACCATTGTTGTTGGCCATTGATAACAAAGGAAAGAGTGAAACTGCTTGTCATTTTCCCTTTTGAACTAAGGGCACAACATCCAGGATGGTGAGACCTCTGCTCAAGTCATCAGTTTCGAGGCAGCTTAGTGGGCACTACCTGTGCCACCTGTCCCAATGGCTGATCTTTTGAGTAAAATGAGTTAATGGTTCTAGTCCGGTTTTTCTTAGACAGGTGTTAGCATCATAATGAATCTCATCTCAATCAACGCTAATTGCTGCTCTTGACAGCCGCCTCCCAGGAGAGTCTTTAGGGAGCAAACAAGCTGTGGAGGTCAGATTTGATGGGGTCACACACCTAGGGATCAGTAACAGGGCTTGCCTTTCAAAAGCTGCCAGTCTTGCATTAAATACAATGAGTACTGGAGGCTAATATCATGATTTGTATTTCTCTCACGCCTGAGATGTTAGAGTGCTCAGATTAAAGGTGTCTAGCTTGTTAAGTGTTAGTGCAAATTATTAAGCCATATTTTCAACAGTGCTCTGTTCTGGTGCAGCAAGGTGGTACTGTGCTTCATAGCTGAACTCCATCCTACAGCAACACAGATTTTATCACCTAGGGTGTGGTAGGACCCTTGCATATGTGGGACTGCAATGCAGCAGTTCTGCTTTCTGGTAGTGGGTTTTACTGGTGTTGCGTCTATGGTAACCTGTGTGGGTTGATGAAGGAGCTACAGGACTGAAAGCTTAGCTGTGTTCTTCAAGTATATGCTGATCTCAGAAAAGAAATTATACCTTCCGAAGAATATAATCACTCTCTCGTCAAATTAAATTGAGTAAATTTTCTTCTCTTAAATTACATTTAATTTTTTTTGTAATGACTGATTAGTCCTACAAATATTGCTATAATAGCAATATAGATAGGCTTTGATTTAATGTGGATCCTCTCCTGGATACCCCAACTTGATTACATACCCCAATGGATCCTAACTAGGAACTTTTAGTTTCCTTAAAATGGTGGCTTCTTTGTTGCACCATTAACAATAATCCAGGAGCCTAATTAATAGCTAAGCTCTAGGCCTCTTTCCCAAAGACAGGAGAAACTCTGCAGAGATATCAACAAGTAGGTTAGATATTGGTACCTGTGTGGCACTGATGATTTGTAGCTTCTCATTCTGGGATGGGATAGAATAGTATATAATGGAAAGAAAGCAAAATTATTATACAGTGTAAATATATATCTAATGAAGGACACTTACATTATTCCCATATTCAAATAAAACAAATCTATTGTCACTGATCAGGCAGCCTCTGATTTGGGGTATTGAAATTCTTCAGTGTTTGACTAAACATAAAACACATTTGTTCTGGATGTTCTGGTAGGTTTTAAAATGTAGCAGGTTTTTTTTATGTTTTTCCCTAAATGTTCCTTTGCTACCCAGAAAATTAATGGTTCAGTACAATGCTTAACTTCACACTGGTGCACAGGAGGCCAGACACAGCAACTGGTTGAACCCTACATCTGTGACACCATCAGTATTGGTCTGGTAGTCTTTCCATGGTGGGCTAGACTCTCTCTCTTTGATTTTCACTTTATGACATAAGTTACCAAGGTGTCAGATGCAGACTGGCACAATCTATATCTGTATAGATGAGGGTAGAATGTGAAACAAAACATGATATTTTTCTAGTGATTTGCTCATCGCATACACCTTCCTAGCCTTTCAGGAAATGCAAGCCTTGGAGGAGGGAAAGTAAAGCAGCTGGATGAGCTGAGGTCAAGAGCAAAACCATGGCACGTGAGATTAAGTATGAAACTAGGTCAGAAGCGACAGAAGTTTATTTCTTTTTGGTTTTCCTATACCTGTTATCGTTACAGATAATTATTTCAAACTGACTGATAGTAACTCTAGGAATAAGTGCTTGATCCTGGGACTTGCTGAGTACCTTGCTCCTAGTGTGAGATCCTCTGAACCTAGGAAAAAGGTCTGGTTTGGATCAGGCTTTGTGGCAGGAGTTGACGCTGCACCCAGCCAGAAACCTAGTTTCTTACTCTCCGAGAAAGCTATTTTCCTTTTCTTTGCTGTCTCAAGTTCTGCAAGTCTCTCCTCATCAGAATACGATGTCTCTGAAGAATTAGGCCCTATATTGATCTATTACTCAATCCAAGGAATTAAATTATTATTAAAGTTAGAACTGGAAAAACCTGAATTAAGTAATTCACCAGTGGGCCAGTTCCCTTTGTGTCATCCAACAGAGAATTTGTGTGGAAGGACAGCAAGAAAAGCAACTGAATTGCTTTGAAAAACCTGTTGGTTTTTCTGTTGAGCTCTCCCTTTGGATTATTTGGGGTTTTTTCTTGTAATGAGCACTTACAAAGAATGCCAAGAACTACAACATGTCCTGTACATTTACTTCATCTAATTACAAGCCATGTACAGTTAGAGAGTGGAGCTGCAGCTGCTAATCCCTTGTGACTTCCAAATGAATTAAAATGCTCTGTTGATACGTACCAGGTCACAGGTTCATCTCGTTCACAGGGAAAAGTGAGTGCTGTCTGAAAACAAACCACCAGCCACGCAGTTGAGCTAGGCCAGATTTATTATTCCTTTTCTTCCAGGTCATCAGGTCATGGTGAATTGCTTCAGAGCCCAGTGGACTCCACCCAAAGCCAGTTTGAGAGGTCTGGGGTCATCATGGGACTTATCCATGGTTGTACCCAAGTGACAGCTAAATGTCTTCTACGAGCTGGATGAAAAACAGACCAAGGTTTACTGAAAATCTTTTGGCTTAATTTGGGTTAACTCACAGTATTAATTAAGTTTTCAGGTCAGGTTCTGCCTTCTGTTAGCTCATGGAATTGGCTCTGTGACATCAGTGTTGCATGAGACATTACATCAGTTAATTGGGCTGGATTGTGTTGACTTGCTCTTATGTATCTATGTACTCTGTGAATAATCCTGAGATGCCTTTTAAAGTTTTCTTTCCTCCTGGAGATGCTTATTTATACATTCTGTTACTTACTATGTATGGATGTGTACAGCCTGCTTACAATTACTTGGAATCTAATGAATTTCAAGAAAGGAAAGTGTAAGTTCCTGCACCTCAGGAGGAACGAGTACAGGCTGAGGGTTGACCTGCTGGAAAGCAGCTCTGCAGAGAAGGACCTGGGGGTTCTGGTGGGCAGCAAGTTGCCCGTGGGCCAGCAGTGTGCCCCGGTGGCCAAGAAGGCCAGTTGGAGCCTGGGTTGTACTAGGAGGAGCGTGGCCAGCAGGTGGAGGTGATCCTCCCCCTCTGCTGTGCCCTGGTGAGGCCGCACTGGGAGTACTGGGAATGCTGTGTCCAGTTCTGGGCTCCCCAGTTCAAGAGAGACAGGGAGCTGCTGGAGAGGTGCCAGCGGAGGGCTGTAAAGATGATGAGGGGACCAGAGCATCTCCCTTCTGAGGGAAGGCTGAGGGAGCTGGGGATGCAGCTCTGTGCAACCTGCTCTAGGTGAGCCTGCTCTAGCAGGGGTCAGACTGGATGATCTCCACGAGTCCCTTGCAACCCTGACAGTTCTGTGATTCTGTGAACTGCTGATTTCACGTCCAAGTATACATTGCATTTAAACTGTGTTCATGGTTAGGAAGCTCTATTCCTTTTTTTACGCCTTATGCCCAGAGGAAAGAATGAAAGGAAACATATGTGCATTTTTGAGTAGGAGAAAAAAAGGATTGCTCTCAGGAGACTTTCTCATCAGCTTTTGTGATGAGTAATGCTCCTGTCAATTATTGGGTTATTCAGAAACATGCTATTAAAAATGCTTAATTTTAGCTTCATTTGCCTTTTGGATTGATGTCATTTCTTCCCCTGTGAAAATAGGTGTTCCCTGTGGAAACAAAGATCTCTCAGCTGGACAACAAATCAATGTCAATTAAGATCATGGTAATGATTAAGGACTTCCCACCCTGGGTCTTAATTAGAGATTTTATTAATAATTTTGGAGAGATATATTCAAGCAGCTGTGAAGTTTCCCCACAATGTTGCTTCGCAACATTTTGTACGTCACAAAGGGCTAAAATAACTTGTATCCTTATAGCTATAGTTTCTTAGCATGGTGCTAGGGATGATAATGACTTGATGGACTGATATCTGTGACTTAATACCTGTTCTTGTGGAAGGTAGTGTACCACACTTGTTGAGTGTGGGTTTTTTTTAATTTGTGCTAATTATCGAATAGCTGTGTGACTCTCTGTTCTGTAAAAACCCTCTTCCAGGATGAGAAGTCGGTGTGAGATGTGAAACCTAAACTGATGGCAATGAGGATTTATGTCTTGTAATTTAAACAAACAAAAATATATGTCTCTAAAGCAGGTTCATTAGCATCCTTCTCTGCCCTACAGAAACCACACGGCATTTCAATCCACCTATTTTAGGTACCAGTTCTAGAAAGAGCTGCCCTTTGGAACTCACTTGTGTCTCGTTTGCAGAGAGAGGAAGCTTGGACGCCAGCCTGAGAAGTTGGATTTGTAATTTTTATACAGTTTTGTACAGGTTAAATTGGTGTGTGAACCCTGCCTTTGGTCTGTTTAAGAATCCCATGTCTCTTCTCTAAAGAGCTGTAAGGGCTAGGAGCTGGGTATTCTGATTTAAATATTTTCTATTATTTTGTCCTGAATTCCACTGTTCTGTCCTACGCTGTTGGGTGGACTTTCCAGTGATTTCCCACAGAAGCAACTGCATTATAACTGCAGAGCAACTAGCTGAAGCCTGGAACTTTTAAGTAATTCTAACAGACAAGCAGTCACAGAAGAAAGGACTCTTCTTTGGAACAGTATGGAATGCTATGAGTGCAAAAATTCACGCATGGATACTATTTGCTGCTTTGGTTCTAAATCGCTTCAACCTGCTTTAGTGAAAGGGCTCTACTCTTGCTGGTGTACCTTGATGCAGCATGATGGTTTTCTTTGGGACCAAGTAAAGCTGTAAAAGACACAATAGACAGCTAAGCTCCTAATTTCCTTTCACAGTCGATGGGGTATGTGCTTTTAAATGCCCATTGACTTAAAATGGTTTCTCTTTTGTTGGTAAGAAGCTCTACAGTCAAACGCAAGCATTGCATTAAAAGTGCTTCCTGTTTGTAGTAGCTGAAAAGCATCTTGTGGGTGGATGTTATGAGGATAACTCCAGAAAAAAACCTGAAAAATTAGAAATTATTCTGAGAGATACCTTAAGACTTTTTCCAACATCTCTTTACATCTGTCTCTTGAGCCCTTGATAAAACTCAGTCACAGTGCAAATGGAACAATGTTGGTGAGATTCAAGAGAAAAAGAAATGGAAAAAACTATTTTTGCCTACTAGAGGGAAGGTTAGAGAAGAGGGAAAATAAGAAAGAAAAAACCACCCACTAAGCTAATTTTGCCCTCTGATAGAAAGTTTGGCATACACATTTTTTGGTGCAATCTGGAATGTAGACTAAGAACATAATTCTAATTATGTTGTAAACTTATTTAAAATGAATGAGACTGCCAGCTCACATTCCTCTAAGAATATTTTACATGCCTAAGTTTATGGGTTGATCCCGTACACTTACTGGATTTTTTTTTAGTTCAGGTGTCATTCCGATTTCAAAAAGAGGAAAAGAAACCTGAGTGTCAAGGTTTGTAAAAGTAACGGAATGTCAGCTGAACCCTTCTTGCCTGGTGTCCCCTGCACTTTCACTCTCCCTTCACATCCTTTCCTAAGTCCATGTTTTCTTTCTGCTGATGCAGCTGGGGAATGGCTGGCCAAGAGATGCGAGCGCTGAGGCTTGGATCTTCGTGCCTAGGCTAAGGATTTCTGTGACCTGAATGTGGAAAAGTTGTTTCACAAGTTGAATGTTGAGGTACATAAGATTGAGGTGGTGGTTTCAGCCCTCACCCACCTCGCAGATCTCTGTGTTTGAGAACAGCCACCATTTGTGGCACTTATTGCAGAATCTCCCAAGAGCACCCTGCATTGCCAATGAGAAGAAACAGCATCCTCACTTGTGGAAGTGGTCCCTAACGTTCAGCGTCAGGAAGTGAATGGGGCACATCATGAGAGATTTTGCTGCTTCTGTCTATAATAAGGTTAAGAGGTAACTTGATCACATTCTTTAATTATCTCTGGTGGGGGTATCTAGTATATAGTGCAGAGGTGGGAGAGGGTTCATTAATTTTAGACAAAGTTGTAACAAGAAACAGTAGCTGGAAATTGAATCTAGGTGAATTAAAAATGAAATTAAGATCTCTTTCATTTCTGATTTATTAACAGCAGAGATAATTAACAGCCTTGGCTGGCTGCTCAGAGGAAAAAGAAGGTTTTCTATGACTTCCAATCTTTAAATTGCAATGAGATTTCTTTCTAAGAGGGGAGTTTTAACCACCTCAGAAGTTATTGAGCTGAGTAGAAGAATTCCTAGGTGAAGTGTTGCCATTTATATTATCAATACTTTGGGACTGCAGGATCACTGTTGGTCGTTTTGGCTTAGAAAATTCTGTAAACAGCTGTCTAATATAATCTTTCAAAGAAGTTTTGTTGAATTGTTGAGCTTTAATGATATTTTACCTGCACGTTTCTGCATATATGTACACCTCTTTCAGTGCTCTTAAGCTCAGTTCTAACTGTACCACAAAGCTACATCCTCCTTAACACTGCTGCTGGAAATGAGTAAAATAGAGGGGAAAAGCACTGACTGTTGTGACTCTGGTTGTAATTCATCCTCAGACCTCTCTCTGAGGCTGTTTGAATGCCTTCCTAACAGATAGCAATGTATCTTAAATCCATATCATTGTAGGAAGAAGGTATTTAAGTCTCTGGGGCTTTTCTTAGCCTGTCCTTATTCTCCTTGTAATTCCTAGACTTTCCCCATACTGCTCTCTCTTTGTAAATCTACAGCCTCTTTCAATGACTTCTTCCTTTCTCCATGGGCTCATATCTCCAGCCTCAGTCCAACGAAGATCCAAATGGCCTCCTTGCATGCTAATCAACTATCCTCACTCAATATCATCTGCAGGTGAAGGTTCTGCCCTGCTGCAGATGATGAGCAGAGCAAGGAGCTTGCTAGGGCAGGAAAAAAGAGATGAGAGAAAACAAAGGATCTATTTAGCAATCATATCAGGAATCAGCACTCATTTTCATAATGAATTTGCCTGTGTTCATCATCACTGCAGCCTTCCATTAGGAGGATGACAGCTGAGATTTCTGCATCTGTCACTTCCATGGTACCCCCAGCAGCAGGTTGCTCAAGGAAAGATCTTTCACTTTAAACACTGCTGTGAAGTACTGGGCTGTGGAGGGGGCTGGGGGTGTTTCTGGCAAGACAAGGAAGGGGAGGGAATTAAAGGAAAGCTTTCTGTGCCTACAGCTTGTCACCTTAGCACTAACATATGTGCTCCTGAACTCACTTCTTTATTGATTTATTTGTATATGTGGTACTTCATGATGAAGGAATACCATTCACCCATCCTCCTGAAATATGGCCACCTCTGTGGTGGAACGTGCTGGGTACTTAACACCAACCAGACAACATGACATTTCAGAAGCAGAAGAAGGGAGAAACAACAGATTTGGCTGAACTAAAGGGGAAACTAAGGAAGCAAAAATATTTCAACATCTTCTGTGGAGCCTATCTAAACATATAAACATGGTACCCTCGTGGGGCCCAACAGGTTTTATTGTGACTAGCTTGAGGAAGTACCGATCTAGGCTTTTGGCCACACACTTCAAGATTTTGTTATTCTCAATTTACAGGAAAGAATTCTTCTTTCAGGAAGGGTGGAGGCAGAGCCCACTGGGCTGTATCAGCAGCGGGTTTGCCTGCCAGCACCATCCCTTGGCAGCTGTGTAAGTAATCAATGTGAGGGAACACAGAAGTGCACTTGGTTTTCCTTGCTGGATGGGGTTATTCTGATGAGACTTCTGTTATCTTCTTTGTAGCATAAAGGGTTACGAGTTGGAAAAAGTGGTGGTTATGTGTGGATAGAAGCTTCTAGCACTGACTTATGTGCAGGCATGCATGCAGCGTGGCTTGGCTCAAGTTGAAGAAGCACTGAAGCTCTGCTTTTTACACTTCAATTTTTACTGCCTTTGCAGGCATAAGTACCAGGGGAGGTCTCATGTAAATTAGAGACAGAGAAATTATTATCTGCTTATCTTGCCTTTCTTTTCAGAGTGGTACAATGAAATCAGCAGAATTCTCCTCCCCTCCTCCTCTGCTCTTCCTAGCAAATAAACCTTGTTTTAGAAAAATTAAAATGCATTATAGATAAAAGAAGGTGACCCTAGGTCTTGGATCTGTTTCCTTCATTAGCAGCAAATCGTCATGTAGTGATTGCTGCTTCTAGTATCAATGATGGAGCATTTAACTAGTCAGAAGAGTTTACAGATGCCAGAAGAGAAAGCCAGTGATGCATATAATATATCGCTGGAATCATAAATAGCTGAGACAAGGGCTGGTTATTGCTTAGTTCAATATTGTTGTTTAATAGCAACTCTAAATACACTCTACTGGGTTAAATATTGTACTATTAACTCTAGAGATAATGATATTCCTAGATTGAATGAGGGACAATCATATTATGGTGTGATGCATTTCTCTGAGCTCCTCATATGTGAGCAGGGTAATTGAGGGGACTAGCAATTCTGTAAGCCATCCTGAGAGTCAGATTCTCTCATCGTATGATCTCCCCATTCTTAGAGGGCAGAAGGACTTACTCTATGAATACAAAAGCATTAGATGACCCTGCTTTTTGTGTATTTGTAAAGTGCCTATCAACTCAGCATCACAGCCTGTGGACATTATCAATCTCTAACTAATTACAAGATAACCTTTCCACAGTAGTAGCTTCAAAGGTAACAATTTACCCAGGCCTTTCCCTCACCCTTGCTTATAGGGAACTGAATGAAGAAATTAGTTGTCTTCACGTTGCTCTCTTTCTCTCTCTTGTCTGAGCTAGAAGAAAAATGAAAAAGGACTCGGCAGAGGAAGGGGCCCTGCTCCTAAAAGAGTAGTAATGTCCCTAGAAAACGTCCTACCCTTAAACCCAGCTGAATAGTTCAATGAAAGCATAGATCACATAGAGTGGAAGTTTTTATGATATTTTTGGAATACATTTTTAGCTGGCCAAACAAAAGAGAAATCTGGAGGATGAAAGATGCCCACAGCTTGCCTTCACTTGCAACAGCCTATTCACTTTTCTTATATTGTGCATTTGATGCTGAAGTGTCCCTCCTTTTCTATTTCTCATGGTCTCAGTTTCTGGGTTTTGTGCTGTATTTAAATGTTTCATTTAAAGGATTTAAAGTTATTGAGGAGAAGAAATTACATATATTTATGTATGTAAATATATCACAGAATGGTCAGGGTTGGAAGTGGCCTCTGTAAATGATCTCATCCAACCCCCTGCTAAAGCCAGTTCTCCTAGAGCAGGTCACAGACTTGTGTCTAGGTGTGTTTTCCAGAGAAGGAGACCCCCCAGCCTCTCTGGGCAGCCTGTGCCAGGGCTCTGTCACCCTCAAGGTAAAGAAGTTCTGCCTCATACTCAGCTGGAACTGCCTGTGCTGCAGTTTGTGCCTGTTGCCCCTTGTCCTGTCGCTGGGCACCACTGGAAAGAGCCTGGCCCCGTCCTCTGACACTCGCCCTGAAGATGTTTGTAGCATGGGTGAGATCCCCTCTCGGTCTTCTCTTCTCCAGGCTAAACAGGCCCATCTCCCTCAGCCTTTCCTCACAGGGGAGATGCCCTGGTCCCCTCACCATCTTTGCAGCCCTCCGCTGGCCCCTCTCCAGCAGTGGATGTATGCACATTTGTATGTATATATGCATATGAAGTTCTCAGTAACAAAGCCAAATTTTATGTAAACTTTTCCCTTCTGAGATTTAGCCCTTTACCCTCCTTACTCTTTTGCTTTAAATTATGAATGAACCTTTAGAGAACAACCTAATATTGTCTAAATCCACAAAGTCTACCAAAGGCTGGCATCAGCGGTTAGGAGAGACCTGCACCTTGATTCAGTTCCCTCTCCTCCAAATGACCGTTTTAATTTGCGTGATGGACACTTAACATCTGCAGAAACTCCACACAGCCATATTGCAAGAGGATCACGCTAGTAAGTTATGTGAACCATTTTAAAATATTTTATTTTTAACCCCAGAACTTTGTGAATCTCTCCACATCACAATTAAATATAATTTACCTTAGCTGTTCAGCATGTTCCTGGGTAACAGTGATAAATCAGGAGCTATCCAGCAAGGGCTATAAACAGTTGTTTAAAGCTTAATTTATACTAATCCATTTGCAGAATGACCTCTACAAGTCCTGCTTATTGCAGGCATCTTGCACTTATTCTCAGATGTTGCTTCTTCTCTCCCTCTGAAGGTCATCTTCAAGGCAGGTTATCTTTTAGGTCTCCTCCTTCATAGAGATGAAGATTTATTTTTATAGTTTTTAAAAATGGGTTAGATGTTTCTGAGTTCCTTGCTGGTATCTTTTGAATTTTATCGTGAGAGTCTTGCCACTGGGTGCACTATGGTTTAAGTCCTAATTTTACTGTCTAGGTAAAATGAAGGACAAGTTTGAAATGTTTTCCACTTGAAGTGCAAGGATACTTCTGATTCATAAGCCTGTTGCTGCCTGTGAAACTACTTGCAAAGTAATAACTGCTGAGCTCTGGTGGATATATCCAGGTGTAGCTGTTGGGTATGTAAATCTTCACATGACCATCAGCTATGGGTTAATTTATGATATAACAGCAGAGACACTTAAATTTAAAGTATAGGCTTGTTGGTATCTGAATAGGAAGATTCAGAGGTTCCTGGTCTAAAAGAAGTTTCTTCTTTGCTATCTTTGCAATGGCTTACAAATTTTTATTGAGCTCCTTGTTCTCATCCTATCATTTTTTTGCATTTAGTAGTTTTTAGACTTGTCTTGATTCCCTGATTGAAGAATGTAAATTGGTTTGGGATTTGGGGTTATTCTATTGAAATCCTAATATAGAATAATAGAACATAAAATAATAATAGAAATAAAAAAACAAACAAAAACTTGCACTATTGATTGATTACAATGTTTTTGAGGAAAAAATGAAACTAGTCAGATCATTGGAGATTATATTAATTCACACTAATTCAAGACCTAATTTTCTTTGTGTCTTTGATTTGATTTTATTTTTTCCCTTAGAAAATCTATCCTTTTCCCTCAAAAGCAGAAAGAGACTGAAATTCTACAGAGTAGTATATTCCATAGCAGAGACCAGGGAGATATACTCTAAGCCACTCGCATGCCTTATTTTTTTTTTAAGATGTATTCTTTACTGAATAACTATAATGTAGTGTAATATAGAAGATCATTATGTGAAGTGGCATCAACCAACCTCGTAACACATAAAACAGAAATTATGGGAAGTTATTGAAATTGCCATAGAGCAGATACTCCTTTTTATGAATGGCATAGCCACTCTCACTGAAAGAAATGTCTTCCTACGTGAACTGACATCTTAAGGGAACATGTCAGATGGTTTTGTTACAACTTTTACCAGAAATAAAGCAGCATATTGTTTTAGAAATATCTTGTGGGATTCATTAATTTTAATGCTTGAAGCAAGCTTAGCCTGCCTGTCTCTATCTATGAAGTAAAGACCTGTCTCTCTCTTTTGAGGGGGAAGGAGGAAGGAACTGAAAGAGCAGTGCAGGGGTATAAGATAAAAGTTCCCAGGAACTGGGTTGGAATAAATAAATGTGTACTGGAAAAAGAAGGGTACAACTGTGTATCAAATGTTCATCTGCCATGAAATCATGTAATGTCACCAAAAGCAGAGTACCAACAGCAGTATGAAGTGATTTACCTTCAGCCCAGTTGCAGGATGCAGCTGCAACATATGATATGGAAAAACAATGAAACATTCTTGAGTCATTTTAGTACAAGAATAATGAAAGAGCAAATGGAGCCAGAGCCACATCTATTTGTTGTTGTAGTCAGTTGTCTAGTAAAGCCAAGACCTCCAGTAAGGGCAATTACAGATGTGTCTTTTGATGTGAAGATGCTCTATTGTATTTAAAACTAGGAGGAAAAAAGATACTCCGAGCACCGGTAGTTCCATTGGTCTGATCCCAGCTGTGTATAGAGGTTTAGAACATATTTAGAGGAAAAGAACAAAGACCTGGAGTTAAATAGAAATCAGGGCACGCACAACCTATATTTGCTAAAAGTTAGTCATACTAAGCAAATGGGGTTTTGGTTTTTTGTAATAAAAATTCCTTTATACAAGGGAAAAGTAGATAATTTTCCTTCTTCAGTAAAGCTTTTGATGTAGGATTACATGAAGTTACATGTAGGACTACATGTGAGTTACAACGAGGAAGATAGGGTTGAAAGATGAGGGACGAATTGGATAAAAGAGAATATTAAATGGAGAAGAGTTGGACTGGAAGTCTGCTACTAGCCAAGTTACCTAAGGACTTGTTCAGTTACCTATGTTCAGTTTTGTGTAATATTTTCATTAGAGACTTTGGTGCTGTATGGATTTGATGGTATTAAATTTGGAGATTGTAGTACAGAGGAGCATTGGGGTATTTTTCAAATGACCTTTGAGGGGAAGCAATAGAAATGGAATGAAATTCACACTAACGAAGGGCAAGTTCATACACTTTGGGAGTAATCATAAGATTTTCTTATTTAGGCTGGGAACTGTGCAGTAGAAACGACAGAGGAGGAAAAGGAAGTGGATTAGCTGAGCATAGGATGGCTATGAGCCCTCATCTTGCAGTACTTCAGAAAAGACAGGTAGCACCCTTCAACCTGTCAAGTAATATCCAATGGAGACAGAAAAATCTGAATTCCATGGCACAAGGCAGTGCTAGAAAGCAAATAGTTACTGAGAACAAAGTAATGGTGAGACTTTATGTGGAACACCATGCTGAGCCCTGGTGGCTCCTAGAGAAGAAAGCACAAGGGCTGGAACAGCTGCATGTAAGGTCTACCAGGATAAATTAGGGAAAACTGACAGAGGCTGGTTTGGCAGCTATGGTGGAAGTGGAGGAAGGCCTGTGTACATGGAAGGGAGTCAGGGAAACTTGTTCAGGCTGGATGTGCCCTGTGTGAAGGGCACATGGACCAGAGCTGTTGAAGTTAATGGCTTTTTCTATCCACCTGAGTAGGCATATGCTGCCACACACTTGCACGGGTGATCCAATGGAGAGCAGCAGTGGAAGATGCACATTCTGCTGGGGCTGGTGAGACTGGAGTGTGCTCTCTGCTTTTCTCTGATCCAAGCTGAGTAATTCTCCCATCTGCACGAGTAGGTTCCTGCAAGCAGTGTGCGCTGGGAGACAGTCTGTGCCAACTGCTGTACTGAGTGAGTGGTGTTAGGCTTGGATCTGCTCCTATAATATGCCTTTCCAAGGTGGTGGGGGGGGTTTGTTTCAGTGGTTTATGCTTCCTTGGGGGCTAATGATCATTCTGCTCTAAGCTTCTCCTGCCTCCGATGTGATGAGTCTCAAGACCCAACATCATATTTCTGGTCAGCTGCCAGACTGTGTCTGGACTCAGGCACTGCATATGAACTTCTATGTACCTGGAGAGAGTTTGATTTTGTGTTTAACTACACTTTCAAACCTCACGAGTCAGCTCCGTCTTGTGCTATCTGGCACTTCCTAAGGTCACATCACTATGTCAAAGGTTTTGAACAGGGACAACGTAATCTCATTCTAAGTGATCTCTACTGCTAAAAATTAATTAAACATTATCAAATTAGTCGCAGCTTGATGAGTATCAGCCTCTTGGTATAATTAAGATGTAAGAATTATACGAAAGTTTCCACCTACTCAGTCAGTAAAATCTACTGCCACTTGATTGTTTTCTAGATCAACATTTCAGACTTAATGGCAGTAGGATAGAATGCAGTGAAGTGTAAAGCATTGGCACGTACAAGAAATTTGGTTGCACAAACACAAAACAGGGACTATCTGGCTCAGCAACAGTACTTCTAGAAAGAATATAATATGGGGTTGTAGAATAGGGCTCAGCGATACAACATCTGGGGAAAAAAATCGTATTTTCTTCATGAACAGCAGCTTGACTCAGAAGACATGCAGTATGACTGCACATTTTCTTCTGGTTCTGTGAAGTCTTCAGATGGTAGAAAACCCATTGTAGGACAGTTTAAGTTGAAATAGGCCTCTGGAGGGGACGTTCTGTATTAAGTTTTTCATACTAGATATTAAAAATCATGCAATGGGAGCAAGTTCTGGAGGATTAAGTAAGAAAGAACTGCAAAGAAATGTTCAGAATTTAGGTTTGTTCTGTCTGGAAGAGAAGAGACAGAGAGGCATTAAGGAATTTTAAAATACATGGATTGTTATAAAATTGATTATTGTTATATTGATGTATATATATTGATTGTTTTCTACAGACTCTTGGGCCAGAAGTAATTGACTAAAATAGCAGGAAGGGAGATTAGAGATGTATATTAAGCTATGGATTAAAAATATATTACTAAACAAATATATCTCCAGGGTAGTCTTGGTAAACCATGTCCTGCCTCAAAGTAGGGAAGAAGGACTTCTACTCAGAATTTTAGGTCAGAGCAATTTACGAAAATGGAAGACATAAGTAATAAATAATGAGACTGACATATCTACTGAAAACGTTATACAACCCTAGGAAACTGGGATGATTTCACTGTTCCTAAATGCAATGGTATTCACAAAGTTTAGCAGGCTCTCTGGTCATAAAGGATTTTGTGTTGTTTTTGGTGTTTGTTTTTTTTTTCTCCTGGTAAACTGTGTGCATCCTTTCTGTTGTTAATTAGGTAGGCAGCTTGGCTGTCTAACGCATGAAACAAACATGCAGAGATCAAGTGTAAAAATCTATTTCCAAAGCTGGGGAGTATGTCATTGATTATAAAGTACTGTGTACTAGCTAAATTAGGATGAAATACAGCTGCAAAAAGTTCAGGAAGGATAATTATCTGACAAAATCAACAGAAGTTCCCACCTTAGGTAACTCTATTTCTAATAACTTGGTCTTTCAGACTGCTGTAAATCCTTGGTGAAAGTCAAGGAAATGAAAACACTGTGCACGAGCAGCGTATGCCTCACTAGTTCACTGAATCAAGTCTTGGAGCTATTACAAAAGACTCCATAACTTCAAGAAAATGCCACTGTTACGATTGTTTGCTTTATTCTTGGAGGACTTGTTTTCCCTAGAAATCTGTTACAAATTCATCACATCTAACTACATATGGAAAAAGACATAAAGCATTTTTTCCACCAGGAGAAATTCCTTTTTAACTTGGAAAGACAAGTTAACAGGTATGACAGCTAACTGTGGAAGAGAAAACTGGTTATGGCATCTTCCTTATGGCAGAGGTTTTTTTCTAATGGGTCTAGAAGATCCCTTACGAGTAACTTGAAAGAGATGACTAACTCCCAATACATCTGTATGGACACAAGACTGTGTCCAATACATCCATCTGTTTTTTCCGGGTGAAAGTGCAAAGGATATTTTTTTCCCTGATGTTTTATTTTTCTCCAGTGTAGATCTCTATTTGATATCTACAGTGCTTAATTCACCTGGAAATTTGTACAGCAACTCAAATCACATCCCGTGCTTACAGACAGCTAATGTTGCTCTGGCAGAGCCAGAACTGCGTTGCCTGCTCCTCTGTCGTAGCACTCTGGCACACAGAGCTAGGGAGAGGAGGTCTGACCACATACAGATTAGGTTTTCTTCCTTTTTTCCTGCAAATTACGGAAAGTGTGTGTCAGAGTTTGCAGAAATGTTCAGAGATGGTTCACTCAGATTCATCCCAGCGCGGCAGGGCATATGGAGCATGGTGGGAGGGCAACTGTGGTGCTTTGGGGAGCGACTCCCAAACACCACAACTGGCCTTCCAAAGCAGCCAGCAAGTGCTGACGAATCCTGAAGGCAACCTAATAATTTTTGTTTGGGAAAGGGGCTGGCGAATGATGGATTTGAAACTGGACCTCCCATCTGTTCCGATTCATCTTCCACTGAAGCTAAAGAATGAGAATGAGCAACCAGGCAAAAGCTTCATCCAGCCGTCTGGGGATCATGTCACCAAGACAGACGGCAGTAATTTAACTTTCCTCTCTCGTAAGACCAGTATATACTGGCAGAAATTTATTGTTTCTTCATTACTAAGGATTTACTGGATGCTTCGTTGTTCTTTCGGGGAAGGCAATATTTCCTGCTTTGTAAATGTGACCTTTCCTTTCTGGGTATTTTTTAGCCAGCTATATTTTGCTTGTATGAGACAAATGTGTGGAGCATTACAGAGAGGACAAAGTCCCAGTGGAGGATTAATAAGGTTTGTCCTGCACGGTGAGGAATATTTAGCTGTGTTATTGTCTAAATCTTCATATAGAATACGTTCACAGGTCTGTGATGTAGCACCAAATGGCTGCAGAAAATCACCAGATTGAACTGGGGGGAGGGAGGGTTGGAAAGCAATGAATTTTAAGGGAAAAAAAAAAATAGACCAGATCCTTAATGATTAAATTAGTGATGCTTGCTTAGAGATAATAACACTTATATCCACAGAAGTTCTGGCTGCAGCAACTGCAGTCAGGGACCTGGGTCTGTGGGAACACAGACCTCAGGATGACATGGAACATGTACTGAAGACCAGTCTGTTTTCAAGAGATGTGAGCACTTCTTGTTTTGCAAAAGGGCAAATCTGCTCTAGATTAGCTCTAATTAGCCTCCTGTCTCTATGGTTGCAACTGAATGATGTGGGTTTTTTATGCTGTAAATCTCTTTTTAGTCTGTAAAAAGTCTGTCATTTATTTTCAAAGCAGCTGTGTTTTTCTGGTAGAGAGAGAGACATCTGGTCTGGTTATTGTATCAGTCTAACACATTCGTGATGGCTTTCCCACCACCTCATGTGCTATGCTACCACCTCCTTTCCTTGTGCCAGGAAGCAGGAGGGAAGGCGTCTTTGTAATCTATTGAGTTTAAGGATGCTGCATGCATGTTGGCTATCTAAATTAGGTGCAAATACAAAACGTTTTATGAAACACTTTAAAATAATAGCTCTGCTCCCTGGAAACAAACAGGCTCCCCATGACATTCAAAGAAGCAGGCTAGGAGAAAATTTCCAAATGAACCTTATGTAAAGTGAACAAGTTACTTATTGGAAAATTGCTGTTGCAGAGTACCTGCTGGCAGTTCCAAATCAGTTTAGAAGGATATGTTACACTGGGTGCACAGGGAGCTGCCTTAGGACTGGCACTACTCATTATTTCATTAATAATTTATTAATAATTATTCTATTAGCATCTTTCGTGATGTAGGCACTATAGCTTTCTGATGGCATGAAACCCAGAAAGTCTGCAGATGCCACAGACATTGAGAAGAATTTAAAATGAGCTTTGTAAGTCAGAGGAACTGTGTGCAGGAAAAAAGCCTGTGATTCAGTAAAAGCAAATGCAAAGTGCCAGGTTGTATTGGGTCTGGCTGAGCCCCACGGCAGCCCTCACAGTGCTGTGCTTGTACTGGCACTAGAAAGGTGGTGGTA
>JAVJGJ010000062.1:20961016-20975644 GCA_035590215.1 Microhierax caerulescens
CCCCCCCCCAAACAGGACAGGGTGAAATAGCCTCTGTGACATGAAGGAGAAACTGAGGTTTTGTTCAGAGACATTTTTTAGGTTGAGTAATAAAGTGGAACGTGGGAATGTTGACAAAACAAGTAAAATAGTATTTAGCAGTGTTGCCATCGCAAATTCTCAGCACGAGCAAGTTGATGTAGTCTCCTATTTACAGGAAATTCAGTAAACAAACTGCTGAGATTATTCTTAATGCGCATTTTCAAAAGCATCAGCAGACTCCTGCTTGGCTGCTAGTTGAAGGCAGCGCCGTGGCACACTATTTCCTTCTTCATGATGTTTTCTTTTTCTTTTTTTTTATTAGTTCTATCCTTGTCCCATATCGTAGCATAGATGCTGATTCCTGATTTTGTGCTGCTCCAAATTTTGGTCTAGTTTTACTTGAAAGGAGGAGACTGGAACTTTTAATGAAGTGTAGGTTTGATTTTAATATCTTGGAAGCCTGCTTTTTGCCTGTGGTGCTGGGAGGGACATGGAAGTTGTACGTGGTGTGTGAGAGTTAAGGAATATGTAGACATTAGTCAACCATCTGCATCCATCTTCCAAGCAGTTGGTCTAGCCATGGTTTTGTATGCACACAGGATTTGTGCTGAAGTCAGGCATGAACACTGAGATCTCACAGCTTGTTCTGAAAGGGTTAGATGCATTAAAGGGATGCTTTTAGCTATTCCCTCTCCTCTCCATGCCTACAGGAAGAAGCGTATGGAAGAACTCTGCTGCGTGAGTTTTAAGCTGTTCGTGGAGTTATGAATTTTAGTTACCTTTTGCCTTATTAGTTCACAAGATGACTGTAGTGCCTAATTCTTTAAATTTTGTAAGGAATTGAATCCCAAGAGCCTTAAAGCCTGGGATGACACTGAAAAGGGACTCGGTCTTTTAATTTGCTTCCCTTCAATTTCCAGATGGAAGTAGAGGACAATTCAGCACTGGTTTACCCGAGGGAAAGCCTTGAACTAGTTTGCATGAAAAATTCCTGCTTTGCTAAAAAATGCTCAGAAGGAAGTATTAGAACAGCCCCAAAATGCAGGTGTTTATATGAATAATTAGTTGCATTCTGGTCACATCCACTCCCTTGGCAGATGTCATGAGATACCCTCTAGCTGGGAAGCTTTACCATTCAGGTCTGCCTTTGGCAGTGTGTGGCCTTATCAGTGAGAAATGTAACTCTGAAGAAGCTGAGGCTATTCAAGACACCACTGTGATTGAGAATATTTGCAAACATGCTTTTTCTACAGTTGCTCATAGCGTAAGGGGTTATAAATATGCCCCATAAATATGCCCTCTGTCCTCTTCTACCCACGCTCCTGGGGCCATTGCCAAGTCTCAGATGGTATAGACCCATAAATATATTTAAGGCTTGCTTTCTCTGGGTTTGGGAGGGGTGTGCGTGTGCCTTTTTGTTGTTGTTGTTATTGTTCTTTACTTTTTTTCCAAGTGGAAAGACAGTAAGTACTGGGACCTCTTCTGATAATTAGATCTTGGGAGCCAGCTCATCTGTTTCTGTTTATATGCTACCCCAAAAAAATGTGTGTTTTAGTAACGCTAACCGCCAGCAAGGTCCAGAAGTCCTTTTCAGTAATTACGTACTTTCAGTCTTCAGAAAACACATTTAGTAGCCAGCTGACCCTAGAGGAATACCATTTTATAGAGGAGATCTTTGCTAGCAGTAATTGGTCAGCTGGAAATTTCCCTTGGGCAAGTTTAAAACACATCTTCTTTATCTACAATGGAAAAGAAGTTTGTCCTATTATCCTCCTAGTCATAAAGATGTACTTTAGCCTCACCGAGAACTTTGAAAACATTCCCATTTAGAGAGAACTCTGCTTATGTGTGGAGGGCTCAATATGTTTAGTAATTATTACACAGAGTGCATTTGCAGAAAAACGGGGATTTTGTGGCTTGGCAGTTCATGTATTTCTCAGCCAGATCTGCCATTTGCTATCACATCTCTAGACTCTCTGCAGCATTTTGGTAAATAATTAAAATACTGGGTCTGACTCTCCCACTCCATTACCAGCCTTTGTAGCGATGGAATTTAATTTAGAAACACATTTATGTATACCTATTGCCTCCTGGAGGAGGGGGTAAAGCACAGAGAGGTTCTGGTTGGCAGGTCAAACATTGCTAAAAATGTTCTGGATGGGAATGATAATTTTTAAATTTTGGACAAAATTAAGGTGAAGAAAAAGAAAAAAAATAGTTTCCACATCAGCTACAAGTCATCTCAAGGATAAATGATAATATCAGAAATGAAACCAAGTTACTCTAATTTTCAGCATCAGGTTTTAATGAAAAAAAGTACTCTTTTCCTCTAGTATTGACACAATTAGTTTCTAGGGGGATAATTGGAGTCAAACATGATTGATTTCAGGTATGAAAGCAAGCAGCAGGGGCAGGTGAACTTCTGAGCCACAAAGATCTTTTTTTTTTTTCTTTCTATTGTCATTAAAAGTAATAATTAAAAGGAGGCAAAGCTCAGTCTCCTTCAAGATACAATATTTCAGCAGAAGTGTCCCTGAAATTAATGTTGTACAAGTTTTCCACCAAGTCTCAGCAGCTATTTAACTTTTAATCTCTCTTCTTTTGTGCTGACAACCAAATGCATGTTTCCTCCATTACCAGTAAGACCATCCATGAGAAAGACTGTGGGCTGCCAGGGTCAGACAGGCATAGGGGATCCTGCTAGGGCAGGGAGCGCTCCTGCTGATCTGCTCTTCCACTGGTATCACTCGTCGAAACGCTGGCTGGGATCTGCTCTGTTGGAAGGGTGGGATGGGATGGGATGGAGACGCGGGTCTGGGTGCTGAGGACCTGCCCTGTCTGATCGCCTCGCACTGGCTGGCAGGTGTACCAAACCCTTCCAGTAACTGACACTGATGGCCCGTCCAGCACCCGTGGGGTGGGGGCTGCTCTGGTGGAATGAGGTTTTGTCAGCCAACAGTGCCCCAGCATTTTCATCCAGACTAACACCCCTGACAGATCTAACCCACTGTAGCTTATGAGTCACTTGTGAGCTCGTCTTCCCGACGGCGAAGGCACACATCTTCCCCAAGCATCTGCAAAAGAAATGAGCCGTCTGTGGGGTATTTCCAAAAAAACTCCCTGCTGCTGTTTTGTGATTGACCCTCAAAGTAACAAACTACTGTTTCTGCTCCTTGGTAGGATGACTGAGCACAACACAAATAAGACAGCGCTGGTGAGATATTCATTTGAAAGATGCCAGGCATACTTTTTGTTTGGTGTTTTTTTGTGGGGTTTTTTTTGTGACTTAAAGGTGGCTGAAATCTTTTCATGGGGAAATGTAACTGCGCTTTGTAGTAACACAGCATCTGAATTTTTTTTTCTGATGCATTTTGCCTTGCTCAGATCTTGTCCTAACCTGTCATCACCTAAGTGTTAATAACATAGTCAAGAAGTTTTTTACGTTATATTAAATGTCTCAACTATTTACCTTTTTTTTTTTAATTGTTGCTTTTGAAATAGAACCTTTTGCTTTTAGCTTTTCAGAAGAAAACCTTTCATCTTTTATTTTTCTCCACTTAATGAAAAATTTTGAAATATTGTTATCCTCTCTGATTCAGAACTAAACCAATTCAGGAATTGCCCACACATAAATAGCCAGGACAAAATGAGAATCCAGCTGTTTTAATAGCACTCTTGCTCTGCTTCTTGCCTGAAATGAACCCTTTTCCAGTGGTATAATTTTCAAGAAAACATATTGGAGAAACTGTTCACTAGAAAGCAATGTGCTGTAAGAAGGGTGGATATGTAGAGGGAAACGGTGCTGCAGAAGTATGTAAATCTTGCAGGTATTTCAGGGAGTTTTACTTTGGATCAACTTTAGTGGTGTCCCGTTTGCTGAAAGTCTATTAGCAGCTGAAGTGGCTTCGTTTCATGCTAAAGGAGTCTAATTCACACGCTCCGCAGTGATGTGGTGATGTAAATCAAAATTCTGTTAAATGGGGCTGATCAGGAGATCAACTTTGTTGTAACAAGTTTCTGCGTATGTAGTCTCAGATCCTGCCTTCTAACATCAGTCCACTGCTGTGGATGCTTGGTCTTCTTTTAACATTTAACTGCCTTAAAACGTTCTCCGTTTCAAGGGTTGGCCTTCCAGTTACACAGAGCTTGGCAATACATGGTGTCCTATCATGCTTTCATGGTGATCTTGTGTTTGTCACACAGAATGAAAAAAATCAGCATTTGTTGTTATTAATAGCAACTGCAATGTGAATTACTAAGAAAGAAGGGGTATCCACTATTGTAATTGTTTAAAAACTTCAGCATGGTGGAAGCTTTTGTTAAATAAGTCTGAAGGCTAGTTTAGAGAGTTTTATCCTTCTATTTTTAATTGAAATATGTGTCATTTCAAGATCCAAGAGACCAAAAATCATACCAATAAATTCCAGAAACATTAATTGTTGTGTCAAGTTATTAGTGGAACTGACAATTTGAAAGTTTTTGTAAATGCTGACGTGATGTGTACATAAGTGTTTTTACTCTGCAGGAAGTAGATTAATTCAGACCCTTTTTAGCCCCACAAACTGTCATCTTAGGGAGATGGTTTATTGAATTTTTCTGAACATGAAATTAAAATGTGATTGATGTCTTCTTATTTGATGTATGTATAATTCTGTGATACTAGTCAGAGCTGTGTATTTTGAACATTATGTACAATTCAGTCGCAATTAAGGTAAATAAAGGATGAGGAAGCAGTTGATACGGTAGATGTCTCATGACTAGTTAGCTCTGGTAGTCTCAGAAATGGTAATTAACCTGGGAGGATCTGAGATCTCTAGCTACTGAAATTGAGCTGTCTTTAGGAAAAGTAAAAGAGAGCTTATCCTTGGAGGGCAGTTTCTGAAAACATTGACTTTCTGCCATTCCTTCAATGCAGTCTCTTCATATTTACAGTACTGCCTTATGCTTTTATGACCCCAGATGTCTACTAGAAGAAAATTTTGATTGGAACTTACTAGATCCTTCTAATTTTATGGATATATTAGCAATGCTAGCCTAATAATGTCCAGAAGCAAGACCAAAGATAGGGTAGTAAAGTTCAGCTCTGCTGAACTAGAACTGATGCTGCGGTTTCATCTCAGAATGAATCCTTATTTCAGTACTTAAACACATGTGCCTTTCATTTCTGTGATGGCTGAGAAGAGATTGTAAGTCACTACTCAGTTGTGTTGAAGACATTTACAAATTAAAGTCTCCTAGATACATCTTGTAGGAAAAGGACTTAAATTTCAATATAAATGACAGAAATGAAGGAATTAATGATTTGCACAACTTTTTAAAGTAGTTAATGCAAAAACTTCCTGTAATGCAATGTTCTGACTGAAAATTAACATGCAGAAATCCAAGACAATTTAAAATGATAGTTCCCATAGCTACTGTAACTCATCTAGCAATCCAGTTAGGCAGTCCTTGATAAAAGTGCATCTGTCTGTGTCTAATTGGAGTTTTGGAGATGGACGTTAACTCCTCAGTGGGATAAAGGTAGATAGATAACTTGGAGTATTAGTTGCCCACACACTGCTTAAATAAAGAATGAGAGTGACTCAGCTAAATTGTACTATAAAGGTAAAATTCCATCATCCCCTCGACACATTATTGCAGGAAAAAAGTGCAGGTGGGCACATACCGTGAAGATCTTCAGGTCTGCCTTCTGTAAACCACAAACATCCTTTCACTTGGGCAAGCTGATAACGCAAGAATGCATAAATGCCAGTTAACATTTCCCTGCCTGTGATCAGAGAAAGCCATCGTTCAGAACCTAACTAACTGCAGCAGTACTGGGAAAAAAGAATAATGTTAGATGTGTCTGTTTTCAACAAAAATGTCCTTCGAGCCTTTGGAGACAAAATAAATCTTACTATCCTGATGATAGTCTGAAAGTCTCTGAAACTTGGTGGTCTAGGTAGTTCAGGGAAAATGGAATCTTGTATATTTGACAGCATAATTATTATGCTCTGTCAGATTTATACAGCTCTTTATAAGAAACAATACTTCATACGGATATTACTTTTCTCATCAAATATCACTTTAGAAAAAGTTAATAATTTAGGAACTTTTATATTAAAAAATGGCTAATTCAACAGATGCAACTGATACCATCATCAAACATGGCACGATGGCCACCAAAACTTTTCCCTTTTGGCCTGAAGTAAACCTGGTGTTTATGTCAAACTCTTCTAAGCTCGATGATCCTGGGTTTCAAGCAGTGGTTCAACTCCACGGGGAGATGGTTGCTCCCTTCAGTATCGTCCTGTCCTGAGAGCCACGGCCAGTTTACTCACTTTACACTCCCTTTGCCCTGCTCTATCTCTGACCTCATTAGAAAAAAAAAACCAAAACACTGTTTATCCTTCTCTTCAAGTTTTGATTTTGGGTTTATCCCTATTTCATTGGCACAAAAAATCACCTGTAATGGTCCTTACTGTGTCAATACATTTATTGCTTGGAGGAGTAAGAAGATCAATCTCTGAAACAGTTCTTAAAAACTGGGAAGAAGTGGGAGCTTCACTGTGAACATGACATTTCTTTAACTAGTTCAAAGAGAGTATTTTCATGATTTAGAAGCAACAAATAATTCAGGATACATAGCAAAAAATGGAAGACTTGCGGAAGAAAAAGAATTAAAATCCTTACAGATAAAATTAATTTGATTTTTTTTTTTTTTCATATATGCAGGCTGGGTAGAAGCCTGGCTGGGACTCCCTCCTTAGAGACAAATGTAAATTAAGATGCATACATTTTACTCTGCTTACATACACACACACATGTATTTACTTAAGCCAAAATAAATATAAGTGTAATATGTATGTACGCAAGCTGCTTTTTGCCTAATTTACCAGTCACCCTGAAGAAAACAAAGTGCTGTGAAGCCTTGCTGTTGTGGGACCAGATTTGGAGGGAATAAATATCCAATGGGTAGCATTTTATAGGACATCACTTAGGCTCAAATCTCAGTCTGTGAAGTCAGAGAGAAATCCGGATAAGATTGAGCAAATAAAAAATTGTTTCTGAAGTGCCTTCCATGGGAGCTTAAATATTTCATCCTTGACATTGTGGATGTTCTTACTCCGTCAGGGACACCATTGCCAAGTTAGCCTCATTGATTCTCAAGGAAAAGAACTGTAACACCACTTCATTTTTCACTAATCTATGGAAGAGTACAACAGACCCACCGCAGCACATTAAGTGAAATTAAGGGATGCGTGTAGCATCTTTCTACAGCAGTTCCTGAGACACCCATCAGTCCGCGTCTTCTGCTTTGTACAGAACATAATAGATTAATGCAATACAGAAACTGAGCTGTTGCCAAGCGCAAGCTGAATACCACCAATAGCCAAAGGGGCAAATCTGATCAGCCTGGGGTGGAGGGTGGTTGTTAATTGTTGCTGCTTTTGAAAATCTAACTGCTTTGTGTGACAGCCTCATTTTTCTGCATGTTTGTCTCCCTGGATCTCAGAAGGAGGCAACGTGAATCACACAGCTCACAAAAGGTAAAGCACTGATAGCGGTGGGAAGTAGGAGCTTTGGGTAGATGGGAGTTCCTTCAACAGGCGTTTGGAAGTCTTTCCCTCCATTTACCAGGTAAGGAGTTTAGGCACATGCTTTCAGAGGATTACCTTGCTTGGGACTTAAAATTATGTATGACTTGTACTTTGCTGTGCTTTTTAAGGATTTGTCAGTTGATACAATAATGGAGTACAATACTTAAAATTTGTAGGGGTATGGATCCCCTCTCTGGAAATAGCTTTCTTGATTCAGAAGTAGGAAATAAGTTAGAATAAGGGTCTTATCTGCCTGTGGTAAGTGAGGTGACTTTCCCACTTCTGTCCTGTTTACTGTTAGCTCAGGAACCGGCCCAGAAAGCTGACCTGTGGTAGCTGCTGGTATGTAAGCACAGATCTGTGTTTGGGAAGTCTGGTTCCAGGTCAAGTGAAACTCAAGGGAAGAGGCACGTTGTCAGCTCTTAGAGGCATTGCTTGCCATTGCAGCTGTGTTCTTACATATATTGGATGAGTGGCCAGCCTGCCTTCGGACTACACTAAGCTCCCATCCACCCTGCAGTGGCCACTGCTGGTTTATGCCCTTCCAGCAACATGCTGGATCACTCAGGGATGCTCTTACGTTGCATTTCTCATTGCATTGCTTCACTCCCATTAGAAAAAAAGGCAGTAGCTGTGTACAATGAGAAGCATCTGGGCAAACATAATGTGCAGCTCCTTAGAGAAAATTGCTTGCCTGGGTTGGAGGTGAGGGAGATGCCACTGACCTTGGTCTGTATTCCTTTAAAGATATGAGGTCATCAAATATATAGGTTTGCTTCAGATACTAGCAGTAAAAAAAAAAAAAAAAAAAGAGACATTCTTCCAGAGCTGTGAAATGCATTTACCAAGAGACTAAGCAGCACATCAGCCCTTGAAATATGTGGTCTAGCAAGTGTCTTAAGGATATTTGGCCCGCACAGAAAACATTCAGTCATCCTAATCTTCAAGGATCGAGGATAATGACTGTCAACATGTTGAGGAAAATTGCAGAGTGAATTGAGCCCATCCTTCTACCTTCTGCCTTGGTTGGACAGAAACTGCTATTAAGAAGAGTCAGAGAGGCAAGCGATAACTCCAGTAAAGGGTCCTCACCACTGAGTTCTAACCTGGGATACATCTTTACTAGGTGGTGTTTTGCTTTGCCAGACCAAGGGTTGAATCCAAATCAGCAATAATGAAAACATTTCTAAAAATATGCAATTGTTACTGCTATCCTGGAAACTCCTTTACTATCCTGTTACGATTAATTGAAACATTTATCTAACACTTGTGGTATACCTGCTTTAACCTTTTAATTCCCTCACTTTGTATTTGTTTCTTGATCGTGGGATGCATAAGTGAGGCAAAGGATTAAGAAATGCTGTTATTCTGGGCAGAAGAAGCTTTCAGCTCTTCTTTCCTCCTCTCTACCAAACTGTAGGCAGCTACGTAAAATTTTTAAATGTGGATGAGGAGGACAGGGCACCTGCACATGCTACTCCATAGCTGCGGCATCTAACACAGAGAAAGCATATGTTGTGCCAAAAAGAGAAAGACCTTCCAGAGCATAGCTCATTCACGTGTGTCAGTAAAGCACCAGTTTCTACAGCCAGCGGTACCCACATGTCACAGAGACAACACATCGCTGTCTGTCCAGCCTGACCGCCTTGGGTGGCGCTTTCAGGGAGGAAGGAAGGATAGAAGTAATAGGCAGCAGTCCATGTGGAGACTTAGGATTAAGGGATCAGCATTTCTGGAAATGAAGACTATAGTGAATCTTTTTGCTATCAAGAAAGTAACATTTTATTGGATAGCAAAGCAAATGCTTAGCTAGTATCCAGCTATGCCAGTTCAAATAGAAAAGAAATACAACACTGGAGTGGAGGAATAAGTGAGCTCTTGAATATCATGGCAAAATCCTCTTTTCACTATCCTCCTTGGTATAACACTTTTAATTTATACTGCAACTTTTTATATTCTCATTTTTTTTATTATGTTTGTCTGTATTATGTATCTACAAGGGGACTCAGAAGGGTCTGGCTGTATTTGAACAGGGTTCACACTAATACAGAAGGTGAGCTCACACTTTTTCTTGTCTGCTTCTAACACCTGAGTATATGAAATACACTGTTGTATTCCAGCATGTTGCAGTGTTATCTTGATATAACACAGACTTTGGTTGTGGTGACCTGCTTACACGTTGCCTCCAAGCGATGGAGCAAACAGTGTAGTATACTTTTGTCAGGAAAAACAATTGCAGTTGCACTTTTACTAATACCACAAATTTACGAGGAAGTTCTTTTCTGCTGTATGTTGGGTCTGCAACCAAAAGCTTTCACTGTTTTCTGAATGCAGAGTACCATGTTGCACAGATACTCTTAATTAAATATATGCATTGAACAGTTTTCTCCTTAAATATGGTACTTGTTCCTGCCATATGATTCTTTGGTAAGGCTTCTGTGAGATTGTCCATTTAATGGGTTTGTGCACTTAAAGATTGTTTCCTTTAGACTAAAGCAAGTGTTACAAAAAAGCAATGCCAACTGATTGTGCATTCTGATCTGGAACTGGTTTTCCCATGATTACAAGTTATTAGTTTTCTGCATCTGTGGACATGAGTTAAGATACAGTAACCAGTCCACATGGATGCTCCTGGTACAGCCCAACTACAAAGTGAGAGACAGTTTGAGTTCAGTTAGGGCAAATTTGTTTTGTCTCATAACTGGGATGAGCTAGAAGGCAGCATCCCAATTACCATGTGCTGGCGGGAGGTGGTAACTTAAGATGCAATAGGCTGACTTGCAAAGTTGTGAGTAGATGCTGTGGCTCCTTAAATAGAGCTCGCTGAGGGCTGGTGCAATAACATAAAGAAAGGCGACATAAGTCTGATACTGGTCTAACCTACTTCTGTCCGAAGAGCCAGGTGGTGGTGTGAAATCATCAAAGCAAGTAACCATGCCTAGCTATTGATTTTCTCTTTTTGATTTTTCCTTTTCTTTCCCCCCTCTAGTTCAATAGCTTCTTTGAATCTGCTCAGGGACAGTGTGACTTCATGGGGAAAGGGAACATGCCAAGCCAAGGGAAAACATGAAGTACTGTGTAGATCAGTGCAGAACTCCCCAGGGTGTTATTAATTAAGTAAATGACTTGCACGCCAGCAGCAAAAAGGTAAATTCTCAAGTCAGAGATGATGGGGGGGGGGGGGGGGAAGAATGAAACCCCCAGGTAGGAAGAGATAATTGAAATTTTGCAACAGTCATATGAAAACCTGGATTCTACATTAACTCCAAGGGCTGCAAGTTTGAAAAGCAGCTTCATATAGATAACAGCAAAATAAAAAGGTTCAACAATGGGAAGAAGAAAAAAGGTACCTTTCAGAAGGGGAGATGCTGAAAGCTGCATACTGAAAAGGGAAGAGACTTGGGAGTTTAACTGAAGGTAAAAAATAAAGTAAAAAAATAAAAAGCCACCTTGTGTTCCGGTGCATTTCAGGATACCATGGGTATTCTAAATAGTCTTGTTTATGTAGTCTATGTAGTATAAATCAAAGAAGATAGTGTTATTGCTAGAAGGCTTGGGGAATGAGGACCTTGCTCACAGCAGAGTGTCCGTTTAGGTTTGGTGACTAAAACTGAGAAAACATGTAATCATTGTGGAAGGGAAGGCAGTGCTGAGAAATCACAGATTATTCCCGATTTCTAAAATCCAACCACACTAAAAAGAGTAAGAAAAGTCAGATTTACTTATCCCTGCTAAAGATAAGAGCGAGCTCTATGGGGACCTACATGTTTCTGATAGAATCACCAAAGAAGCCTGGGAAAATGTGATCCAATTACATTATTTAAATAACCTGCAAGCGGGAACGTTTGGCTGGGTGTGTGGAGGAAGGGAATTTCAAGTCAAAGCCCTGGATTTCAGATTTAATTGGCAAAATCAGAAAATTAGGTTTTGATGGGAAGGATCAGAGAAACAAAGAGATCCAGAAAGTTCAACAGTAAAAATGGAGAAGTCTTTCTCAATCTAATAAATTGTTTAGAAATTATTTTTAAAATTAAGACAACAGCGACCAGAAGGAGACTCACTGCAAGCACCAGCTGAGGGTGCTTCCTTGCATCTCTCCATTCACATCTGACCTACACAAATTCGGTTTCCTAAAGCTGAATGACTGTTTTTCCCTACTGTAGGATTCTGGAGATCAACTCCACAAGGGACAGTGGCTTAATATTTTTACTGCAATAGTTCATAAATGCTTTAATCCATTACTGGTCCCTGTGATGCCAGATAGTGCACAGAGCAGAAATGGATTTTTCTCTCTCCTAAAGGTTTTATGAGCAAAAAAATCTGAATTTATCTCAAAAAGAATTTGTTCCTGTATCTCAAACGATTCTGGTCAAAAACTAAGGCTGAACTTCTCATATGTTTGGAGCATCATCCAGTGCTTCTAAAATACCATGAGAACATAACAGAAATACTGTAAAATGGCTGCTAAATGCACAGACATCATGTCTGTCACAGGATCTGCAAATCTTTAAAAAGCTGAGAGTATATAAACACAGAATACTTTTCTTATAGACTCTTCTTATATTTTGTTTACAGAGGCCAGGTTGTTATTGGAAACACAACACTGTGCAAGATGATCCTAAGCTCTGAACCAGTAAAGATGCTCTTGTGCTATGCATGTTGTAGACAAAGAAATTTCCTGATCATTTTGAACTCTCCAAGGCGGTGAGTTCTTAGTTCTTCCACAGTCCTTATCGTGCCCTAAATCACCAGATGGTGCCAAATACAATGATACTTTTATCATTTTCCTGTTTTCACGGATAAAGAAACAGCTATACTGTAAGGGGATTTTTTTTGTATGCTGCTTTAACATAAAATGTGTGAGCTTTGTAAACACTTCAGTAGAAATATATACGCCAAAGGAAATTTGGTGCAGGCTTCAGGGTGGTTCTGCAGAACTCCATGATAATTTACCTGCTTTAAGCTGGTGTGGATTGCATTTGTGCTGGTTTTGGTGCAAAAGGAAAAGGTATTCCAATAAGGAAGGAATGATGGGGGGGCATCCGATAATAGAAGTGAAGATAAATAGATGTGATAACTCAGGAAGCTGGTTAGTGGCCAAAAGTTCGTCCCTAATAGTCTCCTGGTCTGTGATTTGCCCCTTTTATTTGTGAGTGACTGAGGGAGAGTAAGGAGCTGTGTTCCTAGGCTACAACTGGCTTACAGCTACCTTCCACCCACTCACATGGCATCGTCTTTGGGGTATATGCAGTGCCCAGAGAGATCCTGACACCGGTGAGCCTTTCAGGACCATGTCAAATACCTGACCCCTTGAAAGCCAATATTTTTGATACCTTCTCTTAGGGAATGGCTAAGAAAACATCAGAGAGGCAAATTACCACAAGTCCGCTGTGATGTCTCAGCCAGAACTGAAGTCCAGCTAAAATCCTGTAAGGCTAAAGCTGAGATTTGAACCTCTGGTGCAGATCTACCACTTTTACTGGTGCCAGTCTCTGTTTCAGCTCAGGTTTTTTTGAAACCAGTCCTCACACACTTGGAGTGGGACCTGAATAGACACGCTCATCACTTGATGAATTATGCATTTGGAACGTATTGTGTGAGTTTTGCACTGTTTGTTACTTCATGTGATAAGTTTCCCCTTCAGTAATATTTTACTAGTAATTTCAGAGCAGTATCAGAGCATTTACTCCGAAGTATCAATACCAGCTTTCAGTTAGAAGTGGAATGTGTTCTGAAAATTTTGGTTTGACCACACATCCAAATATGAAACTTCTCAAAGTTTTGCAATGTGTTTCTTGGTGTATCCAAATTCCCCATCTACCTAAAGGTTTCCTGAAAATTGATATGGTGAAAATATGAAGACATCAGTGCTTTATTTTGCATGTAACTGCTCAGATCTGTGTGCAAGTCACTCTGTTGCTAAGTACTCCTGGTGCTCTTTTCTCCAAAGATACAGCATTTATTTCTTTTTTTATTATTTTAAAATGTATGGGGTTTTTTTTTAATTATTATTATTTTCTGTCTTTTTGTGTGTGTGGACATCTTTAGCTTGGTACAAGTGCAGAGGGAGTGGAGGATGGAAATGTAATCTGGAAGAAGCTGTGAGGGCATGAAGGGCCTGGTGAGAAGTGACTGGTATCATCTGTTGTTGTTGTTCCAAGCAGCCATAGCATAAGTGACTTGTGTTTCTTTTGAAAAAGTTCCTCTTATCCCATCTGTTGGCCATATGGGTGAAAAACATGGTTTTCAGCATGCCCACACCTACTTGCTGGCCAACAATCTGTCCTGGCCTAAACACTGCTGCTTACTGTGCCATAGCAAATTGTTCTTCTTAGGAACAACCGAGGGAATCTCTGCCTGCGAGGTGGGCTTTAGAAAAAGTCTGAGAAAAATGAGCATATGCATCAATCTATTTTGAGCCAGTGGGATTTTTTAGCCTGCCTCGCTGCTCTTTCAGGGGATAAAGTGAGGAATTGTGCTGGATTTTCAGCCAACTGGATCAATTGAGATAGTTTTCTGCAAAGTGTCGGTGAAAAGACTCAGTATAAACTATGTTGGCCACATTCTAATTTAGAAACAACAAAAAATGGGTCATATTTTAGACAGCATCTCAGATTTTATGCTGAATACTGAAAGGTTGATTTAGCATGCTGGAGAGGTTGCTTTTAGGTGGGAATTTGCCTTGTGTGTATACTTGGAGTCTTCTGACATGCTTTTGAGTACAGTGCTGGTGCCCTCAGAGTGTTTTCTTCTCGGTTGAGCCAAAGTTGAAGCCCATGCTTGAGTACCACCAGAAGTCCCCTGCATACCAGGTGGTCCATCAGTTAGCTCTCTACCTCGGAAATGCCACTGGCAGAAACCTGACTGTGATAAGCACAATGCAGACCTATGATCCAGAATCATAATGAATTTCAGCAAATTCAGTGCTGCTCCTTCCCTCTTTCCATTTCACCAGGCAGAAGATGTACCCACTGAGACCAGGGTTTTCTGGAAGGGTGTGTGGTGATTCACATGGGGCAGAGACAAC